>CM075861.1:15110247-15822747 GCA_037975125.1 Latrodectus hesperus
TAGCTTTTTCCGATGAATGACCCTTTATGTTCCATCGGACAGATGGAAGTTGCCACATATGACGTGAAATTTCTGAAAGCAAACAACTTGCAACCATTTCTGGAACGATCCACCCTGAAGGTGTGAGCATTATGGTCTGTGGAATGTTTTCCTGGTATTTTCTTGTTCATTCATCATTTTGGTGGAAAGATGGATGACTACAAGTACGCATCTGTCCTTAACCCTGAATTATGTATAAAATTTTGATACACTATTTTAAGTCATATCCAATATAAAAAATATTTTAAGAAATATATATATTTTAATACATATTTAAATATAAAAGGAATTTTAGATACCACATAATATATATTTAAGTGTAGAAATTTTAATAATCTAATTTAATTAAGTAAATCAATTAATTTTAATGAAGTAATCATTTAAGTAATATTAAGCTCACATAATCCTAAAAGATGATAGATATCAAGTATAAATGTCAATAAGCGTTTTACACTGAATATTACATTTTCTATAAAATTGAACGCTTAATATATAATACACACTTGTTACACAATTGAAGATAATTCATGTTCCGTCTCGGAATATTAACTACAGCGCCACTGGCTTAGTGTGGCGAAAATATGTAAACAGGCAGAAGAAAAAAACGCTCCCCGACAAAGCGGAATGTAAAATTTCTTTCTCTATTTGTCACCCTGCTAAAGCGGTGATTATTTATGTTTCTAAATTGAAAATAAAATAACTAATAGCGAGTACTTCTTGACTCAATTTAAACATACAGTCCACTAATAAATCAAGAAAATTTACTTTCGTAAAAGAGCATTTGGTCGCACTCGACCCTGAGGTTTAGCTATGCGATATGGATAAACAGAAACCAGAAAAAATGAACACTTGAAGCTTAATAGAAAAGTTAAATCGATGCAAAAAAGCTGTTATAGGAAATATTACAAAAATTGAGAAATCTTATGCTGAAAAAAGGAAACAAATGCTATCAACACAACGGAATTTGAAGTGAAGCTAAGGAGAACAGAACAATACCAAAGGAGACTCGAGGAATCTCTCGGGGGAACCTGTAACCCCTAAAGACTGCGTCCCCAAGATGGCGGATAGCGGAACGCCTCCACTGCTCTTACAGTGGGCGGTAGAAAGAAAAGAAAATACCTTCCGCTGACCAACAGGCAAAAGTCCAACCTCCTGAAGCAATGGTAAATCCCTTTATAACCAGGAGTTCCGCTGGATCCGAGGCATCTCTTCAACTGCATCGCTGTTGCCTCGACCCTCTTCAACATCGACCCCAACTGCTTCCATGACACCCTCTATACGGAAAAAGTTGAAGATGTGGCCAGGGCAGTTCTCCATACCTTTGGTCCCACATGATTTGTCTTTTTTACCTTTTCTTTTGTCACTTGTCACGCGACAACAACAGCAACTCGAGGAATTAAGAGAGCATTAAGAAATCACTGATTTTGATGGAATTCCAGAAGTGGAAGTAGATATCGATGCTTTAGTTGATAGCCTCAAGAAATTAGAGGTAAGCTTATGAATTTTGCTCGATGCATTCAAAGCTACTGTAAATTTCGTAAATAATTCTAATGAAGCTGAAGGTACTATTTGTTCTAAAATACGCTTACCTGAAATACCGCTTCCATTTTTCTTTGGAGTATATACTGAGTGGGTAAATTTTAAAAGTAAGTTCTTTAATTTAATAATTAACAATACTCAGTTAAATGATTCTCAACGATTATATTATTTACGAGCATCTTTGAAATCGGAAGCTAAATTATTAGAATCGTCTGATGATAATTTTGAATCCTTATTTAAAGCTCTTGAAGAACGTTTTGAAAATCAAAGATTGATTGTTGATTTTCATATTTTAGCTACATTAAATTAGGATAAGATTCATCATGACTCTGCAAAGGAACTACGTTCTTTTGTAGATCGCATCAAGAAAAATGTAAGAACATTAAAGGTTTTAAACTATTAACAAAACAAATTATCGGATATTTTATTAGTAAACATTATTAAAAACTAGATAGAGAAATCATGAAACAATTAGAATTTTCCTTAAAAACATGAGAGGTACCTCAATTTAGTTCACTGATATTATTTATAGAAAAGCCTACTACAATGCTAGAAAGTATTAGCTGTACTCCAATCTCTAATAAATCTATTAATAAAGCTAGCACACTTAATAACGCTAAACCGAAATCTTTTGTAGCGCATACAAACACTTTTCATTCAAAACCATGTGTTCTATGTAAAAATTTACATCCCTTATTTAAATGCATAACGTTTCAAAATAGGATTGTTAATGACAGAAACAATTTTACTAAACGTAATAATTTACGTAAAAACTGCCTTCATTCTCATTCCGTTAAATGTAGGTCAAAATTTAAGTTCCAAGTAACTGGCAGTAATAAAGCTCACAATTCACTTCTGCATCAGTCACAAAACGAAACACAAAGAATGGACGATTCTTCGAAGGTCACAGATGTTCAGTGTGAGGGAGACCTCAGCGGAAGTCAAGTGGCGACGACATTCTTAACTCACACTTGCAATAAATCTGTTTGGCTAAACACCGCTTGCATCTATATAAAAAATAATAAGGGAGAAAGGATGAAAATGAGGTGCCGTTTAGACTCGGGTAGCTCTATTTGTTTACACATCTGAAAGCGCGACAAGCAAATTGGGAATAAATTTAAAGCTAAACAAAATTAATATCTTTGGAGTATTGGCGTGTCGGTAGTGGGAAAATAGGCAATAAATGCTGAATGAAACATTTTTACATTGTTTAGAAATGGTATTTAATGGTACTGCGGATTACGTATTTAATTCCTACTACTAAATTGGATATTCCAAATATAAGAATTCCGAATTCTGTTGAATAGGCGGATCCAGAATTTTACATTCCAAAGGAAATCGACGCGTTGATTGGTAGTGAATTATCTTTTTAAATTTTAAAGCTTGAGCAAACACGAACATTAGATGGCAATTTATTACTGCAAGCTAACCACTTAGGATATTTAATCGCAGGAAAAGAAGGAAACGTGTTCCCTACCGATCAGGATGTTCAGTGCCATGTCTACATAGATATGACACAGAAGTTTGATGTGGATGATGTTTTAGGTGGTAGAATATGTGGCCGCCTAGCACATACACATGGCAGTAGCCGAGGAACTCGAAATCACCCAAAATTTCATCTGTAGACTGTGACAACGATTCCGAGATGATAGGAACGTCAGTAGAAGTCACAGTACAAGTCGCTCCAGATTGGCAACACCAAATGACGATCAGTATTTGGCAATAACCGCAAAAAATACCGACGAAATACACCAATGGACCCATGGTCATCAGCTATCATCAGCCATGTACCACATTTTTAAGACAAACCGTGTTTGGGACAATAAGGCTGGCCTGTTAGATGTGTCCCGATCATGGCAATTCACTGTTGCCAGAAGTCAGCCTGGAGTAAAGAACATGGAATGTGGACGCCGTAACAGAGGGCTTGTGTTATATTTTCCGATGAGTCAAGATTTAACTTGCAGTCTGATTCACTTCAGATGTTCATATAGAGAAATCCAGGTCCTCATTATCACCAAGACAACATCATTGAACGCCAACGTTACGGAGGTACAGGAGTGCTTATTTGGGGAGCATTATACTGGGCTACAGAACAAATCTGCAAATTCAAATCTGAAACATGGCAAAATAAATTTATTGGGACATTATTCTAGATAAATATGTTCATTTGCTTAAGAGTGGCCTGCATGCTGAAATTGTGTTTATGAAAGACAACCACTGCCTTGAATCGGAAGATTGTACCTGCATGGAATCGATAACATTCTAACTTGAATTGAATGCTATAGAGCACGTGTAGGACATCTTTGACCGATGAGACCTCAACCACATCCTACATCTGTACCTGATATTCAGAGAGCATTGCTTGTTGAGTGGAGTTCTCTGCCCCAAGTGCAACTCGATAATGTAATCCTCAACATACCTCGGCGTTGCACGGTCTGTATTTCTTTGTATTGGAGACATGCGATGCATTAACCATCATACCAACAATGGTGTAAATGATCCAGGGAACTTTAAAAATGTTCTGTGTATGCCTGGTATCATACATACACTACCCCTTTTGTTCTTTCAATATGTTTAATACAGTAATTCTGGAGTAGATCATTGAGCAGTTACCATGGGTACAATGGTCTGGAGAAAATTTACTCCCTTTTCAGATCACTGTCAAAATTGAGGAAGTGGATCCTCTGGTGAGGAATTTTGAGCAAAGTCGAACTTTCACCTTCGTGGTGCTCTGGGTAAAACGAAAGAAGCACCTTACTGATTTAAATTCGCATAGCCAAGGCATAGTGCTTGGCTTGTCCGTCATAAGTAAAAGCAACAATATAACAGCTTTATGTATAATTCACATTTGTTTTCTTTCTGCATCTTTAATATCTGGTTTCCCATTATCCTTAGTTTATGGACACATGTGTTTTAATTAATCGTGTTTATTATTTTTTAATAAACAAATCAATAAAATTCTTAATAGATTGTGATTACAAAGTTTGAATTTCTTTCAGTTTTGATTTTTAATAATAAATGTACTTTTTTGAGATTTTTATTAATTTTTCATTAACTTTTTTAACTATAATTGCTTAGATCGAGCACTTAGATTTTTTCTTAGAATGTTTTCTGTATTTCCGTGCATAGTTAATAACATAGTTTTTTTTTCTCTTAAACATTTAGGTAAGTAACTTTTTTATGATTAAAAACCCAAATTCAGGTTTTAAAAAATTGCTTATAATATCTCCTTTCTGTCTTCTGCAAGTGAAACACAAATACTTAATAAATCATAATGATTTTCTTAATTTTTCTCATCTTAGGAAAATATTATTCCGAGAAATAGCTTTTAACTTTTTTTTATCACACCAATAAATTAATGAATTTAAGAATAATCCTTTTAATTTGTATTGTTTTTATTTCAGGGATTAAATATGCATTAACCTTTTTGTTTAATAATAAAAAAATCCATTTCTTTCTCCTCAATTTTAAATATTGCTATGATTTCCAGTTAATATATTTTTTATTAAAACAACTTTTTTATATGCTAATGGCAAGAAAATTTACTTCCATAATTTCTCTTATAAAAATGTTCTACAAATAGAATTGAAAAAAAATTAGCACATTTTATTACATTAAAATTAATTCTTTAAGATGCATAAGTATAAAAATTGAAGCTTGTTTAAAAGAGAATTTTCATTAAAAATTTAAAAAGGCATTTATTAAAAATGCTAAATTTATAAAACAATGAGTGATTTTCATTTCGTTTAAATTAATTAAATAAATTAAATTTTTTCAGATGTAACAGTAATTATATATTTGAAGATAAATATTAAAAAATATCACTTCAGCAAGTTAAAATTCATTATAATTAAATCGTGTAAGTTTAATATATTGTTTTTATATTATGTGTTGTTTTGTAAATTTAAAATGTACATATTATATATATAATGAACCACGTACATATAATTGAGTAATTTGCATATTAGTGTTTCAAATTTAATGAAAATTATTTATAGAGGAAAATATATGTTACTTTAACCCCTAATGGAGTTTTCTGAATTTATAAATGCGATTTTTTTTCTGAATTTAAATGTTAGTAAACAAATAAAAAATTTTATTTCCTGCTTTTTCTGATTTTCCCCCTTTAATATTGAAATTTTGTTTTTCTTACAGATTCTTTGAATAAATCAGGAATCATTACAGTCAAATGGGAATTTTTACAATAAAATGGAATCATTACAGTAAAATGGGAATTTTAAAAGATAAAAATTTTTGTATTTATTAATTAAAATATGGTTTGAAGGTGACCTTATGAAACAATAAATAAATCATTATAACACCTACAAAGAATGAAAAATTTACTCAACCGTAGTCTGAAATATTAAATAATTGATTTTAATGAATTATAATTTTAACTGTAAAAATGTTATTATTTTGAATATCTGTGAAACATATTTGCATTGATAGAAATCAAAATACTAATATTTTAGTTTAAAAAAATCAGGTATTTAGAAATGTTATTTTTATTAAAACGCTCTTCTTTTACATAGAATAAAAGATTATTCACAAATTAATTTCAAAATAGGAATAAAAAATTTAGGAAAGAAAACAATTATTTAAAAATCCTGGTATATAAATATTAGATCGTATATTTGAAGAAGAGAGAAGATTGTTTTCCTATAACTGACGTCAAAATCATGATTTATGCTTTTCTACGAACGCCTCATTTTCTTATTAATATTTAGTTTTTAAATTTCTGTATAGTTTCTTCATAAACACATCATAAAATGTTTTTTTTTTTAATAGTTTATTAAAATTATTGGGTAATGTTTATTTAGTTTTTTTAGTCAAAAAATAAAGAGATGTAAGTAAAAATTACTAAGAATCAAAGAAAATTACTGATTCTCTAGTGTTACCTTCATTTTACAAGAGAATTGCTGGTAATTTTTATGTTATTGTGAATGTTATTCAGTAGTAAAAATTACTAAGAATCAAAGAAAAGTACTGCTTCTCTAGTGTTATCTTCTTTTTACAAGACAATTGCTGGTAATTTTTATGTTATTGTGAATGTCATTCAGTAGTACTGATTGATATCAATATTTGGTCTTTTTTTGATTATTTACCTTTGAAATAGTAAACATCTTCCAAAACTGATATACTTTTTATGAAGATACTTTTTTGTCAATAATTAATATATTAATACATATATTGTTATATATTACAAATGCATTAGATGTAATGTAAATAGAACATAAGAAATTTTAAACCAAAGATTTAAATTTAACATTGTGAAAACTTTTGGCAACAGTTAATATTTTTATGAGTATTTGAAATATTATTAAAAATTTTTTATACATTCAGAGCGCTGATTTTACACTAAATTAAAATGGAAAATATGAATTTTTTAAGAGAATAAAAAATAATGTTGAGTTTATATTTAAGTAAGCACAGTAATTTTCTATTTATTGAAAAATAATGAATTATGAAAGAGATTATAAATGAATTATTCTGTATACTATCTGTTTTAAAATTATTTTTACCTCATATTCATTAACATTGTCGTAGTTTATATAGATATAGAAAATACTGCAACAATAGACTTAATTACGGTTGCCATTAAAAATCAATATTTGTGCATTATAGTTCTTTCAAAATTATATTTAAAATTTAAGTTCTAGTGATTTTTGTACTCAATGATTTGGTGAATTTGTATTTCATTTGAAAAAAAATATTACATTTCGGATTTTAAATCGATAAATTGTTTTTAAACCTGCACTAAAATTAAAAAAAACGAATATTAACTTTTTTTTAAAATGTGTATTTAATTTTTAAGTAGATATTTCCAAACACATTCTTATTCAACAATTAATGAATATACTCTAAAGGCTTAACTTTTTTCGGCAACAAAATTTATATTTATAATTATACTCAATATTTACAGCTTATTTTAAATTTCCAATATTTTTTTACTGTAAAGTACATTGAAAGAATCACTAATTGTGCATAAATTTAGATAATGCAATTATAAATTTTCAGAAACAGCTACAAGTCTTTTCCATGTTGACATAAAATCTATCTTTAAAATAAAAGCAAAAATACACAATGTTCCTATGACATAAAAATCCATATTTAATTTAATGAGCTGTTGCCTTAGATATTAAAAAGAAGGCAATCTTTTAATGAGAACACACAAAGGACTACATTTTTTATATTCTAAAATTCTTTCATCAAATTGCTTTAATCTAGTTTCGTATAGCATCACTTACAAAGAGTGTTTTAAATGCCTCATTTTTATTAAACTTACTTTATTTTTATCTTGAAAATCTTCATTCAATTAAAAAAAAACCTCACATCTTAAATGACTCTCCAAACTCAATCACTTCAAACGATATGCTTAAGCTTTTTAACCGTATAATGCATTCTAATAAATATTTACAGCTTTGTTAGTCGCTGCGATTTCATAAAAGCTGTCTCTTGGTTTAGAATACTTAATTAAGCAGGAAGGAGTCGAAAACAATCAGGTTAAATTGCCCAAAAGAAAACAAACTTAACTGTGAAAGAAAAAGAATTTGTACACACACACACGTCTCTTCAAACAGAAATGTTTTTTTAAGTGACGTTATTTTTAACGTTAGTGCAGAAGACATCAAAACTCAATGCAAAATGAAAGTGCGTTCCGAAACACCGCAGACGATAAAAAGTACGGAGAGAAAAATGTTCGAATCTTCCTTCATTAACATAAGCCATTACAAGGAGAACGTGGATTTTTTTCTATTTATTTTAAATTGGCTATTTTTCCTTTTGAGTTGGTCGGTAATTAACGGTTTGAATTAAGAAATTTCTCGTTTTTTTTCTCTTAACTGATCAAGAATCAGACGTTTAAAAATATATTCCATCGCAAATTCAATCTTCTAGAATGATCTACGCTTGATTTCGTTTTTGGGGTGGTCGGAGAGCAAGGGACGAAGAAACGCTCGACGGTAAATTTAAATAAATGAACTCAATTCTATTAAATGTTTTCTGCCTTCGATTAAGATGCAAATAATTACCTGGAAAATCGATATATCTTCATCGTTAGCATATTTCTTTGAATCCAATCAGAGTTTCAGTTGAATTCTTTCAATACTATTGCATTGTTACTGTAGAAAGTTGAATAAGAGTTTAACCATTATTTTTTAATATTCCATTTTCCATCACTGAATAATTTATTTAAAAAAATATATTGCTTTTTATTAATCTCAAGTAAAATAATTTAAAATAAAATTATCATAATTAAAAAATTAAGATAATTTTCGATTACTTATAACTTTTGTATTTTAATGTAAATAAATCCCCATAAAAATATCTTGGATAGAATTAATACTCATAATAAATATTTTCTTAATGGAGTATTCTTATAATATAAATATATTATATAAACTAATTTGTCATTTTCAAAATTAGTTCGAAATTTTCATGAGTTGTATTATGTATAATATTTTAATCGATAAGGGATATGAGAATATTAAATTATAAGGAAATATATTATATATATGGTGTTCAAAGATACTCTATAAGCTTTGCGTATCTCTAAAATAGAATCTCTTTTTTATTTGCTGTGTAGATCTAGAGATATAGTCAATAACATAAAAATAATTAAGAATAACAGTTCATTCATCTATTTCTTACTATTTTTAAATGGGTTAAGCTTTTTTTTTTTAAGAAAGTAGGCATTAAAATGTTTTCGCAGATTTTTCATCCTAATTGTGAAAGTTTGAGTCAAAACTTATGCTTATTATGTGTAAAGTTTTAATGTTTTTTAACATAAAAACTTAAAATTTAAATTTTCTTTTAAGTATTTTTTTATGAAATATTTAAAATTCTTTCTTTTGAATTGCTGTTACAATTTGGAAGGTCATCTGCTAATAGGATATATTTTGTCATAAAATAACTTGGAATACAAAAATTTGTTATTTATAATATAGGTATATTATGTACGCCATTTATAGAAATACGTACAAATTTCAAGTATTCCACAAATATAAATATATGAGTCAATAATTTACACACATCATTCAAAAAAAATATGGATACCCTTTAATAATTTCATTGTATTGCACAAATTTCTACCCCTTTCATAAAATGTTGTCTTCAGTATTATCAATTTTAAACGCAATACTTTTCTATTTCTGAACGAACGATAGCTGAAAATAATCAAGATAGATCTAGAATTGACAGGAAATTAATTGTTGCGAAATTTAATTTTAGAAAATCTAGTAAACACCAACTACTTAAGGGAAAAATATATTTTTGTCTTAAGTCAATAAAACTTGAAATGCAATAAAACTGTAAAATTCAAATTTTATAATATTGTATTGTGACGTTTAAATTATATTAAACAACGGTAATCTTAAATATAAACAAAAATTTGAAGCGAAAAATATCACTTTCTATACATTCTTCTTTTAAAATAAGTACAAAATCTATGTTCACCGAAATGGGCTAATTTGAATCAAAACAAAAAGTAGTCAATTTTAGACAACATTTATTAAATTCCAACTTGTATAAATTAAAAATTAAGTGAATATTTTTGGAATGCAAAATGAAAAATTACGCTGACTTAATTGAATAACTCCAATAAATTTTGTTTGGTTAATTTTAAAGGTAGAAAAATTACTGAATGTGGAGTAGAGCTTATATTTCTTATTCAAAAACTAAAAAAAAGTTCAGAGAACATTCCTCTGCTTTTTATTAAAAGTCAAAGCTAAAACAAAATTTAATAACTGCGTTAATTGAGAAAATATAGTTTTCAAAAATGCTTAGATACATTTTGTGCAAACAAAAAAGACTGGATAAAAATAGCTAAAGTCTTGTAATAACAAATGAATTTTTAAAAATGTTTACACTTATTCTTAAATTCATTTTTATTTTATAGGAATATTGATTATTTTTTGTCTTCTTTTTTATAAAATCTGAAATAAAAGAAAAGGGAAATGCGTGTCCCGAATATGTAAAATTCTGAAATATTTGCCAAACTTTCAAAACATTTTTGAAAAACAATTAGTAAACAAATTTTTATTTTTTCTTTATATTTCGTTATTTATATATGTTATAGGGAAACAAAAATAGTTATACTTTCTCTGTTTTGTATTTCTTCGTAAAGAATATATTTTCATTAACTTTAACATTTCATAAAGGAAAAAATGTTCTTCAGGAATCGCGGATTTGGGGAAATTCGTATGTTTCACAAATAAAACTAAATAATAAAGGAGTTTTGGATTATCAAATATAAATCCGTAACTGTAACTTTATAAGATATATTCTAAGAAAGTAGGAATGAAGAAGTTGGCCATGTTGGTACTTCGTTCATATTCCTTTTATTCTACCTTTCTTTACAATTTTAAACTATCTTAAATATATATTCTTTCTTTTTAATATATTTCGTATTTTCACTTTATTATTCGCCATTTAATATTTGATTTATTTTATTAAAATTTCTATTAATTATATTTTAGTAATTCTATTTTAAGCTGTTTTTGCTCTGAATGTACTGCTAAGCATATGATTTTTGTATTTATTCATGCAATTTTCAATATTTGATAATGATATCTCTAATCATGCTATTTTGATGTAGTGATTGGAAAGGGAATAATTTCCTGCGAGCAAATACCCCAACTCTATATATTTCTCAGTCAAGAAGACTCCAGTAGACAAATATCAATTCGAGAACACGACAATCAGAATATAGATAATTAGGATTTAGTCTTAATTGTGAAATAAAGTATTATAGTCCATGGAAACATAATCTATTGATGTGTTTTATTTCCCATTGATTATATTGATGTTCCAAGATACATAAAAAACTTATGATGGAAGTCGTGTTTTTTTTTCTTACTGGTGAAAATGAAACAGAACCAAATGAGAAGAGGTCATTTGATAATAAAGGTAATAAAAGCAATTGTCCATTCTAAGAGTCTTCTCTCTTAAGTGGTAAGTAATTAGTCCTTAATTAAAAATGGCAAAACAACGCATTTTTGCTTGCAAATAATTCAAATTCAATGCTTCTTTTTTATCCTGTTTATTTAAGTTCTTTATTACAATGTTTTGATAGAAGTTGAATTGAAAATTTTCATTTATACTTCTGCACACTACCTAGCTAATTATATACTATTAGAAAATTTGGAACAAATTGCTTTGAAAGTTTACTTAATAGTACTTTTAGATTTTTTACTACTTTTTGATGGCATGATAGGCACCAAAGTGTGAATATCAAAATGGCAATCATAAACTACATTAGTTAAAGCCCTGAAAATACCAAAATTTTACCAGAAATGAAATTTTATCGCGAAATTTATTGCCAAACCGAAGGTACCCACTTCTACACCGAACCCCAATTTGCTATATTCTGCTTTCCCTGGATTCTAGTATTTAAACTTTTAAATTACGAAATAAAATTTTAATGAAGAAAAGTAATTTAATTCAAATATATAAATATTATAATTATTAAAAAGTTTGATAAAATGTTTTTGATTGTGAAAGAAACTTCATTGTCATAGTGAATCAATTCCTATTAAAATACTTAATAGAAGAATAAAAGAACATAAATTAATGTTAATCTTATAGAATGCTTTTGTCATCGCAATTGATACATTAACATGAAACCTGGACATACATCTTGAGAGACAATCTTCTTGAGAGACTGTCACCCGAACACACAGTGCATTTCCAATGGATCCCTTCACACGTGGGAGTAGAGGGGAATGAAAGAGCGGATTTCTTGGCCAGATGGGCGTCAAAGGAGGGAGTAAACCCTGGAGGAGAGTTCATATCTAGTGAGATTTCTTCCCTGGCAAAAACTGAATTCAATAATCTTATGAAAATTCCTCTCAAGCATCCATGGTATTTCGCCAAAAGACCGAGTGAGACCTTCAATCTTATACCAAGATCTTATCAAACTGCCTTTTCCCGCTATCTGAGTGGGCACACGAGAGGAATCACCTTTCAGTAGGGGCAAAGGACATTTCCAGACTGTCCTTGGTGTTCCGTCAATATGGCCTCCCCTGGACATATCTTAACCTGTCTAAATTTTAAAAAAAGACGATGTCCTTCGGGACCCATCTCATTTTATAAACATTTTAGATATTTTTGCTTATGGGGATTGTCTAGCCTAGCTAGACAACCTGAGATAAATAACAACGAACAACATTTACATGAGGAATATACTTTATTTCATAAGTTTAATTAATTAACAATAATAAGCAAGTTCCGGGCAAAAAGCTAAATTGTCATTACTTTATTAATTGAAATAATTCTTTTTCATTTCAAAATAATTATAAAAAATCCACGAGGAATTAAAAACCAAAAAATTAAGTTACAGGAGAATTATTAGAGTATCAAATATATCATAAAATTATTGCTTTTAAATCAATTAGCAAGATTATTTAAAAATATCAACGGGAAAATAATTCCAACGGCAGATATATATATATATATATATATATATCTTCCCTAATCATCTTTATCTTCCCTAATTTATATATATATATATATATATATATATATATATATATATATATATATATATATATATATATATATATATATATATATATATATATATATATATATATATATATATATATACATATATATATATATATATATATATATATATATATATATATATATATATATATATATATATATATATATATATATATATATATATATATATATATATATAAATTAGGGAAGATTTTCCAATAATTTTTCCTACGCCATCCCTTCACGTCAACATAGAAACGAACGCTACACTTGCTTGTCAAACAATCGAGAGATTCTAGTTTTGGAAACTTTTTAGCAAACGTCAAATTTGCTCTAGAGTGGCATGGTTTTTTCTTTTCTTTTATTGGCAGAAAATGCCCAATACTTGGAAAATAAACTTTGTCACGAAAGTTCCATTTCTCATTTTCCTTTTTCTTTCTTTCATTTTTTTCAATATCTCTTCTTAGACATGATGAACGATATTCTGTAACGATAGATTAGAGATGTTTTTTCTTTACTTATTCTGTTACATCACAGAGAATCAAAAAGAGAAAAAAAAATTAGGTATTTTCTTCCAAATCCTTATACCTTCTCTCTGTTTCGAGAGGATGGGTGGCTTTGAAGTCTTCCTGTCATTTCTGACATTCCTGTGATGACCACCTGCCGTGCCTTAACTTCAGAAGGCAGATAAGATGTATGACTTTTGGCTTCCGGTTATGACATCTGGCTAATCCCGGAAGAAAGGCGATGCATCATTCAAGTAAGCTACAAGTCTGACATTCACTTTTACATTAATTGGGTATATGCACCCAAAAGATAATTTTCTGAGTTATTTGAATTTGGAAAATTTATTGATGGCTGATTTAAAATTAATGAATCCGCACACATACTAATTTTTAGAAATAACCGTTAATTTTGGAAAGTTCTTTTTTTTTCTTTCTTTTTGTTTTAGTTGTAATTCATACAACAGTCTAATTCTATGAAGAAACAAGAGAAAAATGTGAACTACATTTTCTCAGAACGAACTTTTTGAATTGGAAATATGAATGAAATCTAGTAAGAAAATAAAGTTTATTATTTACTTAAAGGGCCATGATATTTTGGTTGGAAAAGGCAACATTCTCGCACCTGTAATGTAGTGAGTATCTACACCAACCCAGAAAAAGACGCGTAAAATAAAACATGGTCTCAGTGTGCTCCGAATGAAATGATATCTCTAGAAATGACAGGACATGTCATTCTGACATTCGTCTTTTTGGATACTTTCTTCTTATTCCTTACCTCTAAATTACAAGGACTCTTTCAATTTGGAATTATATTGCATACACTCAGAGTATTCCATGAAACAACATACCTTCGATCTTTTATTCTTGAGCTAAAAGACGGAACTTAACGGCTTCATAGCCAATTATCCAGAAATTACACTTTTAATGAGCATGCATACATGAAATAAATACATTATTCATTAGTAGGTTTTTAAAGCATTATTATGATAATAAATTTAATAATTTTATTATTAAATTAGCTTTATTATTATAATAATAAAGCTAACTTAATAATAAAAATACATCGCTGAGATCATAAAACATTAAACTTACAGATTATATATTGTTTATTCATCCAATAATGTATAACTCATAGCTTATTGAATATAACAATAAAGAAAATTTTAGTCAAGGCAAATTAAATCTGTATTCAATAATTAGGGAATTCAATTTTTTATTATTTAATCTATTGATTTCGTTTGCATGGAGTAGACTAATGCAGAAATATCCTTTTATATGGATGGCAGTGCACTTATAGACTAGACCGCCAACAACGATGGCCAAGTAATCAAATATTTCACAAACTTCAACATTTAAAATTGTGCATGTAACAAAACTAATCAGAAATTTATGTGTTATACATTTTTTAATGTACTAATTTTATTAAAATAGCATTTTGTTTATCTTTGTAATGAAATTATAATCGGTAATAGCTTTGTGTATTTAAATATTGAACACTGTTTCAAAAGGTTTGATTATGGCTAAATAGTCCCTTTTTGTACAAATAGACTAATAAACTGTAATTTATAATTTATAGTAGATTCAGAATTATTGCCAATATTTTCTCTCGAAATATAAATGAAAACCATGAATTGTTAAAAAACCGGACTGATAATCATCCAATTTCCTGCTCGGCCAATTGTTTCAGAAAAATCTGGTAGTAATTCCTTTTGTGTAACAGTGACCCTAGTATTTTCTCCTGCGATCAATAACTAAAATATCTTAAGCACAAAAATCTTAATCTCACAAATTTATTATTATTATTTTTAATATACCTAATTATTATAACTGATATGAGATTCTCTCTCTCTCTTAAAATAATGATAATAATCCAAAGAGAACTTTAGTTTTATATATCTATTTTCTTTGCTTTTCTACTTCTCATTGGTAAACGATACTAAATGAAAATACTTTTTTACTGTTATAATTTATTTTGTTTTGTTCTCATAGATTTAAATAAAATAAAACTAATTTTATAGTTAATTTTTTTAAATATTCTATGGAATTTCTCCTATGATATTCTCTTTTAAAGCCATTTAAAATATCATAAGCAATTGTTATTAATAGATTACAACACTTTAAAAAATAAATACTAAAACTTTTATTGAACTTTTCTGTCTGAGAATAGGAAAAATTTCTTTACTAATGAAATAATTATTCAGCAGTAACTTCACTGCGTACTGAAGGAGAATACTTTATGGCAAAGTCAGCACACATAATTTGTTTGAGAAGTAATTTGGCATCATGAAAAGTCATTGTAACCTGCTTAGGAAATCTGATTGATCAATCCCTGAGAAGAATGATAAAGATAATTAAAGACTTTCATAAATTATAAATTCCAGTTACCAGTTATCTAAACATTTATTAGTTACATAAATACGTAATCACTTATATTGATAGTATCTCTGATAAAAGTACCTTTGGTGTTTACGGTAAATAATATTGCGTAGTGTTTAGAATTTTGCTTTTGTTCATGATGCTTAAGTTAGAATCAGAGTGTAAATATGGATCTCAATCAAATAGAAAATTCTGGCAACTGTCTAATTTTTTGAAATTATTTTTATTTAAGTTTTGTTTATGGTTTTTCAGCAGAAATTCCTTATTAGCAATCACTTGTATTGCAATATGTTTCTGTGTTAATGTTCAACTTACAAAAAATAAGTTTTATACCATGAACCAATGGTATTTTTTAACTTTATTGTAAAAGACAAATGAAAAGGATGACAATGGTGAAAAGTTTGTTATAAATTTCTAATGACTATAAGTAAATTCGGAGACTAAATCTTATTTTGTTTTATTACAACATACGGATCTTACACTCGAACTCATGGTGCAGGGTCCATTCCATAAATAGTTCTCTGTGCATAACAATTGTCAGTATAAGTCACATGTTAGAATCTACATTAAGAATATACTTTCACCAATTTTAGCATTATTTGATTGAACCATTATTAGATTAAATTTGAAAATAAATATAGATTTCAAAATAAATGTGTTTTTGCATGTTAAGTGCAATAAAATCTGTGCATTTATTATATACGTGTCTTTCTTTTAATATTAGACTATAAATCCTTGATGACTAATATACACTGCAAAGAATGACATATGGATAAAACAAATTGAATTCAACTACGCAAAAAATTAATATCCAATTAATATCCCAAATGAATATCCAACTATACGATAATTCATGTCTGAACTGATTTAATTATATTTAGAATTTCTTATATTCTATAGTAAGTGTTAATAATAAGTGCGAACTTGTGTGAAAATCTGCTAAACTTCAATGAGACTTAAATATTTATCAACGAATAAGTCTGTATTTCAGAGTAATTTTTTAATATTTTCTTTTGATTTTGCAGCATACATATTACTTATTTCAAAATAATTCTTTTATTTCCTCTTAATTCATTTTTAAAATATTCATTTCTTATACTCTTGTACTTTTGAATTATGTTACTTATACTTTTATATTATATTACAATATATTACTTTGAGTTAAGTACCACAACAAGCGTACACACATATAGTATCCTTTCCAATTTTGAGATATTCTTAAAAATTGTAGTGAAATGTAAATAATATACAAGATAACCAATAAAGTTCTTGTCATTTTTACTTTCTTATTGGATGAAGTGTGAATAAATATGCAAATTAATGTATCACGTGATTTAAAAACATGTCAGTCGAGAGTAGAAACACCGATTGTTGTAAGGATAGGTAAATTACCCACTTTTATCAATCATAACTCGTATAGTAGTAAAAATAAATTGATTTGTCCAAGGAACTCATTTAGTTTTGTTTGCTTTTCGACTTCAAAGTAAGAGCAGACCTTAAAAAAGTGTCCATCATCACCAAATTTGTCAGGCGTTTGTAGATAGTGGTTTGAATAAAGAAATTGGAAGACTGTAGTTTCAAGCACTGAAACAGGAAGATTCGGCCAGTGACACAAACTTACACCAAGCATTCAAGGAGTTCTTTGCGTCACAAAACCCCAAGTTTAGTATAAAGGGATTTCAGAACTAAAGACACATTAGCAAGCGTTATGATAAATGTTAAGTTAAAGCTGTTAGGCAGGTGAATTTGGCAACAGTGTACAATTTCTGCATTTTTTTGGAATTTTAATCAAGAAAAGGGAAGTAATGTATTAGTTACCTTATATAGGGCATAAAATTTAATTATACTATGGTAGTTCTGTTATATTCCTGATTAATTTTTATGTCTTCATTCAAATGAATCTATAAATTTTAAGGATAATCTTATATTAAGTTAATTGATAGATAAAACATGGTCATTTTCACCAGAATATTTTCCATAATTAAAACAACTTAAATAGTGTTATAAATATTCCTTCCATAATGTTTAATGATTTATTACATAAACATATACAAAAATCTTTTGTATGGTTTATTTACCAAAAGCAATAATAAATTTCGCGTGATCTTAAAAATGAATTTATGAAACTAAGTAGCTAATTTTTTTAAATATGAAACAAAATAAGTGTGATAGTTGTTAATTTTTTTTGATATTATATCCCTGAAAATATTTTACATGTTTTTAACATAGTTTTAGAAGATTTAATTTTTAGTCAATAATAATAAAAATTATTATGAAAATATTTAAAAAATATTGTATATAAATAAAAATATTTAAAATAAAAAATTGCTAATAATTTACAAATACTAAAATAAATATTACTTTAAACATTTTTATTTATATACAATATAATGTATATTTAATGCTTTATAAAAATCCATGTAACTATTTTTCTTTCTTCTGAAAGAAATACTTTTAGGAGATTTGAGATGATAAGCGCGTGTTTTGAAGTTTGAGATGAGAGAGTTCATCGTATAATTAAATGATACGATTGCATTTAAATCTCAGATTATTTTTCGATTAATCTGTACTTATTTGACGTATTAACAGAGGGATTATAATAAGTAAGGCAAACTTTTTCAGAAATCCTCGGCTTTGTACAGTTGAAATAAGATACGTCTTAAATCTCCGTTATATAGAGGGAATCTCAACCTTAAAAGAGGGATTATTTCTTCTTTTTAAAGTTTACACAACTTTCTGTAAGGATTTTCAAACAAAACTATCGTGTTCTTTCTCATGCTCCATTGATTCAAAATAATTAGGACTAGCGTCGGTAAGGTTCTTTACAATGGAGGAAACTTCTTTTGAGAAGGAAATGCTCGCGAACAGCCAATTAGGACGCGCTTTACCATTGCAAAAGGGTAGGGTAATTATAAACCTAAGAAGCGAAATATAGGTATGTAGAAGAAATACGCATCTTCGATTTTCTTCCGAAAAAATATACTGAAAACTGATTTTTTGCTCTTTCATCGTTTCAAAATCTTTATTTTTTTATATCTTGCTGGTAGCTATTTTTTTTTCTCACTGTTCCATTAAATCTAGTTTGGCTTAATTTAAGAACGAACTCGAAATACCTCATTTTTTTTGCTGAAAAGCACTTTTTTTTGTTCGTTGCATATTCTGTTACTTTTTTACACCCAGCTACTCCACTCTTTTATTTTATTCTCTCCAAAATCTGCTGAAGGGAACATCAAAGTCGTAAAAAGAATTCGGTTGAAATGTTCGAATTCAACCCCTGGGGCGAATGGAAGGGGGAGGGGGAGGAAATAAAACGAAGGGAGTGAATATTCTTTCCTAAAGAAAAGGAATAAATATTTCGAGGGATATCTCTTGCTGGAGTAAGGGGAGAAAAAGTGTAAAGAATTTCTTGATGTGGTTTGTCAAATCTTGTATAGTTTTTTTTTCCCCACTCGATTTGGTCTGATCAGAAGCAGAAAATGCCTGGAGAAGAAAATGCTTTAAAACATTTTCCATGCAAGTGTGAGAAAGAATCCTTCGGGCGCCATGAAGCATTATGGAAGATTTTCTAAAGACTCTAAAACCAATAGCTGCAGCATATTTTATCACCAGATTGATATGATTAGATAAAAGCTGAAAGAAATTTCACGCCCCGCCCGTAGTTAATTGAAGTTCTCTTTCTACATGGCAAAAATGAACAAAAATTATTACTGCATTCTATTTAATGGAATTCAACTATAGAAAAGGCATTTTAAGCTAATGATTTTATTCCTTTCACCAGTTTTAGAATCTAGTTGTGTGTTTTGTTGCTTTTAGAAACAAAATTTGCGTTTTATTAAGGTTTTTATATAATTTAACACTTTCTCATATTATTTTCTTCATTTTAATTGCATTTATTAAGAAAACTATTACTTATAGAAGTTATATTCTTACTTCCATATATGTTATATTTCCTACTGAAATCATCAAAGTAAATTTATGTTCCAGTATGTGAAATTTGTATGAAATTATGGACAGACCAAGTTTTACTGCTTATAAATTACATCATCCTCTGTTGACTAATTGTCTTTCAGATCATTTTTGTTGAAATGCTATTTACAGTGAGTGATTGGTTAACGAACATAATCTGTTACAAGTCTATATTCACTATCCCAATTGTTTGTTAGACGATCCTCGATTTACCATGGATTTTTTTAGTGAAATCGATTATTTCATTCTGAAAAATTTTAAAACTGAGATTAGAAAAAGAATGTATAATTTTTTTTATCAAGTTTACAAAAAAATAATACATACATATAGTCTTGCATATTAATTAGTCCTTTTCATATTTTTGTTTATAGGACATTAAATAACATGTCCAATGTCGATTGCTTTCCTCTCTTTTTCAAGATTTTCCGGAAGTAATTAATAACATAGTCGTTGTAATGTGATTAATAATGTTGTTGTTGCAATCCGTGGAATTTATTATTTAAGACTACGTTTGAGACAGGAAAAGAACAAAGTGGCTAGGAGGTGCTCAAAATGAAATCACTTTCAGTTTTGAGTGAAATCAAAACCAAAATTGATATTCTACTTTGGCTATAAATATTCTATTGGGAAAAAGTTTTTTTTCCTATATAGAACTTTGAAGATCAATAGGCAAGCAACATTATTCAAGAGAGATGAAAAAAGATGTTTGATCTTTTGGGTTTCGAAACCCTACACATTATGCTCCGAGAAATGTTCCTTAGAATTCCTTTTAGTTTGTTATCCGAGAACACAAAAATTTTTCATGAAAGTAACTTGTTTTCAATCTGAACTGTTCATTAACCAATCATCCCCTGTACTTAATCTAACAATACCTTACTAATGAAATATTTTTCCGTACTTAATTATTTCTATAGTTATAATTCGACAGCTTTTAATTAAGTGCAGAAAATGAGCAAGAATCCTTTTCCCTTATAATTGATGAATAAATATGATCAGAGCAAACAATGTAGTTAATTGGCGAACTGTAAAGCATAAAGTAGTTAAAAACGTTGAAGAAAATAATTTAAAAAATCCAATAATACTTCTAATTAATACCGAAGGAATTGCGTTTACATTTACAATTAATGTATGATTGGAATTACTAAATAGGGCAATGTGTATGTAAATAATACAAATATGAAAAGTTTCGTTTTTAGTAAACTATCCATTTATTACATTAAAAAACTTATAGTAAATTTATGGATAAATAAATATCCTATAGCCTGCTAAAATGTTATGCTAAGCAGGAATTAGAAATTATTATTGATCACTTAAGAATATAAAACAGAAAAATACCTTCTTTTAAAAACTAGCATATGATATGATAATAATAATATCTTTCTTTAATTCTTCTCAAGTCTTTTGGCTTTAAATGGCTTTAATGGCTTTAAACCATGGCTTTAAATGCTATTAAATTATATATAAAATATATACATACAATGACTTATAAATGAAAATTAAAAATTTTATGGTTCAAACATCTAGTAGATGTTTTGAAAATATTAATGAAAATTTATTGTGGATATTTGAATTTTTAATTAAAACATATGCTTTTTTATATAGTACCAGCAACATTAATATCTATGATGAAAGTGTTAAATCGCAATTCACAAACCTAATAAATAGCTATTGACAATAGATTTTGGTACTTTTCATAGGAGCCCGCTTCAAACTCTTGTGTCATTTTGTGCATGGAAATCTTGATTTATTATTAATAAAAACAATTATTCCATAGAAAAATAGAATTTTTTTCCTTAAAATGAATTTTTATATCATTCAAAATTCTAACTAATAATTCATAGTGAATGGAACCATGGAAATGTAAAATTATGTGAAACTTGTATAATAATTTAATAAAGCACATCCTAAGAAATTTCATAGAGTCAGTAATTACAAAATTTAAATTATCACTTTAATCTAGTTAACAAAGTTAGAGAGTACAATAAATATTTCTTAGCAAAAATTGATAGGATTTAATTTTGGGATAAATTGAAAACGTGTTGATTTTTTCATTTTTCAAGTATATACTTTTTTTTTAATAAAAAAATCATAATATGCTTTAATTAAGTTTTATCGTTTACTGTTAAGCAGTATGTATTTACTATTTGGTTCTTTATTCAGAAGAATTTTGAAAATCAGAAAGGGAGTGCTACTTTGGATCAACAGCATTCATATTTGGGGTAAAGAAAGTTTTATGCATTTTTTTTCTTTTGCACTGAGTGAATTGAGTCCTCTGTGTTTAAAATGTCCACTTGCATATTTGGCATTTTTCTCTTAAATCTACCGATAATTTTGGGTTGCTAAACTTTCTTCCATACGAAAGGAACATGATAGGTCACATATTAAGCATTTTCTTAAACTTTTTCTTTTGCTACATTGAATGAAAATTGCTTGATTCTATAGGATAAAAGTCATCAGCAAGTGATATAAAAATATTATAGAAAAGTCAATTGCAAAATACCTTTTTCCCACATAATTTCATCGATGGGATAGCCAGCAACACGGCACTGTATGGACGTACTTTCTCCAGCAACCACAGAGAGATCAGGCATGGGTCTTATCATAGGAGGTCCATACACGTTGAGACGGGCTGAGTGTTTTATTTCTCCAACGTCATTTCTGGCCACACAGCTATACATTCCTCCGTCTTCTATCCTAACGCTGGATATGTTGACGTGACTTATGACGTCGCCATTCCTACTCACATAATCTCCGACGCGCACTCTATCGTTGTCCGGCACCGGATATCCGTCCAGAGACCACGTGACTTGTGGTAAAGGTGTACCAGATGCAGCACACTGGAAAGATACAATTGGACCAGGGCGAAGAGTTCTTTCGCTGAATGTCTCGTGGAAAGAAGGTGCTGTCTCTGTTGGGGTAAAAGATAAACTTGATTGAAATTCAATATTTTCGTAAATATTGTCTTAGGAAAGAAAATAAGCAAATGGAATTTATTTTCTAAAGAATTCTTTCTCAATAATGACAAAGATGTATCAAATAATGACAAAGATGTGACAAAGACAATATATAATGTCAGATAAAACTAAGAAAAATTTCTTAAATGTATATAATTTTTTTTAAATAATTCAATTATTGTACAGTAAGTTAGTGATTATTTAGGCGATAAGAATTTATTATGTAACGGCACCTTTATAATTTCTTAAATATATAACTTAGATATCTCAATGATATAAATAAACAAATATTTAAGGTAAAAAATTTTATATAAATATCTTTCGTTAGTAATTATATGTTTTATTTTCAATTAACATTGAATTTATTAAGTTTAATAAACCGAAAAATTTTATTTGTTTAAAAAATAAATCAGATTCAATGAGCTAGTCTGTTGAATTAATATAGTATTTAATTTTTGGCATGTGAATGAGCAACAAAATAAGTGTGATGTATTTAACGAAATGAATTAGCTGTGCATAAAAAAATTATTTTAGCAATAAAGGCTTACATATAAAATAATTAAATACAGAACATATATTTAACAATATAATTCAGAAAAATATCAAAAACTAAAATGAGTGAATAATGTTTAGAGAAATAATTTTACATTCAAACAAATCAAGCTCATTAAAAAATCTTTTTGCTCTATTTTAATGTTATATTTCAACTCAAATATTGTGCTTCAAATATAGATCATTAATCATCCAAAATGATTCTAGGTATATATTCTAATTGTTATTTAAATCAAATAAAAATTTTAGGATTTAAATTCTATAACAACATATTTAATAATAAAATGTTTGAATTTGTAATTCGGATAAATTTAATTTCGAAGCCAATAAACAAAATTATAAAAAGTAATTACAAAATAATAAACAAATTAACATTTTTCTAATAGTTGGAAAATTTTTTAAGAAATTATGAAAAATATATTTAAAGCAATGTGTGTATATATTATTGAAGATCTCCAGTTCAAAAATGTACCTAGCATGTAACCAATGATAGATTAAAAGAATTTCAATCAAGAGCAGGCAAAGATACTGAACAACAGATTAAAATGCACTTAGTGGAGACCATTAGCACTAACTAAAATTTAGTGAGATTGGCTCTAAATCTTTATAAACTCTCCACTCTAGGTATTCGGAAACTAATGCAATATATTGAAATTGATATGTTAGAAAGTATAATTTAATCCATTTTAAAATTTATTTTATTTTTAAATTAAACTCTTTTTTGATTATGTGCTCAGATTAATTACTACTTAGTTATACTTCATGAAAAAAATCGTAAATAAATACTAATTAAAAATGTTTCCAGTAAGTTTTTTTACTTAATTTTTGTTGCAAGGATTTTTTTTAACTTGATAACCGTCGTATTTAACTGTCATGTCTGACAGTCTTGGTCTTAATTAAATTTTTATAAACTACCGCAACATTCGAATCAGTAAGTATTTTAATTAACTCCAATTATGACGAAAATATTTTGTTCAGTTAGTAATTAAAATATTTTGTGGAAAGAATCAAGAGGAAAAAAAATCTTTCTGATAATAAAATTTTAGGAAAAAAAATCTTCTCATAAATACAAGAAACTAGTTATTTTCTAAACTGTGTAATTGAATATAAGTGTCTTACTAGTATATCGTGTTCTCTTTATATTTTATAAGTATATTTATTGTTCGTATATTCTGATAATATTTTAAAGTCGTTGGAAAGATTGGCACAAGACAGTGAATCGAATAAAACATTGCACAATTTTTCTTGCGTGTCAATCCTAGACTAACTGTTCTATGAATTCTATGCTTCTCATATAAAATCGATTGTTAGAAAAAATAGAATTTTTATGAATTAATGATTTTGGCGCTCTATTTTGGCGACATTTTTCACCATAAAAAATATCATCTGATTTTGTAAATTTAAATTTTTTCCAACATGAGAAGAAAAAGCAGAATAGTTGATTTATGCTTTCCTTGTTAGAAATAGAGAAAAGTTTTATTTGTAATTTACAAGGTGCTAAATAGAATTATAACACGAAATAAATCTTTTCGCATATGTGGTCGACGGGATAGTAGATAAGTACCACAAATATTTACAATCATTGTAATTGAACTCATTTAGCCAATTTCTCCTTAATATGTCTTTTTCTTTCAATTTTTTAAATAAAATGAATTCAACATAACTATCTTTTTTATAAATATAATTGTATTTTCATAAATGATTATATTATTCTGGTAAGGTAATGATTACATTTTTAAACATATAAACTGAAAAAGTATCAAATTTAATATTTAAGGAGTTTTAAGTTAAAAATATAATACAATATTAAGTTTTTCTTCTAAACACTAACAGAGCCTTATATAGAAAATTCACGATTAAAATGACTTTTTATAAATTTTTATTTCAGTATAACCCACTCAACGATTTAATATCTGATTTATCTACTGACTGAATGTATAGTTTTAGCTGTATTAAAGTTATAAAATTAAATTGCATTCTTAACCTTTCATAGAAATCTCTTAATAAAATGAGATTTTTCAGATGTATCAGGTATTGAAATGTCTTTATTAAAGGAAAATATATTTCGAGTTATTTACTACAAAGATTGTTTAATATATATGATTTTGGAATTATTAATTTAAAACTTACTGGCATAAAATAACATATCATTAAATAAAAAATGCCTTATAATGCATATTTTGTGTACTACATTTTAGCGGATACTTATTTAAGTGTAAGTAAGCTTGAAATAGCTATCGCAAATGCAACTCTTATGAGTTTGTATCTGTTTTTGTGAAGGGAAATGGATTGCTGTAAAATTTATCAATAGTAAATCCTGTAAAATTACATATAACTAGACATACATTTAAATGTAAATCGTACATAAAATTTTAGTGATTGACTTTATTTTGGAATTTCGTTATGCTGTTTCTCATTTTGTATTGATTAGAAAAATATTCATGAAATTTTTAGTAGATACAGATAGCAGTATGTAGAAGAAAAAAAAAATAGGCTAACCTATATTAAAACACTGTGTTATAAAGAAATTCAAAGACTTAATGAATTGAATCTTTGGTTAATTTAAATCATATCAACAACTGTAACACTAAATCTTCTCACTTTTACTTTAAAATATATTATCGTGGAATTATATTAAAAATATTTTCATGCTATGAGCTATTTACATAGAGATGATTTAAATAATAAAAGGAAAATAAAAATGTATACACTAAGATGGTAAATTATATATATATATATATATATATATATATATATATATATATATATATATATATATATATATATATATATATATATATATATATATATATAATGGCATTTAGTTAAACTCAGAGCCCAGTTCAATATAATTTAACTAATTAAAGAAGTCCTTGTAAATTTGTAATTTTTCTGTTAACTTATGTTATTTACTTATGTTAATTCTTTAGAAATTGTTTCTCTTAATTAGGCAGTTGTCTGAACCTTAGGAGTAAGAATTTTAGCAATAAGACATATAGAAAAAAAAATATCTCTCAAAATATTCAAAATTCGAAGTTTTATCTCAAGCTGTGATAATGGTACTCTACAATGTGACTATGAAAAATGGTTCTAAAGTCTTAATTCTCCTTTAAACCTTCTTTTCACGAGTAGTTTAATTTCTTTGCGTCTGTTAGACATTCAAAGTTTTCACAATTTATTGTTCCCTTACGGAAGTATGAATATAATACTATCACTGTTTTATAGTACGCAAATATATCTCGTTCTAATTGTCACCTGGGCACAGATGCCATATAATCCAGGATGTCAAATTCTGAATTTGTTGATTGTTTGGCGGATTTTCCTATCTATCTGGCAAACTGGTTTTTATTACGTCATAGATAATGAGACCTATAAGAATTAGGCAGAAAATTCTATTTTGGCAACCCTAGTATTTACGTCATCGCGCACGTCACAATACGTCATCTTGGCAATAATTTTCATCGCCAAAAAATATACCTGGATCTACGCCTGTCACCTGCATATTGTTTTAAATTTTTTATTGTTATAACAATGGACTTGTTTTATTCAGGTAAGATGTTTTTGCACTTAAATCCTAAAACACCGTCTATACTAGTAATATTAATATATAAATACATTTATTAAAAAAATCAGAGATATATAACTATTAATTTTTAACATTCGCTTATAATGTGATGCATATTAATAGCCAAACTTCTTTATACTCTAAGGAATATTTGTCGAAAATTAAAAGCAATTATTTAATCTAAATTGCTCCCTGCAAATAACACCGTTTTCACAGCAGCCACAAGTTAATCAAAATATATGGCTATCATTATCTTACTCCTTTCAGTATACACAGAAGAACGAAAGTAATATTAATTTCTCCCTCTTCAGCCTATCAAGCTGGCCAATAGCTATTAAGGTGGGGGTGGCCCGGGTGTAACACCGCGATTTATTATCAGTGCTGACGTATTTATAGCCAGAAAATGATGACAAAAACTCTAATATTCTCTATAATTTATCAAACTCTTATTGAAAACAGTAAACATAATCATTTTTGAGATGCTAATGGGACATTACTGCTCCTTTTTTTTAATTTTGACGTCCTGGTTAAAACCTTCAAACTATATGACTCATAAATCACCGAGACATATCAAGAAACTGCTGGGGAACTCTTAGCGGCATGTGTTCTTGGAAAATGCGTTTCCCATCTGAATTAATTATAGTTATTAGTTTGAAGCGAATTCTAAAACAAATTTTAACAAAAAAAATATATATACTCATAAATATGCGAAAGAAAATAGCAAGAATATTATTATTTTCTTTTTGCAGTGATTAGTCTAACTTATGAAATAGAGGATATTAACATATTTTTTAAATGTATTGGTTTCAAGATTCTAAGCGCAAGGTTTTGTTAAATCTACTAATATTAGACTTCACATTATTGTTTTGCAGTTGAATAGAAGGAATTTTAAATCAGTTAAATTTTAAACTAATAATTTTCGAAGTTGATAACGTGCTTTTTTGGGTTTTTATTCATCATTTATTAAAATGATATATTTAGATTAATATAATATACTCTTTAAATGATTACTTTTATTAGGAATAAATATAATCTTATTCAGAAATTTTTTTCCTAATATTGATTTTATGTATTTATAATTAATTCATTTTGGATTTAAATTTGTTGTCAATATTTATTTAATAAAATGAAAAATATTAAATTTAATTTTCTTATACACATGTGGTGTTGGTGATTCCTTAATATAATTATTCGAAATTAATTAAAAATAAGTAAAGTAATTGGACGTTTCTTTGAATAATAACCAAAGAAAATGCTTTTAATCCAGTAAAAATAATTGATTTGGACAAAAGTTGAAAAAGTAGAATTTATTTTTAAATTTTAAATCTGCAGATAATCAAGATTTAAAAATTGCTTGTGCAATTGCAAAGTCGTAGGTGCTGCTCTGGAATTCGAAAGGGTTCTCTTAAAGCGTATTGGTTCTTTGCACATTCAACTCAATTGTCAAATTTTCCCGAAAATTGTACATACATTTTTCTATACATTGCTTAGTTAGAAACTTCTTTTTAAAAGTTTGACATTTTCCATATTAATTGAGATATTTCGTGAATATATGATGTTATTTGTGTATGACACGCAGAAGTTTTATAAACTTTTAATAAATGAAAATCATTGTCCTTATTACGTGACCAGACATTGTCAAAATATTAAAGGAAGCTTGCAAAGATTTGAAAAGCGGTGATTAAAAACTATAGTAACTTTAAAAAATTATAATTAAATGAGATGCATATTTTATATATTTTTAAACATGATTCACCATCATTGAAATTAAGTTAATTATTTAAAAAATTGTAGACTTCAAAAGTCTGCTTAGATTTTATAAGATTTATTACTTAGCATCTAAAAAAAGTCTACCAAAAAAACATTAAAAAATTAAAATGTTAAAGTACAAGCAATGTATTAAATTTATTATTAACAAATTAATTTCTAACAGTTTAATTCAACAATTAATTTTCGTAAAATTTGAATTGCTATTATTATAAATTATCATTAAATGAATTAATATTTTTTACAAAAATATCTTTTAAATTAATAAATGCCTGTTTGAGAATTTGTAGAACTTTTACTTAAAAAATATGAAATTTTAATTTTTATTTAAGTTTGAAATGAACTGGGGTTTTTTTAGAAACAGTTTGTGCTTTGCATTTATGTTTATTTTATGTACAATATATATATATATATATATATATATATATATATATATATATATATATATATATATATATATATATATATATATATATATATATATATATATATATATATATATATATATATATATATATATATATATATATATATATATATTTATATATATACATATATAATATGTATATATATATATATACATATATACTAACTAACTTCATACTGTTCATATGTGTTCCTGAATCAATAATTTTTAAAAATTCAAAAGTGCAATAACATGAATGTTATTCAGTAGAAATGTTTTTACTATATATACAAAACGTTTAATCAGCTAAATACAGTTTAATAATTCTTAGTACCTGATAAGCTACTTGTGTTATTGATTATCACTGTGATATACTTGATATTTCCTATTCTCTTTGAACGCTTACTTTATAAATATTGATTATAAAATATTATTTAATTTCCGTCGAAAATTTGCTTTCTTAAGATAGAACACTTTAAAATATTATTAATTTGAGAGAAATAAGGATTTCTCTCTTTCTGTTTCTGTAAATTATTAAGGGTATCATTCACATATATATGTCATATTATTTTATATCAATCCATCATGTAATCTGAAAAACTCGTGACTGTATATTTATAATTGTTACTGAATAACAAAAAAAAGTTGTGGTAAACTGAAAAAGTGGCTGTTTTATTTTGTGCCTTGATGCTTAAATTCTCTTGCAATTCTTATTAGTCAGCAATAAAAAATAATAAGACTAAGAAATATAATAAGAAAAGAGTAATTGTGTAATGGATATTAAAATGAAGTCTACCATGTTTCTTTTGTGCGTACTTTATTTTTCAATTGTGAATGGAAAAGATAGCACGCTTAATAAATTCTTTATGAGTGCTGAAGATAGTGGTATACCTCCCAAGACAAGCTCTGCCGAAGCTTGGGCACAATCGTCTGCGTTCCTGACGAAACACTGGTAGACACCTCTGTCCTCCCTGCCCACGGAGTTGATATGAATGATGTCACGCGTCAGCATCCGGACTCTTCCTGAATTGTCGGCGAGGGCGCGCGTGTCCTTCATCCAGGTGACGGAATCGACCGGATATCCGGAGATGTTGCACTTGAGGGTGACTGGCTTCTCGGCGTCCACCAGAATCCGCTTGGGCTGGAGGTGGGCGGAGAGGGGAGCTGCAAAACAGAGGAAAGGTATTAGATGGATGTTCCGAAACCTCCGATCAATGTTCCTCACCAAATTGGGTGCCCGATTGAAACACGGTTACAGAGAAACTGCTGCAGTTAATGGCATTTACGCCTTGAGCATCTCCCTTGATGGCGACTGCCCTTAGATGCAGTACCTTCAATTAAACAGGTAGACGTTACGGTGACTCGACCGTGAGACATTTTAACGAAGGCGAATAGCTATTGATGTAGCGAACAATATTAAGGAAGCGCGCACATTCCTTTCTATATTATTTCATGGTTGGTGGATTATTAAAAGGCTGTTGTGTAACGGAGTGATGGAACAATTTGATATCAAATTAAAATTTAATTACATAGTTGATTAATCAGATCAAGACGAAATAATACTTTCTATGTAGAATTAGAAACAGACGCTTAACCTTAAATTTTAATTAAATAAATATTTTTAACATAAATATTTTGAATTTTAATTTTCATATGTACTGCATTAAAACAATATATAGAAATAAAACAAAAGTAATAGTATTTCATTGAACGAATTAAATAATTAGTAGATAAATATTAAATAAATTGATTTTAATAATTAACATATGCATTTTTATTAGCAAAATCACTATGTACATTTCTGAAAACAGTAAAAAGTTATTATAAATTTGGCATGAAATAATCATTTTTAACATATTTAAAACAGAAAGAAAAAAACTATGTTCAAATAATTCTTTGAAGTAGCAAATTTTAAGGTGAAACAGTATATAATATGCATATATACCACTATGAGAAAACATAATTGTTTAGGTATGGAAAGGAAGGTAGCCTCTTGCTTTACTTGCTTAGGATGTCACAAAACAGAAGGGAAAGAGATATCACAAATAATTGTACTTCGTAATGATAAATGTGATATACCAAAATTTGTTTTAAATGAATGTGCATCCAAGGAAACTCTTGGTTACTTTGATGTGAGGTACCAAAATAAGATAGTTCAAAGAGACCAGTGATTCTCAACCTGTGGGGCGCTCTCCCCTAGGGGAGCGCGAGCACACTAATGGGGGGGGCGTTATTTTTATAACTTTAACATATGACTCCAAAGCAAGTTAAGATTTTCAAATTTAGGTCAATTAAAAGCAAATCTAGATCCTAGATCTAGAATATAATGTTGGACACATTAGAAACAGTCTAACTAACATGTGAGTCATTAGAATGATTTAACATTTTCTTCCGCACTGAATGATGAATAAAATGTAAATTTGAACGAATCCAGCTTGCAATCATTAGTGCCATTCTCTATATAGGAAGTTCTGGAAGACATTATATTATCAAATAAAACTATTTGATAATATAATATCTTCTAATACACACACACATCTCATTATATCTTTAATAAATAGAACTCATTAAAGGTAAAGTGAATAAAATGTTGCAATTAATGAAAGATATAATTATTGATTTACTTGTGTTATTTATAAAGTTGGGTTTTAGTTGTAACGACACAAAGTTCATTCTCTTCTTCTTCTTCTACAGGTTGGGTTTGTATGTCATTGGCACCTCTGCTTTAATCAGCATTTTGTACCATAACTCCAAATACAATGTTTCCTAGTTCCAGTTACTCGGGTCACCCACTTTATTAATATAATCCGATAACCCTTTAATGGAATCTAGGTGTAACTCTCTAGTATGGATGATGCCTAAAGAAGTTAATCTAGGGAGGGCAAGAGCCTCGCATTCGTAAATGATATGCTTGGCCGTTTCCTCTTGCGTATGACATTTCCTGCAGATAGGGTCTTGCTGAAACAGTCCCATTTTATGGAGGTGTTTTCTGAAATAGTAGAGCCCAGTTATGAAGCCTACGATTAAACGTATCTTATGCCTAGAGCATCTAAGAATTTCACAGGCAATCCTCGCTCATGATCTACAGATCATACTTTTAGCGTGGGTTTGATCAGGAGATTTGAGCCAAGCTTCATACATCTTCCGTTTTTCCCATCTACGAACATTGGTTTTTGCAGTCTTCAAATTGATCCCACAAAAAGGTTCTAGACCAATGGGAACAGAAGATGATCCTTGTTTAGCAAGCTCATCAGCCCTTTCATTACCTTCGATACCTTTGTGCCCTGGCACCCATACAAGGATCACCTTGTTTCTAGTTGCTAGTTCTGTAAGAAGGTTTCTACACTCCAAAATCATTTTAGATTTGATTTCGAAAGAATCAAGAACAAAGTTCATTAGAGAGGAAAATATCCTTTGACTGTCCATATATAAATCTCTATTTGACAGTTTCAAACCATTTTCTTAATGGGTAATTATGATTATCAAAGATTGTATCCAGTTTGTTTGTTTTGTATCATTGCTTTCAGCATCTTGGCATTTTTTTAACATGTTTAATTAATTGCCATTTATTTACTATCAAGTATTTGTATATAATTATGAGGAAAACTTTATTTAAAAAAAAACCTTAAAATGAATCTAGATTTCTAAAATTACTGGCATGCAAATTCCTGGGTATAAATTCAAATCAGCTTTCGTGAAACAAAAGCATTTGTTTTACATACTTACTTCTGCAAAGGTTGTGTATATTTTATACAAATCAACGTCATACTTAACTTTGTATACCAAAACTTTATGAAAAATTAAGACACGTAATGCTCAAAAATATAATTCTTTTTATTGTTTGGCTATTACTTTATCATTTTATGTATGTTTGAGAACTTTATAAATTTATAGTCGATTTTTCCTAGTACTTGAAATGAGATATCAACAAATACTTGGACAAACGCATTGAGATATTGTTCCAAGGGCAGGTAAAAATATAAATACTGGAATTGGTATTCCATGTTATTACAATGGATAAATATTAAATTCTATTTATGGAAATTGTCTGTTCTGCTTAAAATTATGTATTTTGATACATTTGAACTATGTAGAATCTATCAAGGGGGATGGTTACGTAGATTGGCTATCTAGATTGAATATTATGAAATAATGTTTTTGATTCCTGTTATGCTTTATTACTATTATGTAAAATTTATACCGATAATCTACTAAGAAATGAAACCTTAAATACATTTTTGAGATCCTGATAATTATTTTGCTAAAAAAATGATAACCCTGTAAAAGAAACTAAAAGTACACTTAAAATGTTACTTCCAGTATGCAACAGCTATTTGCAACTACAGCAGAACTACAATTATCCAAATCGTTGTTTATCCGAATCACTTTTAGAATTTCAGAAAAATAGACTGAAAAAAGACGGAAAATGAGAAAAAGAATAAAAAAAACCTCAAGAAAGGGAAATGTAAGAAAAAGGAGGACATGAGTATAAGATGTGTCACTTGAGAATTTCAGAAACATTCTTTTGAAAATTCCTGGATGTTCAGAAGTCAGTCTTGAAGAAATACGAGAATGAATCATGAGTCAGACACTGGATTTCAAAATTAATATGATAACCAACTTATTGAAAGCGTCGAGGTTGATGAACTTTATGAAAACGTTGAATAAGACACGGGACCATCAATAAGTAAAACATTAGCTGGCTTTGAAATAGCTAGGAAGTCATGATGTATCAGGCTGAGTGTGATCACATGCCAATTATTGCCCAGTGACAATATGAAAAGTGTCTGGCTCAAAAACATCATCATCAACAAGGCTGCAAAGCTAAAAATTATTAACCTTATAAACTTTCTCCTTGAATATAGGGACTTAATAATTCCAGAGGAATAGGGGGATAATGATGATCGTGACGGTGTTAGACTTCACCTGGAAGAAGATGAGCCGTAAAATCCGCATATATTCCATCTCTCTCACGTTCTACATTTAGATATTTACCTCTCTACCTGTAACATTTCACCTGTTTTTCATCTCCTTGTATATAGTTCATTATTATTTGTTTGCTATTTTCTCTCACCACATCATTCCTGCGCTCTCACTTAATTACTTAATTACAATTATTGTCATCATGTTATATTGACCTATTTTAATGCATTATGTATAACTTATTTAAACTTTTGGTATATATTATTTAGAATCTCATGTGACCTAACTTACTTTGAACCGATACACCCAACTATCAAATCCATACTAAATGCATTAACTACTCATTAATCATTATTACCTCATTACTTTGCAGTAAGTGCAGGTATATATGTATTCAATTCTGTTTTATCATTTTTAATTTCCTTTTATTTTTCCATTTATTTTCTTTATTTCTTATATGCATGCAATTTGATATGTATTTCATATGCCTGTCTTACCACATCCTGCCATGTATTTTGTCTGATACCTATTTTGAATGCTTCTTACGTGTCCAAGTGTTAACTCTCAATTGCAACCCAATTTGTGTTAAATATTATACTTTACAAACTCTCTTTACTGTGTAAAAGTAATAATTTCCAGTGTCTCCATATGATTGCAAGCGTAATTGTATTGTGCGTGCATGTACTGTGTTCCGTTTTCTTTTCTCTCCAGCGGGTTCATCAAATCTGGTAAAACCCTTTCAGGGTTAGGTGCAGGAACCTCTGCTGGTGTTTACTTTACTTTACATGCAAATGTTTAATGTCAAGCGGATGTACAACTTGGTTGCCAGAAAATAGATGAAGGCAGTGAAACAGCTTACTCTGATCGAGATGTTCAACAAACAATGACTTTCATTTACAACGTTGTGCATACATACTGTATTAATCTACAGCACTTGTAAGTACCTTAAATTGTTAAAACAGTGTCTTTTTTAACTAAATTTTTTCCTTAAAAAATATCTATTTCTCCCAATTTTCAACTTACAATCATTAATCAAAATGAACTCTTTTTTTCGAAATCCAGTTAACTGATATCTTGATTATCTGAATGGGATCCAGTCCCAATAGATTCGAATAGTTGGAGTTCTATTATACTTTAATATGTGAATGTGGAAAGGTGGGTGGTAGCTCAGGTTTGACCTTGTCACCTGACCGAGGTTCAAAATTACGAGGCACTTGGTGATGGATGAGTATTCCAAACCCGTTATCCTAAAGGTACAGTCCGGAGCTCGCCTACATCGCTTTGTATGTATGTTGTTTAATGCATTTGGGATTTTATTTTACATTCCTTGAGCTTATAATAACGCAATTATTTTTCTTCATACTCCTTGATACATGAGTTGTGAGAATTACAGAAATCTTCATAAAAACGTGTATTATATTATTACGATTATTTTTGTAAGCTCTATAATAAGGAAAATATCTTTTAATTACATTGTACTTACACAGATACAGTAAATCTTTTTTTTATATCCATCATTTGAATAACACTAGCTCAGGAAATAACGTAAGCATTTGTTCAAGTATATATGAGATGTTTGCAGCTAATTTTAAACTCAAATAACCAAAACAAATTATCTCTCACATACACAGCAGACATATTTATATGCATATAATAAGTTTTATTCATACTTTTTTCCAAAGTATACACTTATTAAGTCCGGCACAAATGTTAGCTGAGTTGTATGTTATAAAGTTGAATTGATATTAATTGAAAATGTTTTATGATATTTTTAGATAAGCCATAATAATGGAACATTTTTCTGATTTATTTTATACTTATAGTATAATACCACTAAAATCTTCATCATGCTCTTTTTTAACTAGCTATATATACTTCGGACCAACAAAAAACTCAAAAATAAAGTTATTAATCAAAAATGCAAGCATGTATTAAATGATAGAACATTACCTGTAACCGTAAGGTGACTTTCCATTCTTTTCTCCCCAGCGCTGTTATTGACCACGCAGACATATGTTCCGGAATCGCGAACATTTACTTGTTGGAAGAATAGTGATCCACTTAGCAGAATGACTCCTGGTCTGGCGATAACTGGTACTAATCGGACGCCATCTTTCTTGTACCACCTGTTGGTGGGAGAAAAAGATTAGATTTCACAATATTTTCATTGAGTGACTATATTATTTCTGCAGATATTACATCTGAAACATGATAAAACTATTTATCCAAACGATTTTGAAAACTATCAAATGGAAAAAAATTGTTCTTGAAAACGATATATATATATATATATATATATATAATAACAATATAACCTTAGACAATAACAATATAAACATAGATATATTGTTAATATTTAAATATTTATATATATATATATATATATATATATATATATATATATATATATATATATATATATATATATATATATATTGAAAAATTGAATCGAAAGTATCTATTCTTAATTGTAATAGAAAAATATCCTTATTAAAATTTAATTGAGTTTTCATAAAACCTTTTCTTTATTAAAATTCTTCCTAATCAACTTATAGAACTTTCATGATTTTAATACTAACTGCACTTTTGCAATAATATTTATAATTCAAGTATTCTATTCTATATTGAATTGATCAAATAAAAAGTTAGTAGAGAATGCTTATTATAGTTTTTCCCTGTTTTGATTCTTTTTAAAAGGTATTGTTTAAATAAAAAACGCATTATATATATACTTAAGTAACATAGATCATAATATTATAGTAGCAATTAATTTTGGTTTTAAGCAGTTTCAAATTTTGATCTTTTTCTCATATCTCACAAATATATTTTTAAAGTGTATTAAAATTATAAATATTTTTTACCTAAAGAACCAAATAAGTTCATAATAATATATTTTCAGAAGTACATTTATTAAATGTTATCTAAATATGATGGAATATAAATAAATGTGAAAGAATATACATTCGGAGAATTTAGGGCTTATAATCTAAATTTGGAAAATTACTTAGCAGATTATTTGCACTTAGATTCTAAGAAAGTTTAATTAAACTAATGCTTTGTTCAATAATATCCGTTGATTTATGTAATTAAAAATAGTTAAAAGATTTTCAGGAATTGATTTAAAATTTCCATTTGCATCAGAAAATTACGTATGTAGTTAGTTAAAATTAGAAAAGTTTAAGCACTTTAATAATTAAATAATATTTTGAATACGAACTAAATATTTTACATACTTTTGTTTTGAAATACAACTCTCTATCATATGAAATATCTTTATTTCATGACGAAATTATCTTTGTAAAAGTTATTGCAATGTTTTTGCTTAAAAAGAAGATAATTTACATCATACAGTATTTATTATCTATGTAGATTATATGTGATCAATCGAACAATTATTTATTATACGTTTTGTATTTCGAATTATCTTATGTCTGAAAACACAAGTCTTCCATTCTTCAATGTTCACTATAAATATTTCTAAAACTGTTTTGAAAAAAAAATTTCTCAAATATTTAAAGAATTAATTTGGGAGTTTTTTTAGTGGAATTGAAACATTTATGACAGAAAAAATGTATATTTAAATTAAAAAACATAAAAATATAATCAATTGAATTAATTTAATATTAAAAAAGACGTACAATTAAATCCACTATATGAGCGAAAAAACGGTGCATCAAATCTCAAATAATGTGATGCCAAAAAAAAGTACTCTTAAAAAATTTTTGTGTTCTGTACTCTATAAATGTAAATGTTTATTCTAACAAAAAGAAAAATCAATGAAGTAAATTAACACATTTAGCTTAACAAAGTGAAAGATAATAATAACCACATTTGGTATAAAGTGATAACTGTGAGAATTATTTAAATTATAACACACATTTAGAGTTATCTCTTATTTACTAATTTTTAAAATATCAACTTTCTGCAGATGCAATGCAGTAGTAGTAACCAAATCAAATTTCAACTTTGCACTTAATTTATATGGTAATGTTCTAAAAATACCCCCAAAAATTTTTTTTCTAAATTCCGTATTGGAGAAGAAATTAATCCAATTTGTGGTAATTTTTTTACTCACTTTAAACTCGGTAACGGTATATGTGTGTGTGCACATATAAAAGAGAAAAAAATTAAAAGTAATAAAATCAACTAAATCAAATTAGTAGTAATTGCGAAAAACTTTCTTTAATACGAATGTTTTGTTTTCTTGTTTTATTTGTTTTCTGTTATTAACAATTCTCCCCAGTGTGTTTTGTTGGCGTTTCTTTCTTTTTTCATCTTCTCTCATTAGCACCCGCAATTTGTAAAATCGAGTCAGAACAGTCCAATTTAGATAATTGATATTTTTACTCAAAACCATTATTATTGTTTTTTATCTATCATCTACTTTTTTCATTTATGAAAACTTGAAGAAAAAAACTATTATATTTCTCATCAACGTAGTTGAAAGGTGGAAAAAAAAAGAATGAAAAAAATCACAGTTGGAGTAGTTTTAATTCTCACTTATTTTTTGCTAAACACCAAGAGGCATAAAAGTGTGAGCAAGAGAGGAATTATTTAATCGATTCTATTTTTATGAAAAAAGGAACATGTTTGGCTTAAGGGTATGCAAGTACATTGGATTTTCGAAATATTTTTTCCATGGAAAATGAAACAAAAGTACATTATACATTAAGTTGATAATTTAAAACAAAAAAAAAATTCTTTTGCGTGAATTCATTTTTCAATAATTTTAAATGAAGAATCTGAAATTTAATTTTCTGAACATTGGTTAACTGAAGAAAAGGAAATTGTTAATTGAAATTAATCTATTATATTTAAATATTGATTTTTGACGTATGTTTTGATAATATTTAAGCAATGTTTAAGAAAACTGTATAAAAAGGTATATCAAAAAAGGTAAAAGTTATATAAACGACCAAGAGATATTTCTAATACGCTTGTAATGCTTCTTACCATGCATTTTTATTTATAAATAGAGTATTCTTCTAAATGCAGTTCAATTTATGTAAAAGTTACTTTCATTCAATAAGAAAATTGCATAAAATTTGAAATTGTTGTTTTACTGTTACAGTTTAAGAAATTAAATCTTAATGAGTCCATATAAGTATATACCATTTATTATGAATAAACTCACAATATTTGAACGTCATAAAATCATAAAAAAGAACTTAAATGTAAAATTATCAATAATATTGCTTTAACGAATGCAAATATAAAAGTAATGTTTGAAAATGACAGTGGAATATGAGTTCTTCCAAACAACACAGTTTAGAATAGCTACATTGCTAATTATGCAGTTTTATATTGTAAACAAACTTTCATAATGAATTGGTGTTTCATGACTAAACAAGAAAATACGATGCATGACATGCATGCTAAGTACGAGAGTTTTTACGAAATGATAAGGAAAAACAAATTGAATATTAAATGATAATGACAGAAATTAATTCTTTAAAAAGAAGAGCACACATACTAGGCAATTTATTACAAATAGTTAGAATGTTTGAGCATTTTAGGATAACACAAATTAAAAAGTACTGGAAAAGTGGACACTTGTTTTATAGAAATTCTCACTCAACAAAAAACTTTCAAGAAAACAATTACCATTTTTTTAAAACTTTGTTGATCTGTCTTTCAAAATTAAGAAACGTGATGAATTTTGAAAGGAAGTGTATTGTTAGATTAAAATAAACAAAATTGAATTATTATTAATAATCCTTTACAAAAATGGATAAATATTGCACAGAATATATATATATATATATATATATATCATATATATCTATATATATATATATATATATATATATATATATATATATATATATATATATATATATATATATATATATATATATATATATATATATATATATATACATATATATATATACATATATGTAAATATATATATACATTTCATAGTCAAATTACATTTAATTTGTTATTTGCAAAATATAACAAGCTTTAATAATTTTCTGTGTAGTTTTTAAGTAACTAAGAATTAAAGAATAATAAGATAGCTTATTATGGATAAATCTAATCCGGTGTATTCATATTTTCAACCATTGTTGTGGAAAAACGGTTTTCCTTCAGTAGAGACATTTTTATAATTTATGGGAAGATATCATCGTATTTTAAAAATGATAGATTTATCTACTTGCCCTAGAAATTCATCATTATTTATCATTTCTTCACCGCAAGCATTTTTCGAAAATTCGTGAATATTTGTTCTCTTTTGATTCCGTAGATTTAAGATTTATGTTTTATTTTACATATCATTGTTTATTTTACCCATCATATACAAGGTACGTATAAATGCTATGTAAATCAACAGAAATTAATGAAAGATCTTGATAGAAAGAGATAATTTGACAATGAAAATGTCAAAGATTCATTAAAATTAATTTATGAAATTTTTTATGAAATTTAAACAAGGAAAATTTTGTTTTAGAATAAGAAAATAATTCCTTCACACGTTATATTTTACAACTAAAATTTCTTTAGTTTTAGCATACACATTTTTCTTAAATTTGTTTGCTGAAATTGATAAAGAAAACACTAGCGTATTGAAGGCGAATGTGCTCGCTTTAAATAAACACTGTTATGTTAGAGAAATCAATGAATAAAAAAAAACTTATATGATATAAAAACACAAGTTATAATTTTTCTGCTAAATTCAAAATATATTCCATTAAGATTTCTGTATTCTTATTAATTTTAATAGAAGCACTGGATTTTCATAAAAACATTTTGTCTCCTAGTATGTTCTCAGTTTAAGTTTCTTTCATCCGGAAGTTGATTCAGCATTTTTGTAATTTTAAATTTTAAGGATTAAAAAGATTCATTAATTAATATTTAACTTCAACTTACTGTGTTTGAATCTTTATTTTTTAAAATAATTCAAAAATAATAAGAAGATTACACTTTTCAAAGTGAGAAAAGCTTGAGATTTATTAAAGCAATTTTTGATAAAAAAATTTTTGAAATAATTTATATGTCGATAAGTCCTTATAATAAAGAAATAATATTAAAAATCAATAAAAAATTAGAAATTTTTTTAATTTCGTGCGCCAGTAGAAACAGAATAAAAAGCTAAGATAAAAAGTGACGAAATTAATAACAAATAGTAAAATTAACTATATTCCATAAATATATGGGTAGTAGTTTAATAATAAATTATAATTTTTTCCTAAAATTTAAACTATTTGTTTTCCCAATTATATTGATTCTTTACAATGATAAATATGTTATTTCCATAATCAAATTCAAGAATTCATGAAAAATAATGGAGATTCTTCGTAAACGTAATTTATTCAAATTTTAAAGTCGGATTTTGTAGTTTATCCAAAATATTTATATAGAACAGATAGCAGTGTCTATAGGATATATGAGCGTGATAGAACATTGCATTTACAATGTATCACTTCAATTTGGAAGAGTGCCCATCATGTATATATTCTTATAAACTGGCATTTGAAATTTATTACCATATATTTTACTATCGAATAATTTAAGATGTAATTTAACACTGACTAAAAAATAACATTTTTTATTTTCACTGACTTTTTTGTATTTAAATTGCATATCTCTTTATATTGTATAGTTTGATGATTTATTTTTACTGTATATATCCTAAATATTTGTAAGAAGATAACCATCAAAATCTTATTTAAATAGTTGTAAAGGACTTTAGTTTTCATATGTTCCGAAACTAATAACCATTTCCTCTGTTAATATAAATTTATAACTAGTTTTTTTTCCCCATTTTGGGTAAATTATTTTTAAGTGAATAATGTTTTTTGATTTCCGTGACAATGAAATCTTAATAACTAACATGAAGAAAATACGCTTTGTGATATCTGTTGCATATTTCAGGAAGTTATGAGAAACACACACAAGGAAATACGTAAGTGAGGTTAATTAAGATTTGATTTCTAGATTTAATTTTTACTTGAAAATTAAAGAATATGGTAAAAATATTTTCGACATGAAATATATTGATTAAAATAAGCAATAGGTTTTATTTTTAAAAAACATAATATATAAAAATCAGGCACAGTGCCGTATTATCCATGATGTCAAATTTTGATATTGGCGATTTTTTGACGGATTTTCTTATGTATTTGGCAATATCGTTTTTATTACGTCATACATATTGAGACGTAAAAGAATTATACAGAAAATTCTATTTTGGTAACCCTAGTATTTACGTCATCGGGCACGTCACGGTACGTCATCTTGGCAACATTTCTTCATCGCCAAAATAATTCAGAATTTGGAATCATGGATTATATGGTACCTGTGCCAAAAACCATAATATTCCGTTATGGATTTTATATATCACGGTTAAAATTCTAAATTTACCATTTGACGTATTCAAATTATATTTAAATGCTTCATATATTAAATGCTATTATTTTTACAATAAATTAACATTTTGGGAACATAAAAATATTTAATTGGCATAAGGAATTTTTTCTAACATTCTTTGATTATCCTAAATTGTCTTAGATATGTATAAGTGGATTACTGTGAAAACGAAAATTTCAAGCCTCGGAACTAGCAATTTCTGGAGTTCAGAAATAATAAAGGAATTACACATATTTCCTTATAATAGGCTTGGGATTTATGAAAGCAGTTTCTGACATTAACTTTTACGTAGACAAGTCTTTTCATTTAAAATGTATGCTTTCTCTGGTGGTAAGCCATTGTTTCTAGGTAAAAATGAGAAAACTGTATCTTTCCTTATGTAAAAAAAGATATACATACATATAAACATTATAACATTTGTAACACACATACAAAACTCGAGGAGATATAAATTTACCTAAACGCGTGTGTATCTGTCATATCTTTAAATTTAATTCTTAGTTCTCACATTTTAAAATTAATATCTATTTGACTGTAAAAGAAAAAAATAATGATTCGAGTAAAATTTATATAAATGAATCTTGTAATTATGTATGTAAGTATACCTTTTTTTACTAATTACCTATTTACTTATACAGGAGAACAGCAATTATCCGAATTGTTAATTACCACACTTTAGAATTTCCAAAAAAAATTGATTGAAGAAGAAAAGTATAAAATAAGAAAAAGCTCAAGAAACGGAAAAGTAAGAGAAAAGAGAAAATGAGAATGAGAGAGAGACGGGTCACTTGAGGAATTCATAAACATTCTTTTGAAAATTCCTAGTTGTTCAAAAGTTAATGTTGAAGATATATAAGAGAATGTATTATGAGTGAGATTTTAGATTTCAAATTGCAAATGATGGTAATCTTATTTAAAGTGCTGATTACAAGATGACCTTAATGTGTCCAAGTCGAAACAGACATGAGATCACTAGATAGTGAAGCATTTGCTGCTGCTTTGAAACTGCTTTTAAGTGAATAGAACATGAGCTCGCTTGTGACCACCTGCAGATTCTGAGTGTCAAGCAGATGTGCGACTCTGTTGCCCGAAAATAGATGAAGGCAGATGGTCTGATCGAAATGTTCAGCAAACTATGACTTTCATTTATAGTGCTAGACATAGATAATGTATTAATGTGCCGCACTTGTAGTTACTTTAACATGTAAAAGTGTTGCATTTGCAATTGATCAAAAGTTCCTTTTCTTTAAAAATTATGTAGTTTTTTCTTCAATTTTCAGCGTACAATAAACAATTAAAACAGACTTTTTTTTGAAAAATTCCAATAATCTGAATATTTTATTATCCGAATGGGGGACCAGGCCCAAATTGATTCGGATAATTTGAGTTTTACTGTATCGTTTTACAATAATATATTTTTATACTAAATATCACTTGGAAACATTTTTACTTTGAAAATATTTACTGTAAAATATTATTTAAAATCAAAATTAGAGGAAGATAATAAGAATATAAAATTTATATAAATAGTAGTGGTAAAAAAAACAAACATGATGAGTTTTGCTTATCAACATTTTCATTAAAATAAATAGAAACTAAAGTAGAGTCACCATTTGAAATGCTATTATTTAGTTATTAATACAAAAATGATTTCTTGTATACTTGATAGATAATGACAAATAACGTGTCTGTGCTGAGAAATGATAAATATATTATTATTCTCACGAGAAGTATAACAGACAATATTTTGTTAAAAAAAGGAAACAAATTTTTAATATTTATTATCTTTATGAACAAATTAGCTATTATATTTGACAACAATTATTATAAAAATAAATAATTTAAATGATTTTTCCTTAAAATCATACTTCGTAAAGTTTTATTGAAAGATCTTTTCACTAATGGATTAATATCTGAAATAAGATCTTAAGTTTTTAATTGTAGCATTAATAACACAATTAAAACAATTAAATTAGCTTTTGTATAACTATATTTAGATTCTGTGAATCAAGTGTGATATTAAAATTATAATTAAATCTGAAACTGAACTATTTATATAATTAATACTGAACTTTGAAAAGAAGTTTTTTTTAGAAAGTTGTTTTCTAAAAAAAACTGATTTTTGATAGAAACCAGAAATTTGATAGAAAGTCATTTAAAATTTTCTTTGTTTTTGTAAAATCAGAGTGAATTAATAATAGAGACACATGACCACCAAAAATTATTTTCTTAATAAATTACTATTAATGCATGTGGTTATAAATAAAATAATTGGTAGTCTTATCTTTTTATGTACTTCAATGCAATCATTCTGACCTTCAGATCAACAGTTCGGGGATTCAATTTCCTTCTTGGTCTTGAATTTTTGTTGTGTGGTTTGGAATACACTTTAAAAAGTAGGTCCTGTTCTAAAAATTCTTTGTGTACAAAATATGACCGTTGAGTGATAAGCTATTTAACCAAGGCAATTATGAATCAATGCTTTAAAATTTCAAAAATTATTATTTTTTAAAGCAGCCCATCCTGTCCAGTGGTCAGAGTGCCTGACGGCAGATAGGGAAGTCCTGGGTTCGAATCCCAGTTCGTGCATGGATGTACTTTCTTTCTCTGTCTGTATCCTATCTTTGTCCTTTCTTTGTATGAATGGGTTGTGAATGGTTGCCTACCCTATAAACGGGTACCTATGGCATGTGTGTACTGAGGAAGTCGGACTCCACATCAAAATATGGTTCAGTTGGAAAAAAGGTGCCGCGCACTCCATAATGCCAGGCTATCTGGCACAAAACAACAACATTATTTTTTAAATCTCAGTAGAATTTTATCTGGAAAATTTACCATTTGTGATATTTCAGTCTTCAATTTAAAATAATAAACTACTCCATTTTTTTATTCTCATCTAATACGCAGTTTTAGCTCATATTTTTTATTTGATTTTGAATTTAACTTTTCGAGCTTGGGATTATGATGACAAGAAGTTTAATTTTTTTAGGAAGGTATATTCAAAAGTGATCTAACTTTTTCAAGAAATTCATTTTAGGATAACCTGTTAAAATTGTAACTTAGAAATTGACACTATTTAATAATATAATGAGAGAAAAAACGAAGTTAAGAAAATAAAGTTCAACATTTAAATTTTATTCATAGTTCTTCAAAGATCCGTAATATTTCAAGATAATTTCCAATGTCAGTAAACATTAAATGAAAAATTTAGAAAACGTGTAAATTCTGTGCAAATATAGTATTATCAGGATGCTTTAAAATCATATAATAGAACAAGCAAAATAATACATTTTTATTCCTTTATTGAAATGAGAGACTTTCCCTGTAAATCCTTGATCGTAAGCAGTTCCAGATAAAAAAAAAAAGAAAAACCTTACTAGAATGAACATAAACTGGGGCGCACACTTGTTGCATCACAGTTTACATGCTAGTTAAGAAAATTTTAAAACGTCACCACTTTTATCATTAATAATTTAAAATAATGCTCGAAGACATTTATCAAAGTTCATTTCTGTGTTGTCTCTTTCATTGATAATTTAATAATGAGTAAAAAGTGAATACTTGTTTAATTTTATTCAGTTTACAGAATATGATGTGCATGTGATTCTGATTAATAAATCTTGAGAAATATATTCCATACAAAATTATATGCAGTGTAATCGTATAAGAAGTATGTTTAAATTTTTAATTTAAAAAACATAGACACAAACATTTTAAATTAAAATAAAACTTATAAAACTTGAACCAAAATATTCGAAATGTATACATATATCACAAGAATTCAAATTAAAGTGCAAGACATGCATAAAATATATTTATTAGAACCTAGTATATGAGCCAAATTATGCAAAAAAATTTTTGTGATATAAAAATGCAATATAACAAGTTAAGTGTTTCAAATGCTTAATTAGAAATTCATGTAGAATTAATAAAAATATTTTTCTCTATTAATTTAACACTAATATAATGTACATGTAATAAAACGAAAGCATAGTAACAAAACTGTTTGAAAAAGATCGTAATGTGATCATTATTACATAAAAATATATATTAATTTATAAACTAAATTATTGTTTATTTAAAGTTAGAATTAGCTTAAAATTTTTTAATGTCAGCTGCAAAAGAAGTAATTATAATTCAAGTATGACAGGATATCATAATTTTTGCATACTGTGTAGAATTATTGACGGTTTATTCTTAATAATAATAGTATGAGATTAACAGTCATTGGAAAACTAATATGGAGAAATATTATGTATTGAAATTGTTTATTTTAACCTACGCCAGATCTTGGTATGACTGCTAGTAGTCTAAGACAGGCAGCCCAATAGACGAAGTGAGAAAACTTGTATTAAAACTGTTGGGGCCTAAATTTGGCAATTGAAATATTTAAAAAAAACATAATCAATAACAAAATATCAAAAATTTTCAATAAGCATGCAGCAAGCATCATCAAGCTAAAATTCAAGACACATACAGAATCATTTTTTTCTAACAGCATTATTATTTTTTTCTAGTAAAAAACATTTTTTATCGAATCTGGGATCTAAATCCTTAAGCATTTGCGGAAAAATCCCTACAGAAAAATAATCCTTATATTCGTTTCATTGAGCTTAATATATGGCATAACGCCTCATGGATGGATTGGTATCAGTATTTCTTTTTTGTCGCCAAGAAATATATCGACAAAATCATCAGAGAAGTTTTTTCAAAGAGGCATAAAATGACATAGAAGATGTATTGCAAGGGGGTAGGGAAAATAGGGAATATCATGAAACTACGATTTAGTTTTTTTTTTTATTTCATGTCTTCAACCAATCGGCTATTTTCGTTCTGTAAGAGTTCTATCCCTACATCTCCCTCCCTACACACATCATGTTTAATACACAGGGAAAAATGCAGTCATTTTTCTGGACGCCTGCCAACCTAAAAGGGAAAAGACGAAAGGAGCAGCAAATAAACTTTTTCCCCTAAAATGTGTCATATATCCTAACTCTATATCTCAAGAAAAAAAAATAAGAATGCTTTTAAAAATGAGACGATGGGCTGAAATAGAACTCTACGAACAATGTTAAGATTCTGTGACTATTTTGAATGAAAAATTTATGAGGAAATTTGTTTCCTATTTCTGAAATACAACTGCTATTTAATAAAAATTCATAATCTCTCTGTAAACGGCGACAGAGAGCAATAACTTATATTAATAATAAAGTGACTGAAAGTGTCTGAAAATAAGAACGAATAATCTATTTATTTTTTAGTATTATTTTATAATTTAGAAAGTAATAACTAAGGATCAAAACAAAAATTATCATGTAGAATGATGATAATGGTGTGCATTATATAAAAATGAAGCAAAATTTTAATAAACTATAATTAATTTCATAATATTTTAACTAAACTGTTATGAATAAAGTCATTACTAACAGGCAATAAATACTCAGTTGTAAGCGAAATTATAATTTAGGAAAATCTTAGATTATCGTGTAACAAATAAAAAACTGAGAAGTTATACTTATGTAAAATGTATTGAAATTTTATATTAAAATCAATTTCTTTCGAATAGTAAGCTTAAGATAATAATACAAAAGTATTAATACATTTCGTGTCTTAAAATGTAGACTGAAAATCAGTATATTAATATATTATTTCTCTTCTTATTCCCAGATGTAATGTGCACAAAATGATTTCTGTGTTACGCGTTTCTAATTGTAATACTTCCTTTTAACTAATGAATTCTCAGTTGACATTATTAAGGATTATTTGTAAGTTTTAAATATTTTCAGGAAGAAAATAAAGAAAGTATTTTTAAAGGAATTGAGATTTAACAAATTAACCAGTTTTACTCGTTAATTTGTTGTTGAACAAGTTTTACTTGTAAAACAGTTAAATCTCTATTCCTTCAAAAATACTTTCTATGTTTTCTAATATTTTTCCGCTTTAAGTAAATTAATTTCAGTTTTACTTAAGGTAATTTACTTATAAATTACAAATAAGTAAATTAATTAATATATTACAAATAAGTTATTTTAAGTAAAACATGTTGTTAATACAACATGCTTTGATTCATTTATTTTTAAAAATTTTTAGAAATATCATTGAAAGTGTAATGTCAAAAATATAGAGCTTTTAGCCCAACAAATAAAGACTGACAATTTCTTTTATTTCAGTATAAAAATTAGACTGTTTTGATGTTTGCAAATAACTTTTTATAAATCAGACGGTGGCTGAGAAATGAATTTCTATTTAAAAATATTAATCCTTTTGATTAATTCCTTTTAATTAATCTTTTCTTTGCGTTTAAGAAACTGCAGCTTCCAGTTATATTTATGCTCTTGATCACAATCGCTTCATCGGGATGAAATGTTCCAAACGCAAATTTGTCGCCATAATTTTTTCTTTAGTTGTTTGAAGTTTCTTAATAAAAGTTTCAGCTTTCGAACTTTATAAAGTTTTGTTTAAGAAATATGCTGGAAGTACAATAATGGAACTTCTTGATTAGTTGCACAAGAGCCCTGATCTCAGGTAGAAAAATAGACCATTTAAGTAGACAAATATGCCATTGGTGCACATGACTGACATGACTTTCCTTTCTCATATTTTGTTGTGTTTAAATTTTGGCTAGGACAAGAACCTACTAGACCATTAACTGTTCATAGACATTTTGGATATTTTTGGATTTATGAGGATTGTGTCTAGCTTTGGCATCTAGCTTAATGGGGATTGTTTAAGAAATATGCTGGAAGTACAATAATGGAACTTCTTGAATGGTTACACAAGAGTCCTCAATTTTAGGTAGAAAATAGACCATTTAGGTTGACAAATATTCCATTGGTGCACAGCTGACATGACTTTCTTTCCCTTCCCATATTTTGTTGTATATAAATGTCGGCTAGAACAAGGTCTTGCTAGACCCTTACCTTTTCTTAGACATTTTGGATATTTTTGGATTAATAGGAATTGTCTAACTCTGACTTCTAGCTTAATGGGGATTGTTTAAGAAATATGCTGGATATACAATAATAGAACTTCTTGAATGGTTAAACAAGAGCCTTCATTTTTAGGCAGAAAAATAGACCATTTAGGTAGACAAATATGTCATTGGTGCACAGCTGACATGACTTTCCCTTCCCATATTTTGTTGTGTTTCAATTTTGGCTAGCCCAAAGTCCTACTAGACTTTTACCTTTTCTTAGACATTTTGGATATTTTTGGATTCATGGGGATTGTCTAGTTCTGTTAGATAGTCCCAAGATTAATAACAATAACAAAAGAATCATCCATCTAATCAAAATAGAAAGCGAGAAAAATATCAATAAATAATAGCCTTATAATTTATTTTTCACTATAAGAAATTTTAATTTACAGAAGAATTTGTATTTTTGTTCACAATTAGTAAGTCCCTCGAGCAATGCATTAAAATGTGTTGGTATAATGTTAAGATTATTAGGAAATTCTTTCTTAATATAGTTCTTAATATAAAATTAATGATTTGTTCATTAAAAAACATAGTTATTCTGACATTTGGAAAGCAACTAAAAATCAAGTTATATTGAATATTAATTTCATAATGTAATAAAATTGTTTCATTTATATAATTTGTATTTTATAATTTTACAGATAAAGTTGTATCAGTTTTTGCATAAAATAATGTTAAATTCTCTTGCTCTGTCTATAAATAAAGAATAAATTAAATACTTGAATGTTTCTTGTCCTTACAGTTTCATCTACTAAAAAGGAAATTTCTCTATTATATTACTATTTATCTGTTATAAATTACTAGAAATTAGAAAAAAAGCCTTATATTCTTGAGAATAATTGTTACAATTAATTTTACATCATTTGTTATTAATTTCATAAAATTTATGCTTATATATTTCTTAAATTAAATTCTTTGTTTATGTTATTTATATTGCTTATGTTATTTTGTTTATATTTATGTTATTGATACTCATGCCATTCACATTAACATTCTCGTGAATGAATCACAATTGGAACATTCAGCTTGAAACACATTGATTACTGATTTATTTTAAATTCTCTATAAGAGCATTTTTAAATGGAAACTTCATAGAAATAAGAACAATTTGAAAACTTCGATTACAGTGATACATTTTTAAAATTTTACATAAACTTTTAAATAAAAGATTAAATTCTTTTCTTTCAAATAAATAAAGACAAATTAATTGAAAATGTCTTACGCATTAAAAGCATGACGTCTAATATGCAATTTATATATTTTCCTAAGACCATAATGGTTCGTTATCTTGAGAAAGCACAGCTAGACGACGAAATAAAAGAACACTTTCACAACCTCTCCCGACCCCCAAGTGTCCACGAGGAACGTGCGTCGCGAGCCAAGGAAGAATTCCTCCCCCCCCCAAGGATTTATAACATTCAATCTCGCGTAATATCGCAAGAGAACGTGATCGATGTTTGCTAAATAGGCGTTCTAGAGCCTAATGCTCACTATGCGTATTCTATATTTATGTAGGCATTCCTGGGAGGCATAAATCCGGTCGCTTCATCATTTTAGGGGTCCGCTTCTCCTGTTCGGAGATAGCGCTTGAAAGCTTAACAGAGATTATCCTCCACTAATGGAGGGACAACAAATATTCTTCCCCTAATGGGATGGATGGAACCCTAACACGATCTCATTCATGCAGCTGAGATTAATGTATACGTGGCTCAAATGATGTATGTTTACATAGGTAATGCAACATCTTCCTTTGTTCGAGGAAGGGGAACAATCCGGACAAGATATTAGAAATATGAATCTTAATAGCTACCGGTTTATGAAGAAAATATGAAGCAGATTTTTCGTAGGAAGTTATAAAAATGTATTGGTATTTAAGTTTGATTTCTAGGTTATTAAGCAACTAATTACAACATAATAATGTTAGTTTAGTGTTTTTTTATTAGAAGAAATTCGTAAGACTACAACTATTTTGGACATAAGAAACAATTAATTGATTTTAAGTGAATAAAGATACATTCATATATATATATATATATATATATATATATATATATATATATATATATATATATATATATATATATACAGTTAACCCTCCTATAACACGGTAGTTAGGTTCCTAGAAAATGCCGTGTTGTGTGAAATCGTGTTGTATGAGATCCAGAACTAGTACAAAAAGGGGGGTTACGTTTCAAAAACTTATTAAAAACAAATATATTTTTAATTCGACATAAGCAACTTAATTTTTATTAAATAATAAATGTATATCCAACACAAAGTAAGAAAAAAATATTTTAATCTAACGCAACCCTAATTTAATGAATTTATTCGTCGTCACTGCTCAGTACAATCAACCGAGAACGTTTTTTGGGTGGAATGATATCGCCTTCACTTTCAGGACTTTTTTCTCTATTTAAAGTTTTTGTATGTTTTCCCCTCTTAAAAAAATCTGTAATCGAACTTTGCTGACTAGTTCTTACTAGGTCATTGTAAATTTCGCGATATGGAGTTAAACAGTTTTGCAGCTCCCTTTTGAATTTTCGACTTCTTTCCGTGGAAGGGTCTGTTTTCAAGAAAAATGACTCGAGATTTTCCGCTAAGCATGGGCCTTCTTGTAATTCTTTTAATGTTAAATGCTTAACTGCACAATCTTCATCAGAGCTAGCGTCCTCAATATCTATTTGATTTGCATCCAGGGATGCCATTTCCATCAAATCCGCTTCGTCAACTACTTCTTCCACTAATAATTCTTGAATGTCTTCAGTAAAGAAGTAAGGAGTGAACATGTTTCCGCCGACCGATAACAAGCTCTAACATTGGAACAAAACCGTGTTACAGGATGACGTGCTGTAGGAATTTTCCCGCAATTTACGAATCGTGTTATAAGATACCGTGTTATAGGAGGGTTACCTGTATATATATATATATATATATATATATATATATATATATATATATATATATATATATATATATATAGTTAATAGTATATTTTATAAAATACAATGAAAAATGCCAAATGGAAAAATAGTACATTGAAAATACTAAATGGAAAACAATACATTGAAAATACTTGAATTTCAAGGAAAATATCAAAGAAAGATATAAAATGGAATGAAATACCAATATGGCCAGCTTTTTCAGGGGATGTTGACCACATTGGCACAAATTATGGCTTTTCTGCAATGGCCCAAGACATAGTCTTAAAGAAGCCAGTACACCCCAAAGCCATACCAAAAGTTTAAACCAAAATATCAAGCCAGAATAAAAGAGAAGTAGAATTTAATCTAAAATATATAAGTCAAAATCCAATGTTGCCAAAATACACTAAATCCATACTAATCAAATTAAAACCATATCAAAATACATATATTCTTGTGCTTTTCAGTTCAGTACCTAACCTTGCATTTTATATTTATATATATACATACATACACTACTGGCCTTTAAAATTGCTACACCAAGAAGGAATGCAAATAACAGAACGATATTTATTGGACACATACATTATAGTGGAAAGAACAAGTGATTAGATTTACAGGAAATTAGGATGTATAGATCTTGAGAAATCAGTACCCAGAGCAGCCACTTCTGGCTGCAATAACAGCATTTATCCGCCTAGGCATGAAGTCAAACAGACATTGTATGGCATGTACGGGGATCTCAGTCCATGCAGCTTCAACACAATGCTGCAGTTCATCGACAGTAGTGGATGGTGAGTGATGGCGTGCCAATCGCTCGGCAACGATTGACCACACGTTCTCAATTGGTGATAGATCAGGCCAGGGTAACAGTCGAACCTGTTCTGTGTCAAAGAAGTTCAGAACAGTACGGGCAACATGCGGTCGTGCATTATCCTGTTGAAACAAAGCATAGGGAGGCCTCGAAGATAGGGCAGAGCCACGGGCCTTAACACATCGGAAATGTAATGGTTGCTGTTCAAAGTGCCGGTAATGTGAACAAGTGGTGATCGAGACGTGTATCCAATGCCACCACATACCATCACTCCAGCAGATGGGCCAGTATGGCGATATCCAATGCAAGCTGGCAATGCGCGTTCTCCACGATGCCTCCAAACACGGATGCGGCCATCATGGTCCTGTATACAGAACCGAGATTCATCTGTAAAGATGACGTGATGCCATTCTCGCATCTAGGTTCGTCGCTGATCACATCATTGAATACGCTCCTGTCTGTGACGCAGCGTCAATGGTAGCCGAAGCCATGGTCGCCGTGCAGACAATACATGCTGCTGCAAACGTCGTCGAACTGTTCGAGCAGAAACTTGTTGCCTTGCAAATGACTCCATTTCCCGACTCAGGGTTCGTGACGTGGCTGTACAATCCCTTGTGACCATGCGGATAAGATGTCTGTCTTCTCTGTTGTTAGTGATGGGGGGGGTCGCTGAGATCCTGCATAACGTTCCGTATGATTGTCCTGAACCCATCGATTCCATTTTCTGCTAACAGTCATGGGGTCTCGACCGACGCGAGTAGCTATATTGCGGTACGATAAACCGCAATCCCGGTAGGCTATAATCCTTCCACGATCAAAGTCAGACACGTGCTGATAGGCATTTCTTCTTCTTACACGAGGCATTACAACTTTCTTTGCCGAAAATAACGTTGAAACGGAAATTGAGTATGAGAAAACTTCTGTCAAATCTCTGGTTTTATACACATTGTAGATGTCGCTATTGTCGCCTGCTTTATATGAATGCGCTGAAAATCTAATCATTTGCATATCACAGCAAGTTCTACCTGTCATGCAAATTTCACGTTTGTAGTGTGCCGTTTTCCTGGTGTAGCAATTTTAATGGCCAGTTGAGTATATATATATATATACATATAATGTATTACGTGATTACCTCTATGTCTTGATGAAATTAAGAAGGTTTATTAAAGAGGCAGATTTTCAAGAATAAGTTTTATTAATATTGGAGCAAAACTTCTTTGTGAGAAGACCAGCCATGACATTTTTAGCTCATCTGCTCTACCTAAAAAGCCTCGAGAAAACTTAACCCCCTCAGAAGGGTACAGCATACTGATAACTCATTCGTTGAAAATATTGGCTTGAGGTGATACTTAACCATATTTGGTAATTTTATTGGTCACTTAACCATATTTGGTACATTTTGGAATTCCACTACAGGGGTGGTGTTACTCCTACATTTGTTAAAAGGGGCCATATATACAATAAAATGGCACAAATTACAGGACACGAAAAACGAATATATATATGTTGATATCTTCTGGATGTAGAATAGTTGTAAAGCCAACAGACACAAACAAGTGTCAAAATTTATGTATAATATAAAATCTAGCAATATTTATTCTAATTCCTTAAAGTAAGAAAAAATGCTAGAGCATTCTATGTCTTCGATCTCGAGCTTACCTTATTAACTTTTTCCTAACGCAATTTTTTCCTTTTTTTATTTAAAATCTTTGGACTATTGCTATGAAAACATTAGGTCCACCATCAGGGTAGGGAGGAATTGACGTCCTCTTAAATTTTGTGCTATCATAACTCTGAACGTGGGAGTTCTTTCATTTAGAAGGGTTTAAGTAAAAGAAGCTCCATACTTGCCCTGATATGTCCAAAGGTATCATTTCGATTGGAGAGCTGTGGGACAACGACTTATTTCATGAACCCCCCAGACGACATTATCGAACAAGATATACAAGATATAGAACCTGCAATCTTCTGCTTGGGATAGCAACATTTATTTCAACTACACCTCTGTGGTTTCTTCTGTCGATTGTTAAACTGAAACCAAAACTTCGTCACAATTTTTATTGAAACGAATTGGCAAAAGATAATCTAAAGGTAAGATTCTCATGGAAGCCAATTTAATTATATATTTTCTACACATTTAACATTACACATTTTGTTAATTCGTTTCCTAAAATTTAATATAGATAAACAAATGTTTGTCTCTTAAAATTATCTATTTTAATAACAAAGTAATAAAATTTACTTGCATATTAAATTCTTTCATGATGAAAATTCCTATAAATGTTATTTCTGGGATCGTTATTTCTTCCTAGTATAAATCATTAATTAATTTTATTCTGCATAACAGTGTAAAAATAAGTCTTTAAAATAAACATTATATCAATAAGCGTTATTTCCTAGCAGTTATTTTTCCATATCAAATGAGTATCGATGTATAGTATGAAATACTGGTATAAAAATTGTATTTCAATCTAATTAATATATTAAAATTTAAAAAAAACTTGATTAAGATAAATTTATCTTAGCATATTATTATTATTAATGAAATAGAATGATAAATAACTAATAGCAAGACTGCATTAATTTAATATTTCTTTATAAATAATTTTAATTTTATTTCGTAAAGAAAAAGAAATGATGTTTTTTAAGCCAAATGATTTCAAGATCTACCTTTGTTTACTTGAAGAAATTTATTTGAATAAATAACCTTTATCTCTTTATTAAAACGGAAAAAAATATGAAACAGAAAAAAGATTTTAAAATTTAATTAAGTTTTTTTTGCTGCTTTTTTTCACTTTCTAAGTTAATGGAAGAAGTATTAAATAAATGTGTAACAATAGTAGGGAAAAAGAAAAATGATCCATTATTGAATAAAGAAAAAAGTTTTCAATTTAAGAAAATGATTTTTTAGGAAGAAGTTTTAATGACGTGTGCTTTTCATTTTCAGAAAAAGATTATTCTCACTATAAAAATTATTACATGTATTTTTATTTATTGCTCAATTCATTTCTCGCCAATTAAGAAATTTGAACTGAAATTTTTTATTAAATACAAAACTGTATTTTGCAATGTCGCGGATGACAGATTAAAGGGGATAAAAGTAATTTTTGAATAATTTGGCATAGGAGATTTATTTTTAGTACTCATCATTAAGAAGTCCTTAAATTTTTTACAAGATAAAATAAATCATATAAAAAATTAAATAAAAATAAATACATCAAGGAAATTGAGTGTTATGTCTTAAATATTTATTATTTACTTATTAATGAAATATATATTACATTAAGAAAAGAATACGGAAAATAAGAACAGTTTTTGAATGCATTAAGATACGATTCTAGGATTTTCATTTTAAAAGCATTAATATTTTGACTTGAAAAACTTATAAATTCAGCATTGATTTAAACTAATAAGTATTTATAGAGTATTTTAACTTATAATTTTTCTCAAAATTAATTCATTTAATGACTTCAATATTTTATTAATTGTTTTAATGAAGAATATGTTATTAACTAGAAACATCATGTCAAGTAGCATTCTAACTTTTAAATTAATGTTTTATTGATAATTAAGACATTATTATGTGTTGTTCATGATTTATTGGTGAATATTTAATGAAATAATATAGTTTTTCATTCAAAATTTTAAATTTTGTGTCGACCATGTAAATACATACTGTAATGTCGAAGTTTAATCAAAATGCAGATGCCGATAATTTACATTTAAAAATTACAAGCTGATTAAGTGTATTATTAATAAACAATTTAATAAATCAAAAAAGAGTCCTATTTTTTAACGAACTTTCAGTTAAATTTCATTGCATTACAAGAATCAAAATAAAAAAAGTCCCGGATATAAAATCCGGACAAGAATCTTTAAATACAATGTTCTATCTTCAGATTTCTTTGAATTGATTCAATGAAGTTTGTAAAACACAAAATTAAATAAAAATTTATATTACTGCACAAATGTTTAAAAAAATTAGCTATATTATTTTATTTTATATGAATAACTAGAAGTAGGATGAATTCAGATTTTCAGGAAATTCATATATTTAAAATTATAAGATTATTGAAATCTTCAGCTCGTTAAAATTCTTAAATAACCTTGAAATTTTAATTGTTATCTAAATCTACAATTCTCAAGCACATAGATTATTTTGAATTTGCATATTATGATAAATGGTTCTATGCATTTAACTTTTTACATAAAAGTTTATAAGACTTATAAAGATTATTCCTAATAATCATTTAAAATCCAATTTTTCTAATTTATAAATGTCCCACACAATATTTTTTAAAATTCCTATATATAACAAGCTATCAGAATATTATACCATATGAACTAAAGGTGAAATTTGTCTTTTTATAACTCTTTGCTAAAAGCATATATGATTTAGAATGAAAAACTTTCCTTATTTGTAATAAAATGTAGTTTTAAATCTTTCTTTACATTCATTACATATAAGAATGTAATTATCTAATTAAAAACTTTAAAATAAGTATGCGTTAGATGGTAATAACTAAAACTGAAAGAAATTTTGTAAAATGTTAAATCGTAAGCATATTGGAAAAATAAAGCTATAAAGAAATGTTTCATAACATGCACGTATACTCCTACTGGAAACGATGAAAAATTGACTAAACTTGAAGACAAAATAATTTAAATTAAAATCATTTTGAGGAAAAATAAAGAAGATTGGATGTAAAGATGAGAATACACAAGTTAAATGATAAATTTTATGAACCAAATTATGGTACTGGAATGTATTAGTAAAAATTAATAGAGTAATTTTTACTAAATTTCACTTTTTTAAGCGACATTTTTTGCAAAAAAAAGCAAAAAAGAAATAGAATTCTAAATTTTCACGCAAATTTAAATTTAAATATCTTTTAAAAAAAACTTTGAATGTGCTCATTATTATATAAATTATTTGATAAAAGATATTTTTTTTGAATTCAATAATGAAAAGTTGGAAAAATTAAAAAATTTTAAGTAATTAAATTAATTTTGATTACGAATTTTTGAAAATAAGCAAAACCGAAATGTTAAAATATGTCTAGTTAAAGTACTAATTTGTTGTCCGAATATATCAATATGACCGATAAAATTGGATTCATTATTCTTTATTGAAACTGTGAAGTGGATAATGTAAATACCGAAAGTTGTATAGACACTGCAATACTTTGAATCGAGAAATGTCTCACGTGGCGTAAATAGATAGTGAATTATATTCTCAAGTATCATAGAAAAAGATTGAAGAACTCCCAAGAACTCATTTCGATACCTGTGCATACAGAAAGCAGAAACGTTACACCCGTATCTTGTTATTTTACAGTAACTGAGATTGAACCAGTTATACTTTCTATTGTTCATAGTAAGTGTTGTTTCTATCATTTAAAGCTGAGTCATTGCTCTCCTAAAAAGTTTTACTGCTGTTATTTAATATATTTAGAATTGGAATCTCATTCCTATATTTATTTTTACTTATTATACCCTTTTCGTCATATAAAATATGATACCATCTGAAATTTAATGCTCACAATCATGAACGTTGTAGTGTTATTATTCGAGAACTGATACTTTCTTCTTATTCACAGTGATATCATCTTCATATCTATGAGTCTATATATCATCATAAAAATTTACATAATATAAAATACTTCCAAAACTTAAAAAATATAAAATAATTCCAAGAATACAATGAAATACTATTAAGAATAATGTGAAAAATTCCCAAGAACACTATGAAATACTTCCTTGAACACTATAAAATACTCACAAGAACAAATACTCCGAAGAACAGTATCAATACTCCGAAGAACACTATGCAATACTTCAAAGAACACTATGAAATACTCCGAAGAACACTATGAAATACTCCGAAGAATACAATGAAATACTCCTAAGAACACTATAAAATACTCCCAAGAACACTATAAAATACTCCCAAGAACACTATAAAATACTCCGAAGAATACAATGAAATACTCCTAAGAACACTATGAAATACTCCCAAGAACACTATAAAATACTCCCAAGAACACTATAAAATACTCCCAAGAACACTATGCAATACTCCCAAGAAAAAGTACATGAAACATATTTTACAAATAAAATTAAAAATTATCAATCTGTTGAAATTTAATATTCTATTAAATTTTAAAGTAATAGTATTAAATTTTAATATTCTATTTAATTAAAAAAAGAAAAAAATGCTTATTTTATTAAAATATTTATTATGTAAAATTAATAAAAAATTTACAAATGAACTAATAAAAAAATTTTATCAAATCATAAATTATTGTTTTAAAAATTGTTTAAAATGAAGTAAGCATTAATCAAATCGCATTATACAAAAATCCGGTTCTAAAAGTCTCAAAACAAGTTTCCTTTTCTAATTCTCAATTAAAATTCAGATTATCATAATGTTATTCAGCAAGTAAATTTCAATACAACGAATGAATTTCAGTGCTATTTTTAAAATCATTTCTAAAGAAACTCGAAGGTATTTTCTCATTAAAAATATTCATAAGTATTTCTAACCAAACAAAATAAAGTATTCTTTTTAATTATGTTCAACAACACCGACTCTTAATGAGCAATGAAATGAGAGAAACACAGTAATTAGAAAAAAAATTGAAAATTAGATAGAAGATCGATAGGTGCTTATGGAGAATTTGGACATTCATTAGCAAAACATTAAAATCAAGCTTCAGCGGATAAATGATGTTAAACATTTAACGTCCATAAGCTGTTGTAATAAAGGGAAAAAAATTGAAAGAATATGCTGGCATTTATTGGACAAGAACGAGGTAGAAAGCATGCCACTGCCATATGTTCTAGTGGTGGGTTATTATACAACACCAATGGCTTATGTTGCAAAAAGTTTTTTAAAGTCTTTTCTGTTTTTCTGATTAATTAATATCAGGTTTCATTATTTAAATTAGACGCTCAATAAAGTTTTGGATGATTTTAAATTGTTTAACAAAGGAAAAATCATTATCGATCCAAAAGAGTTTTCTTGCTCGTTTTCTTATGAATTTAAATATGCATATTATTACTTACATATGCTGAAGACAATTTAAAAAAGAATGTTTTTTTTAGATTTTCAATATTTCGCGCATAAATATGTGATTAAATGAAACAATCATAAGCTAAAATGTCTATTTATTTATCTTCAGTGCTTTTGCTATGATTAAAATTCATAGTGTTTAAATAAAATATCTTTTTTATTGCGTTTCTAAACAAATTTCATGGCGGGCATAGTTTGAATAATATTGAGTATATTAGTATATTTATTTTCCTTTCACATAATTTTGACAAATGAAAAAATATATAAAGCAGTAAAGAATTTTTAAAATATTATAAACTAATTTCAAACGACAGTTGTAATATTTTGAGTGTTCAATTTGTGTTTAAATGAAATTAGCTATCAGAATTTAAATGAATAAAATTTTAAATTAATTTCAAAAGAAAATTGTAAAAGAATGAGTGTTCTAATATTCATCTATACATAGAGGATATAAACTATCGAATTTTTAAATAAGATCATGGTTTTTCTTTATGTACTTTGATTTTAGAATGCCAATTTACCTACTTTTTTTGAACGTAAATTTTTGCTATCTGTAATGTTATCAATAATATAAAAAATGAGGAAAAGTTATGTTGGAAGAATGAATTATATCTTACGGGAAATACAATGAATGAAGAATTACATTTACGTAATTTTAGTTGCGATATTGTTATTTACATACACAAAATGTTAATATTTCATTCACCAAAAAAATAGAAATTTTTTTAACAAAAGATAAATATTCTGAGTTCAAAAAACTTGGCAGTTAAAATGAGAATCTATCAATACATAAATTAATAAATCTCTAATAGTGAAAATACAACTAAAATCTGTTAAAATAAAACTGTAAGGGAAATAAAGGGAAACAAACTATAAATAAATTTCTAATAGTTTAAGGAAGACTTCTTCACACATTAGCAAAAACTTTCAAACTAATGAAAATGTTACAAACTTTAAACAAGGAGCTGATTGAATACATCACTAAGAAATTTTTAATGATAAATTTATGACTCTTTTCAATGAATTAACTCAATAATCAATGCCTATAATTGTCATTTCTTTTTATTATTCATAGGATAATAGTGAATAAAAACAAAATTTATAGTGAATTATTTTTCACGATTCATTTTTATGCACTCATAAATATTAGAAAGGGGTTCAAGAAAACCTTTCACCAACATAATAGGGTAAATAAATAAATAAAAAAAAATTCGAAGGTAGAAGAAAATGGCTTACGATGTTGCCTATAAATTTATTCCACAAACGCAATAAAAAAGTTGATGGAACATATACAGGATGAAACGTTTTCAGTTAAAAATTTCGACAAAAAAAACTTTTATTTCATTTTGAAGAGAAGAAGGGGAAAAAAGAGAGTAAACGTTGTTTTTCATGTGGAATATTTACGACCACTAACAGGCTAAAGAAAAAAAAGAAAAGAATAAGTAAGCAGGAAGAATATAGCTCAACGAAGGAAAATGGCGAAAAAGCGCAACAGCGGCAATTGATAGACCGCATTAGTCCTAACGATTTCTCTAGAGAGAACTGATCATCAATTTAATGTTATTTCTTTCCGTCGTTTTCTTCGTTATTTATTTATTTAGTCTGCTTAGCAGATCTTGCGATCATTGCAATCTGCATTTATGGAACGACCGTGGAAAGGTCTTCCAAAAAGGTGCTTACAGAAAGTTCCAAAAAATGGCTGCTTTTTGTTCTGTTGCTTTTGTCCCGTGAAGTATCGTAGCGTGGTAGTGATCAGAGAGGCAATGGAGCTGGTACATCTTCCATGGTGCGAGATTTTTGCGTGGTAAAAGATGGTGCAATAAACGATTACGAAGCATCGGATTATATTAGAGTGGATTTGCGATTTGGGGGCAGATCGCTTCTTCTCTGGTAAACTGTAACTTTATACGATGGGAAATGATAAAAGCCATTATATTACTCCGTGACAGTTCGATCTTTGACATAGTCGTTACCTTTTTTATGTCACCACTTAATCCATTAATGTGAAAACGTCTGAGGGAAGTCAATATGTTATCAGGTTATGTAATCTTGGAAGGATACCATTTAAGTAATGGTGAAGCTAATATGAAGCTTTCCATTGTAAACATTAAAGATTAAAGACATCAATTTTATGTTTCAAGGATTTTATTTCCATTTAAAGGAAAAATTATGTTAAGTTTACTTAAAGTAATAGGGAGTAATATGTAAAAGTTATATAAAGCATTAACTACTTAATATCTTAAACTGTGATTAATATGATTCTTATTCTTATAATCAACATTTATTATTATAATATTCATAGTTATTAAAAGTAATTTACTTCAATATAATAAAACAGTTTAAGTGATGAATAGGAATATTTTTGGTTGCATTTGAAAATGTTTGACTTTTCATATTATTTTATGTTAGCACATTTTCTTTCTTATTGACATATTAGTTAAGAAATCCTCCTAAACTATATGGAAATACATAATTAATTATTTATTTACTGGCATATAGTTATAGGAGAAATAATTAATTATAATTAATTATTTATTTAGCGATATTATTAATTATTATAGCAGTTATATTATATTATTTATAATATGATGTAATTGCTTATATTATATTTATAATATATTATATCAGCTTATATATATTATTTAAAGCTTCTAGAGAAATATGTAATGCATATTTTACAGCAATATATGTTTTCAGCAAAGATATTAATCAGTAATGCATATTTTCCATTTCAGATTGAAAATTATCTCCAAGTTTTTTCTCAAAGCTATTTTACAGATCGACGCTAATAACCTTATCCGCTTTTCAAATTGGGCATGGATGTTTGTAGTGGTTCGGAATCCACTTTAAGCCGTAAGTCCCGGTCTAATTAGCCCTCGTGTGCAAAAAATGACCGTTGAGCGACAAACAAACCAACAAACCGACAAACCGCTTTTCAAATTAGTTATGTTTTTTACAAACTCCAAATATTTGGAAATATTTTTCTTACTATATGATAAGGGTAAGGATAAGGTAAGGGCTTTGAAAGCGAATACTATACGAAAAGGGTATTAGTATCTCATAAATATGACGTATTAAACTCTAAAAATATTCAAATAATCCCAAATTTGTCTAAACCCCAATTAATGCTGTCTAAGTCTCACATAGAGCAACAAACTGTACAATAACTGAGTAGAATTTGATGTATAAACCAAATTGAAGATGATTGTGTGAAAGAAAACATGTAACTATTTAAAATGCATAAAATATTAGTGCAATAATACATATTTTTCTAAACTTTAGATTAATAAAAGAAGGAAAAATGCAATTAATTCACCTAAATCAATATAAAATTTTGAATCTATAAATATTCTAAGATGTTCCGGTTAGATAATTTAAATTGAGTGTCCAATATCTTTCCAAAAATAATATATATTGATTTTATTTTCTGGAAACGATGATTAAAATTAATATAAAGCTAAATTTTAGATGAAGATTATTACTGTTAACATTGTTATTACTGTTACTACTTTTAGTAGATAAGTTCTTAAGATTTTTTATTTAAATAATTAGAATTGCAACCAGAATTTTAAACCAAATCTGCTAAAACCTATTATTCATACTTGATTCTGGAGTCCAAAAAATTCAAAATTTCGAATCGTTTTTTAATTTGCAAAATCATAAGCCTGATCAACCATAAATTCTCATTTTTATCATTATTACGTAACAGAATATACAATATTACTAACACAGTACATGAAATATAAAATAATATTTGCGCCAAAATTAAATTTAAAAATTAAATCTGAATTCAAAATAGCCACTACAATTTTAGTGAGACTTTAAGTGACTAAAAATGTTCTTTTAATTAGCATGCGTTTATAAAATTATAATTATACAATTGTGTTACTTATTTTTAAGTTACATTAACATTGCCTCAAAAACTGCTAAAACTTTTAAAACTTGGATGTATTCAAATTTTATAAAATTTTAATGGAAGAAAAAAGGAATTTATATTGACATTGAATTAATATTAAAAATTTAATTTAAATAATTGTGAAGATCACTCTGAAATGTTTGATATTCATCTGGATCTTTCATGTTAATGTCGTTTTTCTGGAAAACATTTCGTATAGTATTCCAATTAACTTTCAAAGCCTTCTGCCTTTTTAATATGAAGCGCTGATTAGACTGGTACTTCAAAAGAAAACGATATACATTTTTTTACTTTTCTCTGTCTTTCCACTTTTAGGAATGATGATCTTCAAAAATATCATTTTTGTCATCTTGTTATACTGTGTTGGCACGTAGCAAAAATGTTTGGCAACTACCATGATTAAAAAAATAATGCATAGTTAATATAAGTAACACGACGATTTCTTTATTAAATCTGACTCAATTCATTTCACTTTCCAATCAAGGAATACTGTGGAATAGTGTTTATTTCATAAGCATAAGCAATTCAATAGTTTATGGCTGCGGATCCAATGTTAAATCTCACCACATCATTAGGTTAGAAAAGTGATCATCATCGATTAACATTTGCTTGTAGTAGATAAATTATACTGAATTACAGGAAACAATAACCTTCGATTTTGTTCTTCATCCTTAAAAGAAATGCTATTTTTGAAATTCAGTAAATATAATGAAAATGAAAATATAATGAAATATAATGAAAATGATCTTTTAGAAATGATCTTTTGATACAATATAATGAAAATGATCTTTTAGGTTTAATAAGGAATGAATTTACTACTAAAACTTTTAGTTTTAATAGAAAAATACTAGTTATTGTGACGTAGAACGCATTTTTAATTTAATCATTTTTAAAAAGTTGAGCAGAATGATGTGATATTCTACCAAAAATTCCATTTTCCTTTCCAAATTATGTATTTTTTGTTAAATCACATTCAATTGATCAATGAAAATTCGGTTGCTAGAATAGTATAATTCATAGTTATCAAATCCTTTATTCTTATAATTCTTGGCTGCGTGATCTAAAAGCAATGGTACATTACTTGTCACAGGAAAATTGAAATATCATTCTAGCGATTATAAGTGTGTCGATTATGGAAAGGTCTTCTGATCTGAGCTACATCGATAGAGAGTAGATTATAATGACCCATAGATTCAGAATGAACATCCACAAAAATGCATAGCTTGTCAGTTGTTTTTGAGCTATCATTATTTTATGCCAAGCGGATATATGACAATGTCACGACAAGCAGACCTCTCATAATAGGATTTTCACAAATTATTGACGAAACAGGAAAAATCAATGATTAGGATTCGCATGTATTTGGTTTTCAATTGAATATTTGCCTCCTACGGGTTTTATTTAGCCAAAAGGCACTATCTGATGTCTTGTTTATTAATGATGTTGCACCAATACATGCCTTCTGTTATTGGTCTCTTGGATAAGTATTCACAAAACTCATTGTGAACAACAGAGGAATAGCACATTTTCCGAGGCATTCGATCCTATTCTTCAAGATATCATAGTTTAATTTCTATCAAAGTCTGTTTGTTCAACAAGCTTTTCCGATAAAGACACATAAATATAGAATTGTTTTTTCTTATTTTCTACATTTTATACCCTTTCACTTGGGCCAGGTATGGTGTTCCATATCAAAGTGGATTCATTATCAAACAGTGTTGTTGATCATAATGCTTTGCAATATTCATACAAAATGTTATTGCAAAAAAGTTCATACAAAATGGCTAATACAAAACGTTCATTCAAAATGTTCATAGAAAATGGTTCATACAAAATGGCGATGTTCATAATGACCATAATGTTTGGGCCACGTGTTCTGCACCTTATCAAATTGAAATCATTATCAAAATACATTTTATCGATAAAATAATTGATATCGACAGAGGCGATGGTCAGAACTTCTTTGTATTTTTTTTTAAAAAATGTGAGCATGAATTATTTTTAGGATTACAGTTTATGTTTGTTCTTTTATTTTTCAGCTTATAAAAACTATTGAAGAAAATTATCCAGAAATAAATATTTTAAGTTAGAAATTTACTTTACTACGTACTATTTTACCTTGTAGCTAAAATCATTTTTGCTTTTTTTGTATCAGAATTTTCTATTTCCTTTTCAAATACAAGATAAGAATTTAACATTAATTTATTTTTTTTACTTTTATGTATACTATGTTCATAATAATAGATGGAAAATGTCATCAAGTTTTTAAATTATTAAAGAATTCATTAAAGAAACAGATTTAAATAGCATGGCGCATTCATACAAAATGAAATCATAATCAAGGAGAATACATTCTCCACCCTAAAATATTTATATTATTGTAATTCACGTAAATTTCTTTTTATTTTCTTGACATCAATTGAGTTTATAAGCAGATATTTACTGATTATTTTCATCTTTTCTTGATTCGAATTGAAGGATCTCATGTAAATCACTCTTTTTATTTAATCTTTATTCACAAGATAAACAATAGATTAAATCATCCGAAAATATGATCATTCTGGTAAACAAAATGATATCGCTAGTGAGATCTTTGATACTAAAGTAACATCACCGTTATGAATTTAAAAGTTTATACAAATGTTATAATTACATACATTATACCTATTACTAATTATATCTGGGAATCAATAGAATACCTTTGATTAAAAATTAATATTTATTTATTACTTTTGCCATGTTTATTCCAAGAAAAAATAAAGATGGGAGCAGAGATCAATTTCTAATTATTTATATGGAGTTTTGACCTCTTTACCAATTACTTACAAGTAAAGTTATGTATCTCATTCTAGATCGGTAAAGAGGCGAGAAATGGGCAGAAAAAGCAAAAATCCTTTCTTCGTGCTTCATTGAGTGATCTCTTCCAACGGCTTATGAATAATTTAGGTATCCAGGAGAGAGCATGCAGATGAGAGTAATTTGCACTCTTCCCAGCATACACCACGCAACTCCCTGCCCTCTTGTTGAAAACTATAGGGGGTGGGGTGCGAACTAATTACGCTCTTGTAAGATCCCTGAAAACAGCTGGTGGTTTATTTTCGCTCCACGAGAGTTTAAAATTTATGCTTATAGATAATCTTACGAGAGCTACTCCTGGAAATCTTGATGTAAGTTTTGTTTTCGAGATAATGCAAATTGAGAACCCAATCTAACTAAGAAAGGAGAGAATTATTTAAATAATAGATATTATAAAACGTAAAAAATCTTAATGCTTGCCAAGAAGGCAAGCATTAAGATTTTTTACGTTTTATAATTTCCATCATTTAGAGAATTTAAGTAAAATGTTGAGTTTCTTTAAAATTTGCAATACTGATGCACAGTATCTAACAATAAAATAATTTTTATTATGTAGCTGTATTTTGATTCAAGTATTTCAGCAATGCGTAATTGTATTGATTGATTTCTAATATTTACACCTTTTACCGTACAAAATAAATTTTATTATGATGCTGGTAATAACAAAATTTATTATATACGTGCTCGTTAAATCTGTGGAATCGAAAGTCCTGTGGTCGGTCGTTGAGCAGTTACCATGCCCTAACTTGCAAAATTTGGAAGCATTTGTTTTTCGGGAAAATGGTCGACGAGATTATACGTTAGTATTCCTCAAATTTATAGGATATAAATTCCTAGATATATTTACACACGATAATGTGTAAATATATTTATGAATTAACCCTATGAATATCGATCGTTAAGCAGTTACCATGGGTATAATGGTCTGGAGAAAGATTCCTCCCCCTCATGATCATTGTCAAAATTGAGGGAGTGGATCCTCTAGAAGGCCATCTATCGGAGGATTTGAAGAGCAAAGTCGTATTTTCACCCTCGTGGTGCTCTGGTTGAATGATGAACGCACCTCACTGACTTAAATCTGCATAGTCAAGGCATAGCGAGCTTACTTTGTTCAAGTGTCATAAGTAACATTAACAGCAAAATATATTAAGAATGTAGTTCAATATTTGCCGCCCAACTTGTCTAGTGGTCAGCGTACCTGACTGCAGACAAGGAGGTCCTGAGTTCGAATCCCGGTTCGGGCATGGATGTGTACTTTCTCTATCTATCCTGTCTTTGTCCCTTCCTTGTATGAATGAGGTGTGAATGGTTGCCTACCCTATAAACGGTTAACTATCGCATGTGTGTACTGATGAAGTCGGATTCCACACCAAAATATGGTTCAGTTGGAAAAGTGGAGCAGCGCACATCATGTTGCCAGCCTAGCTGGCACACGACAACAACAACAACAGTTCAATATTTCGATAATTCTAAGTATTTTGAAAATTATTATTTTTTAATTTTGAACAGAATTTCATCTTATCATTGAATATTTATGTAATTTTAGGGTATGATTTTAAGCAACTTAATGATGTAATCTTTTTAAATTTTTAATTGAAACATTCAATGAATCTTTAAGAAAATAATAATTACAATTTAAATAAGGTTCGAATTTTTCGATATTAAATCTTCCTCAAATTATTAAAAATTCCAGGAAATCCTCCGTAATCAATGTAAAGATTTATTTTCTCAAATACTTTTGTACTTTTGTATGAAATATTTTTTTCTTAATTTCAAAAACTATAACGGAAGATAAAATAATCAGTTGAAACCCGCCAAAACTTCACCGCTAAGATTTGCTTTTATCTTTCTAATCGACGAAAGAAACGGCAAAAAGAAAAGTTTTTGAAGAACTTTTAATGTTGGTATTGGAAATATAAAACGGTTAAACGCGATTTATTATTGGTTTCTTTTTTTTCCTACATTTGTTCCATTCTTCTGTTAAGTAAGTTTTTACGGATAAGTTGTGTGGCAACACTACAGAATAAAAAAATAATAACTTCTTTCCCCAGATTGACAACGGAAAAAAACTGTTTTTATGTTCCACTTGAGGGAGAAAAATTTCTTTGACCGTTTATGTAAAAGGAACGAAGTGTTTTTTCCTTTAAACATTTATTTGTTGAGATGCGGTTTGAAGTTATTTTAACGAATTAATTTTCTAAAAACTGTTTTAGTTCGAGAAAAAGAAAAAAATAGAGTTCTAATAAATTGTTAGAAAAAGTTGTCCATTTCAAAAAGAGTATTGTAGATTGGTAAAAAGCATTGCAAAATAAATAAAAAACGAAATTTTCTCTAACACATTTTTTTTGTTAATTTGAGTAAGAAGTATTTAGAAATGAATCTTGTAGTAGAATATTTGTAGATTAAACGTATGAATTATAATTTACTCTAATTAATTAATTGCTAAACAAATTAACAGATCATATTAATCTTTGATGAATAAGCAAAAACAAATTGTTATATATTAAATATACATAAAATGTTTAATTTTATTCACTTTCAGGATATTTTTTTAAAAAGAACATTACTTTCATTTAATTAGATTTTAAAATTAGAAAAATATTGATTGGCCTTTTTATATGCATTAGTTTTATACTTGAGATATTATTTAACCATTTATAATAATATATTACCTTAAAAAGAATGTTACTAAAACCGTATGAGAAATGTTTAATATAAAATAAAAATATTATATATAAATTTTAAAATTTTAAATTAATTTAATAATAAAATAGTGAATAGCTTTTTTGAACAGAAAAATTATATGCCATTTCATTTCTCTAAATTTTCTAAAAAATTTCCAAATCTATGTGTATGAGAAATCTCTTTTAAAGCTTCTACAAAACATTATTTAGTCACAAACATGAAACAACGTAATGCAATTGAGCACTTATTAAGTATTAATAGTCATCGTAACCATGATTAAATATTCCATTTGTGAAACTAAATTTCAGTAACTGTCTCAACTGCTGCATAATTTAAAGCTAGGCACTTGGTAACGCTTTTGATTTATCAAGAAACAGTTTGGTCATTGTATCTGCGAACGAAATCCCCGTGGGTTTTCCATTGTGATTAATAAAGAGCGCGCAAGGGTTAATGGGTAGCAGATGGCGAATATATCTTTGTTAATACGCATTTCCAATAATTTAATATTTAAAAAGAAGACAGTAGTTATTAATTCGTAAGTCAAGCTCATTCAATTTCGAGAACCGCGAAAGTGGTATGGAAATATTAAAAAAATAAAAGAATAACCCAGCATAAGAAGATTGGAAATGGTTTTGAAAAATGAGAAATTAATTATGTCCCGGTATTAGTTGGGGCTTCAAAAGAAGCAAAAAGCAGTTAAAGGAGGTTTACTTTCAAGAAGAAGATGGAATTTCAGTTAGAGGATTTCATTAATATTAATGACGCAGGTTGCTGTAAGGATAAAGCTTTTTAATGTGATGCATTTTAAGAAAATTCGCCTCTATCGCTTATCCAGAAGAATTAATCAAATCTAATGCTAAGGTTATTTATGAGTTTTCTGCGTAAGGGTTGCTTTACTATGCATTCACTTAAAAGAGTAGCCGGATTTTAAAATGGCTCACGATGTTAAGGTTGAAGGGTTAATTATGATAGGGGTGTAAAAATCGTTATTTCATGTGTCACATTTTTTAATATTATGTTATTCTTCTCCATGTTATTATTTATTTCGTGCTAGAAAGTAAAAGTAACAATTCATAAATTAAATATTTTTATATTAGTGTTTTCAACAGTGACATTTAATGCAAAAGTTCATACTAACTTAACCGGAGACGTTGGTTTAGATATGAAGGCATAACTATGAAATATTTTAATGCAACAATTTGGTACATAAAATGATTTATATAAGCTTGTGAGTGTGAATTTAATTTTTTTTAATTAATTGGCATGTGTTTCATCTAGAGTATAATCATATGCACATTAAAAATGAATTTCAATAAAAATAAAATGCATTTAATTCTCTGAAACAATTCCAAAAACTTTTTCAAGTGTTGAACCACAAATAATTTTGCTTATATTTGTAGAATATTTTATGTTAGAACGATACAAGCAAAATCTTGAAATTCGTCATTCACTAAATGCTACGTTTAATGATAAATTACGCAATTAATGGCCAAATCATTTATAAATTTAACAACAATCATCTGAAGGGAGGACTAGGAAAATATTGCATAAAAGAGAATTGAAGGAAAATAGTTTTTTTAAGTGTTCATTTTGGCTAGTAACAGTACACCCCTCTTCCAAGCAAAAATTCCCAGGATCAGCTATTGAGCTACCGGAGAAGGCTGTTGCTCCTTTGCTTATCATGTATATGTATCAGGGGATGCTCTGAAATTTTCCGGGTTTTCTTCCTTGTGACACAGAAAGAACACCTCAAGGCAATTTACGCTGGGGGACAATAAAATGCCTACAACAGCCAAAGATTGTTAGACTGTCCATTAAATGGTTTCAAGAAACGAATTTATTAGTAAAATTTACGTCATATATTTTTCTTGATAGAACACAATTTCATTATATATATATATATATATATATATATATATATATATATATATATATATATATATATATATATATATATATATATATATATATATATATATATATATATATGTATATATATAGTATATTTTATAAAATACAATGAATACAATTAAACAAAATACAATGAAAAATGCCAAATGGAGAATAGTACATTGAAAATATTAAATACATTGAAAATACCAAATGGAAAGAATTACATTGAAAATACTTGGAAGAAATTTCAAAGAATTAATTGTAATTGCCTAGAATTTGGTAAAATTTACAATATTATATATCCTAAGGAATTAAAACTAATATTGATAACTTAAAAACTGAATTTCTAGATATTTCAATTACTATAAAAGATAACCACACATTTACTCACATTTATGATAAAACTAATAATTTTAATTTCAAAGTTAATACGCTGATTTTCTGGAATTCAAACATTTCAATTAAAATTTATAAAAATATTATTTTTAATCAACTTAATAGAATATACAATATATGTAATAATTTAAACAACATCAATAAACAAATAAATAGACTAGAAAATATTTTAACTTATAATGGCATTCCAACTTAATTTATTAAACACTATTTGGCTAGAAGAGCATTGCTTATAAGAGTGAAGTAAGGCGTAGTTTTATACTACAGAAGGGTTACCCAAGCCTTGAAGGTCTTATAAGAAGCTTGAAATGCCGATAGTGTTTACACTTAGTCGCTAATTAACGTATTTGGTGAGGTTCTTGCAGATTTGGACTTGAATTTACATATGGTTTTAATTTGATTATTATAAATTAAATGTATTTTGGCAACATTGGATTTTGACTTATATATTTTAGATTAAATTCTACTTCTTTTATTCTGGCTTGATACTTTGGTTTGATTTTTTGGTATGGCTTTGGGGTGTACTGGCTTCTTTAAGACTATGTCTTGGGCCATTGCAGAAAAGCCATAATTTGTGCCAATGTGGTCAACACCCCCTGACGAAGCTGGCCATATTGGTACTTTATTCTATTTTTATCTATCTTTCTTTGATATTTTCTTTGAAATTTCTTCCAAGTATTTTCAATGTAATTTTTTTCATTTGGTATTTTCAATGTACTATTCTTCTTTTGGCATTTTTCATTGTATTTTTGTTTAATTGTATTCATTGTATTTTATAAAATATACTATTAACTATATCTTAGTAATACTATTCTAGCTGCTTATGCGCTAAATGTGTTGCTAAGCTTAAATGTTTATATATTCTTGTGCTTTTTAGTTCTATATATAACTTTGCATATATATATATATATATATATATATATATATATATATATATATATATATAATACAATTTTTTTAAGTGATTTAAATCAATGAAAAGTAAATTTATAAAATTACTTGTAATTATTGTTTTAAATAACACACAAAGAATAAAGCTTACAACGTAGAATAGACAAGTAACATAATATTTTTTGTTGTTAATACACTTCAATCTATAAATGCGGACTGAAATGAATCATGCCGTGACATTACCATAAAATATTAAATCGATTAAAAAAAACATTGGTTAAAAAAGCAAAAAGGTCATAATAACTTTCGAGTCGAACACATGCCAAAATTCCGTGCATATTTCTGACCCTATAGTTTTCAGAGATTGTAAATAGCACAATAATGAAACCTTCCGAACAGAAACTAGAAAATGAAAGTTAGAGCCAGCAGAAAAGTTCGATGCCGGCAGCGATTAAACAACCATCTCCAAACAACGCGTACTATCATTATCATCTTATATTTCTCACCAAGTCCACAACGGATGGGTGTAAAAACAAATTAATCAAATCAAAATTTCCCAGACAGATTGTTTGGAAAAGAGAGACGTTGGTTCTCCAAAAGTTGGCAAATCCCGCCTATATAATTTATTACCTTCTGTTTCTGGTAATTAGCACCAGACCACCGAGAAATAACCCTTCAGTAGCTAATGTCCTGGCATTCAGCTCCCTTATTATCCTTGTGGAAACGAAAGGGGGAGTTGAAAAGAATTGTGGGAGAAAGGGGTGAGGGTGTTCTGTGGGTAGGTGATGATTACCAAACGTAGATTGAGGTCTTGTTTCTTAATGCGCTTACAAAGGCCATGAAAAATAAAAATAGATAGAAAAAAAATGGGCCAACTTGTTCAAAAGCAAATGTTGCAAATTTACGATTGAAAGAAAATAAAAAGTGCATTTTAAAGTGAATTAACTTATAAACAACATCTTTCGTTCTAACAATGCCTGATTAGATTAAATCTGTAAAAACTGGAGCAATTTTCCCTTTAATAGAATTAACTCAGCGACATTGTTTCCCAGCTAAAGTTTCTGATTTCTTTCTTTTCCTTAATGACTTGTAACGAAAGTGAAGATGAAATCGATTGATGACTTCAAGATCAGTCGCCCGCTTAGAAAAGCTTGAGTGAGAACTTTTGGTTCCGTATGCAGTTCAGAGAAGGAAGATAATCAAAAATATAACAAAAGAGTTTCAGAAATAATTACTCACATTTTTGGAAAATTTTCTCACATTTCTTTTGTCACATATTATGCATTATATTTTTATAAATGTATTATCTTTGTTTTATTGGAATATAATTATTAATTTATTATTTTAACATTTCATAAGAATTATCACATAAATTATTCTCGCGAGATATCATTTGCATGTACTGCCATTATAAATTTAAGGTAATGCATGATTTTGGATGGCCACTTTAGAAATATAGGGATAAAAGTAAAATTAATAATTTATATAAATAATAGAATATCCTTGCTTTACAGAAACTTGTGTGAGAAGACTGGCTCTCAATTTATTTCTATTAATGTTTTCTTTGTACAGGTTGGAAAAAGTTGTGGAAAAATCAAACTTTCTTGCCTTCAAATGTTAGTTTTGTTATTAATTGCAGATTTTCTGTACTTGCTTCAAAAGTTTCATAAAAAATATCTTATTAAATCTGAGAATGTCTAAGAGAGGTAATCTAATTGGTTGGTTAATTTGACGGTGCTTTGAATTATAGACTTTGGGTTGTCACAAACTGATGCTATTATATGCTAAAATATTTATCATAGAGTAATTGAAAGATTATTGGATTAGTTTTAATTTATATATTCCAAAATTCAAAAACATACTCCAAACATAATCTAGACCTACGACATGTTATAAAGCTTGCACAAGTCTATTTCTAGCTTTTCCTTCCTGGTAAGTAGAAACACATTACTGTGCTTTAAGTTTTTTGCAGATCATTTTGTGGCACCCGGAAAAAATATTACTATCAATACATTGAAAAATTTCTGAATGATGCAGGTGTTTATGAAAGATTATTGTTCCTTAATCAACCAACAACAAAAGTTCCTGTTCATGTTGAAAATAAAAAGATACTTCCGAAACCGATGATAATGGACTTCTGAATTCTTAAAAAACCAAGTCCAAATTCAAATACAGAAGCAATTTAAAGTATCTGCTTATGTAGAAAGAATAAAAAAGCACTGGATCTAACCACTCTAACTTAGTCGGATTAGAATGATCGTATCATAGTTAGGTAATGATACATATCGTTGCCTAACTATGATACAAAAACAAAAGCAATTTAAAGTGTCTGCTTATGTGGAAAGAATAAAAAAGCACTGGATACAACCAATATAACTTAGTCGGATGAAACAATTATTAGAGTCATAGTTAGGTATAGATACATATCGTTGATCAAACTAACTTGCTTGTGTTTCATGTAGGATTTTTGACTGATGGAAGATATCATCGTAAGACAGGGAATATTTGATGTATGTGTTCACACCCTTAACGAATGCTAGAATTGAGCTGAAAGTGAGCTAATTTTATGTCGCATTCAATAAAATACTTATTAATCCCTTTTTCTCATAAATTTTTTATTTTTAATTTTTATATTCAGGCATTTTCAAATTAGATACAGAAAGCATGTGGTACTCTAAATTTTTGTGACCAATATAGATACTCACATTTCCACAAAAACTTCATTGATAACTACAAATACAGAAATTATTCCTTGAGCATAGTTTATAACGCACTGATACTAAAATCCGCAAATATTTATATAACCAGTGAATAAATACTTTAAAATTCAAATCTCAAATTCTTGCTGTTTTTTTTAGCAATCCGCTTTTTTTCATAATCTTAATTAAATTTTTTTCTATATATTATGAAGCCTTAGCAAAACTTATTAGAGAAAAAGGTGATGTCTTCTGACTTCTAGAAATTAATTGTTCGATACATTTAGCTGAAGACATTTGTTTTGAAAGAAGCTATACGCATTAGAATTTTCATAGAGGGTATGCATTTCCTTTGGTGTGATTAAATAGACAGGAGAGTATGTATGAGCTATAGTTTTGAACTTGTCCCATGTGTTCCAAAACCCCAAAATGATTTATTTATTTTTAAAACCAAGATTTCACAAGTAGACACCCTAAGAAATTAGAATAATATAATTTAATAATTATTAAGTATATATTTTTAAATTAAAGTTTAGAAGTTCCAAAATTAAGAAAACTTTTATCAGAAAAATCTTAAGCTTATTTTAACACAATACTATTAAAAATATACTTTTACAATAATCCACAATGTTAACTTCATTCGAACGTGCTTTCAGATTTTAATGTACAGTGGTACCTTTAAATTAAAATTCAATTTAAAATTTATAGTTTAATTATCAATATGTTTATAATAATTTATAATAAATGTATAGTATTTATTGAATATTATACATTGCAATATAATGTAACAACAGCAGTATCTTGTATTCTAGCAGATACTGCTGTTGCATCTATGCATCTGTGTTTAAATTCCAAAAATAAATAATTCTCAAAAATTTACGAAGAATGCTCAGGAGCTTTAAAATAATTTGGATATAATAAAATGATAAATGTTTAGGATCGCTACAACTTCCGAATTTTTGTATAAATAAAATAATTTGTCAATAGAATAAATACATTATAATACAACTTTACAAAATAAATTTAAAATTAGAATATATTAGCAAAATAAATATCTTTTTTTGAGACTGTTTAGAAAAGATTTTAGATTTTCCTTACAGGTGTTAATTAATGATTTTAAGGACTTATATCAGGGTTACATCATATATCTTTTGTATAATAAACTTTGTAATCATTTTAAACAGTAAAACATGTTTGACATCTCGTTAAAAATTTATGTAAACATTCAAGAATCACAGTTGAATTTAATTTAGGATTTATTTCATTTATATTTTACCGTAAATTTTAATCTATGCACTAATCAATAATATAAGAAACATCTCTGGAAATTTTTCAAAAATCTCATCTCAACACAATTACTGCAGATATTCATGATCATTATTCTACATGAATTCGCATATATGTGGAGGAAAATGTAGAAGAAAATATGGTTCATCTTTCTAAAATTTTCCTTAGAAATGAAATAGCATCTGCACATTTATTATGGATGCCACACTAAGATTTTGATATTTCAAACTGGCATTCCATTAAAGTTTATTATTTGCTCAAGGTTACATACTTAATGACTGAGATCGTGACAATAAGTGACTCCTACCAATTGTGGGTGTTGAATATTAGTTAAAATTTATCATGAATCATACTATTTTTAAATAAACATTTTTATAAGTAAAACACTTTCATTTATAATACTTGGAAGATTTATTCTATGAGCCGACCAACGTGTCTAGTGGTCAGCGTACCTGACTGCAGACAAGGAGGTCCTGGGTTCGAATCCCGGTTCGGGCATGGATGTACTTTCTCTCTCTATCTATCCTGTCTTTGTCCTTTCCTTGTATGAATGAGGTGTGAATGGTTGCCTACCCTATAAATTTGTACCTATGGCATGTGTGTAGAGCAAAGTCGTACTTTCATCTTCATGGAGCTCTGATTAAAACGAAAGACGCTCCCAATCGACTTAATTCGCATAGCATAGCGAGCTTGGCTTGTCCAAGTGTCATTAGTAAACAACAACAACAATTCTATGAAGAGTTCTTCATGGTTAGTTTTGTAATCACTTGATTCTCAGTTTTTACTGGTAAAGGCTATTCCCGACTTTAATGTCAAAGTGGGAATTGAACCCATGAAATATTGACTATACATCAAAGAATTTAACATTCAGATAAAGGAGTTCGATTTAATCTAAATAATTTTATCATGTCTCAATGTAAGAACTCATACACTCTGAAAGACAAACATCACCGAGATCATCTAAATTGAATTCAAATATCAATGTACAAATGTTGATTTTTACTTCCCAATTAACCACCTCCTCCAGCCGTTCGAATCATTAATTCACCGGAGAGATCTTGACACTTAAAAAGATAAAAGCTCACGTATCTTAGGAATCTTTTCATCCGGTCTAAGCTGCTGCCTTTGAGATAGTGGTAAATAAAAATAAGAACAAAACAGGAAGAGTATCGGTTCCTTTTCAAGAGGAAATCAGAACTTTTCCAGACTTTCCCGAACGGTTTTATTTCACTAAACTGAATTTCCCGGTGGCACGCTTTCGACTCTGTTGTTACTTCAAATGCATTAATTAGCTGCTGCATTGATATTCACTGGCACCAGCGCATCCCGAGAGAGGATGACTGGAATTCGAAAGCAGGTAACTTCCCTCGTCCACCCTCTATATCGGAAGAAAAATGTTCTTCTCTTTTATACTTTTTTTCTTTCTTTTATAGCGAAAAGGAAAATTCTCCTTTATTGGTTTTAAATGGGAAATGCTCTGTGCTCCTTCCAAGACGGGTTCTAAATCACAAAGATTTCCGAACGAACTTTTTCGCCCTTTTGTAGAAGATGTGATAATATTCAGTTAAAGCAACTCGATTGAGAGTATCCATTATTCTGTAATCAAACTTCTGCGTCACTCTGAATCCGGGAGGTATATTTATTTAGGAAACTGTAACCAGGGATTTTCACTTTTGTGACTGAAATGGTAGGAGCTTTGCGCCTAGCGGTTTTAACGCGCAAAATAAGGAATTTGGAAGTTTTCTTGGAATTGTTTCTTTCAACACTAAACTGTCATGGCTGATTCATATCCTTTCATCTTTTGCAAATTGTGACTAGAAATTCTACTTTTCTTCGAAGATGAGTCAAGAAATATATATATATTTTCAGAATTAAAAGTGCTTCTTTTACTGAAATAAATATTGGGTTTTTTTTTTTAAATTCTCAATAACCACATATTATTAACATTGCTTTTAACAATTTATATGCAAAGTTGCAAATGTTAGTGCCATTGCGATATATTTTAAGATTATTTTTTTTGTCAAAACACGTGAAAATAACTATTACATTTTTTAAAATTAATGATAAGGATTTGCTTCAATTAGTGTTGAAATTAAAGGAAAACAAAAAATTAAATGTATTTAACTTTGCTGTTTCTCTTTTTATTTATCTTTATTTCATGGCTTATTAATCTTTAACAGCAATTTTTGAAATTAATTTTTAAAAAGTAATTTATATATAAGTAAAAAATTTATAATACAATGAAATAGTAATTCCTATAAATAGGGAACTCCATATTTTTGAATATAGAATTGATTTTAACACAACGGCAATTTATCGACAAAAACGATTACAACGACAATTTATCATTTGATTTTGAAAATCACTTGATGGAAGTCTTTTTTTAAGTTAATAGTGAGTATAAAGAAGACAACTCAAAATTGAGAGAGTGGATCCACTGGGACGCCATCTATCGGAGGAGTCTAGAGCGAAAGTCGTACTTTCATCTTCGTGGTGCTCTGATTAAATGAAAGAAGTACCCTACTGACATAAATTCGCATAGCATAGTCGCATATTGAGCTTGATTTGTCAAAGGATCATAAATAAAAACAACAACAAGATAAGAACTTAGATAAGAATCATTAAGATAAGAACATAATGATATAACTATAAAACTTTGCATATATATAACTAGGCGATCCAAAAGAGAGCTAGACTTTAAAATTGTATAAGAAAGCAGACGTAAAATTTGTAAGAATGGGATCACAAAAAAATCAAGCTTTGCTTTAAAAATTTAATTAAAAATGTTCTTTTAAGATGGCACTGATGACTCAAAACACAGTGAAAGAACAACACTACATTCCTGTCACTGATTCGTGCTATAACAAATGTTAAACATGACTTACAGGTGATTTACAACACCAGTTACAACAACATAGAAACACGTTAAAATGAATCGTCATAATTTCTCTATAGATGAAATATTTGAATGAATGCTGAAGGCGACGAAAGAGTTACACAGCTGTTTTTGGATCGTCCCAAGCAAAAAAAAAAAAAAAAAAAAATCACTGAGGATATGTATTCGGAGAAGGGGGTTACGCTATCTTGCAGCCTCGATTGATAACTCAGTCATGTCCAAAGGCTTGTAACTGGAATCTTTTTATTGGATTGGAACAGTCTGATAAACTTATGACGCTAAAGAGTGAAATAATGCTCTCTATCACTATCCTTGCTTTACTACCTACCTTGGAAACGGTTTTCCAAAGAACAGTCCATCAATGAGATGAATTGAGTATTTATTAAGCAAAACTCAACTATTTTGTGACTTCTTTCTCGTAAACCACATATATTTATCATTATTTTGCGTGCGTATGTGTGTATGTAATTTGTCAGGAAATATATTAATGATAAATTTTCACTTATAAAAGCCCTGTTGTTGATACTAATGACATTTGGTCAAGCCAAGCTTGCTATGCCTCGGCTTGGCGAATTTAACTCAATTGGGGGCGTCTTTCATTTAATCAGAGCACCACAAAGGTGAAAGTACGACTTTTCCTCTTCAAATCCACCGATAGATGGCAGCACCAGAGGATATACTCCTTCAATTTTGGATTGATCTGAAGGGGGAGTAAATTTCTCCAGACCATTGCACCCATGGTAACTGCTCAACGACCGACCACAGGACTTTCGATTCCATAGATTTAACGATCACGTATATCGCGTGTACTCAGTGGGTTTCTGGCGGCATTGGGAATCGAACCCCACCTTTCCAGATGGAAGGCCGATATCCTAACAACCAGACTACCATGGCTATAAAAGCAATTTTCTTTGTAATAAGAAATCATGGGTAAATTAAAACAAATTGTATAATTGCACTTATTTTTAAAAAAATTAAGGAGATTGTCTATCATAAATATACATATTATTAAGATTTATTGATATGTGCTTTAGATTATATTTCATTATTGAAATAATCTTACAGTTAAAACCTAAGTATTATACTCGCTAAGTACCACTGCTTACATACCAGTTTCGCTGTATCATTTTAAAATTCTTTTCAAATGGGTGATATTTAAATAATTTTTGCTTATTTTTTTTCTAGAATAAACCGGGAAAAACAGGCGCTTCTAATTGAAAATCTTTTATTCTTAGAAAGATTAAAACAATCTGTATAGTTGAAAGAAAAGAATATTTTCTATCTTGTTAAAAATAATTTCTGAAGTTAAATTTTATTAGAATCCCTAAGAATCTCTTGATATCATTAGAATCTGATGAAAACATTCGAAAAATTATTTACTAAATTTTCTAATTTGGAAAGTGATAATAATCAAATTTATTTATATTAGCACTTAAATGCATAAATTTAAATTTTAGTAAATCTCTGAATTTGGAGAATGAATTACTTTTTTATCGTTAAATGGCATGTCTAAATTTAAAAAAAAAAAAAAAAAAAAAAAAAAAAAAACAAGAAGCTCACATTAGCTCTACACCTATATTCAATTTTAATATTATTTCTTGCATGTGTAACTCCTTTCTAGTAAATTCAGTTATTTTAATAATATTTTTAATCTTGAAAAATGCATGTTTTCGATGCTAAAAAATTTCTTTTTTATATATTTGAAAATTTAAAAGAATTATTCTTTTTTTTTTTTGCTTTGCAGCATATTTTGGATATTTTCTTAGAAAGGGTAAAATTATTACAAGTTTTTTTAATACATTTAATTTACTGTCCATAATTTTTATTTCAATAAATGGAAAAATTGATCATTAAATAATCACAAAATCTTACACAAGAAAATGAAAACAGTACATTTTATAAATTTGAATTCATATAAATATAAGAAAGAAATATTGTCGTTAATTTGGTATTTATTGTTTTGTAGTAAAAGAAGAAATATTGAGAACAAAAAAAATTTTTTTTCGTTCAATAATCAGGTAAACTTTATATCATTTTAATCTTCATGCAAGTTTCATGTAAATACAGTGTTTATATATAAAGCCTCCTGAGTAATACATAAGAACAAATTTATAATTAGCATGACATATATTGATATTTATTTATTAAATGCTGCACCTCACAAAAATTTTCTAAACTCAATGAATCAATTTAAGAAGAAATAATTAAAGTTCTGAATTTTTTTTTAATAACTTTGGGAGTTATAATGTTAAAAAAAGCAGATATTTGAATAAAAAATTCATTTTGAATTTTAGGTATAGTGTACATTTTGTCCAATATATTTATATATGAACTGTTTTAAAATAGTTTTTGTTTTTATTCGAATTTGTATCGCCTCAGAATAACACAATTCTAAAAAACTAAGTTCCAGACACGCGTTTTAAAATTTAAATTTCTTTTCATTTCAAGCTAAATCAAATTGTGAAGTAATGTAAACTAAACTCCGTGGCACGACTGCCCATGTGGGCCGAGGCCTACAGTCCCCTTAACTGTTTTCATGACCATGGGCCCTGAGGTGCGAAGCATATGTCCAAGTTAGGTGGTCAGCCTAACGTGAAACCACCAGTGTTTAGTTCCCAAGCATGCTTGGTACTCAGTTAATCGACTCACTGAAGGGATGAAAGGCTAAGTTGACCATGCCCAGCCCGAGAATCGAACCGAGGACCTGTGCCTTGCGAGTGATGAAGTAATGTATCAAATTTAAACTGTTAACATTGAACTAGCATGTATTTTCTTACGCTTTCTTGAGTTCTTGACTCATAATTAGTTTAGTTTTTTTATTTAGTTTCAAAACATTATACCTGTAGACATTAATTGTTATAGTAATATAAGTATCAAATATAAAATATAAGTATGTCAAACAAAATGAAAATTTTCAGTGATTTTGTTGTAATCATAAATATGAAAATTGCAAATATATGTAGCTTTCAATAATCTCTTCAATTATTTAAAATATTTGATTTTAATTACTTTAAAGGAAATATTCTTTATGTTTAGCATAAACTGAATTTCATAAATTCCAACATGGGCACCAAAGTGAAGATGCCTTTCACTTCCTGAGATACGAGTGTTCATTCAAGATGTATTTATTTCTACGGAGCTCGATCAGCAATTTTAATTTTAAGTGAAAAAAACCATTTCATCTTCTCTTTTCTTTGATGATCGGTAAAGTCACACATCATATAACCATACAAAAGAAAGGAAAAATCTAATTAAGTTACATATGAAAACATCTCTATTACGAAATGATAAAATATCTCGCCAAACAAATATTCCAATCAGAAGATTTCGCTTTATTTGTTTCAGCAAATGAAGTGGGGTGGTAATTAACTTTACTTAGATTGTTAATTTCCTATCCAAACGAGAAATTTATGTGCGTGCTTCTTACAAAATAACTACTTTATTCATGTTACCAATTCTATCCCCTTCAAATTTATCAAACAAAAATGCTAGAAAAAAGAGAAGAGCTGAAAAAAAACTGTCTATCTCTAAGAAAACTAATTTAGTTTCGCAACCTAAGCAACTATTTAATTAGCGAGCTGTAAAGATAGATTAAAAGATAGCGGGAGTTTCTAAACATAAACGCTTTTCACTAGTTTTCCTTTCATCAGATAATGCTAGATTACGAACTTGATTAACAAAAATTGGGATGAATAGATTAAAAAAGTAAAGTTTTCGAAATTGGGTATTTTTTAATACTTTAGCAAAAGCTAATTAATTTTCTAGGAATGAATTTCTTACTATTATTAACCTCTGGGGAGAAAAATTAGAGTTTATTTTTTTTTCGCTGTGAGAAAATAGATGAAGATTTTAGAATTTCCTTTTAAACCGAAACTTAATTCTTTTACCAATAATTTAAAATAGAGATAATTAATTCTCCTCTTGAAATAACGTATTACCTTCATTAATTTAAAGAGGTATTTAGGATAGTTAAAAATATTCGTTATAAATTGCTTTCCGTTGAATTCCTTTCAGCAATATTAGAACCTTATGATTTCAAAAGCTGATCAATTCTATGTTTATATTTCTGTTAAATAAAAAGCAATGAGAGATTTTGTACAATTTTTATTACGCTTTCTTTCATGAAAAAAATATAGGGTGGAGGTATAGGTAATCTGGAATATTTTATTCGAAATTAATTTTTGAATCGGTATTCTCTTATAAAAATTTAATTACTTTATTTATAATTACATAAATTTGTCATTTTTTTAATCCATATAAGTTATTTAAAATTTTTGAAATATGAAATTAATTTGTAAAGATAAATTAATTGAATGTTGCCCTTGTGTTGCTTTTTTTAGCATTCATTCAATTTTAAAATGAAAATCGAAAGCAGTAAAATTATTGATTTTCGAAATACTGTTTTTAATAAATTGCAAAAGAAAATTCGACATCATAATGCTGCCAGAAAATTTGAGTTATTAAAATTTTGTAGACTTCTAGAATTATGTTTCTAGAATATGAATTCTAAATGTTTGACATCACAATTTTGAAAAAAAAAGAGTAATGTTTTCAAGCAAACTAAGATATAATCTAGAATTATAAAAAAGATTATTACAAACTTTTCTAAAAAATTATCCATACAGTTTAATAATTAATAAAAAAATATTTTAGATGCAAATATTTTTCTGGAAAATGTTATTTAAATGATAAAGATGTTGGTTGTTATTTCAGTAAAAAAGAACTATTGGAAGTGGATAATATTTGCAAAAAAATAATTTAAAAAGGATATTTTCTTTAAAAAGTCCTTAACTAAGTATACTTTAAATTAATGAATAATTATATATATATATATATATATATATATATTTATATATATATATATATATATATATATATATATATATATATATATATATATATATATAATATATATATATATATATATATATATATATAATATATATATATATATATATATATATATATATATATATATATATATATATATATATATATATATATATATATATATATGTATATATATATATATATATATTTTAAAAATAGATATTGATACATATTTCATACAAATATTTAAAGGTATATTATTTAGTAGTAAACTGTAAAAACTCTTAAGGCAATTCATGTTTTGATTATTTATTATTAAAAGTTATTGAAACCTTTAATGAAAGAAATTGTACAAGCGGCCACTTTTTTTACAAATGAAAATACATATCAAGTTATTAACCTTAAAACTATATCAAAGTAATATCGATGTTTTGAATTTTCACTAATTATAATTGAAGGCAAGTGCTTTTTTACACTTTTTCTAAAATTTCTGTAAATTTCAGAAAAAGCATAAAAAGTACTTATATTTCTTATCATGTCTTCTTTTAGCCATTCTCATAATTTTTTATATCTATTATCTTATGTCTAGGATCTTAGAAAAAAATAAGGAATTTATATTTTAAATATCTCACAAATTATCACATAAAATATTAATAGAAAAAATAAGCAATTAATAATTTATGTGATAAAATTGTTAATTATGAATTCTTGTTTAACTATTATACTTTATATATTAAAGTTTACGAAATTTAAGTTAAAATTTATCTCTTGCTTAAAAAATTATCATAATTCTAAATAATTTGAATTTCAAAAGATGAAAATAATTTTACTTTCTTTGTGATTGTTTCGAAACTAATCAATTTTATTAGATTTATTAAGAAAAATAAATCGATAAAATAATTTCATTTTATGCAAAACATTCTAGATGTGTGACTGTTTTTGATTCCAGATTGATGATTGAATATACTTTCCACCTAAAAAGATTCTAATAATGCAAGTTTGTTTTAGAATATTTTTGACGTTCGATAAATATATTCAAGCCTTAATAAATAATAACGTTCAAACACACATATGTCAACCTTGGGAAAATATCTTTTATTTTTATGACAAATTGCACATTTTTACATCAAAAGTATATTTAAAATATGTAGTAATGGTAATTGACCAATTTTTCTCACTAGGTAATAATGAATGACCAAACCATAGATCAAAAATGGGGAATTAAATATTTAGTTTCAAATATTCATTGTAAACTACCAACACATCATCTTGGAGACATTAGGTTTTATCTGTTTAATGAGTATGGAATATATTAGCAACACATGCTTTCGTTAGGATGTGTGTTCTTTTTATACAGTTTAATGTTTTAACACACCTAAGCATTTTCTGCTTGGATATAATTTCAGAAGAAATTAATGGAAAGTATCTCTAACAACATTAAAGAACTGTTTGACAATATTCAACTTTCTTATTCAACAATAATAGTTTGAATTTAAATTCTGGAAATTTTTCCAGAAAAAGTGACTTATTTCTTTTTACGATTAAGACATTTTTTCTCTTTTGGAAAGTACAAATTTTAGAACTTTTTAGATTATACAATGTTGAAGCTTCTGAATACAATATCAGCCATAGTTATGTAAAAAGATATATTGAATATATTTTTAGATTTTCTATAATAATCAAGTCTTATTGCCAACTGTCTATTAATTTGCAGCCTAAAATCTAAAAATTCAACATAAGCAGATGTCGATTCTAAAATATCTTATTTAAAATACGAATGAAAATTTTAGAATTTGTCCAAAATGAAGAAAAATTAAAAAAAAATATATTAAATTCGCTATAACTGTCAATATATAAAATTGAGCTGTAATTTATTCAAAATTATCTGTTGTTGTAACTTATGACACTTGGACAAGCCAAGCTCGCTATGCCTTGGCAATGAAAATTTAAGTCAATAGGGAGCGTCTTTCGTTTATTTAGAGCACCACGAAGGTGAAAGTACGTCTTTGCTCTTTTTTAAATCCTCCGATAGATGGCACTACCAGAAGATCCACTTCCTCAACTTTGACGTTGATCTGAAAGGGGAGGAATTTTTCTCCAGACCATTGCACCCATGGTAACTGCTCAACGACCGATCATAGGACTTTCGATTCCACAGACTTAACGAGTACGTATATCGCATGTACTCGGTGGGTCTTTGGCGGCGTTGGGAATCGAACCCCACCCTTTCGGATGGAATGCCGATACTATAACCACTAGGCTACCACGGCCCCTCAAAATGATCTAAATTGAAGTTTTACTATGATTTTAATGATTGAATTTACTATGACTTTTTTTTTGCTATGACTTTTATGAGGGAATTTACTACCTTTATTATTAGAATACCATTTTGCTTTTCATTTATTTGTAACGTTTGAATACATTGAACAGTTTAATAAATTTCATATTTTTTTATTCTTGCGGAAATTTTAATATCAAAACAAAATTGGAAAGATTCTTACTAGATTCTTCCTAAAATAGTCTATAAAATTTTTTTATTTTAAATGAACATTTCAAAAACTATTTTAAGGACAAATACAGGAAAGATAAAACTACGCATTTTTAGTTTATATATATTATGTTAAAACACTTTAATACAGAAAAGTTCTTATAATAATTTATATCCATGTTATAAAATCTTCATTTTAAACTTGATATAAAATGCCTCGTATATGTTGTAAATGCACTAGATTTGCGAGAAGCAATTACAAACGCTATCATCAGAGCCTGATGAAATAGGGTCGTATCCTTTTACGAGTATATGACTTAAATAAAATATTAAATCCAAGATTTAGTACCCAGAATCACATGAACCATTATTATAGGACTTTATCTTCATTCCTCTGTAAGGGCCGTAGTCAGTCATCGTCCAAGACATGTCCGCCTTCCTGCCATTAAAACACCTGCAAGGCAAGTCCGGAACAATCCTCCTTGCATGGGGAATGATGAAGAATGCACTCCTAGTGAAATGTTCCTTCTCTGCGGATTCTTATCAAACGTTGGAAGGGATTTTGAGCAAATGCTCCCTTTTCAAAAGTGAGTTAATAAGTTTCTGCGGAAAATGTCTCCCCCCCCTCCCATTTTCTGTGAAAAGTTGCCCTCTCTCATGATTTAAATGCTCGCCATGATACCAGAATCATGAATATGAAATGAGAAAATTAAGATTTTGAAACTTCTTTGAGGAACTTTTAATAACCAAAGGCAGTTTCGGATGTCTTTGAAAACCATTGTTTCTGTTATATGACGGAGGAATTAGATGGAATTATTTTACCACTCTGTAATATATATAATATATGTCTCAAGAACAATTTTTAAAAAAAAGTTTTTAAATATTGAAATTGGTCAGAATAGGAACTTTAACACGGTGCACAAGCGTTAATTATATTCCCATCAATTTAATAATAAGTATAAGTGATAAATTATTGGGGCAAACGCAAACATCATGTATACTTTATGAATAACGTTAAAAAATGTTTTTTAAAGTAATATATGAAAATAATTATTAAGAAAAGAAATGTGTTTACTGGATATATTTATATAATTGTCAAAAGAAAAGCCAAAAAATATTTGATATATAGAATTTTGGCTAGTAAAAAAAAACTAAAGGGTGTGTAGAATTTAATTACAAATTCATGCTTATGAAATAGGATATATTTATTTTCTTCTTTTAATAATTATAGATTTTTGTGACCAAAGTAAATTAGAAATCTCAGTTTAACTTGTGAAAATTTTAATTAAACTATAGTTACTGATAAATAAGGATAAAAAGCAGATTTATGCTTATGACAGAAATATAACATCAAAATATAATTAGAACCAAGGAGAGTATTTTCAAAAGTAAAAGATATGGATGTAATCTTTCACTACTAATTAAGATTTAAAACTTTTGAAATTTTAAATCTCTCTACTATATATATATATATATATATATATATATATATATATATATATATATATATATATATATATATAGGTTGATAGATAGATAGACATAGATATTGATAGATATAGATAGAATTTTATTCATAAGAACATAAGATAAAATTTGTAAATCAGGTTATATTTACTGACGATAAATATAGTTCATTCATATTTATACTATCAAATTTTAAGTTTATTTTTTATTTTTATGAAATTCATTTAACATTTTGAGCCTGTAAAAAAAAGATATTAAATCATTTTGATTAAATCTAAATAATATGTACTCGTAACTTGATCAAATTATTGAATGCTGCTTATCTTTAGTTGAAACACTAGAATTTTATTAACAAAATTGCAATAACTTTTTTTAAACAAAATGAAAAACTCTTTTCCCGAATGAAAAACTTTAATGTGAATGCTTTCAGAAAAATTGTAAACAACATATGAAAATAAATATTTAATTTTGATTTTCATTTATGGGAAAATTTCATTTTTATAAACAACAATCTAAATTAAATTTGAAAACACAAAAATTGATTAAATGCAGTTTGGAAACGAATATTTTTATAAAAACTAGAAAATAATGAATTTTGTGTAAAAAGAAATAAATCAACAAATAAAGTATAATTTTGAAGCAAACAAAATGAAAAAAATTATTTGCTTTTTTCCCATAATTTAATAATTTTAAAAAATTGATTTAGCTAATCATTCTGATGTATTAAATTTCAAAATTTTGAATTTAATGCATAGTAATGTATGTTTTCTTTTAAAAAATTATTTGTAAATAATTTTATTTATAATTAATTTCATAAAAGAAAACATTCATTATAAAACAAACATGCAAACAAGTAAAAAGCATAAAAACATATCATTCGATAATGTATATAATTATATAGAAATTCATACTTTTTTAAATGTATTTTAATGAATTATCTTCAGTTTCATCATCAAAACAGAATATTATTTGATTAATTTCTGAGTAATTTTTTTCAAGCTACATGCAGTTATTCATGAAAAAATTATCTATTTTGAGTTATAAAGAAATTTATATAAAATAATTAAATTGGACATAATAATGCACTCAACTCTCTTGATATTTGAAAATATTGACACTTAATATATTATTACAGAACACCAATAGTTTTATTAAAAATAAACTTTTGTCCTCGAAAATATAATTGGATAATTTGAATACAAAAAATTTGGCATTTGATCAAGCGGTAATAAATATAATCCCAATAAGTATTTTATAATCCCTCAAATTACTTACAAAACCTTGCCAACATTTAACTATTTAAGCATATTTAACATAAGAGATTTAGTAAAACTTTGCTCAAATTATTAGTGATTTAAAATGTTAAGCTGATATTATGGATTTTCATAAAACCAATTAAATATTCGGTTATGTGTTTGAAATTCAGTTAACAATGGCCGAATTTTGTAGATTATAAAATCTTGTTTGTCTACTCAAACGACATTGTATATGATATTCCAAATGGAGGACGTTTTAATGATGATAAAATTTTAAAAATAAGTACTATGCTAAACTGCTTTCCTGAATTGACTTTTGAAGATAAGTACAAGTCTGTATTTTCCTTCCACAAGGACACTGTATTCTTTCAGCATGTATTTTAATAGATCTCGATGCTTTAATCATGGTTGAAAAGACCTGGTTGGAAAAAATATCGTTCTCCTAACTAGAAGGTATATAATTCGGTACCAGACACAATCATAAATACTCTGTTCATTAATGGCAGTTGGGAAAATAAACTCATTGTTCTCTAAATGAAATTCTCCTGCAGTTGCAAAACAAATTTGAATTCTTCTATTTCTTACCTGCTTCTAAATTATGGACTTTTCTATTTTTTGAATAATGATCGTTTACGCACTATGTAAACTATTGTACAAGTTTTTTTATATTATTGAGATTGTCACTATGTTATTATGATTATGATTATGTGATCTTGATCTGACCAATTCAAGTCATGTTGATATATATATATAACTTGTGTTATAATTGATTACAATTATGTCGCATCAAAATGGATTTTAAAATAATGCAGAAATAGTTGGGCATAGTAAAAACAATTTTTTTGGCTTATTTCAATTTTTTTGTTTTAGATGACGTCGAGTTGTGTATAAACTAATAAGCCTTTTGATTGCCATTAAAGCATTTAATTTTTCCATACATTATTTTTTTGAAAAAGTATTTCTTTTTTTATATATTTTAAGATATACAGGGTGATCTTTTTTAAAGTGATAGTATTTGGAGCGCCCTGTAGCGTGATCTAATAGCCAAAATGGCACCAAACTTGGTAAAATGAAAAATCAAAACATGAGAAAAAAGATTGAGTGAAAAAATTCTAACTACAAAACTCACCGTTAGAGCATTTTGTGGCGCCTTACAATGGATGAAATGTGAGAAAAGAAAACTACTAACATATACAATCGCACAGTTAAATTATTAATATTTATTTCTTACGTTAACTTCCCCGTTCAGGAATTAGACTACATTCAATGTGAGCACCGTTCTTAGAAATAACACCTTGCATTCTGTGCACTATGTTCCCCATAGCCGTACGTAACATATCACGAGTTATATTCCGCTCTGTATTCGATATGTTGTCCTTTAGAATAGACAAATTCGATACTCCACCAACATAAATGCAGGTTCCGGTAACGTGAAAGACATGGTCACTGGAGCTCATTTACTTCAGCTGAGATTATTTGTCGGAACTGTCTACTATTTGCTATTATAGCCCCAATTACTGCCACTGTCATTGCACAATATTTGCATTTTTCTTTGATACCCTTGTTTTATGTTAATTCTTGTTATTGTAAACTACAGCAGCGCCACAAAATGTCCTTGCGGCGATTTTTTGAACTAAATTTTTTAACGACAATTTTCCCCTATGTCTTGACAAGTCTAAATACCTTGTTTAGCGTCATTTCGGCTATTAGATCGGTCTACAGGACGTTCCAAACACTGTCACTTTTAAAAAGAGCACCCTGTATTTTCTTAAAAATATTTTTTTGATATTATTTTTTGCATTTTTAAAGAAATATGATATTTTGAAGTTATTCTTTTAGAAAAATATTAATATCTTAAAATGCGTCATCAAGATAATTTTGGAATTCTGGTTGTCTAGCCAAATGAAATCATAATCAAGAAATCTAGAATATAGCAATTTTTCTTACTTGTAACTTGGTAAAGGATAAGCTTGGGCAACGCAAGTTAATTCTGCAGATAATCCTTGACGTACATTTATGGTAGTTCTTGTATCCGACATTCTTGGAGGCTGCGTTCCTTGGGGATCTAAGAAAAGAAAATATTACATGCAAATTAAATAATCTTAGTTATGTGGGGTTGTATATAAATGAATGAAGTATTATTCATAGGATCAAAACTTACTAAATATTTTAAAAATTATTTTACCGTATTTAACAAAAAATTATTATGAAATATTTGACGGGTTTCATGCAATTTAATTCAAGAAACCTTTTGTTAAAACTTATATTATGTTTCTTAACCTTTCCTAAAAATCAATTTTATAACTTCATTTTAATATTTAAGCAATAATTTGTTTTGTATTACAAATTCACTGTAATTTAACATAAATCCGGTTTTAATTATCAGTAATATATATATTTTCAAAAGAATAAGTCCGTTATAATATATTGATTGCATGTTTTTGCAGCGTAGATTTTTTTTGACAGATACTGTACTTTATCAAATAGCATCTCCCTTAAACCCTAAATTTAAGTTTCTTCAAATGCTTAACGTGTTGCGTCATTTATAAAATATTAGTAAGGAAATCATTGTTTTTTAATTAATTTACAATTTTTAAAACTAATGGACATTTTACAATTTCAGAAAAATTTTGAGAAACAGTTAAGCGCTAGGTATTTTAGATGTAAAAATATTATGTCAAATTAAAGTATCTCTCAACAATCGAATTCATTTCGTACTATTTGTAACTCCTTCCTGTGTCAATGTTTTCTTATATCATTACCGTTTCGTTTTTAAATTCCTCGACTGTGTTCGGCTGTGACTTCGCACGAAATCATTTGATATAATCTCGTCAACAAACTGGAAAGCATAAATTATCAGAGTTTTTACTCATTAGGTTTTAAGCACTCGTTTTTATTTTATAAATGAAGTTTGTACAGCATTTTATTTTACTAAACTATTTTTAATTAACTTTTAGCGTTTTATTTATTTAATTGGTGCAAAATCTTCTAACGAACGCAAGAAACGCATCAAATCTACATTAAAAAAGGCATATTGAAGTGAAACTCAAAGTTATGCTATAAGTTGAATTGCAAATTAGCTATTTCTTTTTTTAGGAAAATCTCTTCTATCAAATATTTTTTATCTGAAATTTACTCGAAACAAAAACTTTTAAAGCATGGAGAGTTCTAAGTATTTTAACGCAAAAAACTGATTTGGAATTCGTTCGTAATTTTACGATCAATTACTTTTTTACTACCGTTAAATTAAAACCATCACATTGTTCACCGGTGCTTATGTCATTTTTATGACTGCACTCAGATAAAAATTCGTACTATCATTTTAGTTCATTAAATAATCGTGAATAATGTATGTATTTCAAAAATTGAAATTATTTCATTTTTTAGTTAACAAATGTTTTATTGAAATGTAAAAATAGACTTACTATTTTATTTACTGTCAGCTTGCAGAAACCGCACATTAAATTTAATCATTGATAAAGATGATGCATGAATTTTGTTTTATAAGATAAAATTTACTTTTTTAATAAAATAATAATAGCAAAATATTTACTGTAGTGGCTCTAACTATATCATTCAAATATTTTTATATATACATATATATTCAAAAATCAACTGGGGTATTCTTTTTAACTGAAAAAGTTCTCTAAGAAATATTAGAAGAAAGTTTGTTTGAGATAAATAATGTGCAACCTTGGATTTAAATATTCAGGTAAGAAATTTTCAAGTATTGAAAACTTTTGGTAATTAATGGATAATTATAGAGCTTTCGATATTTTAATGAAAAAATATTTTCTAGATTAACAGTACTTTAGATTATTGTTTAATAAATTGCTAATTATTTGTTTGAGAAATTAATAGAAACTGTATGATAAGTCGTAGGGTTTCATCAATCACTTGATAAGAAGTTAGTTAAAAATGTATGTAAATTGCTGAATTATCAATCGCAAAAAGTTTCAAGTATATCATGTATATTGTAAAATTAAGCACTAAATATGGATACAAATGATTTCATTGGTTTCCTAAATCTATTTAAACACGTCATACTGTGATACAAAAGGGGAGAAAAATTTTCCCATCATCTGATGAACGTTTCAAAACGTTAGGCATATCAATCTATTAGAAATGTTCATCACAAATTTTCAATCCTTCCTTCATATTTATTCCTTATTCATACATGAATAGATATTTGATTAAGATTTACTTTTTCGATTATTTTCTATGCATTTGCATTTACACTGACCACCAAAAGTTAGGGAATAACATGTTTTTAAAAGCTCACCATAAAACAATGACACTAACAATAACATTTATGGTTTATTATAAACGATAAAAACGATTTTATGTAAATTTATGCAAACATACTAGCTACCATTTTTTGATAGAAAAGAATTTGTATATATAAACTTGAGAAGAATATGCAAACATCAAGATTTTGTTATCATGCCAGTAACTTTTGTTTATTTTCAATTTTAGTAATAGTCAGTGGAAAATTCATTGACAAAAGTCAGTGGAATTCTACCATATGTGAGCAAAGCTGTTTGCCCGATTCGTTAAGGTGGTAGGTGAGTGGTCAGTTGGATGGATGGAAATGGGGATGTGCCTCGCAGTGTGGTCCACCCCGTCTCTGGAATCAATATCAACTCGAAGCTTCTGTGTTCACAAGACATGTTTCGGATAAACCAGGGGCTACAACACCTGCAAAAGACTATTTTATAGCTCTTTTGGCGTGAAGGAGCATTTTTGTGTTGCAATTTTTTGCCTACCACTCAGTATAATCAGAGAGAAAAATATCTGACTAATTTTATGAAAAGTAGTTTTTTACCTTGCAGGTCTCTATGCAAAAGAACCAGCTGCGTGTGTAATTCTCATAGGACGACAAAGAGTAAGGATCATTTTATGTTGGGTTAGAGAAAAACGTTTCCACGACAGGAAAGCGATCGGTTTCTGGGAATTATACAGAGGGGTCTAGGTTGATAGGGGACAGTGATTCAGGGGGTGTGCAGATGTAGAGGGAGCATAGCACACTAGATACCACCAATCAAACACTCTGGAAAGACAGCGGCTTTACCACAATGTTGAAATAAATCTTTGGGGCAGGGATCTCATTCGGAGATCACATTGAAATGCATTTGCTCCAAGGAGGAACTGAGACAGGTGTAAGATATCGGGATGAGATCCTTGATCCATATGTTCGCCCATATGCTGGTGCAATTGGCAATAATTTCATTTTGATAACTGATGACGCATGACCTCATTGAGCTGTTGTTGTTATGAAATACCTCGAGGGTCTTGATTTGGAGCGAATCGAATAGCCAAGTCGATCTTCAAATCTGAATCCCCTATAACATATGTGGGACTACCTTTGAAAACAGATTGCTGGTTTAATTCATCCTCAGCTGGTAAACAGTTTACTTCCTGTCTGCTCTTTGCTTCCCATTTCGATAACTGACAAATTTTAATTAACAGATTGTAAATTGATGCCGCTAATGCATTCAAGCTAGGGTCGGGCATATCGCTTAAAAAACTCTTTTTGTTATGTTCTATGACAATTTATCTCATAAAACCGTTACTGTTCTTTTTTCCTAGAATGTGCTTATAAAGCGAAATTGCTTTTTAGTTCCAAATCATTTATGCGATTTTCTTAAGTAAACTTCTATGTTGAAATCAATGCATGAAAATATTATCTTCTCTTTGCCAACCATAGAACATACAGATTAAATGGATAAAAACCATTTAAATCATTGCCCTGTACTGATAAGATAAATGATTTACAGACTTACTATATTTCGGTTTTGTTTTATGTGTTCATGTTTCCTGTTTTTTTTTGTTCTAGTTTTTATGTTTGTTATTTTGAAGACAGTTGTCTTATTGTCTGCCATTAAAAAATCTATTATACATTAAAAAAATTAAAAAGAAAACAATTGAAATCAAAACATACCTGTTTTGTTCATGTCATCCGAATTCAGTGTTTCTACATTTATTCATTTGCCAATTAGGTGCAAAAACCGATTGTTCCTTAACTTTTGTATTCCAATTTTTACTTTTAAGAAATATACTGAGATGATTTTTTTTATATTGCTTTTTGAATTTGGAAAAGTAAACCAAGTTTTATGGAAGGATATTTATGAGTGAAGGAAAGTCAGTATTTCTCATCATTATTCAAAATCTTACTGTAATAAACAATTCGCATATGATACGTTTTTTTTTAGAATTTTTCTTTGCTCAAAACACCAATTTATGGATAAAAGTGCATCATTATACCACGCGAAAATGTCAAACTACTGCTTACTATTCTTCTATCATTTGATATTGATATATTTTCTAAATATCAAGATATATGTAGTTTTGTAACAATATATATAGTTCCGATGTTAACTATTCTGATATATTGCTTAGACGTAAAACATACATCAATAATTTTGAAGAGCAATCCAGCGTGAGAAAAATAAACACTAAGTTTTTGGTATTCTGTTTTTCGGTAGATTTGCTTAAATTTATAAAAAAGAAAAGATAAAGGTATGTTTAGTCAGTATTAGGTACACGCGTTCCTCCTTTTTTTTTCAAGCTTCAAGGTGAACGGTTTAGGAATATAAAACTATGAAATGTCACCATCAATCAATAGCAGCATAAAACTTTGTTTTTGCTCAAGTAAAATACTGTCGAATATATTTATCTGGAAGCAGGAAAAATGAGAATAAATTTCACTACCCCAGACAGTTTTAGAAAGTGAGAACTTATTTCAAATATATTTTGTTACGTAAGTAAATTATAGTTGAGATATATGGATTGTGGCTATCCTATCATATATTTTTAAAAGTGTAAAACAATGGTAAATATGAAATAAAAATATGGAATTGATTTTGGTTTTCAATTAAATCACGAAAAGTAAAATTATTAATTATTCGTGAAGCAGGGATTTTAATCAATTAACATTTTCCTAATTAAGTGAGAAAGTTGTGGATTTTAATTATATTGTAATTTCCTAATCTTATGCAGTTGTATTTCTTAGAATTACAGTTTTTAAAATTTATGAATGAATTTTGTATTTATTAAGTTCTTTAATGGAAAACTGATGTAGGATACAATCCTTAAAATAGTTAACGCATATAGTTTTCTTAAAAAATACTCCGGCACTTTTGATGGATCTATGTAAAAAAAAAGTTCCTTAAAATTATCAGGTTTTCAAATGTAGTTCTTAAGTGCATTCGTTTCCAATTAATTTAAAATAAGAGTACAATTTTTGCATAATTATTTTTCATTGATAAGTGACAGTTCAATATTTCTTGATTCATTTGTCTACTTTTGACAATGCATATTTTTTAAATTTTACACGGATAATCTATATTAGATTCAATTTAACGTATGATTCATGTCATCACAATTGCTTTAAAAGATTGAAATATAAAAACTTTGGGGAGAAATCTAGAATTTTAATAGCATTGTAATTAAAAAAACTTTTACATATGTTTATTGTATTATTTTGATAGGCTTATAGCAATGGATATGTTAATCAAAATTTCAAAATGCTTTTTGGTTTTCAAATGTAATAATTCACTTTAGTTTTCATTTGCCTAAGAATGGTTATATAGAACTATTTAAATTAATTTTGGTTTTCTGCAAATATTTTGATATTTGATATACATTTTTGTTTTATATATTCTTTTGGGACATAAAAAATATTGGATACTTTTTTATTGAAGAATTTTTGTAACATATAAATTTGACCAAAAATCAAAACGATATTTATATATTACTTATTGCTTTTATCGCATTACAAATTATTAAATTTTATGTGGTTTCTGTACCACACAATCATTAGCAATGAAACAAGCTAATATTTAATATTTTATTTCCATTTAGAAAATTATATAACCAAACGAATAGAATCATTTACAAAAATTTCGAATTTATACGATACTCAAAACATTGAACAAAAGAAGGCTATTTGTTTTGCATTCAAAAACATTTCTCATTCGAGAATCTTTATTTGCCTACTTAAAAAGAGCATTTCGGGGACAAAGGAGGGAATTTTTGTTTTGAAACCATCGAATATTTCATCCGGTTTCGAAGACGAAGTGTCAAAGAAGAGAAAAAGGAAAATGAAAGATCGAACATCCTTTTGTTCCCTCAAAAAGCTCGACATAAATCTTTGTCTTGCAGGCCGCAACGCAAACCCGGTTAAGGAATATATTAAAGAATGCTACAGATGAGACACTGCAGCGTCACATGCTCTTTGCACCAAAGTTTGTGCCAAAAATTTTCAACTCAGAGATGCTCTGAGTAAATTAAGAGTGCTCCAAGGACTTCAAAGTTTTGGGGCCATGCGTGCGTGACCCAGAATATTTCTGTCTGACGTATGACATTACGAGAGCAAGAAAAGAAACAAAAGTGGAAAAGTGGGCTTTTAGATTGGATCTCGTTCCACATACTTGTATTCTGCATGTTCGATGCTTTCTCTTCTGCTTTTATTATATTTTGCCATATATTTTGTTTGAAAAGAAATAGTAGCTTTTTTGTTATTTTATCATGTAACTCGAGCTCCATCACAAACTGTTGTTATTTACTGCATTAACCTCATTTCAGCCATGCAAGTATTCTTGTAATTATGGTAGCCTCAGGTCGTTATAATTAGATGGAAGATTAAGTAAAGAAGAATATATCTAAGTTAAGAAAGTTTTTCTCAACTTAAGCTTCCGCAGAAAATGGCTTCTTGCCAAGTGGAGAAATGGCATATACTATATTCGTCTCTATAAAAAAATCTTAAGATGCGAGATAATTCAGTTTTTTAGCGTGTTAATTTACTAAAGAAATGCGGTAAAAATATATACACCAATTTAAAGTTTTATTAATTCAATAATAATTTTATAAGAAATAACGTTGGAATTCTGTTTAGAAAAGACTACAAAAGTGAAACTTTCAGAAAGTTCTGCAATTGAATAATTTTACAGCCGTGAATAAGATGAAATTAATTGTTGCTCATATTATTTTGGGGAGGATTTGTTCCTTAACTTATAAAAGAATAAAAATGATTAATATGTATGATTAATTAAAAATATAAGTGTTGTTTTGATTTTCTGAATAATCAATAGCATATATATATATATATATATATATATATATATATATATATATATATATATATATATATATATATATATATATATATACACCTACACATACATATATATATACTTAACCTACTTAATCCTCTAAAATATGTTTTGCACAAGTGTTTGCATGATGAACAGTGTTATTTTCTACCACTCGGCTTGGAGAAGACATGTAATTTCTTTTATACTGGTAGGTATTGAACTTAGATTCCTCTCTCCAGAAAACCTGTTTCCACACATCTACAGTCTAATTTCAATAGACCTTACTACACCTCAATCGAACAACTTGGTTATATTTTATAGTCAAAGGCACATTGGTGGCATCATGTAGTCGAACCAAATGTGCTTTCTTGCTGATTGTATTCACCAGAGCAACATTTCCTGGTGCTTGTTTGAATATTTGGAATATGTGGACCATCAATTCAGGGCGGTTTCTTCAAATTACTTTGGTCACAATAGGTTTCCTGGGTCTGTCGGGTCAAAGCTCGTTTTTTAACAATCATCACTCACCTTTCGCTTGTTAATGATGAAAGGTGCTGTTGATTTTGCAATTTTTAACTCACTAATAGTTTCTTAAAGATATGCCATTTGTATAATATCAAACAATTACTCTCTTCACGAATTTAGGTAGCTCAAAATTTTATGGCATCTTGCAAGCGGCTAATATTAATGATATTTCAAAACGATAATTAAATGCAGAACACAGATACCCTCTTTTACATCTCTTACTATCCTCCTTTCATTTACTTTATACTTTGGTGTCCCAAATTTGTTAGTACACAACACACACAATATATATATATATATATATATATATATATATATATATATATATATATATATATATATATATATATATATATATATATATATATATATATACATACACACACACTCACTTCCAAAAGTTAAGCACGAAGATGTAAAATGCAAACAAAATCAACAAATGCTGCTTTGATTAACACAAAATTTGGCAGGAAAGTAGCATATATATTTATGCATGAAACCAATAATTATATACGGAAATGAAAACAAAAATAAAATTTTTTTAAATTATCAGATAAAGACATGCTGGAAATTTAAACAAAATTATGTATAAAATGAAAATTAACAGCATAAAATGAAAAAAGGACATTAATAGGGTATGTGATTCCCTCTATTCTGTATACAAAGTTTACACCTTATGACCATGCTTTCAATTAGGTGGTCAACCGCAGCAGAATTAAGAAATAGCCATTCTTTTTGTACAGTAGATTCCAGCTCAATAAGAGTAGCTGGAGGTGGGGAACGTGAAGATACAGCACATCCGAAAGCATCCCAAAGATTTTCAATGTGGATTAAATTCGGGAGAATATGCTGGCCACGCCATACGCGCAATCCCTTCACTCTCCTAGTAGTGATCATGTCAGCTCTATGTGGACGTGCGTTATCATCCATTAAAACAAAAGTAGAGCCAACTGCTGCAGCGTACAATCTCACAATGGCTTCTAGGACTTCATCTCGATACCAGACAGCCGACACAGAACCCCATTTAAAGAAGTGCAGGTCGGTGCGTTATCCTAATGAAATCCCTGCCCACACCATAATGCTTCCACCTCGGAATGCTTGATGTTCGGTGATGTTTTGGGTGTGATTGCGTGTTTTTGTTCACGCCATATCCTTATACGCTTGTCATCTGCCTCCAGAGCAAATCTTGACTCACCAGCAAACATGACATTATCCCAGTCAGACACATTCCTATTGACATGTTCCCTGCACCATTTTAATCGTGCCCCTCTTGATTGGACGGATAGACACACACAAACTCGAGGTTCCCGGGCGTACAGTCCACTGATATGTATTCTTTGGCGTACAGTAGCTACAGATATCACTTTATCAATGGACATTGTAACCATAGATGTCACACGTGTGGAGGTCGCTTTGCGATTCCGTTTGGTTAAAATCACAATTTATCGATCTTCCGCGGAGTTTGTAACCCTTGGGCGACCGGCTACAGGCTGTTGTGTTTGGTTTGGAATTGTTTCCATAAACGTGAAATTATAGAATGATGAACGCCGAAGAACAGAGCCAACATCTGAGATCGACTGTCCTACTTTAATGCATCCCACAGCACTCCAGCGCTCAGAATCTTCCATTCATCTTCTGGAAGTCATAGAAACACGCAAATCTTAAAAACAAATTGTACGAAAGTTTTAAACACCTTCTATCATTACTTTCAATCAACTTCTGTAATCCTTCATAAAGCTAGTATCTTATAAGACTGCCTTTTTTGCATATTTCTTGACATGAAAGTGCGATGGGCTGTTATCTAACATATTTGCATACTTCCATCTACCTCTGCAGCGATTTGCATTCTCCTCAATTCTGATTGGCTTCCGAAAATTAGCATTTTCCTTTCCGTGCTTAACTTTAAAGTGAGTGTATATATAAGAGCCCGACATTATAGAAATGTCGGGCTCTTATATATCTAACATATTTGCATTATATATCTAACTTATCTAACATCTTATATATCTAACATATTCCATCCCGACATTATAGAAAATAAAAGTTAGATTAAAGTTTTAATTATTTACTTTTCATAGTTTTATAATATGAGAAAACGAATGGTACGGAAGTTAATTTCCGACAATGGTCAGTAGGGTAAAAAAAGGTTCTGTGTTTGGTTACATATAAAGACCATTTAATTTTTATGTATACAAGAAATCTTCACTTTCATAGAAATGAACCTTACTAAAGAATTTCACAACCTTAAGAATTTTCTAATGTTATATACTTACTCAATGAAACTAGCATTTTACATAAATTGATTAAGCATAGCTATCGAAACACGCGCAAAATTTTAAATATAGTAGAATTTATATTGTCTATATTTAAGATAATATAATGTAGTAGAATTTATTTTGTCTTATGCGGTCTGATATTAAATTTTTTTTGATAAGATATATAAAGTTATTTATTTATAAAAATTTAAAAATGGGTGAATTATTTTAATTTTATCGTAATCACCAGCACTATTATTGGAAAACATTGTGTACAATTATGTTAATATCAAGTTGCATCACGATCATTCAACATTTTATGTGAATGTCAATTGATTGTATTAATTTTTAAGCGATTCAAAGTGTGCTAATGAGTTAAACTTTGAGAAAATTTAGTTGCAGTTAGGAACGAAATAAAACGTCTTTTCAAGAAACAGTATAATTAACGAAAAAGTTTACAAAAAAAATCCTTGCACAAAACTCAATATCCTTAACAGTTACGAAATACTGTTATGGTAGGCAGAAATTTATTTTGACATTCTTTGTGATCTAAAAGTAAACAAAATGAAATTTAGCCCTTGTATATCTCGTGGAAAAGTAAATAGCCAAATATATAAACTTCTTGTTAAAGAAATTTCTTCCATTACAAAAAGATGTTCTTTCATTTAATAAAACTAGCTATTTGCATTGGATTTAGACCAATATTTCTGATTAAACTGATTAAATTTCAAGAAGCTACTTATACAAATTATTTTGGAGTTACCCTTTATAGAATTTTCAGATGAAATAATCACTTTACATAAAAAGCAAAATTAAGACCAAAAAAATTAATTTATTAAATCCACTTCCAATCATGAAAGAAATCGTCAACACTGTTATCACTACATTACAAGGAATGCTGTTAATCTTTTTAATTTTTTAAATATTAACATAGAGGTACCTTTTTAAAAGATGAATAATTTCCTTTATTCAACTTTCAGAGAAATAGTATGAATATTTATACTTCTTTTGTTAGAAAGAAAAAACTATGACATATGACTGCAATTTTTTTTTATCTAAAAATAATTTTTTTGGGGAAGATATTCGGAATATCATACATTCGATGAACTATGTGATTTTTACAAGTGTTAGATTACGAAAAATTAACTATGCATGCTTATCTGTTTAACACATTATATAAAGTTTTTAGAGATCAAAATTTTCTAAAGCTGATAAATGAAATGATCACTGGCAACTGCCAATTATTTTTGTTTTCATATTTTATATATATATATATATATATATATATATATATGCAGCCCGCCGTGTCTAGTGGTCAGAGTTCCTGACTTTGGATAGGGAGGTCCTGGGTTCGAATCCCAGTTCGGGCATGGATGTACTTTCTCTCTCTATCTATCCTGTCTTTGTCCTTTCCTTGTATGAGGGGGTTGTGAATGGTTGCCTACCCTATAAACGGGTCTCTATGGCCTGTGTGTACTGAAGATATCGGACTCCAAACTAAAATATGGTTCAGTTGAAAAAGTGGAGCAACGCACCCCATATCGCCAGCCTAGCTGGCATACGACAACAATATATATATATATATATATGTACAATATAGGAGATAAATAATGTTAGAGAAAACTTGTCGTGTTTTTAAGTGTTTTAAATTTCTAAATAGTATTGAACTCTTTATAAACACTTTAAAATTTTAATTGCCGAGAAATATTAAAATATGGGAATCTGACAGAAATGTAATATATGTAACTTTAATGTTATTAAATAAACTTCTTTCAAAGTTTCTTTCTTTAAGCTATTGTATTCTGTGGAACTTTACAGAAATTTAAATACATAAAAATATTAAAGTTAAATGAAATGTTATCAAACGAATCTCATTTTGTAATATTTTAAAAACTAAATCAACTTTAAAAAAATACTTATTCTCTTTTTTATGCAATATATTTACAAATTTATCTGTCATAAGTACATATGTTATATTACCTAAAAATATAATAATATACAATAAATTATATATTAGAAACTTGTTACTCTGCTCTTTTATGTCTTTAGTCTAAATTTATACGTACTATTAAGCAAATTTTATTGTACACAGTTAGCCCATTTTGTGAATGATTCCCAAAATTATTTTGCGGTTAATACGCCAAGCTTGGCACATGAAGGTCAGACAGCTCCAAAACACCCCCATCGAGTCACTCAACCCTTCAAACGTGGCGCTGCCTCATTGGATATTCCAGCTCCCTAAGCCGGAGTTGACGTTTTCAATGCTTAATTAAGGCTTAGAAAATGTAAATTTATACCACATAGTCTTGTACGTGCTTAACAGGGTGGTTATTACGTTTACAACTCTCCCAGTGCTCGAGTCACTCGTTGACAAAATGAACTTAACATCTATTTACGATACATTACCCAAGGGGGAGGGGGGGAGACGTATTTGAGCAGGATAATTTATAATGAGTGTGCTGCGAGCGTTAGTTTAGCGCCGGAGAGGCAAAATTCTTATAACCCTGATAATCTCGTCTGCCGACAGAAGTAGAGAGCCTTCCAGCAAAGGCATGTTTTGATCACATCGCATTAAAATTGAAATGCAGTAGTTTGATTGGAAAAGGAATTATTCGCAATTTTGAATGTTAATTAGAACAATGCAATTAAAAATGAGAAGGTAGGAAAAATGAAAAATGCGCCTCTATATGTTTAGAGGGGATGTATGAATTTCATAATTATGTTTACCGAACTAAATGAATTTTGAGAGTGAAATTTGTGAAACACAATACGTATCTTCGAAGTGGAAATTTTAAATATAATTACTTTTTAGTTTTAAAGAGTTTGTACGATCGTGTCACTGAGATAAATTGTTTGACATCATATAATACCTTCCAATGCATCGATTGTTTGTTAAAAACTGTTGTAAGGGTTATTTATTTTATTATTTCGATGATTATTGTATTACGGAAGGAATTTTCTTAAATTGAAGTTAACATTCATGCATTACAAGGGAGAAAACTCCGAAAAATCTCATGCTCCCACCAGAAGAAGTGCAAAAATCAAACCTATATTTCCCAGTTTTTTTAAATAAGACTGGACTCAAACTCGATGCCTTCTACTTTGAAGAACAAAGTGTAACTAACTACTAGATTTAATTGACATATTAATTAATTAACAATGATATAAGTTTTATATTCGTGGAAGTAACTTTATTTTATTAATTCATGGGTATTTCTTAAATCATTCATTTTAAGGTTGTATATTCTTAAAATTTTGATTGTAAGTGTAATATCTGAATTTTAAAAAAAATTCTTGCTAAAAGGAAAAAATGCAAGCTAAATAAATCAATTATTAAATAAAGCAAGTAAATTCAATAAACTGATCAACAGAAAATTTAGGGGTTCTAAAAGGTATATAGTATTAATATTAAATTACTTTTCTATATTAATTGTTTTTAATAATTTTTACATGATATTAGAAACAGTCTATACAATATTGCATAGATACACAGAAAATGGTCATTTGTTAAATACATGTCAAACTATAATATTTACTTAAAAAGACACAGTTACAAAATAGGGCATTTGTAAAATGACTCAATATGTAGGAAACAGAATTATGTGAGGACCACAGTTATAAATTTTTATATAATGGGGATTATTTTTAGGATAATATCATAAATGGTATGTTACAATTTGACTGATTACAACTGCTTTTTGCATACTTATTAGAAACGAAAATTCCTAAAACATCACTTAATTTTAATAAAAAGTATTAAGTTATTTAATTGGTTATATTAAGAATTAATTTATTGTAAGTTTATTACCTGAAACACTGCATTCTGTTTTTCTTCGATTGTTTAAAATATATTATTTTTATGTTTCAACTAACAAATCTTATACAAGGTACCAAACTAGATTAACACATGTTTTCCGAAAATGTTTATATATCTATTGATTAATCAACTTAAGTAAATTATATTTCTTATGGTATCGTTGAAATATATTACCCTAAGAGTATCGATTAGTAAAAGTAAAGGTTTGATTTTATTGTTAGTATGAACTGCAGTTATATGTATATTTAAATTTGTTAGAAAATTATAAGAAATCTATGAGGTAATATATGTCAATGAATAATATATTAATTTTTAAATAGAATGACAAATATAACTAATAGTTATACTTATTAAAATTATATAACAACAGTGTTTATTTAAGTGTTTTTTAGTAATCTATAAAATAAAAAATAATAATTTTTCATTAGCAAATCGGAAAGAAAATTAAACATAAAGAATTCAAAATCTCTTAACATTCTTAAACAAATAGATATTTTATTTCGAATTAAGGAATTTTTTGACTTATATAAACTAACTATAATATTTTGCTATTCTCCGTAGCTGGCAATAAAAATTCTCTCTTTTTCTATGACTTAAAAAATTATTAATTTATTATTAATTATTAACTTATTAAAATTTTCTACTCTAATGTTATACAGGAATAAAATACATTAAATAAAAAATGATAAGTTTCTTCTAAAAATTTTCAGATAAAATATTTTGAATAGATAACACTCTGTATTTCCTCTGAAATTTTCTTTATAAATTCATTAAAATTATTTTCCAAAAATATTTTTGACGAATTATTTTAAAACTTGTAACGAGAATTTTATTAAATTTACAGAATGTTTTTATTATTAATCTATAAATTAATTTCTTTTTATTTTTAAAACCCAATGTTTAAGAAACATATATTACAATATTTTTACCAATAATGAAAAGAAAATACTAATAATGTAACTTTAGTAATTGTAAATTCGGATGAAAAAAAGAATTATAAATATCTTTTTAATAAATGTCATAAAAATTATCGAAAATTTATTAAATTTATTTTATATTGTTTATGGTTAGATTTCTTACATAAAAAATATAGTGTAAAAAATTGTAATCAGAAAAAAATATAATTTTTAAATATTTTTTGCTTATTATCTCTCAGAAAGAGATATGTTTGATAAGAAGTGTCACTTATTTTTCGAGAATGAGAATTAACAGGATATGAGTAGATAATTTGACATATCTGTTATTGAATGATGTATCTTGAGTTTGTTCTCTAATTAATGACCAAAAGTTTTGATGAAAGATGCATCTGGTAACAGATAGCTCAGATAAAATGCAATTTGGTGGAATTAGAATTATCTTTAAAATTGCTAGCCAATCATGGTTACATATTGCCTTATAAAATAGCATGGCTGCAACCAACCACGGAGGGAATGAAAAGAAGCATTTTAGATATATCTTGAAATTGTTAATCAATTCATAATGCTTATTGCCGTCCAACTTGTCTAGTGGTCAGCGTGCCTGACTGCGGAGGCCCTAGGTTCGAATCCCGGTTCGGGCATGGATGTACTTTTTTTCACTCTCTATCTATCCTATCTTTGTCCTTACCTTGTATGAACGAGGTGTGAATGGTTGCCTACCCTATAAACGGGTTCTTACGGCAAGTGTGTAGAGCAAAGTCGTACTTTCACCTACATGGTGCTCTGATTAAAACGAAAGACGCTCCCAATCGACTTAATTCGCATAGCATAGCGAGCTTGGCTTGTCCAAGTGTCATTAGTAAACAACAACAACAAAAATGCTTATTAGAGCGTGTAGGAGGGGAATCTAGTAAAAATAAAAAGTCTTATACCGCGTACCAATATAGATATGCCTATGGCACAACAGCTTAGCTGCCTTTTTTATGTTGAATTCTAAACTGAGCACTATCATCCTATAGATAGAGCATGAATCTTTAGAAAAAGGTTTGTTAGGTATATCATATTTCAATTTCCAACGTTTAATGAGCCATTTCAATCAAACAACCAAAATTTTATTACTTGTATTGTTATTAGCTTAGAGTCAAAAGTGATCAATGTAATGAACTCACACAAGCCATTCCAATATTCAAGAGGTAAAAAGTTTTATTGGGACACTAATTGTTGAGTCTGGAAGTATAAAATTTTTCCATTAGCATTAGGTATGTAATTTACGTGTCTTAATGTGGCTCAGGCAATCGATTCCTTTTATGGATTGTAAATTTTATAATAGTTTGTAATCCACTTAATTTATGATATTATTAGCCTCTGTAAATGCACTTAGAGTTGCACCCAATATAATTTCCTCTCGTATATAAGATGTGATATTTGAAGGACAAGGGCAGGGAGGAAGATACGCCCACTGGTTCATCACTTACATATCAGAAACTTTACTCTAATGAAAAATCTAGACTTAATTCAATCTGGCAAATTCCACTAACACACCATTGGTACTCTAGAACATCTCCTGGAACTCTTCTGGATACAAAATGTGACCGAATATCTCAGACTGCCTTGGCCAGATTCTCAAGTGGACATCTAAAATGTTTATCGTTTGAACGTGGTACAAAAATGTATCCCACCTGTAAAAAATGCTGTGAACATCCAGCCTCACTGAATCATATTCTGGATTGCGTTGGACTTTCCCGGGAGGATTTATCCTCAAATCCCTTGCTAGTCATTGACTTTCTAACTGTCAACAATTTAATGGAGCTGATCTGACAAATGTCAGATCTTTAAAGAGGAAAAGCCAACAACAACAATAAAAATAAGGTGGTTCAACGAAATGGTTTAATCTCTCTCATTGATAAACAATTTTTTCTTGCATTTTATTTCATATTCCCATGACTTTTGATTAGTTACTTTGGACATTGTGACAGATTTCTCGGAAAATTAATCCACAATTTCTGTTGGCAACGATATTTCCCAGGTTGAACGTAGAAACATAAATGAAGCCCATTTCTTTTGTTTTCCAATAAATTCTATCACATTGCACACAAAGAATCATATAACAAAAGAAAAATTAGAGGTTTTTAAACGGTTATCCTTCTTCGTTTATGCAAAATCTAATGCGTAAGTATCTCCCGATTAAACATGATATGTGATCATAACGAAATAAATTAGCATCACAATATATGAGTAGTAACACATTTTTCTTGGTGATGAATTTTCTATTGACCAGTAATGTGAATTTAAAGAAGTGCTTTCGTGTATGTTGTTAAATAGTTTTCACTAAAACTGAACTAATTTGTAAAGTATGAAAATTATTAAAAAAAGTATCTAATCTAAAACATTTAAAAGATTGTGACTTAAAAATATATTAGTTTAATAAATAAAACAGTGCCCACAACAATTTCATTGGTTTAAATATTATCTAGCTTAAATTATTTTTTCGAATTACTTTAGGCGGAGAAAAAAAATCTAGAAGTTATGTCCTCAGAATAAAATTTGTGCGGAGTTTCCAAGAGGCCAAGATCCCCTTCGAAACGACCTATTTTTATGCATTCGGCAAAAATGAGGAAAATTATTCAACTGATGAAAGTAGGGGGCGGGTTTCTTTGAGTTATATTTCAAAGGAAATTCCATTCAGCTAGTTTGTGAAAAAGAAGCTACCAAAAATAATAAGGAAACGGTAAACGATTTTGTTAATGATTTAGAAAAAGCTGTCTAAATATATGCTAACTAATGCAAAGTTCTTTCGATAAATATACTTTTTTTGTGCACAGAATTTTGGATTAATTTTATTCGAAAAACGAGAACATAAAAAAAACTTTCCCTTTTAATGGTTTATGAATAATAAAGTTCCGGCTTTGACAGAACGGATTTGCATATATATTACTGTTGGAAGGTTATCAAAGCATGTTTTGTTGACGTGGAAAAATGAGGCAGTTTAATTACGTTAGATTTGAATTTTTCCTGCACAGAACAATGCATTTCTTCAAAATCATTTCTCAAAACGGTAGCACTCTTCTAAATTTAGTTGTAATAGGATTTGAGGCTGAGAGTTTCTGCTTGATTATCAAAGTACGCTGCATTTTTAGCTTCAAAAATTGAGAGAAATTTCAGATAAGGGTAAGGAAATCGAATTCTCCATAGGATCAAATAGGAATTTATTAGTAGTTGATGTTAAGCATATTTCTAAAATATTTTCACTTTTAAATTCTGCACTTGAATATTCCAATTTTCTCTCATAATTTTGTTCGTATTTTGTGAGCAAAAATACTAAACGTATTGGAATAAACAAAAGAAAATATTTTGAAACGTACACATAAAGCATTTAATCAGAAAAAATTACTATATTGCGGTATGAGCAAAAATCTGGTCTTTAAAGATAGCAATGTTGATCTCTAATGTTGACATTTCCTGCAGATAAATTGGAATTCGAGTAAAAATAACTTAAAATTTCATCGCAAATCTATATATAGACTATACATAGAATATTAATTCTTGTATGAAATACGAATGTAATGCTGTTTATACAAAGGGGAGAAGATTTATGAAAAAATGCAAGACAACAACTTTAAGTCAACATAACAACTTAGGGTTAGGAATGATTATGAAAATAAAAGTTTGAAAAAGACCTATAAATGCACTGGTCTAGAACAGTAAGGAGCAACCAGTTTCTTTTGCATAATTTAGAAATGAATGAATTTAGAAACACCAAATTTGAAAGACATGCTTACAAATCTTGTTATCCTGAATTCAATTTGTGGTTTGTCATGACATTTAAAATTTGTCATTGTTTGTCATGAATTTAATTTGTTATTAATCATATTGTTTTCTTATTATGAGTTTAATTTTTTGAAATGAGTAATGCAAAAGAATAAGTCGAATAAAATTACAATTCCGTTTGGATTGGTACAAAGGAATATTAGCATGACAACTTACCTTATGAAAACGAAATTAAATAAAATCCCAATAAGTGAAATAATTTATTTTAAAAATTGTCTAATTAACGAGGTAATTGATAAAAGTTCTTACTTAAATTATCACAAAATTTCCCTCATTATTCTACAAAAAAATATTAACGTCATTTATTTTTATGAATTTTTCGTTAATATTTTTAATAGCCATGTTACTTATTCGTAAATGACAATATTATTACTCATAATTCCTGTTCGAATGTTTATTTTGGCATCCATCCGAATAAAAGAAAGCTAATGAGAGAGCAGCGTAAAAAAGATAATTAAATAATTTTTTTCGCAGTAATTAACGACTAATGTAAGGAAACAAATTATCAATTAAGATTCTTAAGGATGTCAAATAAGTTTTCTGAGAGCATATACGAAGTGCATTTTGAAAAAAAAAAGTGATTTAATAAGAAATTCATTAAGTAACATAAATTAACAAGAAATTCTTTTGTTTATTTAATTAAATAAATTTTATATGACCTTTTTAAGTATTAGGAATAGGGCTTTTGGAACCTAAAAGTATTACTTTATTATTTTCTCGGAATATGTAAAAAAATCATGCAAAAAAGTATAATTTTTTATAAATATTCTGACAGAATTATATTAACCTCGCAGCTATATGGTTACAAATAAGGTTTTAATTCAGTAGTTCTTGGAGTTCAATTCCGATTTCGGATATAGAAGTCTGTAGTGGTTCGGAATCTACTTTAAGCTGAACCGTGTTGTCTCTTTTGTTGTTAAATACCAAACAAATTGATAAAGTTAGGAATATATTTTGGAGATTTAAACTGTGGATTCAATTTGGCAAGGTTATTAGAGGTGCCAAGAAATGGCTGAAATCCATCTCTAACCAAAGATCATTAGGTTTGATACGCTCAAAAAATATGTTGCCAACTTAGTTGCAAATTTTAACAAATTGTTTTTAGATGCATGATGATAAACATCTCTTTGTTTCTAAAAGACCACCATAAAATAGCTGAGGTGACACGAGCATAAGCATGCCATTGATGTTTCTTAACTTTATAATTCAGAACAAATTTTTAGTGCACCAGGTTTATTGTAGATGACTTTTGTAGAAACTAACTTTAAATTCAAATTATATTTTAAACGATGTTACGTTCATAATATTGAATTTATTCCTAAAATCATTTTACAGTTAAAGGACATTAACGAACAGCTCATCTTCTCTGGATGATTGATTTGAAATCAAATGACTATATTTCACTGTAATTATAGGTAATTGTAGTTACGATAAAGTCTAATGATATCCGCAACTAATCTTTACTACAATGCCTGTTTATAGCTAATGTATAATACAGGTAGCAATGCACAATATGTTAATATAGGTATATAACAAGATTTACTATAGAGTAGTAATTTTAAACTAATCTTATAGCAAATAATTAGATTAAAATTATTAAATTTTAAATCTTATTATATGCATATATTAATAAGTTCTATATTGATATATAAACAAGATTTAAAATAGAATTTTTGGTGAAGAAATTTATGTTAATACAAATTATATAATAAATTCTGTTTTTTAAGTTAATATAATTCATCTTATTATTAATATTGCTTACAGATAAAAGATTAAGTTAAGTGGCTGTTAAATCTTTGCCTAATTTGTGATGTTCTTTCATTATGCAATACCACATACCAATGACTTTTAAATTTAAATCGCATAATAACACACATTACTAATAGAATATTGACACCATTATAATAAACTCCAAAATAGAATATCTGAATAGAATATATGTTATATTGAATGCCAAAAATTTGATTATAATAAAAATTAGATTAATATAATTACTTCTATGGTTTGAAACTAATTCATTCCATGAAATTCTATAAATTTATTCTGATAGCATTAATATTTCAACGTAAAATATTGTATAATTAATGACATTAATTAAATTATGTTATTAATTATTTTTAAATTATTGCTTTTCATTAATTACATATGTAATTAATGATATTATTTACATAATTAATTAATCAATGAAAAGCAATAATTGAAAAATATTTTCATTTTTAAAATGTAAAAAATATTTTCATTTTCATTATTTTTATAAAGTTATAAAGAAATATTTTATAAGTTATTTAGAGTTATCTTATTAAAAAATTTAACTAACGCTTTTTGAAAATTATACTTTTAATTAACATGAAGAATGTAAATGTTATATTTTTATGTATTTATTTTCAGTTCTTTACCAAAATTATTGTTAGCAGTTGTTAAAATAATTAATAATTGTGTTCAATAGTTCGTCTTATTTCTTTTACTATCCAAAATTGACGAAAAGCGATAAGCATTTCTTTTCTCCAAATCATATATAGTTTCTTTATAAATCAATAAACCTCAACATCCTAGTATTATTTCTTCAATTTTGAAAATAGTTTTCTTAATAATAAATTTGTATCATTAGTATAACAAGTCTTATTCAAAAGCACTGAGAATATTTGTTACAATAATGACCTTCAAGTAAAAGAGTAGACCAATGATATCTAAATAATTCTAAAATGCTATTCTACCTAAACATATTTTTTGATGAAAGTCCATCAGTATTAATAAATATTAGAAATTGCATCGAGTTAATAAAGCATCATTTTAGAAAAAGTTTGTAAGCAAGTCTTCAATATATTCTTTCTTAAAGCTCAGATCATTTACCATTTTGGAACAAGTAAACTTTCATATATGAATAATTTAAGAGATTTCTATAAAACAACTTAAATAGAAAACGTAATGAAGAAAACACCACCCTATTCTGATTGTTTTTCATGTATTTTCTACAATTAGAATCTGAACTGACTTTGAATGTCAAATATTTTGCGTAGATTAATAAATTTTATTTTTCAATTTCGTAGGATTATATAATGACAAGAATCATTATTAGATTTGCTGAATTCTTTATATTTTAAGATGCTTACTTGATAATAAATGTATTGAATAATATTCGTAGACCTAATTTTCTGAACGGGGCATTTCGTCTTGAAATTGACAATTGACTGTCATAATTGCATTACAATTTGTGTAAATGATTATGCAATATAAGAATCTTGTATTCTTGACGAAAATATTATTAAATTAAGATATATGCTCATACATTGATTTAAATTTTTTAAATCAATTTTATTAAACTTAGTCGAATAATATTTTCTCAAGTTTTGTTTGTATGAACATTAATAGTGATGTTGGTAAAATCCTTAATTTTGTGTCTTTGGAATTAAAAATGCTATTGAAATCCAATCAGCGACTATTTCACTAATCAAGCTAATATTCGAAAATGAATGTATGACTTTTATACTAATCTTATTGCTTTGTCATAATTCCAAATTAAGAAATAACATCTAGGAGTAAATATTTACTACTTTAAGCCTCTGAAAATCGTGTTAAAAGTTACGATAACAGTAAAAACAAACTACAATAACTATTATAAATGGTTGTAGTAAAGAAAGCACTCAAGGGACATTTGTTAGAATAAAAAACCAAAAATGGAAAATTTGCTGATTTCATTTAACTTTATGCAATTTGTAATTCCCAGTTATACATTTGGTTATGTAAATACCTCTCACTTAAGGTTGTAATTTGTCAGTTCTTTTAATTCCTCCCTAATGAGCAATTTGAAACTTAAATGAAAATTCTTCATGCCATTCAAATCACTTTCAGCAATTATATTGTTCAATTTAGCTGGCAACTTTGCCAATGTTCCCGTTTCGAAAACATTTGTGACCTAAATTACCCTTCGTCAAAGTTTACAAGACTTAACTTTTCAAGCGACTGGATTGATTACTCTTCGATATATATCAAGAGAGAAAGAGATTTATTTTGTATGATTTCCCTAGTGTTTCGCCATGTTTGACTTCATGTACCTTCCTTTCCATGGAAAAGAATGGACGTAAATAGGGCGAATTGGCAAAATCCCTTAGAAAGTCCCTATCGAAAATCTTCTCTCCCTGCTTACTCTCTCCCGATGGGTAGAAGAAGGGGATTGACTTTTAAAAAGTAGAGGTTAATTGATTAGTTTCGGTGAAGAGTTGAGTTGAAGTGTTTTCTGCCTCGTTTAAACTAATTCTTGGTTCTTCTGCTTGGATGAAGACAGTTTTGGAGTAATGAGAATGGGATAAAAAAAAAACTTGATGACTGGATTTTATCCACGAGAGACTTAATTTAAATTTAATTAGGTGATATAGTGGAATTTCGTGTTCATCAAATTATTCTTATCGCAAGTAATTAGAGAATATATAATTCAGGTGCATAATACTCTTGATGGACACTTAATTTAATGTCCTATTAAATAGTAAAATAAATGCACGCAGAAAAAATTAAAATAAATTTGGAAATTATTAAAATTTAAAACAAATTTATACGAATAATGTTAACTAATTTTTTTCATGATAGATAATTATGATATAATGTCATTCAACGAAAGTTAAACTATTGTATTCATTTTAAAAATTAAATTATATTGAGAATTTCATGAGTTATATTTATAAAATAATTTATATGATATTTTAACTTTATAATATTTAAATATTAAGCCTTAAAATAGTATTTATAATTGAATAAATTTTGTGCATATTTGAAGTATTGTGAGTAGCATAACAGTTTCTAAAAAGTAACTATGCACCACTGTAATCCATGTATAACTCCTAAGTTACATCTTTATGTGTATCTTCTGTCTTATTCAGTTGCATGATTAATTGTTGTTAGCAGCCTGATTTCAAATTTTGAATTTTTATTCAAATTCATTTTACATATGACTTTATAAGTAATAGCTTCTATCAGCACTGAAACATTTCTATATTGATTTCTCATGAATCTTAGCTTTTTTTAAAATAATTCTGAAAATAGCATTACCCCTCAAAGACCATTGCTAAAGTTTATTTGAAACAGAAATTATACTAACCACATTGAAACGAAAATTTTGAAAATAGTATGTGAAAAGCGATAGTGTGAAATCCAACAATAGATTAGCGATTTTTGTTACCGCTTCATTTAAATTCAGCCAAGCAAAATGTCAGATTTGTAATTTAAGGAAAAATGCAAAGTATTTGTAAGTAATTTAGGGGGAAATTGCAGAGCATTTGTAAGCAATTTAGGGGAAAATGCATCATAAAATGGTAAGAATTTAGTGAAAAATGAAAAGTATTCGTAAGTAATTTAGGGAAAAATTAATCGCAAAAAATGCAGAGTATTTGTAAGCAATTTAGGGGAAAATGCATCATAAAATGGTAAGGATTTAGGGAAAAATGCATAATAAAATGGTAAGGATTTAGGGAAAAATGCAAAGTATATGTAAGTAATTTAGGGGAAAAAAACACCCTACTTAGGCGAGTACAATTTGAATTAAAATAGGTTAAAAAATTCAAATTCAGTTAAGGTAATAAGGACATTGGGTAAATAATCTCAACAAGAGAAAATTTTATAATAAAGCAGGATATTTTTCTTTAGTCGCAAAATTAAACATATTTGTGACTTCCAAGTAAAAGAACGTATTTCTGATACTCTGTATATATTTATTATAATGAGAAAATTTTAAATATTTCCTTTCAATATTAATCCAATTTTAAATTAAATTTTAAAATCAATTTATAATTTTACTTCAGTTAGCAATTGAATGAAATCAATTGAATAATCGCATTGGTGTATCACATATAGTTTTTAAGTACTCGCCCAACTTGTCTTGTGATCAGTGTGCCTGACTGGGGATAGGTAGGTCCTGGGTTCGAATCCTGGTTCGAGCATGGATGTACTTTCTCTCTCTAACTATCCTGTCTTTGTTCTTTACTTGTATGAATGGGTTGTGAATGGTTGCCTACCCTATAAACGGCTACCTATGGCGTGTGTGTACTGAGGAAATCGGACTCCACACCAAAATATGGTTCAGTTATAAAAGTGAAGCAGCGCACTCCATAATGCCAGCCTAGCTGCCACACGACAATAACAACAATAGTAAGTACTGAATATGACTGTAACCATGACCATATGTAAAACCTAAATATTACATTAAGTCCACTAACAACTTATACTTCAGAATGTGTGGCAAGTAATAGGCTAAGTAGGTGGCTGTTAATTATTGGTTATTTTTTGTCTAGTTTTTATAACTTTAAAATGTTTTTAATAAATGCCATTTCCCTGCATAAGATGTGTGCGTGAGATTCCTTTTATAATTTAACTCTACTGCGTTCATACTATGCACGACTCCACACTGACAACTTCTTTGATTATACATCAATTAAGTACCTGTTAACTAAATAAAATTACACATTTCGAATCAATACTCAATCAGAATCAATACTACATAAAAACTATTATTGCCTTTTAAAATAAATACAAGTTTGGTCAACTCAAAATGAATCTCTGAATTTTTAGTCAAAGTTGTGGTGAGAATGCGAATAATATTTTGGTGATTCGCCATGCGGATCACGTTGTTCAAAGACCTTGGATAGAATGTTTATAAAAGGAATTTACCTGTTATAATCAATCTTCCCGATGTGGAGCTGAGTTGAATATCTCCACTGAGGATGTGCTTTGTGAGGCAGCGGTAGCTCTTGAAACCATCTGAGATCATGGCATTCCGTATCAAAAGCTCTCCATTTGGGAGCACGCTGTACCGACCACCTGCAGAGAGAGAGAGGGAGAACGTCATTGCATATCAATCAGTACGTTATCCATTGATCTGAAATGTAACTGCTGATGAATTGAATTTCAAAGAAGCTGTTAAAGATTTAGTATTGATTAATTTATGATTGATATCGATAAAAATAGGATTTGGTATTAAAAAATTGTTATATATGAAATTAGAAAGCTTAATATGTATGTAAGCGAAAGTTTGTTATTATATATGGGAAGAAAAGATGAAATAAAGTTAAATTGTCCATCTGCAACATCGGTGTTATCCTTACCATGGTTAGTAGACATTTGTATGTACTCTTCTTTAATGAAGGGGGTTTATATAGGGGATGTTAAGGGGTTGTTAAATGTACAAGGAAGGTCTTAGGAATTCGCTGAAAAATATAAAATTGGTGCAGAGATTTATATTTGAAATAATCATTTTGCTCTTTACGTTAAGTTTCAGTTTCAGCCCGCATTATACTAATGAATTATAAAAAACATTTAGGCAAAAACAATTTAAATGAGTAATTCACACAACATAAAAATGACAATTTATATGATAATTCTTAACCCGACCGATGGCTGAGTGGTTAGGGCTCCTGACTCCTGAGCTGTAGGTCCCGGATTCGAATCCCGGTTCGGTCATGAATATTACTTTCTATTCATGTTTTCTCTGTCCTTCTTTCTTCTGTGATGATGTATGAATGTGGCCCACCCTACAAACGGGTTTGTAGTGGTATGGCGCTGGCCACGATACTCGCCTCCGTGACTTGGTTCACAGGTGCCCGCTGGGTAACGACAAATGAATAGGAATTTCTAGCCTTATTGTAGTGGAGGGTTATTCGCCCAAATGTAAGAAATTACGTTATATATTGGCTAAGAATTATCCATTAGAAAAAAATGATAATTCTTAAACCAATATATAACGTAATTTGTTGAGTACTGTGACTTTTTCTAGCACTGTATAAGCTCTAAAATATTGTAGAATGTTAAATAATATTTGTAACACAAATTTATTTTCTCTTTCTTTCTGCAGAATAAGATTCTGCAATATATATATATATATATATATATATATATATATATATATATATATATATATATATATATATATATATATATATATATATATATATATATATATATATATATATATATATATATATATATATATATATATATATATATATATATATATATATATACATATATATATACTATATATATAGAACTTTTCTAATCATATTACATAAGTTATATTTGTTTTCATTTCTGTGAATAAAGAGGTTTTATTGCGTAAACTTATCATAATTCATTGTTAAGAAAGCAGAAATAATAACAATACTTAAGGAAAAGTAAAACCATCCAAAGCAGAATAAGTTTGAAATGAATAATTTTTGAATAGAGATAAATCAAATCGAATAGTTTTTTTCATAATGTAAACTTTATGGAATTTTTTGTATTGCATTCAAATCAAAAACTTGATTTAGATCTTAATTTTACATTATAGTCGTGTGCATCAGTTGTCCTTAAAAGTAAGATTGTATTATTGAAAATTGTATATAATATTTCATTATTATTTTGTGTGTGTAACATTTATTATAGAAATTATGTTTTACCACAAAAACTTATTCTGATAAAAACATTCATGCACTACGTATAAAGTATACAAAAAGTCTTCTATAAAATTTGAGCTACGACTACTAAATATATAATATTTTGTAGTATTTTCAAGTGTCAATAAAAAAAAACATTAACTGAGACTTTGAAAATACACAACTCATTAAAACTGATAAAAATTACGAAAACAAATTGCAGATTTTAATTTATATTCATTAAAATGTGAAACAGGTGTAATTAAATTTGCCAGTAGTTTGGTATATACAATAAACAGAAGTTAGCTTTCGTAACTGCTATGTCTGACAGTAATAAAGACTGAAAATCAACAGAACATCGTGTCATAATTAACTTTGGTAACAACTATGTTATTTCACACACAGCTTCAGATAAATATTATTAGTAATAAGTTTAGTTGACACTCACGGAACATAGAAACAGTTAAATATCCTGCATGTAGAAGAATGTCAGAATAACACGGTCAATAAGCAATCGCTCTTTATTTTATTAAAAAGTAGAACTACACGCCACAAAAAGAGAATATATTTAAGTCCTCAAACCTTAGAAAAGTAATTATGACCATCCCCATTACTAAATATTGAGAAAAAGGGCTACCCGTTTTGTATATATCCAATGGATGTTTATGCTACGTGTAGTCAAGCTTTCATTGGAGAACGTAAAAATTGACTATATTCTCTCCGCAATATAACTCATTCATTTCGGATTTTTATATTTCAGAGATTGAAATATATTTCAATTTTAATTCTTTCAATAAATTTATATTGTAATGTGTCAAATAAAAAGTTGAAAATAACTCATGTTACTAAAACAAAAAAGAATATTAGGGCACGAAAAAATTTGGTTATTTTGTTTGATATCAAGGAAGATTTAGCAAATGCCATCATTAGGCCATTTTGTTGTCAGCAGCATTATTAAAATTCACATTTTATAAATTAAGATAATTTTACTCTACTATTAATCCTTTGTATAATTTCTTGTACGACTTAGCTTATTCTCAAAAAAATGTAAAGTTTTGAACTTTATATTTTTAAGCATTTATTGTTTAAAATAAATTATTCAGCCATTAAATTTCAAACAACTCAACTCTTTATTATTACTTATTGCGACAGAATTTCAATATTTTGTCATTTCGCAAAAAGTAACTGTATTGTTCTCATAATTTAATTCTTGTATCCCATATTTCCGTAATTTCAGTTTTTTTATGGACTATCATTATTATCTTTTTATATGCTCCCCCAATTTCATTTCTGGAAATTATTTTAACTCGTTTTAGATTCAACTATTGTATAATGCATTTTAGTTTTTTATGATTATTTGAAAACAAATTATTGATCAAAGTATGTAACCATTCAATGTCATTCTTTTATATTTAGATGCAAAACTTGGCTTAACATATATATAAGCTAAACTCTTATTTCCTGTGAAATTTTAATGAAAAATTTTCGTGAAAAGTTTAAAGATAAGGGTATTTTATAAGTCTATAAAATTTTAAGTTTTTCTGTTTTATTGCCTTAAATAATTGATAAATTTTAATGTTATGAAAGTTTTTCATATAAACTTCTTTAAAAAATCTTAATTAGTTTATTTTAATTTAGAATTACCTATAACTTTATGATAGATTAGTCAATTATTTATTTAAATGTTGGAATTATTTAATTATGCTAAAAATATTTAGTGATTGAATATGTTAACGTGAATTTTTTTAGATTTAATCAGAGAGATAATTTTCTTGTATGTTTTCTACTATTACTATTAGTAAGCATCGTTTTATCTTAATGAGGAAATTATGATCCATTTCAATAATAATATTAATCACAATGTCCAAAATAAAGTAGTGCATTTTTGAGTAGCATAATATAAACTTATTTTAACAATTGATGTTTTTAAAATACGAAGATTTTGATTTTGCGTTAAAAAGCTTAGTAATGATAACTGTTACTGTTTTATCACACAATGAATGTCTATTTAAATAAGTTTATTAAGCACAAGAAGCTAATAAACTTGATGAATTTGTACCTAAGTGAATTTAATGAAACAGAAAGAAATCTCTTTAAAATAAAAAATAGACACAAGTGTTTGCTGCACATTGATAAAATTTTCCATGAATAAACCGTTTATTATAGCCATAACCATGAATAACGATTTAAATAGGTTTGTTAAGCAAGAAGGTAATAAACTTTGATGAATATGTATCTAAGTGAATTTAATGAAACAGAAAGAAATGTCCTTAAAATAGATAACGGACACACAAGTGTCTAATGTACATTTTTAAATCAGGGAATTTCATAAAACAACTTGATGACTCGCAATTAATAATCCATAAAGAACGCTAAAGAAATAAAGCTTAAATTATAGTTTAGAATAAATGCAAACCTTTTTTTTAATTCCGATACAAGCGTCCATAAAATAATAAATCTAACAAAAATAATAAATCCACTTGTTTGTACGACGATTTCTTGAAGTTTCTTTATAGTAGTATTGCATGAATTACATACAAGAGAAGTTAAGAATTGATTTCGAACATCTGATTCAATCTAAGCTTCAATAATCGAATGAATCTTCTCGCCAACGATGAGACTTTCATAACTTCTAATGAAATGTACCTTTTCATTCCTCCATGGAAAGTTATTCTAGGTTCCTGATTAATGATATTTCTCCACTGTTCTCCCATGTGATCATTTTGTCTCTTTCACAAACTCAAGTGGCAACTTGATTCAATTATACTAAGCGAAGAGCGTACGGAAACTATAGCGTTATGATTTTCCCAATTTTAATTGAAATCGATAAATCAATAGATTCAGCAACAGACATGCAGATGACAAATTGCTCTCGATATGGCCGGACTTTTCCCCCTGCCAAATTGCCTCTTCCGGAATTGCTTCTGTATTCCAATTCGGAAACTAAGGGGGGGGAGGGGTGAACCGCACCTATTTCCATAAACCTTAATAGAAACTTCTCATGGATTCGATTGCTGAATCAGATAGGATCTTCAAGGTCGGTTTTCAAGATGGGGGTTAATAGATTTTTCCCTCGATGCGAGTTTGTGTAGGGATCAAAGGGAAAAGCATTAGGTTGCGTTCTGTAACCTAATTGATATAGAAGGAATAAGCAAAGGGAAAGTTTAACATATTTATATCATCTATAATGGAATTAAGTTTGAAGGAGAGTTCAGAAAATAATTATATTGACTTTTAGAAATCCCCATTTCTCAATAGGAACGAATAGGGAAAGGCAGCTTTTTAACTTTCTTTGGAAAAATCATTAACGTTTCAATTCCCTTTCGGAATTTCACCCACTCTTCCGCCCAGCATCCGTGTACAATTCATAGGTTTAGATAAATTCTAAGTCTCTAGTTTAAAAACATTTTACAGTTAAATAACTTGGCTTAATTTGAAGAGTGCTTTTAAAATTTTAATAAATAGCACAGAAATAAGTTATTTAATAGCTTATCACAGATAATCTGAAATATAAATCATACTAGCCTTATTTAAAATAGAATTCAATGATTTATATTTTAAACAGCCAATCATTTTTATTAATTATGCTATCGTAAGCAAGAGTAAAAGTGCATAGTGATGTATCTTATGACTCGTGTTCGAATAAAATAGCTATTTAATAATTGACTCGAGAATTAATTTTTATATTTTTAATGAAAAACTCTTTAAAGGCTGAGTTTCTATAAGTAGAGAAACCGTGCATTAACATAAATATTTAATTAATGTATTCCTTTTCAAAAGTATTTTAAAATACTTTTAAATGAAATTCTAGTATGTTAAACTAATTTTTTAACTACTTTTTTCTTTGTTTCTACACTCTTAAAAAAATCGAGTGGCTTTTCACCACTCGATGAGCAATGGATATTTTGTACTCCATAAAGATACAAAATGAATTCTTTTTTACTTAATTGGGTAGAGAAGTTCTCTTTCAAACACTCCATCCTCGATTCAAAGGAATTTTCACTCTTTTTTTGACGTGTTTATGGCACAAAGTAAATGTGATGTGCTCTGAATGGTTTAAATCATCACGTGGCTCTACGCTTTCGGTTTAGTTTCGCTAAAAATGGAGGAATTTAAGACTTCATTTTGTAAAGGCGATCTATTTGAATTAAAATATATGCATAATTGGACAAGAAGGAGCGCAGAAACATTTGGAAAGTCTTGATTTCTTATAATTAATTGCATGACTAAATCAAATCTTCATATTTGTGATTTTTCACCATGATGTAAACTTTCCTATTTGAAAGTGTGAATGAATGAATTCTATTGAATTTATATTCATGTAATATTTATAATATTTGAAATTTCTGATTAATTTATAATGTTTAATATTATAAAAATGTGTTTGGAGATTTTATTTTTTTTATTTTAAATACTATTTTCTGCCAAAATTTAATTTATTATTAATAAATAGTAAATTATAATGAATGCATGTTTAAATTCTTTTAATTTCGAAACTGTGCGTGAATATGACTATTAATTTTCTCGTTGATTTAAATATCCAATGTATATAATAAAAATACTACTTAATATAGATTATTGTACTGAATTGAAAGTGCGATTTATATTAAATACAACATTTTACCAATGAATAAGAATAAATTTTTTCATAAATAAAATTTGGAAGCTTTCTAATTTAATACAATATAAAGTAAATATTAATCTACAGAATATTACTTGACAGTATGTAATTTATTTATTAAAATTTCAATGACAATTTTTGATTTGATTGTTACTATATAAAAGCATTCGTAGATAAAACGAAAACAAAATTTTATATGTATCCAATTCTACTGCTAATTTGTATAATATTTTAGAATTTCCAACTAAAAATTTTGTCGATGGAAATATAATTTATATTGCTATTTTATGGTTGTCATTGTCATCAGTGAAGAAAAAAATAAAAAACAAAATCAGCAAAAGTAAATCTGAAACATGTTATTTTGAAGATGATAAAATGCAATGTAAGGAAGAAATAGCTGATCTGCTGTATTCTGTGTAATGTGTAATCAAAATAAGTTTTATGGAGACTGAGAAAATGTTAATTATTGTTATTACTACAAGTTTTAATTTCATTTTCCTTGTAAAATGTATTTAAAAGTTAGAAGTAATATTCTATGTTTAATGTAAGAATGTGGTAACTTAATTAAAAATGACATGAGAATGCCAATCAATATTTTCAGTTAAATTCTCTAAAAAGTTTTTGGTTCTTAAAGTTGGTTTTAAAATAATGAAAGGTAATTTTTATTATTCATTAAATTAATATTACTTGGTAATTAGCTTAAGAAATTTTAGTAATGTTTTTAAATCTATTTTGAAATAAAGTTTTGTTTGTTTTTACAGCTAAGACCAAATTTTAATCATCTTTATAATAAATTTATAATTCATTTAAAATTTTCTGAATTTTTAATTTGAATTTAATTGCTTAAAAATAAATATCCAGTATTTACATAATTCACTTGACCACAACTAGTTTTTACATGTATGATATTTTTGAGTAAACACATATGTATATATTTGTGTATTTTTCCTTTCATAAAATGATTACAATTTGAAATGCTTTATGAAACTCATTGAGAAAAATATTTGAACTTATGAAGAAAATGTTTAAAACAAAATAACATTTTGTGATGAAAAATAGATCATCTATTTTTTATTCTATAACAGAATTTATGTCTCTAAGTATACAAAAGAGGCTACTTTCAATGAAACATCGGTAGTATAAAACATGTATTTTTGCACATTTAAGGATGAATTTAAAAATATTCTTGTAAGTACTAAACTTTTATATCAACATTATTTTCTAACAATATCACACTGATTTAAGCACAGCAAAATTTACAGTACTTTACATAATTTGTATACCTGCATTTTTAATGAGAACATGAAACATGCTGTTCATGCATTTCCAAGTTTTTTTTTATTGCATGTGAATAAGATTTTAAATTATTTTAATTCTAAAAACATTTAAATAAAATTTTGCAGACAAAACATTTTTTATATAAAAATGGAAGGAAAATCTCTGTTATTTTGATATTTGTTTAATGATTGCATGATCCAAAAAAATAATTAAAATCTTTATTTTACAAAATATGCAGTATTATTATGTCTTTTATTATATTGTAGTTTTCTTTCTTGTATTTTTAAAAATCCTTTTACTTGCAATGTATTTGAATATTAGTATATGTGATACAAAAGCATAGTTTCAAAATTTTTTTGCTGTAATTTGTAAAAAAAAAATTCATTTAGTTTCACCTGTTTTTCAGTTACAGTTGATTGATTCAAAATGCTTTAACATTAAAAATAAATTTATGTATGCATGTATATATTTTTATTTAATGTTTAAAAATCCATTTTGTAAATTATGATGGGGCTATATCTATTTCATAACAAAGAAAAATATCCAAAATTATTTTGTATTTCCTTCATTGCATATCAATAATTTATCATTTTTGCCACATTCTAATAAAAATTCTCAAAAACTACTAGATAATCATTAATTTACTAACTTAAGTTACTACGTTTCAATTAATTAATTAACGATAATACCATTTTTTAACAAATTATACTTGCTTTAAATTACAATAAAATGTTCTATTAATTTAATATATATGATTATTCTCTTTATTACAGATAGATTTGGAATTTGATATCCAGAGGCTGACTGTTTTCTTAATAAATATCCTGCATTCTATGCTCCTAGAATATTATCGTATGTTCAAAAACTTTTCCTGTAATATGGAATAAATACGTGAAAATTCATGATGATAGTATTTTTCAGGCTCTGAATATAATTCCAATACAGAATATAATTATGTAGATATCTGATTTCTTGAAACTTTATTTTTTAATAAATAAGGCTTTATCTTTTTTGAAGTATTATTCTTATGAAATTTTTTGGTATTAAAGTATACAGACACTATAATGAGAATACAAATATTATAGAAATTTTAGTCATTATGTTTTTCCTTTTTTTTCGAATTAGGTGAAGAGATCTGTAGAAGAAGAACAACGCTCAAAAGTAGTCAACAACTCTTGCTTTGCTATGGTCAAAAGCAAGACCTGAATATGAAATATTTTTATGTGTGGATAGTGGATTTATTGATGTCGGATATACAATATTAAAAAGCGTTTAATATTTTATATAAATGTCATCATGTGTTTAATGATAAGTACGGTATTAAACTTACTGTATTTTATGCTCTTATGGACTATATGATTTATAAATTAAAAAAACAGTTCAGTTGGGAATTTAATTTAAACTACACATTTTTATTTATAATCGATCAAGATTTAAATTTTGGAAAATACAAGCATTGAAATGCATGGTATCTTTTTTATTCTTATTTTAGCAGTATTCTTATTTTGTTTTATGAAACTGACAATAAAACTGTCAAGCTCCAGTATTAATTTGACATCATAAACATAAGAATTTCTCTATACATATTTTTATTTAATTTTTTTCTGTATTAAAAATTGAATAAATGTTTTGTGTATTATCTTGCATTTTATTTTTAATTTCATTCTTAGTTTCACTGAAGTTATTTTCAGTTTAATTTAAACTTGGAAAATATATCATAAAACAAGATTTATTTGCAAAAATATAAGTCAGTTTTGTTCAACAGAATAATCTAAATATTTGTCTTTATGCTCTTGTAACTTCAAAAATGAATATTATCAATATTCAAAAATAAATATTTAGCTATACTATAAATAAATTATTTTTTCCAAAAAACTTAAATTATATTTACTTAAATATGTATTTTTTAAATTGTGTACAATTTGTTGTACTAATATAGTCTATAAAAATTAATTTTGTACTTAATGGGCCCATAGTAAACTAAGCTGATTCTATTAAAATTAGATTCGACGATTTTTTCTTGTGAATGCTACATTCATACGTAAAACTAAATCGATATAAATAATGTAATAAATGGCTGAACAATTAGCTTGATAATGTATGTAATTTAAAAACCACTATAATTATCCAAATCAATTGAAATGTCATATTCAATTGTACTGTTATATTATTGAGTAAAGAAATCATATATCTTTATATTGTAATTGTCAAAAAAACAACAACATAAATCCTTAAAATAAAGAATTCAAAACCTAATTTCTGCACTAAATTGTCAATGTAAAAAAAATCAGCAATACTTCTATAAAAGATTGAAATTCACTCTTTTTTCTATGTAATTTACCCCTTTAAGTGATTTGTTGTTTCTCTCCTTAAAAGGAGTGGTTTACCCGCATCTTTCAAAAGAGTGAATTTCTATCTTAAAGATTGGTTGAGTTTTGTGAAAATTAAAGAGTGAAATTTCACTCTTTCTGAGTGAAATCCACTCGATTTTTTTAAGAGTGTATGTAAGTGTAAGAAGTAACTACTTAATTAGTGTCCAAGACTTTTAGATAACTGATTTGTCTAGTATTAGAATTCTATAAATATTTTTATTAAAAATATCAATGTAAGTAAAAATCTAATTGAACAGTTTTAGAAAGTTATCAGAAACATTCGATAGTATTCGAGGGATCTCTTTCATAAGATATGTTTCTTATTGAACTTTAAACACATCAATAAAAGCAAATTTTACTTTATTTATTGAATAGCTCTTACGAGTTTTTCTTGTATCTCGAATCTTGCTATTCCCCCCCCAAAAAAAAAACTGTTACTTTAGTTTGAGAGTTTACGATCCATCTTTGACTTAAATAAAAAGAATCAGGGGAAAACAAATCCCAGTTTCTGAGATAAAGAATACTTCGGTATTGGGCTATAGCCATTGTGTTGGCTCTTTTATTCTCTTGCAACCGCAATAATCTCGCCAACAAAAGAGAAAAGACAAAATGGAAGAAACAGCACGAAACCCAGGCCATTGCTGGCTCTTAGGGAAAAACACATCTTTTCCATACTTCATGGAGTTTCATTTATTTCAAGTGTCCCAGGAGACCTCCCTCATCTCGTCTGCCAGCCCCTCTTTTTTATTGTGAAAATACCAAGCTGGAGATTTGGCTGTACCAAAATGTACTACGGATTTAGTTCTTTCAACTTCTCGATTAAGACTCCATTCTCCTGTAACAGTGCCCTGGAGAAAGAAACAGTCCCAATGGGGGATCGAGTCAGAATTCCAGTGATGGAAACAAAGGAAGGGACAAGGGGAAAGAAATCGAACAGATACCGAATCGTAAAGGCTTTTGTCAGTAATGACCCGTTGCCGAAGTTGTTGGCTGGAAAAATAAAAGTGCTTCAGAGCGTTTAACGTGGACTTTCCCCGTGTTTTTTCAATGACGATTTATATCGGGTATCTAAGACACTGTTTTCAAAATCATTCATATCTGGAGCTCGACTTTTGTGGAAACTCTATAAATTTTTCCTTCCTAACTTGCTTTATAATAAATATTATAAGCAAATATTATTTGCGAATTGTTAGAGAAATACAGGTAATTATGATTTAGAACGTTTTTGGTTTCTTTTACTTTACTTTAGTTGTGTATTGCTGTATTTAATTTACTTAAAAGCTAAGAATATGCATTTCTTACGAGAAGTAATTTGGTGTATCATTTCTTTCTGTATGGTTTAAATCAATCATGATGATATTTATCACATGGCTGCTTTGATATATTTAAATCTAAATACATCAGTTTTGCAAATAATGGCTATAAATCTTTAATATTTTTTATCAGAGAGTTCAATTAAATATAGTAAGTTAAACATTAGCTATATGTATGTAAAAACAATAAATAAAATGGAAAAATGTTGAAATTGATATCATTTATCATTATTATTGAGATGCATTGAAAACATTCATACTGATTATAAACTGTAATATAAACTAGTGTGTTTATAGCCTATATTAATAGATGAAAAGACATGATCTAATTATCTGTACAGATTATTAGTTATAATGTTGGATAATCATATTTAAATATTGACTTCTTTTTTTGAATATAACATGAAAAGAACTAAACAAAATGTATATTAAATTTATAAAAACTGAAAGAAATTTCACAAAATATTAAAAAAAGAATATTAGCTGAAACAGGTACATTTATAATTATTAATGTTCCTTGTATTTTATCTTAAGTGTTTGCGTTACTGGAATGGATAATAAACATTGGACTGTAGTACTGCAATATATTTTATAGTGAATTTCTGTTGAATAAAGAATTTAAACAAAAAATATACAAAATCGAACATATTTAGTAATTGATAGGGAAGTATGGTTTTATATTAACCATAAAGGTAATATTTTTAGGAAGATTAAAATATTATTTAAAAAACATTTTGTCTTGTATGCCAAAAAGTAAAGGTCGTGTCTGTATTATTCATACTTTATTGACGAAAAATTATTTACTCATTAATTTTTAATGAAATGCTCATTTTTTATTCGTATGTGATTAAAATTGATTATTTTTCAATGATATTTGTATGAAAATTTTATGGATACTTAATTCAAATAACGAGAATAATATTTAAAGTGAAAACAAATGGTTGCAGCTTACAATTCATATTTTGTTATTATAAGCGTTATTAATATAATGGAAGTTTTTAATATTTTAATCTGGATGAACACACATAAAATTTTAAAAAAGTAAAAAAGCTGAAGTCTTAAAACATCATATAAAATTCAAAAGCAGCTTAAAAAATAAATTAAAAATAAGCACAATCAAAATAAAAAAAGTATATTGAGCTTGAATGTTTCCTGCTTTTATATATATATATATATATATATATATATATATATATATATATTTTACATTTACTTATCATTAAATTGAATGTCAAAGTGCTTTTAAGTTCCATAGCATTTCAACGAAATTGTTTTTCTTACAAAGCAAGAAAAAAAAGCTTCCAAGATGCGTAGAACATTACTTTTATTATGTTTTGCGTTTTTCTTGTATCGTTTTAAGAGATCTGCTTAAGATAAATAGGCGATGCGACAGGGGAAGATCTCATTAATTATTCATGAATTCCAACACACAAAACTCTGTTCAAAAGTTTAATGTGATCAGAGTGAAAGATATCATCCGGAAAATTATTGCCAGAAAGTATAAAATTTTTGGTAAAGGTTCTGTAACTTTCAGTATAAACAAACCCTTGCTTAATCAAAAATAATTTTATAATTTTATTTTTAATATATATATATATATATATATATATATATATATATATATATATATATATATATATATATATATATATATATATAATTATTTCATTTAATAGTACTCGTGTATAATTTCTTACTATTTTAAAGTAACTGAAATAAACTATAAATATAGTTTATTCTGTGCTACTTTAAAATATTAAGAAACTATACTTGATTGTTATTAAAAAATAATTACACTAATCTAATTATTTAATCCTTTTATTTTATTCTATTTTCTATTATTCTAATTTTATTATATTCCATTTAGTTAATGCTATTTCTTACTTCGAGAACAATATTCGTTTTTGTTAACTGTCACCATACATGCATGTAAAAATTCAAGTATATATTTGCTACTAATAATGAGTTGTTTAAGTATTTTGCATCTATTTTAAGTATTTTTCTTATCATCACTCGTATATTTTTTAATAATTTCAATGATGAGCGTAAAAACGTTCACCTAGTTAGTAGAAGAGTTTTGAATAATGCATAGCTGCAAAAGATAATATTCCATAGATGTTCATAAAAGGCACATTTCTATAAATTAATCTTTTTAAAGGAAGAAATAATTTGAAAAACTTATAAAAATTTATTTCTGCTTTTAAAAATAATTTAGTCATTTGAATAAACGAATTTAAGCCAACTTTAGAAGTTCTTAATGACAACTCATATTTGTTGGAATATTTATTAATGTAAAGTCAATCATCGCCTTAATAATAATTTATAAATGTTTTATGATCTTAAATTATATTTAAAAGTATGTGAAAAATAATAAATATTTATTCTGTGGACATATTATTAATGAAATATTTTATTTGTAAATTTTGTCAGTTATTTTATTGCTGGTAAATAATATTAAATTGAGACATAAGTACAAAATATCTTTGAATAATGCATCAAAATTATTATATTTCGTATTTGGAAAAACGAAATCAAATTTAAATTCATATTCTTTTTGAATTCAAGTTCTAGTACACTGTTTTAACAATTACGCGTACAAATGATAAAAAATTATATTATAGTAAGTGTATTAATTAAACCTTTTAAATTAGTCATTAAATTTCTAAAATATCTCGTGAAATACTTAATATCAAAGTATATAAATGCATTTTAATTACAGAACATTTTGAAACAAAAAAGGAACTATCCAAACAAATATTACCTTTTAATTAACTTTATAACTACAGTAGAAATTTAATATCTACATACATATTTAAGAAAAAATCTTTACCATCTAGATGAAGAAAATTTTAATATTTTAAAATGTTTAACATTTTATCGTTTTAAGGTTGCTGTAATAACTTTGACTCTTATTGAATTATTACAACAGCGTTAACTTTATGGAGAATTTCGGATAATTGTAGTTTATTAAAATTTAGCACGATGAATACAAAATTTACTATCAATTTATACATTAATAATAACAATTACTGACAATTCCGAGTTAATTATAAGTGTAGTAATTTTAATAAATATATTTTCTTTTAAACTGTAAACATAATTCTGCAATTGATATTTAATTTGACTATTTATCAACGACATTCAATTTTATACTTGATTACATTCTAATATAATGAGGATTTGAATTTCTTAATTTTTTATACACTTTATATAATTACATCATATTGTATTATTTCTCTCACATTATTAGTTTTATTAACGCTTATTTATTTATTTCAAATACCATGACATTTATCTGTGGAAACCATTACATTCTAGTCTATTGGTACAATGGCAAAATTGATACAGCAAATAGGGAACTCAGCATGTGCCATCATAACAGACACATAGTCTTAACTTCATATATTTAGAGGTATCATTTCATTTGTTGGACATTATGATTACCTTACGTGGCTTAGCTGTTAATAAGGAACATGACTTGTTTTGCTGGGTTGGTATCGAACCCACGATATATCAAATGCAAGAGCGATGGCTACCTCAACCAGACATCTCAATTATAGTTGTATTAATATCAATTATTAAATGAAGAAATAAAGGGGAAAATATGCAAAGAGTAAATCCTAATAATTAAAATTTAACCAGAATCCAAGACATTTTTTGATTATTAGTTTATCCAATGAATCTTTTAATTTCTTATTTTGGAATTATTAGCTCAGAAATATATTTGATAAAAAATAAACCTGAGAAACGAACAAGAGCTTAACTAATATTAAGAACTTTTAATTACAGAAAAAATTTAAATTTTTAGGTGAAAAGCATATGTAAATATACATGTGTTGTAAATATAATTTAAATTTACTTAAAAAAGATTACCCATTCTATAGATAAAAAGTAAATTGAAAGATATGTATTCACATTGATTTATTTCATTCAATAAATATTTGACTATTAAGTGGAAAAATACTGCTAAATTGATGATTTTATTCCAGATATTAACTTAGTTACTAAAAATTAAAGAAAGAAATTAGTTTTCAACAAAAATATTTCATTGAAGATAATTATATTATTAATATATATATATATATATATATATATATGTATATATATATATATATATATATATATATATATATATATATATATATATATATATATATATATATATATATATATATATATATATATATATATATATATATATATATATATATTTTGACCATAAGAAAATGTTTTTAGTGTTAAATAAACATAAATAAATGGAAACACACAGTATTTTATAACTAGTTAAGTTAAAAATCGGCTGAAGATTTTCTGTCTAACATGTAGACAGTATCCATTTTGGTGTATTTTTTTCTTAAAATATAATTAAATTCTAAATATCATAATAAATTGAGTTCCAAAAATACACATTTATATTTTGTTCTCACTAAATAAAAAATTTCAGTATTTTTTGAATACTGTGTTGAATTTATATATAACCTCACGGAAAAAATATAAAAAAAGAATTCTTCTTGAATTTCTGCTGGTTTAATCGAAAAATGAAAACTTTCCCTTTCTATTTTATTTGATAAAGTGATTACATATAATTAAAGATTCGTCTTTGCAAGCATGTATCTTAGGTAATTTAATAAACGAAATAATCCGGATATATAAAATAAGTGAATAATAAAATAGCTTGATGAAATTAGTGCTAATGCAATTAAAGAATAATAGAAATGAATGAAAACAAAGAAAAAAATGTACTTGAAACAGAGAAAGACGTTATCGTATCTATGCAAGAGATTTCGTATAAGCGCATTTCTAAAATTCACTTTCGGCTAAATTAAATCATCGTTATTTAATAAGGAAATTAATGGAGGAATTTTTATCAATATTTATCTGCATCGCTTATTAATGGTATATGTGAATATCGACTAAATTCTTTTCACAAACATGTTTATTTAAAAATTTATAGAAATACAGCGCACACTTTTTCTTCTTTCTTCCTTTTATTTATTTCTCCTAAAATATTAATCAAATGAAATTAACTACATATGTATCTAATCAATACTTCCTTATCTTATGTATTATTGTGAAAACGTCATAAGTGGTACTTAGCTATCATTAAGTCATTTTTAATCATAAATTTTTGAATGTTAGTGAAAATATAATTTTTTAAGGAATGTTATTTCTCCTTACTATATATTCATAGTTTTGAATGCATTCACGAAGAATATTATCATAAATCCCGGATGCAAAATGTTACAATTTTCTTTTTTTATTTTATTTTTGTCTTCCCTACACTAAAGCCCGTCATTATAAAGAAATATCTGCTATTCGATATAATCTACAAAATCTAAAGAGTTAAGTCTCAATAAAAATGAATAAGAACTGCCACCTCTCTCTGTTCCAAAGGTAATCCAATAAATTAAAATATTGATCTTCTTTCTAATAAATTCATTAGTTTAAATGCCTGATGTAAAATGTTACACATTTTTCTCTCTCCCTTTTTGGCCCACCTAATTGTACAAACCGTCATTATAAGCAAATACCTCCTCCTCCATTTAATTTACAAGATCCACAAGTTAAGATAAGTTTTGAATAAGAATTATTAACCGTGCAAAAGGATTAAATATATATATATATATATATATATATATATATATATATATATATATATATATATATATATATATATATATATATATATATATATATATATATATATATATACTGGCTTGCATTACTTAAATATATAAACATCAAGTTTCAGATAAAATATACTGAAGAAAATTAGTCATTGTTCAGTTTAAAATAAAAAAATTAAGTAAAGTATTAAAAAAATTAAAAAATATTAATTTATTAATTTCTTCTTATTAAAAAAATATTAATTTTATTACAATAGTTCCAAGCTATTGAATATTTTCAATAGGGTATTTGGAGGTTATATCATTTGTAAAATAGGAATCATTCAAAATAAAAATTCTGTGATTTTTTAACGAGTAGAAATATTTGTTGAGATAAAACTTACATTTTTATATGGATCGTATCACCTTCATTAAAAGATGTATTGATCTTTGAACTTCACATGTACAAAAATAAAAATGTTTCCTTAATAATCATTTTTTTGATGAATTCTGTATTGATGAAAGTTGAATAAAGAGAATTAAATCAATTTTCTATTATCTTCTTTCTAAGTAATAAAACAGTTTTTGTCAAATGTATTTATGAATTTAGAGTTAAATTTTACTATTGTTGTTGTTTATAATCTCCCCTCTGGTCTGACGAAAACTGACTGTGGATCACTGAACAATTAAAAATATCCTACCAGTCTACTCTAAGTTTCGAGATGTGCTGATTACTATTATAAATATATGCATATATATTCCGAAGAAATATTATACATCAAATAAATAAGTGATTTTCTTCACAAACTTATACCATTGTCACATACACTTTCAAATTGGTTATTAAAGTATCCACATACATTCGAACCAAGTTTCTTAAAAATTAATTTGAATTTTCTTTTATTTTATTTTTAAATAGATTATGATGTAAAAATATAAAACTAGGCAACATTTTAGTTATATATTATTTTTTGTGAAATCACGCACGCGGTAATTTTTTTATCAAATTTTAGAGAAATTTTAACAAAAAAGTTTAACACTCTACAGTAAATTGTAATGAAACTAACTTAATTTATTTTAGGCATAAAATCTAAGTTGCAATTTTATTTGAAATGGAGAAATTCAAAGAAAAAAAGAGCGAATTAAAAAATTAGATTAAAAATTTAGAGTAATATGAATATTTTACGAAATTTTACAAACCATTCTGTTTAAAAAATAGCTATAAAGGAAAAAGCCATTATATATATATATATATATATATATATATATATATATATATATATATATATATATATATATATATATATATATATATATATATATATATATATATATATATATATATATATACTTTATATATATATATATATTTATATACATATATGTGTTTGTATTCAAATGTTTTATTCATTTCTACTTATGTTTCATAATGACACTTATAATATGCAAGCCAAATTTCATACAAGTATTTCCCTTATTACATGAAATATCATGTTAATGGTCGGGGGTGGATATTTTGTGAAAAACACAATTTTGAAAAAATCGGCTTACGATGCAACAGTGTTGTCACTTCTTGTCGAATGTATAAGTCAAGTAAAGGATTCTTACTTATAGGTATCAATCAGCACATTATAGGAAAACATAAATTAAAAGCACAGTAAAGAAAGTAAAATACCAATTTTCTTTACAGCTTCCGGTTTGAAACGGCAATTTCCTGTTTCGAGTTTCAAAAGAACACGTATTTTAAAATTCCTGTAACTTAATTTCCATTTGACATACAGTAAAACGAAAAACTGTTTCGGAAACTGGAACGTTCTAAATACAAGATTCACAAATGAAAAAAAAAATTGACGCATGTAGTTGAAAATAAACTATTAGTGTAGGCGAATATATTAAATCCTCATTATGTAGCTGTGTTCAGTTAGACATTTATTTTTGTGAAGAAATGGTGATTAATTGGTATTTATATTATAGGCAATTTTCAAATTAAAGATATTGTAAAAATTTGTTTCCAAAAAGTATGCGACATAGACTTCCAATTTTGTATGTTGAAAATTAGAAATAGAATTAAAAAAAAAGAAAATTAAAATTTTTATCAATTGTAAATCGATTTTACATGTGATGGTCATTTAATACATGACCACTTTAATTTGAGAATAACCGCGTGGTTATTGTTTACAGTACTGAATATATATATATATATATATATATATATATATATATAAACTAAGCTGAGGTCAGTTTAATAATTATTTAATGTACGACCTTTTATCATACAAAACATACTATTTTCATGAAGAATTTTCCAAATATAATTATCTTTTCCCATTTAGCGCACAAAGTATTGAAGCTTTAGACTACCAACTATCAATCACGAATAATGTGTATGGAGAATTTAGAAAGTAACTCTTATCTATGATAGAACAATCATAGCTTGAATTAAGTATGTAATATTTTATTCTATAAATAATTGTCCTTCTGTTTTACCTCCGTAAGCCAATATTAAGTTGGAGAAAACCTAACCATGATAAAACCAAATAAGCAATTTATGAAAGAATAAATCTTATATTATTACTGCTTTAAATCTTAATTAATAATAAATCTAAACATTATTACGGATTTATTTTTATTTTATTATACATATATAAAATAAGAAAAAAATTACCCCAGTTAGTCATCAGTATTTGTTGAAATGAATGAAAAAGTTGTCTTACCTTTTTTTATGTTGGGGAATAAGTTCGTAGCGTTTTTACTATACTTTTATTTAAACAAGAAACAATAATTATATCAATCAGTTAATCAATTTATATTCGCCGTTGCTGCTTACAACATCTGCCCACCTCTCTACCAAGAGCTCGAATCGGAGGTCCTTCAACATCCGCCGTATTATCCGGAACTTGCACCGACAAATTACCATATTTTCCTCTCCTTGTCAAGCAATATGAAGGGCATTACCTTCAATAGCAGAGATCCTTAAAAACTGGCTCAAAATCTTCTTTGACACCAGACAAGATTGACGGAACGGCATCAACAAATGGGTCGAGAGGGGTAAGAGGTTGTAAACAGCAACGGCAAATATATATTTGATTAACTTATTGATATAATTATTGCTTTTTGTTTAAATAAAAGTCTTTCGTAAAAACGCTACGAACTTATTCCTCAGCCTAATACTTAGATATCATTGCTATGAAAACAATATTGATACATAACGAAGTCTTTATTTGGAAATTTGAACCAAAATTTTTTACATAAAATTGGGAATCACAAAACGATGTTCATTGGGACAGGAATTTCTTGACTGGAATAAACAAATGGAAATATCTGAGTAAATTGAAAAAAATTCTGATTCCAATATATATTTCTACCATTTTTCACCCTTATAGCAATGAAAAATAGAGTTGTGTAGTCATAAAATAAAACAATTTATAGGCACATGAATGTATTTTTCTATGGCATTTTTCATTTTCGCCTTTCCTTTATTATTTTCTGTTTTCATTTTTCCTTTTGAACTCACTGAGTGTTAGAAAATAGGCCCAAGAAATAAACGCATGAAAAGGGAAAAAGCTTGGCGAGAGTTCCAATCTGGAAAAAAAGAAACAAGGGCAAGAGGGAAAAAGAATCCCTTTCCGTGACTGCCGGTCACAGTTTTTATCCTCCCAACATTAATGTTCTTAGACAAGGTTTAGATGAAAAATGTGGCTTCTTTTCTCTGCCAGTGGAATCCCTTTTTACCCTCATCGTTCGTCACCCCCATATATATATATATATATTGTTATTTCTTGGTTATTTATTTCTCTTTCCAGCTTTGGGTCACCACATTTTTTGTTCTTCTTTCCTGGCAATATTTTATTTTTATTTGTTTGAGACGTGATTCAACGAAAAAATGCCCTAATAATTAAATCATACTTGTATCCTATCTGTAAGGAAAAACTTTTTTACTTTTCTGGATCTGTTTTTAAATAAATGTGAAAAATACTTTTAACTTTTATCTTTATTTACTATCATTAATTAAGCATTATAGGTATAAACGTCAAAAGATTATTTTATTTAACATTTTATTGAATTATCTTTCATATATAATGGTTTTACTTTAATTAATATTATTAACTTACTATACCTTAAAGATTTTTAAGTTAAATTCATGAAATATTGTATATTGTACCTAATAAACTTTTTGATAAATTTTTCAGATTAATTCTTATGAAAAAATGCAAATAAGACTTCAATGAAAGTTTTTTTCGTTGAAAATTAGTATGAATAATTTTTTATATCCAAATACTGAAGATACATTACAATGTCTAGTTTCGGGAGAATGTATTAAAAGTTAAGAAATATTAACTTAATTATATATAAAAATGAGCAAAAGTCTTGAAAAATTTTTTGTATTAAAATTTACTAATTTAATCAAATGTGTATATTATACAAGCATCACATTTTTACTAAGTTTTTAATAATGCCAAATAATTGGTTACATTTTCCATTTGCTTTTGAAATTTTTCAAACAATAAATATGTTTGATAAAACAAAATGAGAATTCATGTCGTTTTGATATCGTTTTAAATCCAAAGGAAGACAATTTCATATTTAATCATTGCATTCATTTGCAAAGCCATGATGCATTCAGTTGGCAAATGATACCAAACAAACAGTAGGATATCATTTAGGCTAAATAAACCCAGATATCATAAAGTACCCAAATATCATGAATTTTATAATAATTAAATGTGGTTGAAATATTCATTCCTAATCATTTATAAATTCTTATTAAATTTTATTAAAATATTTCATTTGTTATGATTATATACGCAATGCAACAAATAGGTATTTAATTTAGAAATATATAAGCATTCGTTAGGTATATAATTATATGATAGTTTCATTATCATCCGTTTTAGACTATAACCGTAACTTGAAGAATCAAATTAAGTCCTACTACCTAATACTTGAATAAATGGAACTGGTCTTAGAACAATTTTAATTTTGAATTGAGTAAAACAGTTTATACCTATTTTTATACTGCAAAAGTGACTTTTTAGTTTTCTCTGCCAGAATGTAAACCAAAATTTATTTACTTTCGGATTAATTTAAGATTCAAGCAAAACATTTTATGGATTAAAATTCAAAACACGTTTATTATAATGACCTTCCAAACAAACCACATTGTCTTTGTTTTATAAAGACTTAATCCGATTAACTAAATCTTTCTAGATTCACTGTAGTCTCATAAGTATAAACCGACATAAAAACTGGAAACTAAGGTATTTCCTGATTTTTGAAATTCTTTATTTCTAAGAGGAATTTAAAGGGAAAATTTATTTGTTTTTCTAACTACTTGATGCGTGGTATGTTAGTTGGTCAGAGTTTTAAGTGTGTGTTTTTGATGGACAAATTTAGCGTGTATTAGTTAAACGTTCCCTCAACATAAAAAGTGTTGATGTTTTGACACTGTTAAAATGGTTCGAGAAAATTTATGGTTAACAAACACACAATTGAAGCACTTTTTGTTTCTTAGCTGAAGAGAAAAAATGTAGCGAGAATGTTTTGATAAATCAACCATTCCTTACAATGCCCCATTACTCTTGCTATGAAGTTACAGTCTTTTATTACCATTTCTATTGAGAGTGAATATTATGTACAAATAATTATGTATTTCTCTATAGAATCACATTGTTGCATTGATTGTTTCTTATTTCACCAGTTCATCGTCCAGTGTTCCTATGTCCAAACGTATCCAGGTGGACTGAATTCTCATTATTGTGGAAAGTTGTCGAAGTGAACATTATCTTTCATGCATTACACTTGGTTTGCTTTGCAAAACATAAACTGCCGATAAAAATAATCTGTCATTCCAAATTGTTACTAAACAAAATTTAAGACAATTAAATTAAAAAATTAAAGGACAGAATAAAAATCTTACCTAAAATCAGATCTTTCTTTGATTTTAAAGGTTGGTGCCAAAATATATGTGAAAACAATGGTTTATGAATGTGGTTTATATGTAAATCAGGGTTTGATTTAGTACATGAAATGTCCAAAAATTTCTTGCATATAATAATAGTTTACAAATCAACAGCAAGTAGGTTTCATTCACTGATTTGTCACCAAAAAAATGCGTTATCGAGAAAAAACACAGTGCTTGTTTTTGGGGTGATATATTTTTTAAGTAGGCACTTTTGTTTTATATTGCAGAATTGTAAATCGTAATGACTGCAGATGTGACATCATTCATATTTTTAAGATTTATGTAGGTTCCATGGTTAATGAATTTATGTTACATAATTAAAACCATTAGCAACACATGGCATACAGAGTAGATGATTATCTTAAGAATAAAGAACTCAGAGAAAGAATAGCCAAATCAAACACCGTACTTTACTACGTTAGAATGTATTTAAAATTCTATACAGAGTTACTCTCTGTCTCCTTTCTTACAGCATTGTCAAATTAAAAACATCTTTTACCGAGATCAAAGATCACAGGCAAAGCCAAATATATTATTTAGATTTTGAAGTGATCATATGGTATTTGGTGTACATTTTATTTCAAATTTAACCCCTCGATTTGGAAATTTTATGCATGTCTCTGTTTCTAAGAATCCATAATTATTGGACAGATTCATTTTGCATGAATCGCATTTCGTCTTGCAAATTAAAATTTATATTCTACAAAAATTATATTCTACAAAATTATATTCTACAAACATTATATTCTACAAAAAATATTTCTAATTCATTGCTTCTGTAATTCTCCTTAATTTTATATCAATCATTGTTTTATACATATATATATATATATGACGGAGTATATGTTCTTCTACAGTTTTATTTGCGTAAAGTGAGTTAAGAACTGTGAATGTATTTTAAATACATTCCATTATAAATATGATTCGATTTATTTGTCATTCAAAGGTCAACCTTTACACACGAGGTATAGATTATTCGTGGCCAGCAATTTAAAACTAATTTCAAACAAATGCAAACAAACACGCTTAAACGGGAATCGAAACTTTGAAGTGCTAAACCGAAGAATATAGGGTTATCGATTCGGCTTAATGATTGCTCAAAAATTATGGTATATGTTTGGCATCGTAATTTTAAATAATTGTGCCAGTTTAATGTAATAATATTTTAATTTACAAAAGCATATATATATATATATATATATATATATATATATATATATATATATATATATATATATATATATATATATATATATATATATATATATATATATATATATATCTATATCTATATATATATATATATATATATATATATATATATATATATATATATATATATATATATATATATATATATATATATATATATATGTAGGTACATAAATATAAATATCATGATTAGAAATATCATAGGCAAAAACTGAAAGATACAAGAATAGATATAAAAATTGAAAAATATAAGAATAAATATAAAATGCTTAGCAATACATTCAGCGTAAATAGCTGCTTAAATAGAATTATTAAAGTATAAATAATTTTATTTGGTTTATAATATAAATAATCCATTTGGTTTTTGATAAATTTTTATAAAATTAATCAAAAACCAAATGGAGAATAGTAAATTTATAAAATTAGTGAAATATCAAATGGAGAATAATAATTAAGTACTAAATGGAGAATAATGCATTGAAAATAAGAAATATAATAAACAGATGGAAAATAAGTTCAATAGATAGTTTAAAATTTCAAAAAGAAAGTACAGTAAAAGGAAAATGGCACATTGTATGGGCCTCTTTAACACTACAGTCATGGGCCAATGCAGAAAAGCCGTACTTTGTGTCAATGTGGTTAACACCCCCTGAAGAAGCTGGCCATGTGGGTACTTCGTAGCATTTTCTTTGAAATTTTATACTATCTATTGAACATATTTTCCATCTATTTACTATATTTCGTATTTTCAATGTATTATTCTCCATTTGGTTTTTGTGATTAATTTTATAAAAATTTTCTGTTATATATACAGAAAATTTATACATATATAATTAGGCTATATTTAGATATATTCTTCACTCAAATTCTCTAGTATTCCAACAATTTATGCACTCTTTAAACATTAACTGTTCCTCTTGATGCATTATCATAATCTATTCCAGTTAACAGTTATTGCGCCCATTTACTTATTTCTCACAAGAGATAAATCCTCGAAACTTAGTGAATCAATATCATGTCAGTTCCTTTCGATTCCCGTTTAGAAGCAATTTGACCAAAGCCGTCAGATATGTGTATTGACTATGATATCTTCGGGATGGGATGCTAGTGGAGTGCAGCTACCAACTCTTGAGGGTTCGGTGATTAGGATCAAGTGGACTTCTTCGAATATCAGAAAAGCGTTATGATTATGAGGCAAAGATATGTTGGTAAATGTAACCACTCTGCTAACTTCCATAAGCTGAATAGCTGTAAATGGTTACCATTTATGAAGATCCCCAGAGTTATTTAGATTCAAATGTTGATTCTATGGTGACGTCATATCGTTTCCATTGAATATATTATTTGCAGTCCTGAGAATGACGATTTGGTATACGTCGAGTATTCTAAGTTACTAAATCCTATACCATGTATATTAAACTTTAATTACTGTTTGTATTTTGTATTTTTCAAAGGTTGAAGGAAGTAACTATTCCTTTTCAGTTAAGAAAAATGTTAGTGAAAATTTTATTTTTCATGTAGTGTAATTTTATCCAAAATATTTTCCTTTTTTATCTATTAATATTTTCTGAAAAAATACCTGTTTTCATTTTAATGTTAGTTTCTTTATTCATTTATTCATCATTACTAAGTAAAGTTTGATGAAGATTTGTTATCATAGGGTGTTTATGAATAGATAAGTTAGCATGCACAGTTAATCAAACGGAATTTTTAAAAATGACATAAACTACAAAATGCAGGTTTTTATAAAAATCATTTGAACCAAAAGAAGAGTTTGTAGAGATTTTATTCACAGCAAACTAGTGTCTCAATCAATTAAAAAATGCATTTAGTCAATTTAGAATTGAAATATATGACCTATATATAGTCGGAAAAAGATAACTATATTTTATATTGCATTATGTTTAAGCAATTATATCATACAAGCAGAGATCCAGAGGCTCATTAGCTTCACGTCACTTTACGTTAAGATCAGTAAAATGAAGCATCCTTTGGCACTGGCAGTTATGTGACCACAATCTCTCCATCACTCTTTACGTTGAGATCAGTAAAATGAAGCATCCTTTGGCACTGGCAGTTATGTGACCACAATCTCTCCATCACTCTTTACGTTAAGATCAGTAAAATGAAGCATCCTTTGGCACTGGCAGTTATGTGACCACAATCTCTCCATCACTCTTTACGTTAAGATCAGTAAAATGAAGCATCTTTTGGCACTGGCAGTTATGTGACCACAATCTCTCCATCACTGGGTTGCTGGTGCTCCTGTAGTTTGTGAAAAGGCCACGTTAATATGTGTCCTTCTTCTAGCGTGTTGTATGTGTGGAAAGGAAGTTGCCAGATCAATTGTAACCTCGTCACATGACCGTGCCTCAAAATTAAGAGGCACTTGGTAATGGGCAAGTATTATAAGCCCGTTAACCTAAATGTAAAGTCTGGGATTAGTCTGCACAACTATGTATGTATTATGCAAGCACAAAAATTAAACAGTGATCTTATTATTATCGAAATGTAACTGAACTTTCTTCTGTTGCCTACTCTCAAATGAAGGATGTCAAATATATGTGTCCAAAAACAAATCAATCTAGGTTCTAAAATGTTTGATGCTGAGAAAAAACCTGACATCGTCTGTTCTAGTTCGCTTATAGTAATAAATGAAATTTTAAGTATTTCATTTCGATACAGGGATAACATTAAAATAATGCTTAATGTGCACATTTGATTGCATCACTATTAATATAATCAGTCTGTTTTAGAGTTCAGAGTCATAACAATAATTATTACTGTTTTAATATGCCAAAGAATAAAACTACCTTTGGGACCATCTGGTGGAAAATTGTGGAATTGGCAATCCTATTTTGAAATGGAAGAAAAAAATACCTGCCAACAATCCACAAGATCTACACTGTACATGCCAAGAACTAAGCTGGACATTTATCTGATAACAATATGTTCCACCTTTGCAAGTCATCACTTAGAAATCTCTGTAAATACTCGTTGAAATGTTGGTCAGTACAATTGAGTACTTAATTCATTTAAGATTTTTTAAACTTGTCTTTCAGAGAAACATTTGGAATATGACAGAGTATATGCTAATATTTCATTCGATTGAATTTGAAGTCATTCTTTAATTAGTGTATCAAACCATGCTATTTTATGCATTCTACATACTGTCTACCATGATTTTTAAGACAATTTGTACAGAAATACAACTCTCGTTGTTTAAACTGTGAACTTAATTGCAACTTCATATATATATATATATATATATATATATATATATATATATATATATATATATATATATATATATATATATATATATATATATATATATATATATATATATATATGTGTGTGTGTGTGTGTGTGTGTGTGTGTGTGTGTGCATTTAGTTAAATTAGAGGGAGTTGTTAATTTATTCAATTAATAATAATTATAGCTACAAATATTTTAAAATGTCTGATTTTAATTTTTAAATATTATATATCAAATAAATGTATTATAAAACACAAAATATTAAACAAAATTTATAATGACGAGCATTAAAAGAATTTTTATATTTTGCGTAAAATGAGCTAATTTATAACCAGAAAATAAATCTAAAAACATTTACTCACTTAAAATAATATGCATAATATCCATTAAAAAATTAAAATTCATAAAAAAACCCTGATTTTAATTAGAAAAAATATGTTATTTAAATAAGTGTAATATGATCAAAGAAGATAATTTTCTTTTTAATTAACTTATACAAATGCTAATGGAAGGTATTTTCAAATGATTTTAAGCATATAAAAATTTAGTTACTAATTAATATTCCAAGGCGTCATCATGATAACAAAGAAAATTTTAATTTATAAAAAAATTTTTAATTAAAAACATACGTCATGGGAAGTGTATCTCCTTTGAAATACAAAAAAACATTACCGATTTTAATTATACTCTAATTATAATCCCGAATCAATATTTTGATACTGTTGACATGTTTTTTGATTCCCAACATATATATATATATATATATATATATATATATATATATATATATATATATATATATATATATATATATATATATATATATATATATATATATATATATACATATATTTGTTATTGCAAAAGAAATTAGAAAAAGTTGTTTTTATTTCATTTCTAGTTTTTCTTGATGATTAATTATATATAATGTGTTTATGTTTCAAAACTAATATCATGCATAAAATTTGGCTTTAAGGTTATTATAATTTCATAGAATATATTCTTTGTAATTATTTCTGTAATTATTGTATACAAGAGAACAAAGAATTAATAAAAGTTGAATGATGAAAACATGAAATTCACACCTGAGAAGAACCCAAGTGATAATTTTTTGCTTTTTGTTAATATAATTAATAGCATTAACAAAAAGAACTAAATAGTAAAATACTAAAAGTATTAATTAGTAATTGTATTCACAAATTGTATTATTAAAAATATAATTAATTATAATTTCATTAGAATATGTTCCATTGTAATAATTTCTATTGTTATTGTATACAAGAAAACATATAATTAATAAAAGTCGAAAGCTGAATACATAAAATTTACACCTTAAAAGATATCTAAGTGATAATTCTTTGCTTTTTGTTAATACCAAGAAATTAAATTTTCAAGTTCTTAAACAATGTGACTACATGGGAAAGTAGAACTTAATCTTGAAATGAATATTTAATCATAAAATAATTAATACTATATTTAATAATTTTATATTTTATTTTAGGAAAAAGTTTCATTTTCCCCGCAAAGGAAATTAAATAAGAATATGAAATACTCGATAGGTTCTACAATGTTATCTACAAGAACACCGAAATCAACATTCTTTAAATTAATTATTGTTTTCAAGGTCTTCATCATAACAAGACATACTTTTTCTTATCAAATATTTTCTGATATCATCAATGCTATTATACAAAGGTACATTACAATTTCTTTAAGCAATTCAACAACTTTGAAGTATATTTCAATAAAATCTCTTTCGCAGTCTTGAGAAGGTTAAAATTTATGATGATAAGTTTTGACAGTTAAAATGATTTCTAGAAACATTTCATTACAATGTCAGAGTGTCATTGAATGTTATAACAAAAAATACTATAAAACATAAAACTTGTATGTAACAATTTTCACTTTCTCATTTGTGACAGTGTTATTTTATGGATGTTTACATGCTGAATGTTTTCGATGGAATTATTTTGAAATTCTGTGGGTTCAAGGTTTTTCTATTACTTAGATTCAAGGTTTTTCTACTACTATCTTATATTTCAGTAATTATCAGTTAAACTAATCTGATAACATTTTAAAGTTACTGTTAACTATTAAGCTATCTCAACAGAAGGTTAAAGAACTGTATTGTTATTTGAAGAACTTGACAGTCAGAATATTTGATGTTACTGGTTGACAATACTAATTTATATACAGGATGCTTGAAATGCAGTTCACTGAATAAAGAAATGTAGTATTTATTTATTTGGAAATGTTTCTCAATTTATACCATGCTATAGTTGTCTTTTTCAAATAAAGTGGATAAAATTTTAAATTATATACATTTTTCATTCAATATTCATTGAAAATTTATGCTTAATTAATAATATGTATCGTACAACATATTTCAAGCTTAATCCACACATTCCATACTATAGTCATATATAAAGCCTTATAATTTTTGTAGATTGAAATCTAGAGATTTCTCATCAAAATATTCTCATTCTAAAACTTCAATAAAACATTTTCTGAGCTCAATTCCTTAAAATATTTATGACTTAAGAAAACCTATAAGAACTTCCTTTTTCAATCGGAAAATAAATGGTTTTAATTTATGCGAATCGTCTGGTACCTCAAGTTATTCGAAACTTCCTTAAAATTAACTTTGCAATACAAGTGAGTTTAAAGGAACATTTTACCTGTTAATTAAAATAGTAAATGACTTTGACATTTTATATAATTAATTAGCACCAAATAATAAATTATTTAAAAATATTTTTAATTGAATTCAATTTGAGCAAATTTGCCTCTACGACCTATACATAACTGACCTGACTGAAAAAGGCTTCTAGCCATTGGCTAAAAATCAAATGAATCATTCAAAAAATATAATTGGAAGTCAAAAAGGACAGATAGGCGTAATATTCCTTACCGCGTAAAATTTATATGGTAAACTTAAATAAATAAGTTTTGAGTACATATTAGGTCTATTTAAGTTATCATTGGTCAAAATAACATAAAATGAATTCAGTATTTCTTAAAAATTTGATGCTTCACAATCAGCTATAATAGGTAAGTTCTCATATCAGTCTTATCATTTAATATCACACGGGATTTCTACAGATTTCTCAAAATGGGACACTTGAAATAAGCCATTTTAAACATTCCTACCAAAGTCAAATTGCACAACTAGGGATTTAAGGGAGAATAGAATTCAATTCTTTGCTTTGTCTTAGAATAAAGCATCTTTCAATGAATGTAAGATAAACAACAATTGTTTGTCGTCGAAGCAAACATACTGGGTAAAATATTTTGCAAGATAAAAGGTTTGTATGAGTACTGAACAAAATTGATTCAACTTGAACTGCACTAACTTTTATAATAATTATGTACATAAATTTGAATAAATGAGTGCAAGAAAATTACGAATTTAGATTGAAATATGCATTGAAGCAAAGTTTTTTCCGAACAATGTTTAGTTAGGAGTTTAGTTAGAGCAATATATCATACACACACACGTAAACACACAAATATATATATATATATATATATATATATATATATATATATATATATACACACATATATATGTATATATAATATTTATAAATTAATTATAAGTCAAAATACGTTATTAAAAATACATTGAAATAAATAAAAAGTGTATTGAATATTGCCATTTCTTATTTAAATGTTCTTATACTTAAATTTTGTGTTGTAATAAAATTATTTAATTTAGATATTCCTTTACAATATATATTTTTACTATTGACAAATTGTCATTTATGTATTTATTTAATTAAATAGCAATACAAAATATATTTTGTCAAGTTAATTATGAATAACACACATCATGTACTTTTCCATATTAACAAAACTGTCCACATCATAAATTTACCATTCACATTAACATATTATTTATCTTCACGCATAATTTAATAAAGCAAAATTTTAAATAAATAAACTTCAATAAAGTAATATGACTTCAATAAATTAAAATATTTTATTTGAAACATTTAAACAAAGTAAATTGAATTTTTAATTAACAAATGTTTAGTATAAACTGATTGATTTCTCCAATGAATTATATTTACTATTAATTTAAATATTTCATTACATATTATGATAATCAGTCTTATAATTGTATTTCGAATAATCTCTGTTTAATGATACATAGTCCAGTTATACTTCATTTAATATGGAATGTCATAAAATATATATATGGAATTTCATTTACATAATATTTTGAAATATATACCATGTTTGTTCAACTGGAAATATTTTCAAGCCAAACTGATCCTTTCGAAATGCTTTAAATTTTGTTCAAATTCTTCAAAAATATTTATACATGTCTTGTTTCAAGCAGCTTTTAAATGGAATTTTCATTAATAGGATTGCGTTTTCATTTCTTTGAAATATTCGTTTGTCATTTATTGTTTTTCCTTCAAATCATATTTGTTTGAATTGGTAGTTACTGATTACATCCAACAATTATTATTTAATACGTTCTTTTCCAAACATAGTAATAATAAAAAATTCTCAATATTTTCTGCAGTTTACAAAAAATTAATCTTCTATGTTGATTCATGTATACTAAATACAATTTTGGTTCATAAATAATTCGTAAAATACAGTGAGAAGAGTAAGAAATGTTTCCTAAAGAATATATATATTAAGAGAAAATTTTCTTTAAGTGTAACTTTTATGTTGAATTTTTCTGGATAAAATATATTGCTAAATAAATAAAAATTATTTTGAACTGTTACATTAAGCATGTCATGTTTTTTGCAGACTTAAAAGTAACGGTAAAAATAGAATTATTTTTTGTTTTTCATTTATTGAATACCATCAATCTGAATTCCTTTATATTATATACAACTTTTTCCTTTTTCATTTGTTAAATAAACTATTCATCCTTTTAGATCAATGGTTGTGTAATTATTCAATGTATGAAGTCACATTTCAGCATTAAATGATGATAACTTAATTAAAATATTTTTAATATTTTAGTTTTCAGAAAAACTCGTGCGGTTAAATTGGAATTAAATATTTCATAAATTTTTTAAATTTAGAATTATTTAGTTATGTTGATTTTTTACTATTACATAAAAATTATTATAAAAATTACACAATATAAAATACACACACACACACACACACACACACACACACACACACACACACACACACACACACACACACACACACACACACACACACATACGTACGCATGCACACACACATATATGTGTGTGTGTGTGCGTGTGTGCATGTTATTTTAGAAAGTAATGTTTTACATGTAAAACAGTGTAAATAATTTATTTCTAGTTTTCAAAATAATAGTTTTTATACACAACTGGAATAAAATAAAATTGATGTTTTAATTAAAATTGCGAAAACTGCAATTTCAATGTGAAATTGATTACATTCACTTTTAACCTGTATTTTGTAAATTTATGTAATTTTATCAAAACACCATTAAAACTTAATGCTTCGTGAAAAATAATGATATGCATAAATGTAAATTTTACACATTTTCTTAATTTTTCATTTCAATTCCGCATTACTTTTAACCTAAATAAGAGAAAGAATGATAAAATATTTATAACATAATATCTGGAATATATTTCAACAATTCATATGTGTGTTATGTATTTGAATCAGGTACGTTTTTTTTCTGCAATTACAGGTGCGTTTTTAAAAAGATCCCTATTTATAATTTGTAATATTTATATTAAGTTTGTATTATTCATTGATTTTAATAGTCTTTGTGTTTAAGTAAAGTATTTTTGTTTTTTTTTTAAATACTTTATTATAAAGCTATCTTTTACATCACATTCCATTAACTATTACGATATTGTTCTTCGGATAACCAATATGTCCAATATGTGTAAATGAAGTAAAGTAAATTTTGTTGCATATCAAAATAAATATGCATGTGATAGGAGGATAAATTTTTTTTATTTAAATACTTAGAAGCATGTAATTTTGTTTACTTATGTATTTAAAGTATATTTAAGTGACAGTCTCTTCAGCTAATATTACGTACTTTTTCAATAAATATTATGAATTAATACTTTTGTACTCGAGAATTCAATATTGAAGTTAATTATTAAAATTTTCACTATTTATAAATCAAGTATCTGCTTTATCTATGGGGATTAAATTTCATAATGCATATTTAGTAAAATATCCAAGAAAAACAAACAATATCAAAATGATAATTCTGCTGAAACTGATATGTGGCAACAGTGACTTGTTTTGAAAAAGTGTTATTATTGTTGTTGTTTATGACACTTAGACAAGCCAAGCTCGCTATGCATTTGGTAGTGCGAATTAAGTCAAAAGAGAGCGTCTTTCGTTTGGATCAGAGCACCACGAAAGTGAAAGTACGAATTTGCTCTTTTTAAGGTGCCTCGTAATTTTGAACTACGTTCAGGTGACGAGGCCGCACCTGAGCTGGCACCCTCCTCTCCACATCAACGCCACACCAGCGGAAGGACTTTGGACGTCACATATTAACGTGGACAAGTGCCCAACCCACGGAGTTCTAGCAACCTAGTGAAGGAGAGTACACCGTGGTCACCCTCCCAACCACTGCCCGCAGCAAATGATGCTTCACTTTGCTGAGCTTACGGGAAGCGGCGTGAAGCTACTGAGCCACTGGAGCTCGGAAAAAGCGTTATTCTTGTGATCGAAGGTAATGTGTTGTATACCTGATTATATATGACACTCACACTGGGGCACGTAAAATAAGTAGTGGTAGTAATGTCCTACCACTGGGGTGCATTGTATAAAGAATTTAAGTGTGGATTTCATTGTTTGACGGTGGTTGAAATTTGCGAAATCATTGGGTGTATTCACTTGTTTTTCTGTAGTCAAAATTTCAGTCGGTCGGAAATATATTGTAATAACATTGGCATTATTTTAAATTTCTTTTCAAAACTGAATATATCAGCCATTTTATCAATACACTTTTCAACAAGATATACTACGCAATATTTTCTGAACGTGATTTTTTTTCAATACTATTAAAATTTAGTAATATAGTTCTTTTCAACTCTATACTAAAAGTTTGGAAAGTAACGGAACAGCTCAATTGAGTGAACTTCATCTAAAGTCGAATATTATGATGCTATAATATCAAAAAAGTTTTATATATAACTTTTTTTAAACTTTTTGGCAGCTATGATTATATTCACAGAACCAAAGGACGAAGACACTAGAAAAGCAAAAATTTCGAGGACTCGGATTTCAAATATTTATGTCCCACTTCAGTTTCCGATAGGCATAAGTTGAAGACTTTTACAAAGAAAAGGGGAAAGAAAGCGGAAATAAAAGGGAAAAAAAGCGAATTTTAAAGTGGATTCAATCGGATTTAAGCCCTGAATTCACAATGCAATCGAAGATTTTCAGAAGCGGAGCAAACTTTCATCTGGAATTTCTACTTTTCCCTTCTTTTCCCCTCTCTTCGTTTTTGTTTAACTTTTCCCAGAAGCTGAACATTTGAATATATCAAGGCAAATTTTAGAAATAGAAAACTGATCTGAAGAATCGAATTCCGTTTCTTTTTCTGATTTAGAAAAAATAAATTATGATTGCTTTGCATAAAATTACGCATATTTCATCACACATCCTTATGGTTATAGAAACAAGAAAAAATAATTAAAAACGTTAAAGTTTCACGTAATCTTCTTAGATATAAGCATCATTTTGACTTTTAAGTCTTATTAGGTCATTATTCTTATTTTAAAAGAAATAATAGATAATTTCAAGATAAATATAGATTTATAAATAAAAATTATACCCTAATTGACGCTATTATATATTATTTCATGTATTATGTGATCAAACATTAACAAACAATCCTGAATATGCTATTTGAACCCAAAGATTATTTTAAGAGAAGCCGATTTATATTTGCTATATTATTAGTCAAGCAAAATGGACACAATACCGATTTACCTGGTTAGCGTTTTGAAACTATTTAATTAAATTTCCTTTTCCTTACAAACTGATGTCTTTAGCAACATCTTTTTACGGAATCTACTTCTTGTTTTGAGCAAATAGAACGTTGACAAGTGAAACTGAATAGAGATATTGTTCCTTTTATTTAAAGTAGACATTTTCCACATTTGCTGAATGTAGGTTAATATTATTGAAGGAAAATCTTAATGTTGATTTTTCCTCATTTCTAATTGACTTTTAGCTTTTTTTTTTACACAAAAGTTGATCTTATACAATTTTACTCTAAGCTTATTATGTTAATTGTTATTAAAATTTTAATTACATTAGTGTATCCTTGTGAAAAAGTAGTTAATTAAAAAAAGGATGCTACAACCGATTTTTTTCTATTTGCATTTCTTCAAATTGTTTTGCTAAGTTTAAATACTCAATGAAAATGATTGGAAAAATGCTTTCCTCATATATTTCATTAAATGCATAGCCATTAAATGTATTCATTAAATGTATATTAGAAAAATATTATTTTGTTTGCCTGTATTTGTTCAAAATATTCCATATTTAATTAGTGCTCATATAATGTGTCAGTCTACTTTTTTTTATCATATTTCCCTCAGAACTTCCTTTTTATTATTTACTTATTTAACTTTTAACTTTCTTTATTATCAGATGCTGAATGCAGATGAACTGTAGAGTTTTAGATAAAACACATGCTAATATATATATATATATATATATATATATATATATATATATATATATATATATATATATATATATATATATATATATATATAGTGAAATATTTTGAAAACTGTTTTACAAATTTATCATATTTAGAAATAAATTGTATTCTGATTCTACTGTTTTTTTTACATTTAGCTAGCATTTTTGAGCTTTCTATCTATATTCTGTTAATAGGTGCATATTGGAAAAAATATTTGACAACATATCACATTTGATAATGCACAAAAGATCATGAAACTTTGTATAGAAAAAACAAACCTTCATATTGCCCTACTTGTATTTCTTTCAACTGAAATTAAATTTTCAAAATGATTTTCTTAAATGCTTGGATTTCATGATATGGTTTTATAAATTATTTTTACAAATCAAAATTGATTATTGTAACCCAAGAGTTCTTCAAAGTGTAATGTAACAAATTCAATTCCAGAAACTTAAGAAACAAGAGATAGTTGTTATTATCTTGATTTACGTATGCATCGGTTATTGAATTAGTGTATAGCAATTCTCCCATTTACAACGTGTAAAAATTAATTTTACAATCTATATATATGTTTTATCGAAGTGTGTTAAGAAGTAATTATCTTAATGTCTTATAACACCATTTTACAGATAGTCTACGTATTTCTTTTTTCATATTAACTTAAAATTATTTTGATATTGCATTTCATGTTTGTTCTTTGATACATAAATGTAGCCAACTGAAGAAGCGCGTCCTCATTTAACTATTCGTAGGCCATTTAGTACAATACCATGATCATATTTAAACAAAAAAATTGATATTAACAATATTTATGACCAAATACAACCCATAGCTGACACAACATTTAACTAAAACCCAATGTATCTCTTAAACTTCTCAATCTAACCTTTCTTTCAAGTATTCTTAAAAGAGTTTATTTTTCAATCGTCTTTACCATATTTACAACTTAAAATGCATTATAAATAAATTGAATAAAGGTTTATTTCATATATAACTGGTAATGAGAAAGATGGAAAACTCAAGGGTTTTTTTTATCACATTTTCAAACTAAATTAATTTATAAATTTTAAAATGCTTTTCAAGGTAGTATATATCTTTTATTTGATTTTTTACGTTGTCATTTGAAGAAGATGTAAGTAATACGTAAAAATAAAATAAACTAAATTACTATAAAACAGGGTAAAAAATATCAAATATTGGAAACTTGGTTTACAAAATGCTTAAGATAAAAATAATACACTGACATGAAACAGAAAAGTTTTTATATGCGAAACAAATAAAATTGTAAAGTTAAATTGATCACAAAAGAAAAATGTAAGTAAACATTTGTACTAAAGAAATAAGGAAACAACTAAGTTTACTATAAAAAAATAAATTTGATAATAGTTTTTTATATAAAATTGCATGTTCTTTACCGAAAACTTAGTTTTTATTTTAAAAACTGCAATATTTTTATTTATTTAGAGCATTTGGAGAATATAAGACTATAAACTATATATATATATATATATATATATATATATATATATATATATATATATATATATATATATATATATATATATATATATATATATATATATATATATATATATATATATATATATAATGTCATTTATAATTTTAGGGTTAATATTTTTTAAGTTTATATCATTAAAATTATTTTGAGTCTTAACACATGTGTTAAATTCCATTCTTAAAAGATGATAAATCAATTCTGAATTTTCACAAAACATACGATTCTAGGTTTGCGGGAGAAAATTTACAAAAATTACAAAGTGTCAAAGAATCATTCTGGAAATTAATCTGATTAGCGTGACTAGAAGTGCAATGATATGTATAAATTAACATAAAAATTATTTAGTTTATTTACGTCATTGAAATGTTTTTAAACTACTTTACGTTCAAGCCAGTTTAATCAGTTATTAAAAATTTGCAAATTACATTGAAACAAAAACTACAAATATTTAAACAATAACAAAATTTCACACAAATGAGATATTATAAAATAACATCCTTCTTCCATAGTAGAAATTGTTCATTGTCAGTGAAAAACCATAGCTAAGGAAACTATCAAAGTTTAAATTTGTTTTATACAAATTTATTATAATCCAAATTTTGATATGAAAAATTGAAGTTCTAATATATTATTACGTTGGTTGGAAAGTTATTTCATTTCTAATAGAAATGAAAAACATATAGTGAATGATAATTTAATTGAATTCTATATTGTCAATTCTTTTGCCATCTAACAGATAGAAGCATGATTTTACACTCTCAAAATGGTTGGATTTTACTAGCAAAAAACTGATGGAGTTGGTAAAAATAGAAATTACTTTCCAAACAACTTATATATATATATATATATATATATATATATATATATATATATATATATATATATATATATATATATATATATATATATATATATATATATATATATATATATATATATATATATATATATATATATATATATATATTATATAAATATACGAGGGTCACTCTGAAATTTTTTGAGATACAACTAGGTTTTTAAAGTTATACTTACAAAATTTTAGGTGTGTTCAAAGTAGTCTCCTCCAGCATCAATGCACTTTTGTAGGCGAATTTTCCACTGATTAAATGCCTCAAGCCATTCATTTCTTCGAATAGATGAAAAAAATGCATTTATAGCCACATCAATCTCTTCTTCTGAATGAAAACGACGTCCACGTAAGTTCTTTTTTAGATTAAAGAATAACCAAAAGTCGCACATATCTAGATAAGGTGAATACGGCGGATGTTCGATCACTTTAATTTGTTTTTGTTTAAGAAACTCAACTGTTAATCCGGCTGTATGTGAAGATTCATTGTCATGGTGAAGCATTAGTCCCCTAACATTCAGTTCTTGTAGAATTTCTGGAAGATATTTAGTGGTATACCAGTTTGCTGTTACTGTCTTCTATCCTTCCAACTTGATGGCTTTGACCAATCCCGTATTTCTGAAGAAAACGGCATAGATCACTTTTTTCAGTGCGCGTTGTTTTTTCACCATTGTCGGCGTGGGATCATTTTCAAAGACCCATACTTTGCTTTCTAGACGTGTTGGAACGTCAAAAAACGGTATGTACGTTTCATCACCTGTTACAATTTTAGAAATAATGCGGTGGCCACCATCATTCAGCATATTACGAGTTTCTTTACTGATTCTGACACGCTCCTCTTTTTGATGCTCAATTAGATTATGGGGACCCAACGGCAAACTACTTTTTTCATATGTAATTCTTCATGAATGATTTTGTGTATGGCTGCTGATCCAATGTTAAGTTCCTTCTGTATCATTTGATAGGTACAGCGATTATCATCCATTAACATTTTTCGTATGGCAGACACATTATCTGGGATTTCTGCCGACGACGGCCTTCCTGTGTGTTCTTCATCCTGAAGAAAATTGCGACCTCTTCTAAATTCTCTAAACCATCTGAATACAGTAGCAAGAATTGGAGATTCATCGCCAAATGCTAATTGCAACCGTTGAACGCATTCTTCTTGATTTAATCCTGCTTTGAAATCGTATAAATCATAGCGAAAAAATGTTCTCGCGTCAACCCCATTTTCTCTTCTGTTTAAAATTTATTCGACGCTAAACAAGTTGAAGTAAGTCAGTAAAAAACGTCTTCTGTGTTAAAATACTTTGTACTTTAAACCGTTATTTTTATTTTGTAAATTCTCCTCTGCGCGTATCAGATTTAGATTCAAATTTCAGAGTAACCCTCGTATATATATATATATATATATATATATATATATATATATATATATATATATATATATATATATATATATACCTAAATACATATCAGTGACTCTATTCATTAGTAGTAAACATCTTCATCTTTCAAAAACTAAACATCAACAACAAAGAATTTGCATGTTGGAAGAAATTCGTATACTTTAAATAGCTTAAATATCTCAAAATTGGGAATAATATTCTATTGTTTGCATTAATTGGGCAAATGAAAGAAGACATGTAGCTTATCAAATTGACTCTGACTCGTACCCTTTCTTGCATAAATCTGTCAGGTAGTCTCTTTGAATTTTTGAGATTAGACTACTTTGAAGATGGAGTGAGGTGCAGCGTTGCCCCTACGTGTCTTCTGTTTAACTTGAATCTCGAGTGCATCATTCACGACCCTGGAATTTACAGAAGGGTCACTATTTTCACTAAAGCTGTCAAATCCTGTTTTATACCGAATATTTAGTCATAATCTCAAGAACAAAAAGTGCCCTAATCGAGGCCTTCAACTTGCTCAAGATATCTGCAGAAAAATGACGTCTTAACATTAATGCAGACAATACCAAGTATATGCCGGTGGCGAAATCATCTGTGAGCCATAGGACCTTTAATTTGAAAATCTTAAAGTTGAACTAGTTGACAATTTTACATATCTAGGTTCAAACGTTGATTCTCATAATGACATAAGTTCTGAAGTAAAGAGAAGAAATCTTGCTGCTATAATCGCTGCCTATATGGATTGCGAACTTTCTTAAAATCGAAACTCATCAAAGGATCTACAAAATCAACATAAGACTTGTTCTCACTTATGTATGCGAAACCTGGATTCTAACAAAGACTGAGTCAAACCAAATTGTAATATTTGAATGAAAATTCCTTAGAAAGATTTTTGGTGCTGTAAATGAGAATGTAGTTTGGAGGTACAGATACAATTTCGAGATCTACAGACTTTTTAAGGAAGTTGACATCATCAATTACATTAAAATATGACGCTTGAGATTTGCGAGCCATATCTGTCAAATATACTTTGACTTCAAGAATTTTTAACCATAGGTCCATTGCAAACAGATCTAGGAGTCAGCCCAAACTTAAACTGACTTTAAAGTGCTGAAAGTGATAAATTGGAGAACTGTAGCCTCCAGCAGAACACAATAGAGGAGTGTTTTGAGCAAAGCCTTGTCCCACCCTGAGTTGTCGTGCTGAAGAAGAAGAAGAAGAAACGATTTTTCTAAAGTCTTCGATTTTAATCCTTACAAACATTAAGTAGACTGATAAATCAACATATTAATAAAAATTATGCCCTCTTTTAGATAAAAATGACTTCTTTAAAATATCTTAGCATTGATTCCACTAAGGTAGTACATACATTAGACTTTATCACCCAGACCATGCTTGCATAGCAGTTTTCATAATTGTTTCTGTTGTCATGCAATTTAGAGCAGAGTAGTCTCAAAAGCAGTTTAAATAGCTGCTCTTGAAAATATGTTATTATAAATTATCACTGGAATTAAAGTCTTATTTATTACCAGATTAATCAAGCACTTTCATCTTATTTTTCTGTTTAAAAATCTGGAAAAATTTCATACTATGACAAGGGTTCAGATCATGTTGAAATGTTCCGTCGAATGTTTCCTTGAATGGAATAAATCTATTGCGCAATATTTCTATGTATTTGACAGAATACATCATGCCTTTAAAAGGAACTGAGCTTCCAGAGCCATTTCTGGCGATAAAAACCCAAAATATCTATTTAGAAGGTGACTTATTATGTGCTGGATATTATCGCAGGAGTTTACCTCAACTTCGTCTCACTTTTCTTGATTTACCTACATAGAAAACAAAAATAAAACAACTAGCTGTTATACTGAAAGACTTACAACTGAAGTACTGACTAACTGAGATTCAGTCAAAGCAAAAAATTATAATCGAGGTTGACACATCTCAACTCTTATGGGTATATATAGTTGGTTTGAGGTGACTCTTGGAAACATTGATAATCAAATACAACCACAAACAAAACCTGTTTATCTCAATTGCTTAGAGCAGAATAGTAAGTATGCAATAAATACTCAAAGAACTTATGAAAGTGTTAGTCTCTTGTTAAAAAGAAAAATTTCTGACATAATTCATATTTTATGTAATATGTATGACTGAGATTTATATTTTTATATTCATATAAAATTTACTAAATCAATACTGATAATAAACCACCATTCTTACTTATGCAATTGTATGACAGCCATATAATGTTCATGAACAATATATTCTTTTAAAAAATTTACATTTCTGATATTTTGGAGTAAATAATACTATTCTGTTTTATGATATTTACAAACAAAAACAATAGTCAAGTTTGATGCCAAAAAAGTGATAAACTATTTAAGAAAATCGTTTAGAGCTATTTAGAGATTTCATAATTTAGCAATGATTTTATCAGCCGCGACTAGAAATAAAGAATAAAGAATTGTTGGCATTTATGTGACGTAAAATTCTTAAAAGATGTCAGAATTCAAATGTTAACTGTTTTCGAGATGTCATTCATAGATCTTGAACAGTGCATCTGTGTACATCATGATGTTATACGCATAATTTTTAAAATCATATATATGGAATTACAGTGCAAGCAATAAAGATTAGTTTAATTAATAGTAATTTAAATAAAATATATTTAATAGTTTTTAGTTACATTTTATTAATATCTTGGACATTTTAGGAGGATTCGAAATTTCTAACAATCTATTAACATATTTAAGAATTTAAAGGAATAAGCGAAGAAAATTGCTTCTGTATTACAAAACGTATTAATGAGTACTAGTTATTTATTTTCAAAGAAAAAGCCTATATTTAATGAAATCTTATGGATATTAACTTGAATACTCTGTTTAGGAATCAACTGTTGACTTTTTTAAAAGAGAAAACTTCAATGCATAAAATTTATATACTTTAATGCTCCATTTTGCAGCAATCTTTCTTATATTTTGGATTACATTATCATCTATTCAGGTTAAATTGTAAAAAGAAAATTGTTTGGTAAATTATACCTGCCATTTATTTATCTATATAACTGCCATAACAGCCTATATATCTTTCTCTCAAATTCACTTAAAAGTATTTATACTAATGTCAAGAACGAAACATGTCAGAACAAAAGATGACAAATGGAAAGGATTCGATAAGTAAATACATTATTGCAATATTTTCTTCAGTTAATCAATAAAACATGTATTAATTTTTATCATTCTATTTAAAAGTATGTTTTGTTTGCTTCCTTTCATTTCTGTATATAAAAAACGCTAAAATTATCTATTTTTATCCAAAAATATGCTTTAATCTAGCGTGTCTTAAAACTTTCCTTATTTAAAGTTAAGTTTAAAATTTCATTTGCATGTTTATTTAATAAATTAACAGAAGCAAATAATTATTTGTAAAGTATAAATACCATATTTTTTTAATAAAAATTCAGTAAATATAAAACAATAGGTGTTGAAAAAGCTTTTTTTGTAGTACATTTAGAAATTTCATTTATAAGTTCAGCTTTTATTTGATTTTATTCCATTTTATATAAAAGCTTACACAATAATATTATAAATCATTTTGAAAATTAAAATTTAATAATAAAAGTATGCAATATATTTTAAAAACTATTCTCTCTAAATCTCGTGTACATAGTATATAGAATCTAAAATAGTGTATATCTGGGTCTAAGCATTTGAAATTTTCCTAAGACTGATTTCTAAGTTAGTATGGAATAAGAAAAATAATTAAATAGTAAATATAAACCCATATTTTAATGAATTAGTTCTGATAAATCTCATTATATAAATAAAATATGTTTTTATAAATGAACTTTCTCGATTGTTTAAAAAGAAATTCTATTCTAAATTTTAAACAAATATTTTAAAACTTCCCTTACTAGATTTGGGAAAATATGTATTTATTTGTTTTGTAAAGTATTCTTGAACTAGATCTATAATGAAAAGTAAAAAAAATTTAAATAAATCTTTTTACAAGCCTTTTAAAAAATCTTTTAACGAATTAAAATACTTTTTTACGAATGTACTCACTCGAATGTTTAAAAAAATTCTATGTTCTAAATTTGAAACAAATATTTTAAAATTTTCCTCACTAGATTTGTGAAAATATGTATTTATTTGTTTTGTAAAATATTCTTGAACTAGATCTATAATGAAAAGTAAAAAAATTTAAATAAATGTTTTTACAAACCTTATAAGAATCTTTTAATGAATTAAAATATCATTTTACGAATGAACTCTCTCGAATGTTTAAAAAGAAATTCCATTCGAAATTTTAAACAAATATTTAAAATTTTTCCTCTCTAGATTTGGGAAGATATGTATTTATTTGTTTTGTAAAGTATTCTTGAACTAGATCTATAATGAAAAGTAATCAATTTTAAGTTTGAAATATAATATGCTTATCACTTAAGAATAAATATATATAAACAAGTTCGAACTAATTTTAATTCATATTCATTACTTTCATTTGCCTACAGTAAGTTTGAATGATAGCTACATGCTAATGAAAACCGGAAAACTATGTGTATTCTTAAATCCGATATCGGTTATTTCTATATTATCTCTTTCATCAATCCACAAAGGGCTGCACAATTATTTAATAAGACGAAGAATCCCCATTAAACATTTCATCGACCTCATAAACATCCACAGTTATGATATATAGCCGTATCACTCCAAAGTTCGGGACACTGTTGAGTATTATCTCCAATATTTTCTCCGGAAAAGGGGAGGGATGAATAAGTACCCCGATTTCCTGTGCTGTCCTGGAAGGAGTGCCAAGTTAAAACTTCATGTTGAGGAGTATTTTGAAGAATGAAAAATCGACATCCAGATTCGTTCCTACTTTTCTCTCAACTTTTTAATCAATTATCTTCGGAGAAGAGAGGAATGAGAACAATTTAGAAGATAATTCCAGTATTCCGAGTACACGAACCTCCTACTCAAGTAACGGAGGTCGTAAAGGTTATTTCCTGTTTCACCGTTGCCATCAGGAGCAATTATCATTAACTTGAAAATGAACTTCTTTGAAAGAAAATCAATAGTTGCTCCGGGCTGTCATCTCATTAATACCATTTGTAAGATCTGATTTGTACTTTGTAATTCCATCTGAGATTAAGTAATATTTGTACTTAGATACTATAATTTTGAATCAGTGTACTATAATTTTAGCATTTTAAATGTTATATTTATAGAAAGTGATTTTAAATTTATTAAAATATTTATTCGCATTGAAATTATTTGTTACAACAAATTAAGCAAATAAAAAAAATTCAATCTGAAGTTAAAATTAAATCATTTAAGTCAAAGTAAAATTTAAAAAAATAACTTTGATGAGAGCGAAAATGTTATAAAAGATACTATTTTTTACATACAATGAAAATTTATTAGAAAACAAATGAAATTTACAATCAAACGCAACTTCAATTGTTACTTGGGATTATTTTATAAAATTTCTAAACGATTACTTTTTATCAATATTAATTCCTATGCAAATATTCTAATGACTGAGGAACTTTTAAATGATATTTGATATTATTTTGCATCATATTGTTATGTTATTCTTGATAACCTATCATTTTAATATTATAATAATTAACTGAATCAGAATGAAAACAGCAAAATTTGAAATGTTTACTTGCAATATATTGTTTTGCATATTATAATAGGATTATCAAATTTTTACCATATCAAAATTCAGTAAAAAACTTGTTTTCCAAATTTTACACAATTTGTTTTTTGCTTTTTTATTCACAAGAACATCTATATGCCAATTTGTTGGAAAAATCTCCAATTTAATTAAATAAAAGCTCTGTCAGTGAATCAACTAAATCAACGTTTTTATATTTTAGAGAATTATCTAAATTTAATTTTATTCTATCTTTATAAGAAATGCAAACAATTACTTTGACTGTTGTATAAATAAATAAATTTCTCTTTTGGTTTTATTCGAAAAATATAATCATGGTATTTAAAATATTCCCAAAAATATTTTTGACAGAAGTGTAAGGAGTGAAAAGCCAATGTTCAAATTAGAATTGAAATGGTATGATATTTACTGTATAGTCAATAAATTCAGATCAATATACCAATATTGATAATTGCCTGTTGAATATTATAAACTCAAGGAATATTGTTATACTGTTTATGTAATAAATATTAACAACGAAGTTATATTTCACATTTCACCATCACAAGTAATATCTTGCTAATGATAAAATAAAATTGATTGAATAAAGTTTACAAATAACTTTTGATGAAACAAGTGGAATTATTTAATTATTTTTATAAATTTTCATTAAAACTTTTCCTATTTTAATTTTTATTTAATAAAATTACAAATATAAAGTAAGAATTTTGATAAAAAGAAAACGAAGTGTTTGACGTTATATTATGTTTCTATATAAAATTATTTGATTTGTAGAAAAGAAATTAGTTTAACAATCTCAGTCTTCAAAACTACATTATTGATACCATCTAAGGATTCCTTTTGGGTTGTACCAAAAAAATAAATAAATAAATAAACTAAACAATATTTGTGTGTGGGAATGTCTATAAGCAATTATAAATTGATATTACATTGTTTACTTTTAAAATTAAGAAGTCAAATTTGTAATTGTTTCTAATAGAAATATTCAAATTGATTTTTGTTATAAAAGAGACATTTGCAATTTATAGTTTCTGTGTCTTTATTTTTAATTAAATGTAGCAAATCCAAATATTCATTTAAATAATTGTGATTTAATATATACGAAATCTCATATATCTGATGAAAATATGTTTTTTTTTCAATTTTATTCATTCAAATACATCAACTGAATCGAATTATCATCCTCATTTGTTCTTTTACCGAGACAAATGACCACTCTATGGTAAACAAAGTTGGGAAAAAATTCCACTGTTGCCATTAAAGGAAAAACAAAAATGTATTGTTTATCTTTGAGAATGGTAAAAAAAAAATTTAATCTAAGTATTTCGAAATATATCACATCTGCCAAATACGAAAGGATCAGAGATGAAAAGAAAACATTGTCTCTTCTATTTTCTTCAACCTTCAAGTATTTACTCTAAAAATATAAAAATAATATTACGCAAAAAGCATTCGAGCAGCACTCTAAATGTTTATCTTTGCCCGATTTATTAAATGACCCATCCGTCTTTGTCTAGCTCGTTTCAGCGACAAACACGACAGGCTTGTTCCATCATTTTAAGAAGGAAAAGCTATTTCGTTTTAGTGGGAGTTTTGCTGCGACTCTTGATCCTCAATCTGCTTCCATCTAAATAACGTCAAGCTTCAAGCATTTTTGGAGAATGATAATTTATAAAATGTGGGATCAGTTTCTTACCATAAATTTCTTAACAATCGTTTGAAATCAGATGGTAAATTTCATGTGGGAAGTTTGTATTATATCAGTTAGAGTTTCTTTCTTTAGAGTGTAACAAAGTATTGTCTCTCTGTTATCATAAATATATCAGATTTATATTTAGGAGTATTTTAAAATAGTTTATTTACTGTGGTTAGGTACATTATATCATCTGAGTGGGAGTTTTGTTAACAAATTATATCTTGCTCCTTGTTAATTTTCATAAGCGATTATTTGATATTTTATTTACAAAATATACTTATATTTCCTAAATATAGAACAAACTTATGACCAAATATTAATAAATTTCTTATTTTATATATTTTACCAGGTTTTGGCATTTTGAAAATATTGGTTCTGAATTTCAATTTGTTTTGGATTTTTACTTTGTTTAACTGATAAAAATAAAATTCTAGATTTTTTTTTTCATATCCTATAAGAATATGATATTAAAAAAATGAATCTTTCAATGTAGGAACTGTCAGATAAAACATTCTTTCATAATAATTTTGTTAGAATATTTATTAAAGATGCGGAAATTTTTATTCAAACGCGTATGTAAACAAAGTTTATCGAGAAATCACTTGGGCATTCTTACTGTTCCTTCTTGTCCACCCTATGGCTTTGGAGAGGTAATTGACAGGAACCATCTGCCCCTTTGTGGGGCTCTTTGCTGCTCGACGGAGGAAGCGATATATTGGGAAGCAAGATCGCTCATTAGGCACAAATGATTTCGGTCTTATTTCTGTAGATTACTTTTTTGTAATCTTTAGTTTTTTTGTGTATTGCCTGGCTATTGGAAATAAAAAAGAATGCTTATCAACATTTTGAAGAAAACAGTTAAAATGACACAAATTTTAGAGACTTTATTTCCTACCAAATATATATATATATACTAAACTAAGCACCATGGCACGACAGCCCATGTGGGACAAGGCCTAGAGTGCCCATAACTGTTTTCATGACCGAGGGCCCTTTGTTGCGAAGCATGTCCCAGTTAGGTGGTCAGCCTAACGTAAGACCCCAAGTGTTTAGTTCCCAAGCATGCTTGGTACTCAGTTAATCGACCCACTGAAGGGATGAAAGGCTGAGTCAACCTTGCCCAGCCCGAGGATCGAACCTTGGATACATATTATATATGTATATATATATATATATATATATATATATATATATATATATATATATATATATATATATATATATATATATATATATATATATATATATATATATATATATATATATATATATATTTCAGCAAAGGAATTTACATGGATAGGAAGGGATTTCTTTTAAGGTTTTGAATTAAGATCTGCACAAAAGAGAAAAAAAAGTTCCCATAAAATTTAACATTAAATAATTAATTTTTTGAATTTTTCAACATTTAATTTTAAACTTTGTAGGCTCTATTAATTTCAATCATCACTTATCTCCATACAATTATAAATATATATGAGGAAAATATTTACAAAATTTGCATTGGATTAGATAAATATTAATATTGTTATTAAATTATACAATAGATTATTTTTAAGATCTACTAGGTGTAATTTATTGACCAAAAATAATGTAAAAGGATACTAGAATAAACCTTAACTCAAATTAGGAGGCTAAAAAACGTGATAATATGTTTATTCTTTGTGGTTATCATTTTATATTGTATTCTTTATCATGTTACGTAAAAAAGAATCTGAATTAAAAATGAAATCATTAAGTTGCCGCAATTTCCTACTAAATTGCTTTTACAATGAGGTTTTTTCATATGGTATCAAAAGCATTTATTTGTAATTAATGAATATGTAAATAACTATGTTTTAAAATCAAGAAGTCATTATAGATAACAAAATTAGGAGTGTTCATCACCCAATAGTCACACTAAAATTAATTTATCAGTCATAGCCATTGCTTAGGCAAATTTCTATCATCTAATCTTATTAAGAAAATATAATTTTTTATCAATTTTTGTTTCACATTACACAGCAGAATATAAACGGTAGTTTTTAATTAGAAAAGGAATGCTGCAATATATTTACATTTTGTTCTCTTTTGCGTCCAGTTAACACGTTTTATGGGAAAAATGATGTAACAGCACAGAAGAACATTTCTTTTAAATAAAGTTTCAAGACTCCTTGTTTTGAAATTACTGATATATAAAGTATTTTTAAATGTAGACGTTTTCATCCTTTTAATAATAATGTGTAGCACAAAGGCAGTGGTAAATACTTAAAAAATAGCATATAAAACATTTCGGTTAAAATAAAAATTTGGCAAGTCACTGAAGACAAGAATTCCTGGAACGGGTGGGAATAATCTTATCTTAGAAAGAAGATACCATTTGCTCACCTACTGGTGTATGTGGCAAACAAAAGTCTGTTTCAACATTTGAAAAATCGAAGCCACCTACCAGAAAATAAAGTAAATATCAATTTAAGAGATGCATCGGTCGGAAGAAATCGAACACATATCTATTTTCATTCCACTCGAGCAAACGATAATGTATTTCCACTACGGCATTTTGGAAGCTTCTTTTTACCTTCTCCTTTGTATTCCTTTACCGTGACTGAGACGCTCGGTAAATACCGGCAAAAAATAAACAGAAAACAAGTTGGAACACAAGAATTGACAAGAAAGAACTGACAAAAAGTAGGCGGGTTGGAACGAAAAGAAAAGAAACATTTAAGGGTCGATACCAGAAAGAGAAACATCTGCCGGGTAAGAAACATTTAAAAAAAAAATGGCGATATAAAAAAAGTAAAAACTCTAGAAGAACGCAACTGGAAATTGACAACTTTTTCCAGACCTCCATGCTGCTTAGAAATACTTCTTCGAACACAGGGTATATATATATGACATTTTTTTTTATTTCTGTTGTTCGTTTCTTGCATTCCTTTCTTTCGATTTTATTCTTTATTCTCCGCAGACGAATCAGATTTCTGTTGCAAAATTTGACAAGTGTCTTTTCGAATATGAGGTGGTCAACACTTATTTGACAACCTATTACGCTGCGTGAGAAGTATGAGTGACAACTTCTCTTTCTAAGACTGTATAAGGGACTCTAAGAATTTTTTTCTATCGGTATTGCATTTTTTCTTTATTTTCAATTTGACAAGAGTGTTTTTTTTTCCAAATAAATTTATTGAATTCAGATTTCAAACAAATTTTATCTTTTCTTTATTATTTCAAAGTAAAAGTAAATTTAATGATGATACAAAATATCTTGCTTTATTTTTTCAATAAACAGAAACATTTTTCAATTATTATCATTATAATTTTATAAAATTTCAAATGATTTGATGGGTTATTAAGAAAACTTGTTGTCTGTTTGCGTTAAAATTAATACATAAGAAACTTCCTAATTCATAATTATAGCTGAATTACTTAGATATCATAATTTAATACACAACTTTGTTTACAATATTCGTAAAATTTTTACAAAAACTCCTAAATTACATTAACATTCTAATTAGTGTGCCTAACGCAGTTTAAAATAAAAATTTGAATCAATACTTATTTCACTGAATAAATATTTTACTTTATGATAAAAGCAAAAATTATCATTTTTGCTTTTATCATTTATCATTTACAAATTATCATATTTGTCATTTTAAATATCTTTTTTTTTGACTTTTTAAATAAATTTATACAACATTTTTAAAAGTTGCTCTTCCTTATGTGATTTAAATGTGATGCAATTTTAACTTTCTATTTTTGATGTCAGGTAAATAATCTAACATTGTGTAATGGACTCTATTAGATGTAAAAACTTTTAAAAAGCTTAATTAAGTACATACTGTACATTTTCCCTGTGGAAAAAACATTTTACTGATATTTGACCATACTCAAATGCTACAAGTGAAGAAATACAACCTTTTTCCAACTACATTTCCGACAAATGTGTAAGCATGAAAATGTTTTATAATGATATATTAATTATTCTGGATCCTTTCAAGTTGAATAACTCAATCCTATGAGTTGGCCATAGAAAACTTTTTGAGAAAATTTGATAAATTGATGTAGCAAATGATTTGAATATTCGACAGGTTAACAGTCTAAAAAACCTTATGTCTTTCTAGATGGTAGATTGATTTTTTTAGTTATCATACTTAAAAAAAAGAAAATAAACTTGTTTTAACTGAGATTAGACACGAGTTTTTTCATAATGAAGATTACAATTCTACCATTGGGTCATGAGAATTAAAAGTATTTGTAAATATGTAGTGGAAAGACAAGCATCAATGTGTTATATCAAAGCTTTTTACCATCCGCTACCTACTGTTACCTTTTTAAGGAGTTTCATGGCTAGTATTGGTAAGAAAAGAAACCCGGAAAGCCTCCTCAGCATCTACTACGACAGGCTAATCGTGGCCTTGTGGTAGGTTAGCGGCTTCAGAGTATGAGATCTTGAGTTCGATCTCAACAATTGTTGAATAACGGGAGGTGGACCATGTACTTCAGCTTACACATTTATTAAATTTGGGGTTTGGGGGCTTTTTCCCGTTCCTTTTCTTGAATAAGGCCTATTTTCTATGAAATGCCTTTTCAGGAGGCAGTTTACGTTTTGCATGTTAAAATTCATTGCAAGGGTATTCAGTAGTTAGGCTGTCCATTATACTTCGTTAAAGTATCTACCGAAGGACTTACAATGGTTTAGTGATAGAAAGAATGGTTCCGGAATTGATCTGCCTTAGCGTAACTGTATTGACAGGTTTTATCCTACGACAACCTTGCGCTTCTCGACTATCTTATTTGCAGCAGATATGATCTGGAGGTGTATGCTTCTGTTATCTTGCAGCTTTCTAACTGCAACTTACGACAAGTGCAAGTAAAGGTGGCTACCAGTCATGTCCTATAGTGCAAAAGGGCAGATCTGTCCAGAAACGCAAACGTTGACAGGTGTGTTTGCGACAATCTGCCCAAATTTACCACGAAATGTGCCATTCCACGGCTCATGTAGAATGTTGCACGGAACGAATAAATCAAAGCCCATACTACCCTTGTCATACCTGGTACATTTCTGATAGAGGCTATATCTATTGATAGTAGAAAGTTTTTCAGAGTGAAAACTCCTGGGCTCGATTCCAGCCAAGCGCCGATCAACTGTAGATAGATGTTGTTCTTCTGCATACATGTCGGAATGAGCTTGAGTTTTCTGGGTTTTCTCCTTTGCATTATCCTATACATTGCACTGTGAATATGCTCACTATTAAAAAAAAACTTCGTTGAAGATTGACAGTTTACGATTGGATGCTAAAATGCTTTTTAAACAGCCTTAAGCTATTAAATTGTCCACTGTACTGTATAAAAGCACCAATTAACTCAAGAAATGAAATCCAAAAATCTATAAGATCTATTTTCAAGCTTGCGTTGCTTAAGTGTAAAACAACGTTCTTCTTAGAAGGTCTCGGGTTCGATTCCATTCATTGCTGAACAAAGGTAGATGGATGTTCCATTTCTGTTTTCTGTACATCTTGGCTGTTTAATACTTAAAGATTTGAAAATATGCACAGTGTATACTATCAAAAAAGTAAAACCAACTTCATTTTAAAATCATAAAGAGTTAAAAATATGCTTAATTTTAAAACTAATAAAATTATGTGAATATTATTTCGAATTAGTAAAAATGTCAATCTGTTCTATAAACTCTTATATCTAATTAACTATCTCTCCTGTTTTTTTTAAATCATTATAATTATCAAATTTTTCATTAAAATATTGAGTTGAAAGATGCGTTTTTTCTTCTAGAAACATTTAATAATATATAATTGATTAAAATTGCTTAGGCTTTTTTAGATTTGAACAGTTTATAACGAACAAAAAATTACTCTCCTGAATATGCCTTTAACATTCCAAGAAATAGTTACTAACTTAAAAATGTACGTTTTAGTTAGTTTTTAATATAATAACATGTTACATCAAAATGAGAAAATTTTTAAATTAAATTAAAATGTCTACCTGTTATTGAATTTGTTTCTTTAGTGTTTGAAAGCAAATTTAATTTTTTTTGAAACAAAGGTAACGAAGTAATTTTTCTCGCATCAATGTCAATTTATATAATTATATATCTGAATTTAATAAAATATATATCCCATATTTTCTTGAGATAAAATATTAACGTGATTTTTATTCTATTCTATATTTTAGCGAAGGTATCTTTAATGTGGGATTTTTTTTCTTACTCTTACAAAAAAATGTGCTTTTTCTAAAGTATTGAAAATAAATTTCATTTCTTTTTGGAATTTTAGGTTTCTCTTTCGCAACAATCTTTTATTTATTACGAAAGCGGTGAGCTTAAAAGAACTCATCTCGATTAAAAACTCCCCAGGTTCTACCCAAATCCCACCTTCAAGAAAGAAATATCGTTGCAAGGGAAAAAATGTCCTCCTTTTTTATGATTTGAGATTTGAAACACTCACTTTCAAACCATTTTTTCATATCTTGTTAAAACCCTTTCGAAGCCTTTATCCACCTCTTTTAAAATATGGCTTGTTTGAGAAGCAATAAACCCTTTTTTTTTCTCCCGGAGCTCGCGTACTAACATCTTTCATGGAAAATTTCATTTTGGGATGCAAGCGCTCGATTTACGAAACATTATTCCGGAAGTTTTAGCCCCAAAACCTCCCCTAAATTTCGCTTTAGCCATGATGAGAAGAAAGAAGTATTTTGGGACAAGAGAAAAAGAAATCAATATGTAGGAATATTTTTGAGTAATACATTAAAAAGTTCTGGCGGCCAAGACATTTTTTCATATCAATGAACATAACTCCTATTTATCCCCTTTATTATATACTTTGCTGCAATATCTATAAACAGAAATACAATTATACCAATTGAAGTTTTAAATAAATGTGATGTTTATTGTAATATAAATGATGTAAATTATAAATTATTAGATTTCTAATATGAAATTTCGTATATCTCTAAAGCTTCTCATTCATCTCATGTGTTAGTGAAATCTTTGTGGCTTGTTGGAGAAAGACATCGTCCTTTTTAACCATGAAGATGTTGTTTTTTTCGTTCCAGTTGAGACCATAATTACGTCATATATCACAATTCTCATTGGTTTAAAGTTACCATGGCATCAGATAACGTATCATCTACGTCATATCGTATTAAGACAGTTTATTGACGAATTTGCTTCCAGTCTTTAAATCGCATTCTGTCGATCGGCAGCAAACAAGGCGAAGTTCACCATCGAGTGTCTGAGTATCTTAAACAATGAAAAAAAATTCCTTTATGATTTTTACCAGTAACAAAGTTTTTTTAATTATAATTCTTTCTGCTTGTAAAAGTTTTCAAAGTCATGGAAGTTAACTGTTGTTCTAAATAATTAGTTTCCAAATTTTCAAATCTTTATAGATATTGCTTATAAAAATAAACACATCGAAAATAGAACAGAAGAAAAAACAAAATAAAAGACAAAATATCCACTTTCTGGTTAATTTAAATTGGCAAGGATGATTTAAATTTTTTGTTTCATATATTTGTTAATTAGTAGGCAGTTGATTCCGTACTTGATCGAGTCAAAAACCATTAAACTGAGAGGCGTTACAGGTTAAAAGTTTCATTGTGATGTAGGATGAGGAGAGTTCCAGCTCTGGTGTCGATTTCGTCAGTTGACTGCGTTTCATATTTAGGAGATGGTTGGCTTGTCTAGGGGATTGGTTTGGTAGAAATAGGGATAAGCAAAATTACTGTAATATACTAGCTTAATCGTGTATTAAACAACTAACTTTAGGTAATGTACGTTCAATTTAAAAATGGCTCAAAATATTCCGGCCAACTCTTTATTAATTTAATATTTATGCACATCAGATATTTAAAAATAATTCAATTTAATATTTATGATACTTTCACTAATTTGTAGAATTTACAGTAAAAAAATTAAATTTTTGTCTTATTAATTTTTGGACACTTTTCCATTATATCCCTACTTTTGATCCTAAAGAAATAGCATGTTTTTTTTTATAAAAAAGCGAAAATAATAATAACATGGAGACGATTATTTTATTGGCTCAAAATTTCTTTTCAAATTTAACTTATACTAAATCGATTTTTCTGTGCAAAAAGTGATAAACAATAGTTAAAAAGCTAAATGCTAAACAAAGCTAAGCATAGTTGTGGCAAAAGATTGCTTGGTGATAATTTTTCCGGTTAAAAGAAGCATCACGGTCACAAGTCATCAAGGACAAAAAACAACTAATTACCGCAAAATATAATTTTGTCTCTTTGGAAAAATGTACTATTAAATTATATTTAAGCAATCAATCCTCAACGCGATTGTGAATCAGTTTCCGTCAGAAATAAATATTGGCATTTAAATAAGTTTTATCAATGAGTGATAATTATTTACCTTATTAAATTTAAATAAAATGCTTGTTATTATTTTTTAATAGCTTCTGAAAACGTAAACATTTTTAAGCAATACATTATGCAAATGGAATATTTATGAGAGTAATTAAAGATTTTTTCTGTCCCCTTAAGAGCGATTATCAAATGTGGAATTATAATAGAAAAGTACAAAAAAAAAGGACTCTAAATCACATGGTAAATCTTGCTGCATTAACAAAGTTAAATTTATTTTATTTTCCTTAAGAAATAAAATCACAGTTCTAACAAATTTTATATGAATTAGTAAAAAAGAAGTCAACGCGTTAATTTTTCAATTGAAATTCATCAATATTTACTTAAAATTACGAGCAAAGATTAATGACAGTTCAAAACATATATGCTGCTTTATCAATAATTTAAAATTTAAATTAAAATAATTTAAAATAGGAATTTAATTTGTCTAATTTTTCTCTCAATATTTTTAAAAATCTCATATAATAGTTACAAAAATGTATTATTAAAAGTCTAATCGGAGAAAAAAACTGTTCAACAATACTATTTGCTTTTTGAAAAGTACATATAATAAACGACTAAATTGCAACAGTTTAATGTAATAAAATGTGATTTAGTATTTGTGAGTATTTAACCATAAATATTTTTTCTTGGGAAAGGCATATAAATTATATCCATTTTCAAAAGAAAAAATCAAAATTTTAACTATTAAGTAAACATTGTATCTGTTGCTGAAAAGTGTATGATATGTGAAATTTCACTGGAAAACTTCTATATGTAAGAAATAAATACTTAGGATTTCAAATGTAAAGCTTAAATTTGTGAAAGCTATTATTAACAAAATAGAATCTATATAATTGACGGAATTGGAGCTCAGTAAGTTTTTATAATAGTGGAACTCATAGACGAATGAAAAATAAAGGCACCGAATATTTTAGGAATTTTTTATTTGCACTCAGACAATTTAGCCTTGACAATCGATGATATTTGTAGTTAAAATTATTCTTCTTTTTTCATGGATAAATTAATGTATTTGCAGATTTCATGATTTTTACTTGGTTACTTTACTAAACTTTTAAAATTTTTAATACATAAATTCATATACGTTATCAGTCATTAAGTAATTGGACAGCAGAGTTAAAGAAAGAAAATAATTTTCATTCACAAAAAATAATAGGCGGAATTTTCATGAATGACAGTCACTACGAACCTCCTCCGAGACATATTCAATGGCTCCCTTTATACTGTGATGATGGGCATCACCAATTAATTTGGAGAAATCAGACCAGGCAGAGTTCATTTACTGATTTCAGTTGGTAGAATCAATTTTACAACCTGTCTCATAGGTGTTCGATAAAATAGCCTATATATTACTTCTCTATTTCTATATCAAGCCATGTTAGACCTTGAAAAATAAATTTTGACTTTGCGCTTCAGTGAAGAAAAGGAGTCCATATAATTAAGCTTCAATACCTTGAAGGTGCTCATTGGAACGCAGTATAGCGCAATAGGTTTTTCCATGTCAAGCCATGGAGATCCTTGGAAAGTGATTCCAGCTTTGTGCTCCTGGAAGTAACAATACATTAAAACTGCATTAATGTAGGAAGCAAATGATTATTTAGAATAATGCAATTTGTCTTAGAATGGAGCTTGTACGTATTGCAACGAAGAAACTCACACTACATCAGGAAAATCTCAAAACATACCACATCAACTGTAAAACTATATTATCATTACAGTACAGAACAGCAAGAGCCGTTCTCAATACTTGCAACCAAGTTAGACATTTTTATCCAATTTGCAACGTATGAACTTTGATTTGTAGTATCTTAGCAATTGCTTCAATTGTTCCTATGATCCATTTTCACTGATATTTCTATCTCAATATCTAGCAGATTTGTTGAATTGAATGGTCAAATATATATGATCGCAAGCATAATACGTTAATTCAGGAGTTCAGACATATTAGGGTTGATGAAAAAATCCCGGATGTTTTTGAGCTTGATTGATTAAGCGATTGATAAAATCATTGCTATCCCATACTACTTGAAAGAGTGGGCCATGGTAGCCAAGTGGTAAGGGTATCGGTCTTCCATCTGGAAGAGTGGAGTTCGATTCCCAATGCCGTCAAAGACCCACCGAGTACATGCGATATACGTGCTCGTTAAATCTGTTGAATCGAAAGTCCTGTGGTCGGTCATTGAGCAGTTACTATGGGTGCAATGGTCTGGAGAAAATTTCCTCCCTCTTCAGATCAATGTCAAAATTGAGGAAGTGGATCCTCTCGAGGTGCCATCTATCGGAGAATTTATAAAATAGCAAAGGTATACTTTTACCTTCGTGGTGCTCTGACTAAAACGAAAACCACTCCCTATTGACTTAAATTCGCATAGCCAAGGCGTAGCGAGCTTGGCTTGTCCAAGTGTCATAAGTAACAATAACAACTTGAAACAGTATTTCTCTGACTGGAATATCCAATATCTTTGGGCTCTAAAAATGTCCCGTATGGAAAAGCCTTTTCTGTAATAATGAATATTACTTTTTTATCGAAATCTAAATCTCCACATGGTCTGTCATCATGTACATAATGGACAACAGTATGACGTTCTAAAAAATACTAATGAGCTGTTTTGAATCGAAGTCTAAATATTTCTTGTTAGATAACATATATAATTAAATGAGATCACCATTTAATAGTATAAAGTTTAAATAATCCTCCGAAATCATGAATTTTAATATACAAAATTTAATTAAAGCTACTGATCATAACATGTTTCTGGATCATTTTATGAAGTCATTCTTTTAAAAACGAATAATTTATTCATGTGATATATTCTATTAAATGTGGAATTCTTATAACTTTTAGAATTAATTTATAAAATATTTTATTAAATTTATAGTTTTTGCAGTACTTTATACCTTTGTTAAATTAGCAATTTTTTAAAATTCGAAATCTATTTGAGCCAGTTTCCTCGTAATCGTACAGTCATACTTAAGACAAATTTAAGGGATGCTTAAATTTGTCTTAAGTATGACTGTACGATGACGAAGAAAATTTAAAATTCAAGAAATAAGGGATACTTATTTCTTGAATTTTAAGTTTTCAAAAATATATATTTAAGTAATTACATTCCTTATACTAAATTCCTTATAAATAATCAATAGAAATTTTGATGTGCAAAAGAACTGTTTCTTTCTTATAATTTATATAATTGGGTATTTCTCATAATTTTTATATATTTAAAAATGTGTATGTGTAATATAATAATGGTATAATAAATATAATTCTTGTACTTTAAATATTATTTTCAATTTCTATGACTTTTACATTTGAACATACCAAATTCAATTATTTAATACAAATTTAATTGCACACACTAATGAACTTATTGATATTTTTGCATGTTCTAATTCCACTAGTACTATTCTAGTAATGGTATGTACTAGAAAAGAGATGAATAAACTTTTCTATGCCAGGAGTTACTTTTGGTTTCTTATTTGTCTGGCAATCCGCTTAATAAAGATGGCATATTGTATTTTGTTTACAAAGAAGAACTATATTCTGAGTAGGCAGATCATAAAAATTGGCACTACAAATTATCTTGGCCTTCTACTGGTTGATCGCGTTCCCTTTAATCCCAATCTCTGCTTTTAGGTGTTCACATATGTTTTGTGTATTATATCTACTTACACCTTACATTGCATGTATTACGATTATAATTATAAATGACCAAAAATGGCCTATGAATCTTGTAGTTTGACATTTACAAGACATATATCTGAAATTTATCTATTTTAAAATCCTATACTACTCTATACATACTGAAAACGATTTAAAAATAAAATCTTTAGGCACTCGGGCGAGAAAATCCCCTAGCAAATCCGGTTTCTGTACATGATCTGCTGAAATACGAAAAAATAAATTTGCATTTTTTTACCGCAGGGAGAATTTCGATATCATTTCGAAAACATCAGAATCTGCGATTGCAACAGAGAGGAGGACATTGCTGAATGGGAGCTTTTGCAACGGAGAAGCATAAAAGGGAACTTCGATTTAAATTGACTTAAATTGCTATCGATTTTGTTGCTCCGCATTTACGAATTTCTAATATTCTTTTTCCCAAAGTGTAATACAATTCAGTATAAATCCACTTATAGAAATAGTAATAATACATTTTGCGTTGGAATTTCATCTCGTGTCTGATTGGGTGATGAGAAAAACATAAGTAATTTCAATAAATTTGAGTTAAATTTAAATGGATGTATGTATTATATATATTTCATCACCAAATAAAATTAAATATGTAAAATACATACTTTTTATACAATGTATACTTGCTTAACAATAAATAAATAATATACATATACTCAATACACTAAAATATATTTTATATTTATTTATGTTTATTAGGTGATAAAATAAACGTATGTAATTTCAATAAATTTGAATTAGAGATTTTCTTAAAGTATTTATTATATTTATTTACATTTATCTCATTTTTAACCCTAAAAAAACGAATGTTCTTGTTGTTTTGAAAATTTTTGTGAAATCAGTTCTTTATTTATTTTTTAACACTAACATTTATTAATGATCTTAGTGAGATACCCAAATTGGTGCAGTAAAAACATGCAAATACAACGTAAATTTTTTTAATTGTGAAACTTGAAAATGGAATTTTTAAATCATTGTTTTTTTGTAATTGATAATAAATGTTTATATATATGGACACCCAACTTGGTGGTTTAGCAACATCAACCCGATCTTACAAGCTGAAATTTGCGAGTAGGATGAAAATTATTTTCAAATGAAAGATGGATGCCATTTTTATGCTTATAAAATGCAAATTTCCCAAAATGGGGACAAGAAAAATGGGGTAGATTCTATTCTGTGAGACTTATAAAAATGTGGGGTTGTCTGCTTAAATCCCTACAGAATGTGAATAGCTGTTAACTGTGAAAAGTCTGCTGTAGTTTGGATGTGTAAGGTGATGGCAAAGTGCATTCATAAAAGTGAGTTTTGGGTTACTATTGACAGATAAAAATAAGATGCATTTTTTGTTGGATTTAGGGCTACAAGATGTTTTTTTAAAGAGTATTGTGTGTATGCCTAAATAAGAACAAAAATTGTGTTTTCGATTAAATAAATAAGAAAATTCAAAAACCACAATGGTCTCAAATTATAGTTTTCGTAAAAACACCACTATATGATTTTAATAAATTAACAATAAATTTTTATGAGAAATATGCATTGCAGTTTTAAATATATATTAACAATTTCATCGATATATTAATCAATTATGGAAAGAATCGATGAAACAGATATAGATATAGGATAATATTTGTATCAAGCGGACCACACTGATTTTCGTAATAACAATGTTATCTTTTCTATAATATGAAAATAAACTAAGTGTAAAATTTTAACGTAATTTGAAAAGGAATTCATTTAATGTTTTTAAGAGAAATATATATTTAATTTAGCATTTTATTTTAAAATTAGCTAGCATAACTAATGTTTCTTTCATCAATTGATATTTTTAAAGTAGATATTAGTTCAACAAGAATTTAAATTTGAAATTTGTACATTGAACTATTTTGTCTCCCTCATTTTTTTATTGTTGGAAGCTTACAAATAAAAACAGTTAACATTTTAAAATAATAATTTTCTACAGTTTATATTATTCGCTTTTAAACACCCGTATACAATAAAACAATCACAGTAAGGTGATTAAAAATCATTTTATTTTTAATTAAACTGACAGCTGAATCAATAACATTTTGACGTTTATTTTTACTATTTATGGATTTAATTTCTATTTTGGAAAAAGATATTTATATTAGTTCGAAATAGAATTTATATTATAAAATTGAAAAATCCCACATATGAAAAACATGATCGTAGAATAGCAAGCAAATGATATCAAATGATCAATAAATAAATAAACCGGCTTTAATCAGAATTTAGACATTAATTGTAATACAGAAATATTACCATCGTGAAATTCATTAATCAAATAGTTTCATTTTGAATTCACTTGGTTAATAAAGAAATAATTTGGATTAATTTTTAGTTTTTTTTCAGTCTATATTTGTATGAAAATTTTCGATTCACAATTCTTTAAACATGGGATAAAAATTAATGCTTTTTAAATTACAATATCTGATTCCCTATTTATTGCATCCATAATTATTTTGCAATTTAATTTGGACTGTATAATTTAACAGTTGAAACTTTTTCAATTTCATAATTTTTTCATCTGTATTCAAAAATTTTAAAATGTGAAAGGTGCAAGCAAATTTTTGTAAAAAAAAATTCCTCAAATATTTCAATACTCTAATAATATTAAAATATGCTAATAATATAAATAATTATTAGATTGTGCAAATAATTAAATATGTAATATAGTACGATATTCATTTAAATTTTCTAACAGATTTGAGAGCAATAATGTAAAAATTTGAAAATAAATGGAGTCTCATTATTTCTGTCATACGCTATTTGTTTTTAATTGAGATTTTGCATTTAAAATATCTGAAATCATTTTCTAGAATGTTTATTATGAAATACTTTCATAATCAAGATATTATATAATTTTACATAAAGGTAAATAATGATTAAAAATAAAAATAATTAGAAGTTAAATGCATTATGTGGTAATATTTTTAAAATTTTAAAATCAAATCAAAATTTTAATCATTGACAAATTTACAAACTCTTGCTTTGCATATTTTTTTCTCAGTTTTATTACTAGATACACGCATAACAACGCATTTTCTATCTAAATGACGGACGCATTTGAAAATTCATTTTGAATAACCAATTGTTAAATAATTTAAAATACTTTTATGAGAAACTTTTCAGTAACAGGAAGTCAAAAGTCTAGTCACTGCTATTAGAAATTCATGAAGCACATACAAGGAAACCATTTTAGTGTATATTGAATCCATGTGGAAATCGGTGGGTGGTTCCCAGTAATCGATACCGATATCAGTACCAGAAAATAATTTTAATTCCCAACCCCACCTGCTGCGATGGTTTTAAAGTTCTACTTCCCCCTAGTCGTATTAAAAAGAATATTCGGGGAAAGTTACTAGCTTTCCTTCACCACTAACTGTCACATCCATCATCGGTTTAAATATTAATTGCGTCACTTCTCCCTGCAGGAGGATGGAGTAGGGGGTCGCCCAAGGGGTGGAGGTGAAGGAACGTGGTGAACACAAACTCCTAAACAATTTGCGACACCTGGACATGAAAGTTTGGTAATGGATTTGGGTTTGAAGGATCTGCTCCGATGAATATTCACCGCAGGACAGCCCTTCCCTGTCACCGTGAACCTAGGTTGTGTTCGAAAATATTCGACAAAACTCGTTTATTCCACTGGAAAGCACATTTGTCGTAACAGATGGGGGCAAACCAGGGGATTTGTCAGTAACGGGTAGATATTGTTGTCAGGAACAGGATATTTTGTAGTATATTTTAAAAACATGAATCAATATTGTTGATGAATGTGTATGGAGTACACTTTGAGCGGAATAATACCTCTTCAATATTTTCGTAAGAAGGCATGGTTTTTAGGTCCCAAAACAATTTTAGTAAGTATATATTTAAAGTTGATTTCTTATGCATCAGTTATTATTTATGTAATTTATTCATTACGGCATAAAAATGAATAAAAATTCCACCATTTTTTAAAATTAAGTTCAATAATCTCATGTGATACTGGAACTAGAATTTCATGAACGTTGATCAGAATGAAATTCTAGAAGAAAGCTATTTCTTTAGCCTATGTTTAAGAACTGCCTAGCTATACTTCGAAAGGATTTTTGGTCAGAATCTCAATAACAGCTGATTGGACTACAAAATTGACCAAGCACAATTAGATAACAAATTAAAATGCATTTTTGTAAATATCTCATGTTTATAATAATAAAATTTCACTTAAAGTGGCATTTACAAAACCAGGATAGTACAAATTTGCAGTAGCGTTTTATGTTGAGTTAAAAAAGATTAATATATTTTTAATGATTTTTTGTTAGATTAACATGAGTAACAAACTATTAAGCTTTGAAGAAAAAGAAATTATTTATAAAAATATGTGTGAATAAATTTAATAACATTAAAACATGAATGAAAAAATAAATTCATGAAAAAAGAGTACTTAACAATTTAAAAAATGTAATATATCATTAAAGAAAATTTAAACTTTTTTTAAATTAAGTATACGAATCTTTTATACAGTCGTTTTCATATTTGTTAAAAATAAATAACTTTTTAAAACAGCTGTATCATTTATTTTAATAAATTAATCATACTTCAAATTTTAATGACGAATATTCATTCTTTCTTCTATGTTTGTGCATCTCTAATCTAAAATATTTTCTGCCAGCACTAAAAATTATTAATATTTGCATTGTGTGCTAAAGTATATGATTATATTAACGGATGAGGAATATTAAATAAACAATTAAACTTTATAGATGGCATTGCTTACGTGTAGAATTTCTTGAAAATTGTATTAATTTGTATTATTTTAGAGATATTTTTATATTATAAATTTATATTTATTATTCTAAAAATATTACTGTTCGACAAATATTGGGCATAATCTAATTTCTGTCGTTGGCTGAAAAAATATTTTTTTAATAATTTTAAAATCAAAACTAAAAAATTAATATATTTTATCCTGAAAATAACGAATATTGATTATGCGTTTCTTAAATATTCATAAGTTGTATTGTTTTCTAACTATTCTGCTTTTACCTGTTACCCGGTTAGTTTTTCCTGTTACTTAACCTGTATCCGGAGTTAAATTTTGTCTGAATAAGTAAATACTTTAGCTATGGTCAAATACTTTGCGCCATTATGAGACTATAGTGATATTTTTCTCTCATAAATGGGATTTAAGTATAAAGAATTCTTTCAGAAATGCTTTTCCTGTAATAACCGGATTTGATAATAAAATTCATGTGGAAAATAGGGGAAAGTTGAGAAAAATATTTCGATATGCATATATATTTCCACATATTTTTATCGAGTAAATTCATCAGGAAAAGAATATGTTTTGCAATGAACCATATCAAATTTCAAAAAATATAAAAACTATTATAAGGATCATATTTGAAACCGAAATTGGTATACACATCTCATAAGGTTTTTTTTTTTTTCAGGATCGCCTTTTATTCTTTCTGGAAAGAGATTCGAATTTCGAAATTGGAAATGCTACAATCCTGAGTCGAATAAAAAAAGTTCCTATTATAATAAAAATCACAAGAAAAACGGGAAAGAAGAGCATTCCGACTGTGATAAGGAAGGAAGCAACTGAAACCGATTTCTGGATTTTTGTTAACTTTTCTCCATTTCCCGATTTTCTCAAGAAAACCACGAAGCTCTGGTATTTCTCCTTTTTTCACCGTCGCCAGCTCCTTACTCTACTCGAAAAGGGGGGAAAACTTGGATTTAAAGCAAGACGTCTTGAGCAAGATCGTATTTCAGGAACATGTTGCACTTGGGACTACTGTAAGTTCGCTGGAAAAAAAAAACTGTTTTCTTCTCCTACCCACCCACTGTACCACCAATCTCTTCAGACACGGGCCGAGAAATCGAAAAGTTTAATCTTACTTCACTCTTTTGGGGGAAAGATGTGAATGAGTTAAAATAAATAATAATATCGCCAAAAGGGGAGCCAAAAGTTTTCATTTAGTGATGTTTGCATCCTGTAGGAAGTCATTAACTTCGGGAAGATTGGAGGAATAGGAAGGATTACTTGAAGAAATGGATGTGTTGCCAGATTAAAAAGTGCTTTTTGAGTGAGGTCACCAGGGATTGTTGGTGGAAGGAATGGCACTCCATCTTTACAACTTTCCAGTCGTGTGGTGCAATTTAAGCAGCTCGCAGAGTGATAATGATGTAGGAAGTGAAACATGATTCGCACTACAAAAACTGCAACATTTAAATGAGACTTTGAGGAAGTAAATGTTTAGCTCTTGGATTTATTTCATTTTAAAAGAGTTGAATATACCAAAGAATTTAAAGTTATTTCCATGTGGAATAATCATGCTTGAAAAAACTCGAGGTAATTCCTTATGATAAAAGATGTCAAGTAAATTTAAATTAACTTGTGATTTTTCGATGCTATGAATTTCAAAAAATACTAAAATGTAATCATGATTATTTTCGTTTATTTTCTTTAATTCCATTATTTATATAAAGGTATAACGGATACAGTTAATAATAGTAATTTGTTACATATTTTTACTGAAATATATCTTTGTATAAAGAAGAGATATATGTCCATCAACATATAAAAACGCAATTTAAACTAGTCATCAAATATTCCTAAATTATTTCCCTTGAATAAGTTTATTACTTGAATTTGTATGATACATATTGTAGCAAATAAATAACTCATATGTGATATAAAAAATAAGTATGCAAATCCTTAATTTCTTATATTTGATTCTGTAATGGAGAAAAAATAAATAAGGTATTTAAATTATAAGGAACCATAAGGGAAGTTAAATGTTAAAATAAAAACATGATTGTCTATGATTGTTTATGCTTAGGAAATGAAAATCTGCATATTCTTAAAAAAATTCTTATTTGCTGGATTCTATATTTTTGAAGTTTACCTTATATTAAAGTACTGTGTGATAAACATTATAATGAAACTAACAATGATGCCTGCTTTTTGAAGTTACCTTAAAATAGTTTTATTAAGTCAATAATGAATAAATTTAATAACTAATAATAAATGAATTTTTTGGTTAACTTACTATTCATAAGTTTAAAAACTATATCAAACAATTAAAAAAATAATGCATACTAGAAATTATTTCAATTACTTGAGGTATTGTTTTTTCATATTTCTTGATTTAAAGCCAGCTTTTAAAAACAATACAATTGTGTGATATTGGTTGTTAGAGAAAAAAGACACTAATTCTGTAATCATTCAATCATACCTAGTCATTCATTTTCAAGCAGTATTTCAAATTTCAGGCAAAATTTTAAATTTTAGAGTGTATAAACTTTTTAGAGATTTATTTATATAATTATAAAATATTTTTTTAAATGCGGAAATGAAATGAAAGGAAGAAATCATTATCCTAGCCTAACTTTCTTTTCATTGGATTGTATAATATTTAGCTGACATGAAAATTATTTTAAGATTTTTAATTATATGATAAAACTTTTTAATAATAATTTAAAAAATATCAGTATTTTTTAAACAGGTGGTAATCATAGGGTAATAATCCATCAAAACAACTAATATATTAATGATATTTATATTTATTATGATACGGAAAAGTTAATAAAATTTTTCATTAAAAAAAAGTAACATATTTGACAGAAAATAACATATTTGAAAAATTGAGAAAAATAAAATGATTTATTGAATTACCTGTTTGATAAAAAAATTCATTTCGAAAACTAGATACAGCTTGACAAATAAATTAACTACAAGTTACTTGATTATATTTTTGCTGTCAATGACTTTTCATGTACACTCATGTCCATAAATTAAGGATAACACAAGTTCAGGCTAAGAAAGAGACAGAAGCAAAACAAATGTGACTAATTTGTAAAGTCTATTTATTGAACAAAAGTTAAAGAGCAAAAAAGATGCTATATGTTCGACATCATTAATAAAAATTGCGATTTTTACTCCCTGAAGCAAATCTCAACAAAGAACCTATTTACAAAAACCAATATAACATGTTTGATATGATGGTTAACACATAGTATGCCCCCAGACGATGTAATACAACGCCTAGGCATGCTGAGTATCAAATTATCGATCTGATCTTGGGGAATATTACACCACTCATCAAGCAAAGCTCTCCGAAGTTCCGGAAGAAATGTGGGACAACGTGGGTTGACGGGCTGCAATTCGTTGGCCCACCATGTCCCACACATGCTCTATTGGATTCAAGTCCGGTGAGTATGGTGGCCAATCCATAAGGGTGATATCCTCCGATTGCAGCCATTCGTCTACAATGTTTGCATGGTGAGGACGGGTGTTATCATGCATAAACCGAACTTCTGCACCCATGGCGCCCCGAAACAAGCATACATGTTGTTCCAGAATGACATCCAGATAGATGTGGTCTGTCGTGGTTACATATCTGAGCCATCAGGTTAGTTCTGGAACCCAGAATAATTCCTCCCTAAGCAAGCAATTCTGCACCACCATAACGGTGCCGTGCAATAGTGTTCTCTTGGTGGTAACGGGTACCTGGCCCTCTCCATATAAAAGTAACGCGAGAATCAGACCGAAAGCTAAACCTGAAGTCGTCGGAAAACATCACACAAGACCACTTTTGCGGTATCCACAATGCATGCTCTCTACTCCAGACTAACCGCAGGTGACAAGGAGTTGAGACAAGGTATCCACAATGCATGCTCTATTCTCCAGACAGGTGACAAGGAGTTGCGGTAAGTGAAATGCATCTGACAGGCCAACGAGCATATAGACCAATGTGCCCTAAGTGTCTGTACATGGGCTGCCTTGAAACTGTTGTACCGGTAGCTGAAGAGAGCTTACGAGACAGGTCTGATGTTGCGCTTTGTCTAATTCTTTTAGCAATAACTGCCAAACACCGGTTGTCATTTAGAGTTGTAACTCGGGGGTGACCAGTGCTGTAAAGTCTACTCACATTACTATCATCTTGAAACCATTTGCCAAAGCCTGGAGATGACACTCTATCCGATTCTAAGTTACTCAGATACTTTTACCTGGGTATGTCCACATTCCAGACGGCCGATAATTCTACCACGTGAAACATCATCCAAATGCTTCCTTTGTGCGATAACTTTGCGGTTATTGCACTGAAAGGCTCTTAAGACGCTTGTGAATAATTTTATTTCTTTGCAACCATTCCTTATATACCCCTTTCTTATACTCTCGCTATTGTGACGTACTATCGGCGCCATCTGGTGGTTTCTTGTAATTTGCTTATTATACTTATAGTGTGTGTGATAATTCTATACGTGAAATTTTTATTTTAGAGTTCAATTTCTGGGTGACTCTGAATTATCCTTAACTTATGGACATGACTTCAATATTAAGTTTGAGTCCTATTTTTTCGGTTGTCGGGGGATGGAAGTAACTTATGGCAATTCCTTTTCAGGATTATTTTATCTCTTAAAAAATGTGTTTTTCTGTGAAATATGTGTTTAAGATAACTTAATCAAATTTTACTTAAGTAAAGGTGGCATACTTCCCTCTACCTATCCCACAAATGGGCTCTACCAGTTCGGTTGAACTTGCTACATGGAATCCTATCTTCATAATACAGAAAAAGTGAACAAGAAAAGGATGATCTAATACTTGAAATACTGTCTCAAAATGTATCATTTCACTTGGAGGACATTGCCAACACACCAAATTTTAAGTGCCACAGCCACCTTTCCCTAAATTTGTATTTGAATTCCCTACCTTCCAGTTGTTATGCCTTTTCAAATCAGATGATTCAAAAATAAAAATGATGGAGCGAAGCCTCTCTTTTTAAATCCTACCTCATTAATGCTTTGTTAAGTTACATTTGATTCGCAATTGGCATTCATAACAGCTTAATGAGTAAACCTTTCAAAATTTTAATGAATAAATAGAATTTTCATATGTAATGCGTATACAATAATCTCTTCTAAAACATGATATATTAGTTATGTATAGTATATTTGTTCGTTATAGAGGAAAACATATTGTACGAGCATTCTCGTAAAACGCTCTCGTATGAACTCGTATAACGCGTTATGTACTAATGATTCACGTTTAATTTTTCTCGTTAAATGAAATTTAAATCGAATATTAAGGAAAAATGTTTTATTTTTAGAATGTGTTCGTTTTATTGAAATCAATATAAGAACATTTTAAATAAAAAAAAACTTATTCAAATGTAACTAAAAGACAGTTAATTTCAATTAAGTCAAATAATTCCAAAAGCAATTTCAATACATGTTTATTAGCTCTAGGAGCTATCTAAATAACATTCCACCAACATTATTTTGTCAGCAGAATATGTACAAAAGTTAATAATTTAACTTTGTAAGAACAAAATCGATGCTATGCGCAAAAAAGTGCTGTAAACTAATTGTGAACTGTACAAATAATCATAAATTTCGCAATACAGAAACATAACGTGAGAAATGAACGCGTTATATAGGGAAAAAACACGTGTTATCCTAGGGACATGAAATCGCGTTCTATAAGAATGCGTAATAAGAGTACAGTGTTACAGGGGGAATAATTGTATATGATTCATTCTAGAGTCTATACAAGTGTTTATCAAGATTATGGAAATACTGGTGAATAAAAATGAATTTTTAATGTCCTTCGTGAACATTAAAATATAATAATAGATACTAGTTTTTTCTATAAATAAATATGTATATACCTTGGTAGCATGTGGTAGACTTATTGAAGTTTTGTAAGTCTTGGTCTCTTTCAAAAGCGTAAAATATCTGCTCTCTCTGTTCTTACAAAAATGACAAATTGTAGAAACAGTTTATCTGGAACAAGTGTTAGAGTAACATTTAAACTCTTAGGCATTTCTAGAAGTACAGTATCTAAAGGTTATAACAACAACGGGTAAAACAAGCTCGGGATCTTAAAGCAGTGAATAGAAAGAGACTGACTACCATTGAAGCAGATTATAATGATTAAAACTGAACAACTGCAATAACAGTAACCAAAGAGGTCAATCATCATTTAGATTCTCCAGTATCATTAATTGTAGTTAGAAGGCACTTCCATAAGAAGAAGGTCGCTCCGTGGCTGAGTGGTCGAAGTATAATCAGCTAATCGCTTGAGAGTGTAGGAGTGTGGGTTCGATTCCCACCGTGGCCTGGGTGTTTTTTTCGTTATTCTTCTGTCGTTGTACATCTGTCATTGGGGTATTTGTCCTATTATCGACGAAGACTTACAAGCGGATCTCAAGAATCAAGCATACAAGTCTGAATATATATGTATAATGTAATCATAAGAACATTTAAGGCAGAACAGCATTTCCCAATCCACTTGTCTCTGATGTCAATGCCAAACATCATCTGCAATAGGTGTCACACTCACAAAATCTGGTGGATTGATAAGTGAAAGGAATGAATATAGTCTGACGAATCGTCTTTCATAGTTTTTCTACAATAAGACCGAGTGTACGTTTAGAGACAATCTGAACAATCCTGATTGTCTCCGACTGATAAGCCTGCATGTGTCATTATAAACTCAGCATTGTCTTGATTTTCTGCTAGACTCGTCATAACTCTGAAGAAAAAAAGTTCACTAGGAAGAAGCATACCGAATTTTTAACTGACCAGGTCCATTATATGATTAAATTTTTATTCCTGGTGAGCGATGGAATTCTTCAGGATGATAATGCTCCCATCCAAACAACTTGATTTCCCCAATGATGGTTGATAAAGGCGAGAATGAAATGAAACATCAACCTCGGCCCTCACTGCCAGCCGATCTCAATATAGTAGAACCATTATGGTCTGTTTTATAAAGTTCAATGAGGAATCGATATCATATACCGACATTCTCCCAGAATTTTCACATTAACTCTACGAAGAATGGTACAATAACTCTAAATATTATTAAGTATTTATATGAATTGATTTTTAGGAAAATTCAAGCTGTAATATATTCCACAAATATGATTTTACACAATATAAGTAAAGGATTCCTTATTAATCTAGTATATTTTCATTATTTTGATAATCACTTGTATATTATTCCATACACAGTGAAATATTGAAGCTAAATTTTGATTATGAATGAAATAATTGCAAAGAAGATAAACACCAATGTCTTTTCGTTGAAATATTCAACCCAATCTTACTATAAATGAAAAAAAGTCGAAGATCTAAATTTATATTTCATGTATTACATAAAAAAATTATCACAGAAAACTGAAATTTTAATGTGAAATTAATTGTAATTTTAAAAGCACTGATTATTTAGCTGCACATGCAATTATTGCTTTAAACTAGTAATTGGGAAAAATTAGCTGCTTCTTTTCCTACAGATACTCACTTTATTTAATTTCATTTTTAGGTTTAAATTCAAGATCAAATACTACGTTAACTAGTTTTACGACAGGAGAATAGTGGGAAAGCGCATCTTGGCAAATGCAACTAAAGACTATTTTAGAGATTAAGTTTGTTATTAAACAAAATCTGACTTTTATTTCTGTAGATTGAAAGTATGGACAGAAACAATATGGAAAAATGTTAATTAAAAGTATTAAAATTTTTATTAAGTTTTTTAAAAAACATTTACTTATTTATTTAAAAACATTAACATTATTTGGTGCTTTTCCATTATCCATCGATAGTTCTTTTAACGGGAAAGAAAAAAAATTGCACATTAATGTCCTAAAAAACCCAATTCCATCATATATCATTTAAAAAGTTTTAGGTTTTTACAAAATACTAAAAATAATGCATTTTATTTACATTTTATAAACTAAATAACCATACTTATTTACAAAACTTATTTAATTGCCAATCTTTTTATTTCTGGTGGAAAATGCTTAACAATGACATTGATGCTCGATTGCTTATGAACATTACATTTTTTCAATGAAATTAAATTAAATATTGCTTTATTTGGCTACTTTTTACCTTTGACGATTTATTACTGTAACGTTCCTTTTAATCGAAAAATTTATCACAAAGCCATCTTTTGAACCAACTAGCTTTAGCTTTGTTTTCATTTAGCTTGCTTAAATTTATTCATCCATCTTCAGTCAATTTCTTTCCAAAATATGAGCTCGATTATATTTAATTTTAAATAAAATTTTGAGACATTAAAATCATCCTATATATGCTATATTATTCTCACTTCTTCGTAAGAAAATGCTACTCCTTTGGGTTCATAAGCGGGGGTATAATGGAAAAGTACCGATTAATTTATTTGTTATTAATGTGTTTCAAGGGTATAAGGTAGATAGATTTTGATCTTCAAGTAGAATTTTTATATTAGGTTTCTACAGAGAAGAATAGTAAAATAAAATTCATACACACAGCCATAGAGAAACTCACGAGAAAGTGAAAATGCACTCCGCCTATAGCTGTCATATATATTGGAACAACGAATACTCAGCAGAAAACCAGTACAAGCACTTTGGATATCTGAGAAGTATTGATGTCTATTTTTACCCACCCTCTAGACAGACCTTCCCAGTGGGCAGCGACGCAAAAGATAAGAATAAGGACATAGTAAGACAACTCTTTTTTTTTTCCTCCACCCTTCGGTGTCAGATTCGATTCTTACAGCGCGCAATTTCCCCGATAACTGTCTGAATTCCACAACTGCTCTCACTCTTATTTATCTTTTTGGTTTCTTTCTTAAGATCCACCTTCCAGAAATTGGTAGAGGAATGGTCCTTCTCCTCCTCCAACAAGATTCTCCCGAGACTAAGTTCTTATTCTTCTGGTAAAGAGTAGAAAAATGTATCGAATGCAACTTGAGAAGGTTTGCCCGAAGCAGTTTTCTCGAATGGTTCCAGTATGGGGTTACTTTTTGGAATGAAGACTTTGGAAGGAGGGATGGAGTAGCGTTGAAATAAGGAAAATGACTGATGGATTTACACATAAAAGAAAGTGAAATTTTACTCTTTCGAGGAATAACAAGTTGATATATTAGATTTTGATTATTGCAGATTTTTGACGAATTCCTATAATTTTTTTATACTAATATTAAACACTAAATTAATAATATTTTACTGTATATACGAAGGACTGAAAAAGAATGATAAAAAAAGTGAGTAAAGATATGAAAGTAGAGTTTAAAATGTAATACCATTACGAGTGTGATTGTGTGTGAATCGCATGTTTCATAATAAGGATTTTTCCAATGTTTATGAGTAAGAGTTAAAAATCAAAGAAAACAATTTAAACTTCATCGAAATTTATAAGATAAGTTGATTTTTTTGCCATTTTCTAAAATTAATAAATAAATTACTTAATAAGTTCTTAAATAAATAAAGAGCTCCATTTGTTAACTCAATGAAACTAAAAGCGTTATGTAATGTTTAATTGAATTGTGACAAAAATGTCGGGCAGGCAATTATGCAAAAAAAAAAAAAAATTTTCTCTGTATATCTCTGAATATTTCTTTCCCATTTTAATAGCAATGAACACTTTTTTCATATGCCACATTAGATGCAACTATCAACTCGCGTATTCAAAAAAGTGTATATTATTTGAAGAAGGTATATTATCAGTATTAGAAGAATTTACCATTCTTACCTTGCTATGTTTTTTATAGTATAAATATTTCCTTTATGTTTGTTTCTTATAGTATGAATTGTTCCAGTTAGAGAAGGAAATGCAAAAGTTACCTTGATATTTTAAAGAGATATGCGTTGAAATTTCTGTTTCAATCCCAGAATCTGTATTTAATTTCTTCGGAAAATAGTTTTCCATTAAAAATATACGTTATACTACCATTTTCATATCTGAAAATTAAATGAGAAACTGTAGACTTGTTTTTTTAAAATAGTTATAAGTAAACTAATCCTTATATCGGCAATACTAGGAGAAAAGTTTGTAAAATAAGTAAACTTTATCAAAAAGTTAGGAGTATGCAAAAATCCACAATAAAATTAAAGATTTCTTTCGACCTTTCGCGAACAAGTAAAATAGACATTAAACTGAAAAAATAATTTAGATGTACAAGAATCATCTTATTTACAAGAAAATGAAAAAAAAATCGCCTAAGTGAATAGAACCAAATCAATTAATTGCTTAATAACTAAGTTTCTGTTTGTAAATGTGTTCGTTATATGTTTTCACAAAATATATTAAAGTACTTAATTTAAACACATCAGAGTTTCATGCATTACTGTATTTATAGTTTATTGAAATCTTTTATATTGTGTGTGTGATAGTTACTTTAAATTTATGTCATTATTTAATGAAAAAATAAAGGAAAATAATTCTTTCTTTTAAGAAACATTATCTTTTTTAAGAACATTTTGTCTTAGTTAAACTTAGTAATATTCTCATTCTTCAATTGAATGCATGCTTTTTGAGTAAGAAATTTCTATTTAATATGTAACTTTAAGAATAAAAATATTAGTCTTCCTGTTAAATAGCTTATTTTAACATTAGAAAATAAGTATTCATTCATAATATAAACACTTAAATACATTTTCAGAAGATTTTTCTACAATTTTATCAATTTTAGCAGATTTATACAGTATTATAATACTTATTGTATACTTTCCTCTGCTTTTAGCTAAAAATAAATTCATAAGAGCTTGTATGTGCCGATTTATTTATCGTATTAAGAACATATATAAAAGGTTTTTTCTTATTATCTTCATTGATATGCGCTGACTTTTTACGGATTATATTTTGTATTATAACAACACAAATAATATAAATTTTTTCCATGTTAAAATCAGTTCAAATCAAAACATTTCAGAGAATCTTTTCAATCAAATTGGTGTTTTATCTTTGGCAATTGACATACTAAATGTAAATTCATACAATCAATCAAAACAAATTGCGAAGGTCAGACTTTGTAAAATAATAGAACACACATTACAATTTTATTATTGTTAAAAAGTCCAGAGTTTATTAATAATGACAAAGCAAACATTTATACATTTTTTTCTTCGTAAAAATGTTTTCTTCTATTACACTGGAGATTTATTTCTACTTTTCAGTGGCATTAATAATAAAATATGTTAATTAGCAATACAAGAGTTTCTTTATAAATATTTACGCTCACATGTTTTCTGTATCCTTTTCCTTAAAAGAAATGTCAGGTTTTTTGCAACCATGTATTAAAAACATATTTTTTTACAAAAGTTAATTAGATTAAAAAATGCTTCAAAAGAAGAGTTTAAATTCTTCATTGACGTCTAACTTCTCTAAGGAAAATCTTTCTGAATAAAGTAATAAAAATTCTAAAGTAATATGTGAAAACTTAATTAAATGTGATCTTAAAAACTCTATTTTATGTTTGGAAGAGAAAAAAGAGCTTTTTGAATTATATATACATATATTTCCATGTATTTCTTTTAGTTACTTATAAATATGCTACTATATTTGAAATATGTAATAAAATCTCTGCATGATAAATTACTCTTTTGAATTCAAGGCAGTCTAATTTACATTTGTTTGGTATTTTTTAGTTACGTACCTCAATATTTATTATAAATGCAAAAAAATGAGTTGAAAATAAATATTTTTATAGTGACTTCAAATTTATCATTTTCATTAAAATGCATTAATTTTAGGATTCTTTTCAGCTTTTTAAATTTTTTTCTAATATAGTAAATTATGTATGGAGTTTAATTAAAAATATTTTCTGTGTGATTTTTTAAACCCACGGTCGACAAAAAATTTTGAAATTTTTTTAATAATTAGATTAATATTATACGATGTCTGAACTTGGAGTATAGAACTGTGATAAAACATTAGTGCTTTAGTACCTACACACATACTCACACACGCATACGCACACACGCACACGCACACACACACACGCACACGCACACACGCACATATATATATACTGATGTGTACCAAGCAACAACTTTTGATTGTGGTGGTATACGCTGTGATTCAAACGTAGAACTCTATCTGATTAACATTAACAATAATATTACTTTTCAAATTTAACAACTTTGTCTAATCAAGTATAATATAGCACTTTTATCTGACAGGAATATCAAACATAAATCGATCTTGTTATATTATTCTTACGATATTCCAAGGGAAGTGAGTTGTGCATTGCTCCTTTTATCTTAAAATATGACACGTCTAGAAAAAAAATCACTTATCCATTGTTTTAGACACAAAATTATTTAATTAATTTCCCTCTAAGATAGATTTAAAGTCGTTTTCAAGTAGCCCGTTCCGAAAAGCTTCTTTTGGCATAGGTGGATTTAACTTCAACTGTGACTCCCATCACAGTGTTATTGGTGTTCTCTTACAGTTTCCTTATTCTTAACACGTTTAAGTAGGATTCAAAGGATAAATGAAGAGGGGAAAGTCAGAAAAGTCGATGCAGAAATTTAAATAATTAATATCTCCCTAAGTGCAAAGGAATTTATACGTGACACCGGAGAACAAACTTGAGATGGGATTTTAAGGACAGTTTTGAAGTAGTTTACTCGAAACTTTCAAGATAATCCCTCCTTCTACATCTCCAAAGGATTATCACACTTTTTTTTACTTATGGTTTAATTTCACTCTTTTAAACCGCTAGATCCAGATGTATTTTAGTTTGGTGACATGTTTCCTTTTTTTAAGAGAAAAAATATTTTTACAGCTGTTGGTTTTAACTTAAGGGATTGTGTCAACATTTTTATACATTTATATATGTCGTTCATGATTATTTCTTTTATTTAACAAATTTGATATTTATTGGAACTTTGACTTTATTTCTTAAAACATCTGTTGGTGTAAACATTATTGATAAATAAAAGTTTCTTTAAAATCAATCACAAATTTGAGAATATCTAACCGAAAATGTCTAATATAAAAACCATTTTGACACTGTATGCTTTTTCTATAATATATTGCAGAGGAAAATTACATCTTTGCTACGCCATTTAGTAGTTTTGTAGTTAAATTAAATATCGTACTGAGAGAACTTACAGAAACATATTTTTCAAGTAAAAAAGTGAATCAAAAAATTATGTGTGTATTTTTTCATATGATTTTACAACAGGGGCTTGCTTTAATTTCCGGAAGATAGGCTGCTTCAGTGTAAAATCCACAGATGTAAAAAAAAAGGTGAAAATGCTTTAAAATTTTGCATTAACAATATTTTAAACGCCACAGTAAATGAAATTGTATAAAGAAATTACAACTTATACATAACTGTTACGAAATATTAATATCTATGTTGTGATATAAGTTAAAAATATACACGTGCGATAAAAACACAAATCCAAAGTAAACTATGGCTGAGAAATATTCAAAATGTATTTAAGGTTCACAAAAAAATCTTGGTGATCTTTTTAATCTACCATTTGCTCTGATGGAGTCATACCAGATCATTGAAACCATTGACATGAAAGAAGTTCGAAACAAAAAGTAGACACTTTGAAAATTCTCCAAGTCCAGTACAAGGCAGTCCAAAATGTGCTAAGGTGGTTCCTGCTCTTGCTGGCATTTAGGGCAACGAGGAAAACTCTTGATATACCCAAAATCTTTGAGACCTTTTTAGTGACAACTGACAAGTTGGGAAAGATTAGCGTTTGTTACAGGGAAGAGATGGGGAAAGTTCTGGTTTTGCTTTTGCCATCACACCAGTTGTTCGGTGGAACTATTAACCATTTTACTTTACTTTGGATCATCAAAAATACTTACATTTAGCCACAAAAAGAGCTGAATGTGAATAATAATTTAAGTGGATTCAGAATAATTTTGCTAAAACAAAATATATAATTGAATGAGAAGTAAAGTTTCTTATGGCAAATTGTAAATTACGTAACATCTCAAAAGTGATTCTCTCAATGTTTGAATTAAAAACAAATATTAATATTAAACTAGATTGGAATTTTGAGTCCAAATCTGACATGTAATTTAAAAATTCATTGTCAGTCACCTAGTGCTACATATCTTTATCAGGCAGCATAATTTCACAATTTGTGTGTGTGACAATATTTTTCTCGAATTTCAATTCCATGAAACCAATTTTGCAAGGCAGAGTAGAATGTACTTAACAGTGCATAATCTCTATAGTTAAGGCGCATTGATAAAAATTTAACATGCAAATACCGTAGTCTTTCTTATGGAAATTTTCATAAATAAACTAATTTAACAAACATTGTTCATTTTTAATTCACTAGAAGAGTACAAGGAAGTCATTGATTCCAAGTATGCTCTAATGATTAAGATGATTGCTGATTTAAATTTCCTAAACTTTTTTATAGGATCAGAATTTAAAACCTTTAACCCACCCACACTTACAGAACTCTATGAATTAAACAAGAGTAAATCATATTTGCATATAGTTAATTCCTAGTTATGAATCAAATATAGTATCTATTAGTTACAAAAACGATCATACATTCTCCGTAATAACCTCTAATGACAAAGCTGTCTGCCGTTGTATGATTTATAAAATTTCACTTTATTCATTGAATGTTATCGGAACAAGTATAAAAATTTCATATGATAAGCATCCCTTTTTAAATGTATTCAGGTTTCATACAATGTGATAGTTCATTTAGTAAAAAAATTATTATTTATATTAAATTAAAATTTTCAGATTAATCCGCGGAAACGTAAACTATAAAAAAAATATTGAACCCGTTAAAATTTTCCGTTAAAATAAATAAAAAAAAAACCTGTTAAAAATCATAAAAAAATACTATTTATTTTTTATGAAGTAATCCCTCATCTATCACAAATCCTAACTTTATTAACATGAATTTAAAACTATGCTTTTTATCAGACATATTGGTTATAAATTTCTTAGAAAAGATTTCAAAAATAACTGTCCGAAGCAAATTTTTAATTTTACTACGCTTTCATTTCAGTCTTATTAAAGTATCTCTCACACTTAAAAATAATTTTCTATGACGAAATTAGATTTATAGATAAATATAACACTGACCAAAGATTCATAGACCAAAGAAAAAGACGAAGATTTAAAAACTATCACCTTGCTGGTCTGCAATTATTTTATTATTAAATAACAGATAAATCAAATGAAAGATAGAAAAATAAAAATGCACTTAATATGTTCATTGTTCATCTATATTGAAACATAGGCCACATTTTATTTCAAAATTTTGGATACAACGTTCATAATTAAAATAAACCATAATCAGCGCTGATTATGATTCCACATAATGTTGCTTATGTTATGATACCCAACATTCTGGAACTCTACGCCAATCAAGAGATGAAGTGCGGATTTTCTTTCCACTATTTTACAATTATCTTCTATGCATAACCGATGGATATATATAAGAAATTTTTTAAGAAATCTGATGCTTCTTCTCTTACTACATCACCACAATATTTTTCTTTTTAAATAATAATATTTATTTTTCAATTTTTAGAAAAGTGATTTCGCCGTTGCAGTGAAAATGTTTTCGATTTTCCAACATGTCGGTGATTGGAAATACATTGGAACGTGTATGTAAAGGTTTTAATTTCAGTATTTAATAACTTCGTAACTAATGTGAATTTTCAAAGTTAAATCCCACATCGAGAGATTTATTTTTAGTTATAGCTCACGCACGCTAACAATAAATAAAAGACGTATTTCATATATTTTGGTAAAATATATCATGTATTTTTTTATTTTACACTAAATCACTCTGCCGACCGATGGCTGAGTGACTCCTGAGCTGTGGGTCCTGGGTTCGAATCCCGGTTCGGGCATGGATGTTACTTTCTTTCTCTGTTCTCTCTGTATTTCTCTATCCTTTCTTCAGTGATGATGTATGAATGTGGCCCACCCTATAAACGGGTTTGTGGTGGTATGACGCGGGTAACGCTACTCGCCTCCGTGACTTGGTTCACAGGTGCCCGCTGGGTAACAACAAATGAGTAGCAGTTTCTGGCCTTGTTGTGGCATAGGGTTCAACCCTCTTGTGCCCGCCGTTGGAAAAAAAAAACTAAATCACTCTTTTTCCTATTGTTATTTTATGTGTACTAATTTTGAATGAAAATACATTTTTACGTAAATTTTATATTATTTAAGTGAGCACAATATCATTTTATTCTTTTATAATCTTAGCAACGGTTTCAATTTCTTGTGTCTTTACTATGAATACGGAAAGTATATTTCTGTCTGCAGTAAAATCATAATACTTGAAACATTCATTTTAACATATTTAAAAATAATATTTAATAAAAATTTTTTTCCATTTGCTGATTGCTTAAAGTTTCCATTTTCTTAATAAATTTTAAATATGAAAATAAGAATTTATCTTTTTGTGGAGCTCATGATAAATATTTTTGGAAAAATAATGTCTTTTTATTACTTTCTTTGCTATATTCTTAACAGAGGATGTTATATTTTTCGCACTTTACTCGTTTTATTTAGAATTTCAGCCACCCGTCCTCGTGTTGCAAATCCAAATTCATGAAATCTTACATGAGGTTTGGTTTGGTTTGTCGCTCAACGGTCATTTTTTGCACACGAGGGCTAATTAGACCGGGACCTACGGTTTAAAGTGGATTCCGAACCACTACAAACATTCATGCCCATGTTGGATTCGAACCCACGAACTGTTGAACTTAAGGCAAGAGCGCTACATTGGCATCTTACATAAAGAAGAGGAAAAGTTTGTAATTATGGATACCAAACAGTATTCGACAACATAATTCTGAAAGAACGCAAGTAAAAAGAAATGCTGATGGAATTATGACAGTTCTGAAAGACAGGATATTCAGGATAATTTCCTTGGAATAAATATAATATTACCTAACACAATAAACAAGATTGAGTTTAAAATGAAGTATACTTTAAAAGAAAGGAAATATATTAGATTATTAAAATTATTTTACCTCATACACTTTAAATAACAAAATAGAAATGAAGCAGAGTTGATAAATTTGCTTAGTAGTTCACATTTTATTCTGTTGATCATTCTCGTTAAAATATTATGATGCTATATATTGCATATTTTAATCCTTTGTTTTCAAAATATGAAGAAAAGAATGGGCAATTAATTTATATTTTACTTAAATAAATTGATAAATTTTTAATCCTAAATAACAGATATGCATGAGCTGAAAATTTGAATTTAAATATAAAAAATACAAAAGTGGGATCAATAAACTACAACATTTGTAGACATTCTAAGAAATTTGTAGGCATTCTAAGAAATAATCGGTGATACAGTTCATAAACACTTTTGATTTTCCTTCTGCTATCATCTTGGGAACACAAGCTCTAATTACAGATAGACTTATGGCTGAAACTACATTTAAAAACAATGCCGACACTTTTTCGGAAATGAGAACTAAATCAAGGAGTTATTGAAGAAAAAGATAGGGTATTTAACAATTACCAGATCAAAATTAAGTTTTGTTATCCAGCTTAATGAGACTAGAGCTCTCATTATGATAAACTTTTAATAGAACAATGTATGATTACATTTCATTTACTATGCGATTAATTATCATGTTACAGAAATATTTCCTTTATTAAAATTTAAAAAACGCACAAGAATATTTTTAAAAAAATTTCAAAACTAGGCAACATTGAAGACAAATATTTCCTTTCGATAACTGCTTATATAAAACCCGTCTACAAAATCGCGTGAGTATTTTTCAGTGAAGATTTTCAATAGACAAATCTTGTTTGAAATAACGCAATGGATGAGCGAATTTTCTGCGTTTTCTTTTCTTCTATCTCACATTTGGTGTTGCTTCGGATTCCTTGAAAATCGAGTTAGGATTTGAAAAGTTTGAGATAAAATGAAGAATGTACACATAAAAAAGGCATGAAATCTTTTTATACATAAGTATATTGAAAATCTCTTTGCAGTAATTTCATTCTAGAATTCTTCTCATTATAAAAAAAAGATTATAGATAGAAAGTAAAAATATATGAGATCTCTACTTAAGTTTGACTTTTATAAAAATTTCATATTTCATTACTTCTTAATGTAATAAAAATAAACTTCAAATTCTATGGTTCCACATAATAATTTACCATATATTTTCCTACATGTATTATTATACAGCTTATATACATACTTGTTTCCATAAGTAATGTAAAAAAATTACTCCAATTTCATAAAACGTAAAATGATTTAGTGCTAAGACATTAAAATTTTGCTAGATTTTAGAACATCAAAATTTCATTAGTTTACTCTATAAAGTGTCAACTTCAGTAATTTTAAATTTTCATCTGGTGAGAAAATGCTTATGAAACATTTTTAGGGTATATTTTTGAAAAATTGATGAGAAATGCTATTTTGAGTATTAGAAATTTTATTATTCAGAAACTATTTCATAGCTTATCAAAAATTAACACAAAATAGTAAATAAAAGAAAATTTATTTGGAAAATGCAATTTGTATTTTTAAGAAGAAAACACAAACACACATCATAATTGTAAATACCTTCCAAATGTTGTATACATTATGTACATAATTTAAGAACAATTAAAGTTATACAGGTAACGTAAAGACTTGTGTTTGCGCCATTTTTTAAGAAATCAAAATTTTGTTTTAATTCTGTAACATAGGTCAAATTTAATCATAAAATAAAAACTGTACTTCATCGTTAAAAATACTACCTCATCGAGTGAACCCAATATCATAGCAGAATATATGAGTCACATTAGAACGCGTTAGATACCTTGTTAAAGTACTAAATTTAGGAATGATTTTTGACAGAACAATTATAAAACCCATTACAATAAAACTAAAAATAATATTTCCTTCTTAAAACCCACAGAGAAAAGGAAAGAAGAAAATTGTTTCGGCAATATGCCTATCTTACAGAAAGCATTAACAAATATTTTTTTCCCAACGGCGGACACTTGGATGACGAATTATATGCCACAACAAGGTCAGAAGCTGCTACTCATTTGTCGTTACCCAGCGGGCACCTGTGAACCAAGTCACGGAGGCGAGTAGCATTACCCGCGTCATACCACCACAAACCCGTTTATAAGGTGGGCCGCATTCATACATCATCATAGAAGAAAGGAGAGAGAAGAAAGAAAGTAACATCCATGCCCATACCGGGATTCGAATCCTGGACCCACTGCTTAAGAGTCAGGAACGCTAACTACTCTGCCATCTGTCGGCGCATTAACAAATACAAGACTGAAATTGCAATCGAAAACAGCGTTAAGAAAGATATGAAAAAAAAAACACGAATTTAAATAATTTTTTTGGTAAAATATTTTTAAGATAAAATTTTCTAAGGAAGAAAAAAACTACTATGGAATATTTCACAAACTAATTTTGCATATTCTTACTCCAAATAATCTACAACATTCATTGCGAATAAATGTTTTAATTCATTTGTATTTGTAATAATTAATTTATGTTTGTAAAATACAAATTTCATGCTTCTGATAATTTTCATTGCATACAAAAACATAGGGACCACTGTATACCTTAAATGCTCATCTACATAAATGTATTAACGGAATTATTAATGAATGCAAATTAATAACAAATAAATGATTTTTGGCAAAATTTCAGTTACATTTTATAATAGAGAAGAAAGTAGCGTTATTATCATTAATATTCTTTTAATATTACTTAAATGATTATTTTAAATTTCTCTAAATTCACTCCCACTCACAAATAAGCATCATAGACTCTATCCATATTTCAAACTACAACGCGCGACTTATAAATCGCATTATCCATTACACTCCTTAGCTTTGATCGTGAGATTAAAATTACTTCGCGACTAAAAATTTAAGTGATTTGTCTGGGCACTTGCAAAATCGGCTTTCGACTATCGAACTAGAGGAGTTGCCTTATTTGGTGATTTGAGTGAATTTGAAATGAGCTACCCCTCAATTCGAAGTTGCTCAATACAAAGCTGCAAGGACAGGAAAGGGAGGGACTGAGATGTAAATGGAACCGAAAACGACCGCATTAGTAGGATTTATGGATTAACGTCCGATGCATTTGTGGTCATAGAATTTACTTCATTACGTCTCTCTTGTAATCGCCTTGCGTTAGTTAATGGCCATGGGGGTTGACTTCTGCGGGAACTGGTCATAAATATTTGAATCTGAATAAAGCAAATGTATTTTGATGGCGCAACTACTGGCTGCTACCTTAAGATACTTCAAAGATTGGTTACGAGCGATCTCTGAAGATGATTACTTAATAGGGTTTCTTAGTATTGCATTATTTCATGAAAGACGATTAACAGTATAATTTTATGGCAAAATTAATCTAAATGACCATCTCGCATCATGTGTTTGAACGTAATTCAGATATTGATATCTATTAATGCAATAAAATGAGTTTTATGACATGGTTTAAGATGGAATCAATGACAATGATTCGGGTTGGTTAAAATGTTGCATTAAGCACCTAAGATTGCACCATTCTTTAGAAATTTTTGTACTAAACAATAGGATTGGCATTAGGTAGCAACGAGTTAAAATGTCTATGCTTTAACCAAACATTCTTCTCAAACTTTAAGTGCATTTCTTTTTTCTGTACTTATGAGTAAAGGTTATTTGAAGTCGCCAATTGATTGAATAGATTTCTTGGTCTTGACTTAAATATATTTAAACTTATTTCACCATATTAAAGAAAATAATATCTGTATTATCTACTGCCGCACTTACATAAATAGGTATTACGAACATTTTTATATCTGAAAAACAAACAAATTCGTCTAAATTGAAATAATTTAAATGCACTTAGATTTTTCATAATAGACACCCCTACAGAATTTATTACCTACTTTTGCATACACATGAGGTACGCAATTATTCACAAAACTTATATTTATGAATGATATATTTTAGAAACGCTTGCAACTGTCAAGATTTTATATAAAGTTATTGTAACATCGAATATATATATATATATATATATATATATATATATATATATATATATATATATATATATATATATATATATATAAAAGTAAACAATTGTTTTACAATATACTAAATGTGTAGCACCAGATTTGAATTTTTATATTATGGTATACAGAAGAGACACTAAAAACCAGAAATACAATGTAAGAAGCGTGCTTAAGAGAATTCTTTAACTTTATTGAAATTATTTCACTTGTAGAATATGATTCGGTTTTGCACTAATACTCAACTCCTCAAAATCACCTCTACTTTACATAAAATTTTTAAGGAAATTCATCATTATAATTTAAAGAGAATATCTTTCAAAAGAATTGAATTGATTCATTCGTAAATTGTCAGTTCAAATCAGATTCAAATTTCTATTCAAATATAGAATTCAAATTTTCTATTAAAATTCAAATTTAGATTCAAATTTCTAGATCTTGTGCCTCATGGGTGACCAAATCCATGATTACGAATTTTATTCCTATTTAAAATAATAAAATATTCAAATTCTCTCTGTAGTTAGTCCGCGTAAAAATAATCAAATACACATATAAATAACTTCAAAAATATTAATCTTAATATTTATCGTAAAGATGCTCTAATTAATTTATCAACAAATTGTCAGGAAAATAAATATTTGACTTAAAATGTAAGGCTTATATATTTTAGATTAAATTCTACTTCTTTTATTCTGGCTTGATATTTTGGTTTGAACTTTTGGTGTGGCTTTGGGGTGTACTGGCTTCTTTAAGACTATGTCTTGGGACAGTGCAGAAAAGCCATAATTGGTGCCAATGTGGTCAACACCCCCTGACGAAGCTAGCCATGTTGGTACTTCATTCCATTTTATATCTATCTTTTTTTGATATTTTTCAATGTATTGTTTTCTATTTAATATTTTCAATGCATTATTCCCCATATGGTATTTTCATTGTATTTTAAATATATTATTCTCAATCTAAAATTTGATTATTAGTTTATAATATATATATATATATATATATATATATATATATATATATATATATATATATATATATATATATATATATATATATATATACAGAAATAGGGTAGTATGCAAATAGTAAGGATTCTAATTCAAGGTACTTTTTACTAGTATACATTAGTATATTCCCAGTTGCGTACCTGAGATACTTAATTACAACAACTAGAATTTCTGTCACTAAGCATCACAATCTCTGTTATTTCAACTCTACAAATGAAATCGCCCGACACGAAATGTAATTGGTCGAAGTCAGAGGCAGCCACTCTTTCTGTCGACTGCACCGAAACGAGATCTTAATGAGAAAACTCACTCAGATTTAGCGGTGGAATGGCACAGAATTCCAACCGGAGACCCGGATGCGTATGATAATGGCCGGATGATGGACAGTGGACGCTTATCAATTTCCAGGTGAGGTGGATAGGGAGAGCGATAACGGACCTTTTGGAGGGCAGAGATGATATTCGGCTTAGCTTAGAGACAAATGCTGCCCTTCCACTCAAATATGTAACTGTATCTGCATGAATCAGAATAAACTGGAGATTTACTTTGCATGCAGGCGTAATCGCGGAATACATTAAACACAGCATAATGCAGGTTGACTTCAAAGTAGAGATAACGTGATTTCCTGATCTACCATAGCTCACTGGTTTAGCTGGATATTAGACATTCGAATTCAGAAAGAATTAATTTGGTTGTATGATAGTGATAATTCAAAAATCATTGTATTAAGTGAAATATATATTTAATTTTAATTTTCTGTTGATTTTTAGATGAGGACATGATTTTTCTGGAATTTGACGAATGAAGTTGTATTTAAATGTGGAATATTAACAATTTTATGCATTTTAATAAAGTAATTTTAAATAATTTCATAATATTTTGATTTTTCTTCTCTTTTTGAAATATAGATTAGTAATGAATGTTGAAAAGCATTGCGAATATATTTTTGTGTGCTTCTTTGTTTTATGTATTATTTTACTCAGCATAACAAAAATTGAAATATTTTTATTTTATGAGATATAAAAATTCTAATATAAAAGCAAACAAAAATATACAACATTTCTTCAAACTCTGTTATATGGGAAACCATTATGTATTTTCAGTTTTGATTTTTTGATTTTAATGGTTTGCCATTATTAATTTTTGATGGAAAATTAATATTGATATATAGATTGAAAATAAAACGATTCTTAAAATTCCTTGTATTTTAAGCATTTTTTAAAAATTTATTATTTCGATTTTTAACTCTTCAATTAAAGATATATGGTACCTACTTTATAATGAAATTTTTAATCAAAATTGGAGTTATAAGTATTTTTGTGAAGACAGTTAATCTGAAATTATGAAGAGTTCAAAAATGTCTAATGATTATTTTTAGTTTGAAAATGAGGGGACATTGAAGTTAGTAAAAATTTTACAAGTTTATTTAAGTATATTGTGAGATTATGTAAATCATATATTTTGTTTTGAAATTATATGAAAGAAATGTTCTTACAGGTTAATTATTTTAATTGCAAAATTAAATTTTAAGGTTATTTTATTATCACATTCATTCCGTTTCTGGAGATTAAAGTCAATTAATTTCCAAGCGAAAAGCATAGGAATCACTTATTATAACAGTTTCGACAATATTGCATCCAGCGACATTTAAGGATTTCACGCTCTTTTACTATATTTCTCCGAGAACATAAATAGATGTATCTCTAAATTACAAATAACAACAGAGACATTTACTTTGTTTATATATCCTTTTAAAATATTTTGCCCTAAATTAATGGTTTATAATGTCTGAAATATGACTTTGGCTTTGAGATAAATTGCCTTACTCTTAGTAGCAACTTCTTGAAATCAGATAGTTACTTGAACTTCGATTATTTCAAATAAATCGAAGTGTTCATTTAAAACAAAAATGGCTCAAAATAGCACCAAAAGCTTGAATAAATTATTTTAGTAATTGATGCAACGTTAAACAATTGTTATATAGTCTTTATGCTTAACTATTTGATTTTGTTTTGTAATCTAAATTTCTTATTGATGAAATAACAATATCTAACTTATAAATATAGCGATGAGGGAATATATGTCAGTTTATAAATCAACTTTTCAATGCTTCCATTGTACAAATCATATTAGCATAATGTATGTATCACGCAGTGAAGCAGAATGTATTTTAAACCCGGTAAATAACTAAAAGATATTTCATTTTTCTATTTGTTTTCATAATTGTTAGAATAAATAAGCTGAAAGGGGAAAGAAATAACACCCTCCAAGCTTTCTAACTGTAAATGAAAAGGCAATCAAATTTAGAACCAAATCAAGAAAAATGAAAAATGCAGTAATCCAATTTAAATAATAAATTTATATATTGCATATTTTATTTACTCCAAATTTAATATGTGATAAAAATTCAAAGTAAGCTACATATCATGTTAGAAATATCCTGAGAAAAAGGAAAATGATAAATCCGTGGAGATTTAAAGGGGAAACAAATTCAAATATGATTTGAATAATTCAGTATGACAAATGACAATTTAAATATTAATTCTGAAAACAACGAAATACACTTGGGAAGGAATAGAAAAGGAATATTTTTCATGAAGCAGAATATTTTGTTTCGAAAACCATTAATTAAGAATATAACACTCTTAAACTATTTACAATTTTCACTGTAAAATATATTTTGGTTTATAATTACCTTCATGCGAAATTAAGTTAATAAAATGAGAATTTTTACGTTGTTAAATATAGTTTCTTAGTATTCATACATTGTGGTTTAAGAGATAATAGCGCCTTATAATTATTTATAGTTTTGAGTTTCATGAATTATTTAAATAAAAGAGAAAAGGGAATCAAAGTTTACTTAAATCCATCTGTTAATGCAGTTGAATATAATTTGAATATTTATTTACACTTATTCGTGTTAAATACGCTCTGTATTTAAGTAAAGGTATTGCATTTATTAAATTAAATTATTACTTGCTTCTTAAGCATTCTTTTGATAAATGTTATTTCTTTGTTTTTTAAAAAGCTTGAATACCATTTAGTGCATAATAAAATGATGGGATAAATACAATATTTTAGATAGTATTTTCTCAAAGTACACTTAAATAAAATATGTACAAAATTAAATGAAAAAAATTTGAAAAAATGAAAAAAATAAATATAAATGAATAAATATGCAATTTTTTTTATCTTTATTAAACGGATATTAAATCCGTTTTAAAAATTACAGATAAAATTGGAAAAAAGAACTAAATATTAAAACAGTCTCTCAATAAAAATATTTTCTTGTGTTGGAGGCTTTTTTATACTCAAATGCTTGGAGTTTAAAACTCTATTTTAAGATATGAATAATTTAAACAATCTAAATACTAAAAAAACTTTAAAAAATACTAATAGAATAAACATTTTTCAAACTTTTTCCTTACAATGTTAATGAAAGCACTGTTACAATTGTAAACTGAAATATCAATTACTCGTATTTTCAAATAAATGTACCTCATAAAAATATTCAAAAATCAAATATTAAGGGTCTCAATTTTAAATTTATTGTTTTTCCTAAATTTGGTATCTAAGTAAATTAAATAAAACACATTAATCTTAAAACTTAAAATTTTGGAAACCAAAAATTTAGCTGATATCAAAAAAATTGATAATTGAAACTAAACATTATTGTCCAATAGAATTGCTTCATTATAAAGAAATACAAAAAGGAAAATGATATTTATTAGACAAATAGATCATTCTGAAAATGAATAAGTTTTCAAGATATATTGGAGCATAGATCCTGTGTGTGTGTGTGTGTGAGAGAGAGAGAGAAATTAGTATAATATGTATCCTGATATTAGTATACTGATATGCTTGGGTATTAAATCAAGCGGGGCCGTGTCTACTGGTTAGGGTATCGGCCTTCCATCAGGAAGGGCGGGGTTCGATTCCCAACGCCACCAAAGACCCACCGAGTACATGCGATTTACGTGCTCGTTAAATCTGTGGAATCGAAAGTTCTGTAATCAAGCAGTTACCATGGGTACAATGGTCTGGAGAAAATATTCCTACCCTCTAATCAATGTCGAAATTAAAGGAATGGATACTGGTGGTGCCATCTATCGGAGAAGTTAAAAAAGAGCAAAAACGTACTTTCACTTTCGTGGTGCTCTTATTAAAACGAAAAACGCTCCCGAGTGAGTAAAATCCGCATAGCCAAGGCATAGAGAGCTTAGTTTTGTCCTGTGTCATAAGTAACAACAACATTAAATCAAGCAGAATTTGTATGTCATATGCATTTGACACTGTCCATACAATTCAATATTATGCCACAGTAAATCAATACAGCAACAGTGTTATGACCTTTCATTAAATTTATTCATTGCAAACGAATGGTGATGGAGAAGAATATGTAATGTGAACTTCATATTATCTCTCTAAGTTGTATGCCTGTATGATAATGTCGAACGCAAGTTCATTCAAGACGTTGATGCTAAATACGAGTGAAGCTACCTTCATGTTTAAATAGATCAGAATTTGTGCAAAAAAAACGACATCTTATCATTCCTTATCCAGATTCGCTGTTAATTATATTGTTGAAGATGTTCCTGTGTATGACACACAGTTAGAGAATCTGAAGAAACGGTCCCATAACTAGCAGTAAGGACTTTTCTATGCGATTAACTAAGGCTATGTGCATAGTGTGTCTGATTACTCAGATTTTATTATTAGCAAGCCTCTGAGATGCAACTCGTATTCGTATGATCATCTTGATTCCATACATCCCACATTCGATTTATGAAGTCATGCATTTGAAAGCAGAAATGCTATAATTCATTAAACAAATATCCCGGTAAGATGCAATTAGATTTCTATCAAAGTGAGAAACATTTTGGTAAGCATTTCTCCTTGTTAAGTGAATAATTATAACTTTGAAAAGACAATTTGTATTTAAATGCAATTTGTGTACAAGAAATTGCGGCACAATTTCCTTATTCATATTTGTCACAACAGCCACTAACTTTACATAAATAATTATAAAAATCAGTCATTTGCATATCACTGCATTTTTATTTGACGAATAAATTTTACATTGGGAAAAAAAGTTTGAATAGATGACGATGTCGCCTATGTATGAATACTTCGCACTTCAGATTTTGTTTCGATGGAGGGAGGGAGTTCTAACTGTTCGATGGAACTATAAGTTCCTTTAGATTTCTTCAATATAATTCATTAATTTGAAATGAATTTATATGTAATTGTTAAATGTGCGTACCTTTTGTGTTCATTAAACTTGTTTTTGTTTATAATATATGATCTCTTGTTTACTTTCACGAGCCGTGTTTTGAATGTACTCTTTCGATTCTAGATATTATTTAGATTACAGATTTAATATAAATTTTTGCAACATTATAGTTTATTTTTGCCCCAGAATTCTTCAATGTTCCTAGACTTGAGTTGGGCTCTAACAGTTAGAAACAATCGGGTGGAATCTTCGAGATTTTGAAGCAGAAGACCCCCAATACTTGGCCTGCCACCCCCAGAGATTTCATTTCATTTGGATGGCATTAGGACCAAAACATTGTAGTTTGTCATTAACATTGACACTCAGAGTAATTATACCTCTATAATTATGAAATAACGTAATGTAATTTATTTTTGAAATATTAAATTACAATAATTGCATATAAATTTTATAGAAATTTTTTATCGTTTCCTAAAAGTTGTAGGAACGAATCACTAAATAACAGCAGTATAAAACAGTGCTCAGCAATTTTAGTTTATATTAAGCTATAACCAATGCTATTTCGAATCACGCAATAAATTTCTTAGAGAATTAGAATTTGTGGCTTTTTTAATACATACTTGCAAGAAACTGTGAATGAATGAGAAATATGAATTATACAATAAATTTTCTAATGTTTTTGTTATCGTTTTAAGAACTTAAATTGAAATTTAACCAAAGAATTTTCTTCCTCATAATATAAATATTGATATCATTGAACAATCCTAAATCGGTAGTAGTATATTAAAAATAACTCGTAAAAAATATTAATGACTAAATGTATCAAAATAATTTACTATTTTGCACTTGTATAAACTTTAAACATTTTTAATGTATTTCTCAAATGCGAAAAATAATAACAAAAAATGTTTTGGTTTGTCTGATTTTTTTATACGAGACAAAATTCATATAAGAACTTCAATTCTGTATAAAAATACCCTCATATGACAGTTAGATTGTGAACTGAAAATCTGGAAACTTACTTCCGTTCTGTTTTTGCATTTCCTATGCATGTCTTAGTTGCAATTTGTTTTGTGATATTGTAAAAACTTGTTCGCTATGAATGTAGAGATAAAAAGATAGTTTTTATTGGAGTTAGAGACATACGCATATTTCACCTTGAAAACAGCATAAAATGTTTCTTATAAGAAATAATAATTCAATCATGGAGTCAAGTAAATCCTGGTTGAAATACTCTTATGCACATACCTTTTTAGAGAACTAGTTTATATTGAATAAAAATTACTTATAGAAGAAAATGCGGAATTTTTTTACTAATAAATTCAGTTATATATATTTTTGCTTAAAATATATGAAATGAAATACGTAATGTAGAAATTTCTATATATAATATATCAAATAGGTTTTGATAATATATTGGAGTTAAATAACGTAAAATATTCCTCGATTGATTAGTAGAATGACGAAAAATTGATGAAATGAATATAAATACTAAGCAAAACTCATAAATAAGTATTACACTCTTAAATATTGGCGTTATAAATAACATGTATATTTATTCTTTACTTTTTGGTAGATTTGTGAATTCAAATTTATTACGCTGATTCATATTATATTAAACAATATCTGGCATTTTATGGTAGCTTATTTACTTTCAATATGAAATAGAACAATAATCTGTTATTGAAGTTACAAATTCAAGTAAGTACACGAACATTATTCTTAATTAACTCATGTATCAGCAATTATTTTTAATTCATAAATTGCTACACATTATTTGTCTGAATATTATATACAAATGCACACTAACTTTCCTCTATAATATATAAATCGAGCTTATAAAAACTCGCTTTAAATATTATTTTGGAACTGTAAAATTTTCATTAACGATATTTATACCTTCATTCCAAAACCATATCTAAATTAAGGATGAATCATGTATTAAAATTTTCTCTTGCTGGAATATTTATTTTTAATTGGTGAATATATCAAGATAAAGTTTATAAACTTCAAGATAGAATTTATAAGTTTCAAAAAATTAGTAACATGTTTACTTATATTAATTAAAAAATCAAAGTAATTCATAATTAGCTGAAGATACAAGTATGCTCAAAATAGCATTGATGGTTTTTTAAGCAAGTTAACATGACATACATCTTTAATTTATCTCATTTGGCACATACTGAATTTTATTACTCCAAGTATAATAAATATTTTGTTTGTGTTTTTCCTATTTTAGTAGATTCTTTACACTTCCATTTGAGTATGTGCTTATAACTATTTTTTCCACATCTGATAATTTTATTGGCATAAATACTATGGAAAAGTTTTTGCTATTACCATTTAATAACAATGTTGATTGAAAATTATCATTTCCTTAAAATTACAGATGCTATTTTGATTATAAGTGCATAATGTGTTTCCTAAGCTTTAGATTCCATCTTTATTTCCTTATTCAAAATGAGAAAAACATTTTTAAATGCATATAGCTAATGTTTAACTATCATGCATATGTATAATGTATAAATTTTCTTCTATTTTTAAAAAAATTGTGCACTTTTTAAAGTTTTAATTAAAAAAAATATCACATTTTTTGGAAAGAACTCATTATCGGAAATCACTTTTCTTGGGTACCTGTAATCGAAACAGTTATCATTATGAGCAACTGAAAACGACCTCTAGTAATCTCAAACATTATTTGAGTTTGTAAGATGTTTGGAATATATTCGTGAGTGTGAATGTTATTGGAACATCAGTAAAAAAGATGATCGTAATTTAAAACATTAAAATTAAACATTTACAGATATACTGTATAAAAATTCTTTGGAGATTTTTTTAATGATGATAAGTTGCACAGGAGATTACATGAAATCATGCGATAAATTTGTGAATAAATAAATATAGTGTGGTAGCCAGGAATATATACGATACTTTCCCAAATGATGCATGACATGAAATTCAATGGAACGATTTATAAAAGGAAAGTAATATAGCAATAAAACATTATTTTAAACAAATTCACATAATTAGGTGTGAATTAGGTCAAATAATTTAACATGCGTAACATCCAAATTGCATTCTTCCAACTGCGGAATGTAATAATACCATGTTTTGAATACAAACTCATATTTCCTGTTCAGATTATTGTACCTTGTCAATTTTTTCATAAGAATTGCTGTGTTGGGATATCCTAAGTGTTACCTAGAAAGATCATATTGACGCCGACCGATGGCTGAGTGATTAGCGTTCCTGACTCCTGAGCTGTTTGTCCCGGGTTCGAATCCCGGTTCGGGCATGGATGTTTCTTTCCTTCTCTGTTCTCTCGGTGTTTCTCTGTCCTTTCTTCTGTGATGTGGTATGAATGTGGCCCACCCTACAAACGGGTTTGTAGTGGTATTGCGCAAGTAACGCTACTCGCCTCCGTGATTTGGTTCACAGGTGCCCGCTGGGTAATGATAAATGAGTAGCAGTTTCTGTCCTTGTTGTGGCATAGGGTTAGTAAAGTAAAGTAAACGCCAGCAGAGGTCCCTGTACCTAACCCTGAAAGGGTTTTACCAGATTTGATGGACCCGCTGGAGAGAAAAGAAAACGGAACACAGTACATACAAGACAATACAATTATGCTTGCAATCATATGGAGACACTATAAATTATTACTTTTACACAGTAAGGAGGGTTTGTAAAGTATACTATTTAACACAAATTTGGTTGCAATTGAGAGTTAACACGTGGACACATAAGAAGCATTCAAAATAGGTATCAGACAAAATACATGGCAGGAAATGGTAAGACAGGCATATGAAATACATATCAAATTGCATGCATATAATAAATAAAGAAAATAAATGGAAAAACAAAAGGAAATTAAAGATGATTTAGTCACTCAAGTGTGCCCGCCGTTGGAAAAAAAGACCATATTGACAGAAAACTAGTTGCTTTACGGCTGTATTCTGTCTTAAGAAAAATGCGAGCCTAAAATCAGTTTCATGTACTATTAAAAAAATCTTGAAATTTAAAAATCCAAAGATAGATTTATTATGTATTTTTTTAACTTGTCTAACTCTTTAAATTCAATGCTATATATTTTCTTTCAATGATTTTGGAGAGCTGAGTTAATAAGCCACTCATAAGTGGTACTTCTAAGTAAGAATTTCTTTTACCCATTCATTAGGGATGGACCAATATACTTATTAGACGTTTTAACTGACTATAAAATGTCGATCATTTATTCCCTGGAAAACCCTTTCAATTTTTAATACTGATAATATTTTTCAATTTAAGAAGGATTCTAATGTTGAAAAGTAAGCTTTTTATTATAAATGCTGCAAGTTATGAAGCACACTAGGCAATCTTTTCCATTAAATGATGTTTTTGATTCGCGTAAAAATATGATCGGGAAATACTTTCCTACATAACTCTTGAAAATTTTGAATAGAAAAATACATTTATTTGGATTTTTTATTCAAATTTCAATCATTATCTTAAAATTCCTTTTACCATGTTAAAATATACGAAATTATTAAGCACTTAATTTAGGCAAAATTTTATATATTTTTTTAATATTGGCTTAACTGTTTTGATTGAAACATGTTAACTTTCTATCAATAAATAAATCACACCTACGATTTTTTTAAATTAATGAGAAAAATTTACAAATGAAGTAGATATTTACAATATTTGTTCACACAAAGAATAATTCAAATCAAGTAAATATAAAATATGTAGTGAGAGAGAGGGCTATGGAGAGATGGTTTTTTAACAGCAAATTATGCATTATCCATTAGGGATTTAAATTTGTCATCCACATAAGATATTGAAATAGTATTCATGAAATGATTGCAACTTGTTACAAAAAAACACCTGTTCTCATCGAAAGCTATACATTTCTTGATTGAAAAAATTCTTTTGACAGCGTTTCTTTAAAAATCAAACAAGTTAGGTTGCTACATTGAGTTGCATTTCTTCTCAACTATCATCTAAAAATGATTTATATAATAAAATAAGGACATTTCAGATTCCTTTGAGAGCATAGAAAGCGGCTATGAATATCCTCATTACAATATGAGGATATTCTGATATAATTGTCAAAAGGTCAATCTTGATTTAAGATAAGGGTACTGTGTGAGTTGATAAGGCCAGATTTAGATTAAACCAGATTAAGATCTTAATATTTCTTGAAGATTCTGTAATCAGCATATGAATACCGTATTCTTTATTGCTCGATACTTTTTCCATCGATTAGGTTAACTTCAATGGACTTGTTCTTTTTAATTTTGATCACATCTAATAAATGCTTAGGAAAATTATGACTATAATAACTTCTAGAGAGAGAGTCATTTGTATTGACTCTTATTGCTTTCATATATATATATATATATTATATATATATAAATATTTGATGTGTCATGGTGCATTTTAAAATATGCTTTCTGTTTTGGGATGTGTGCCTGTAATAGAAACTACTTATTGTCAACATAATTTAGGTAATTTAATTTTTGCTAAAAGTTTTTATTTCATTCTAAAGCCCTTAACAGTTTTGAAATCTTAAGCATTTGTTAAAATAAGTCAGTGTGGAGCACTTTATGCTTGCCTTTTCTTGATAAAATTTTGCATTTTCTTATAAAAATTTTTCATTACATTTCCATTATTAGACGCATGTCTAACAATATGTACACATTCAATTTGATAATAATCCCTTATAAATATAAAAAATATGTCTTTAAAATATTTCGTCGTATAATATGTTTAATTTAAGCGCACATAATATTTTAGCAATTAAGGAATTCTTTCTCAACTATTATAACTATTAACTATAGTTTTGGAAGGCGCAAATTATAATCTAAATGCTCTAAGATGTTAAATTAATTCCTGCGCAAGGGATTTGAGACTGCAATTATATAAGCGATAGAACAGTGTAATATCAAGTATTTTGATAATATTAACTTCTATTAGTACATCTAGACTACATTAATTATGTAGCCATTATGCTACCAAGAGTTGCGATACTTTCAATAAGCTACCTTTTTATTAGATTAAATTCAATTTGGTGAGATCATATACTAATTGAATTGAATATGAATGTTCCTTAAGCAAATTTTAATCAGATAATTCGAAGACAGTATTTAAATTTAGATAAGATAGAACTATATTTCCTTCATAAATGAACAATTTAAATTCGATCATTTCTCTTATTATATACACCATATTTTCCGTAAACTGCAGCTGTTTAAAGGCTAGATACTTCAAAACACAACCCTCAAAAACATGCTTAATAGTTTTAATATGAGTTTAGAAACTGAAATTATATAATAGTTTTTTTTTTAAACAGGGTCCTGTTACAACACTTATGACAAATCTTTTTAACAATTGATATACACCTGGATTTATTTTTTATAGATGTAAACTAAATGTAACCAAAACGGTTGACACAACCTATAATGCATTTAATAACAAATTTTGAGTAATAAAATTTCAAAAAGTGACAACTAAAACTAATTTTTATGTTATTGATTTAAATATGTTTTCAAATATTAAATTGTTAAAAATTGTGTTTCATTCGATCTATACGCCACAGTCCGTTTGATTTATAAATGTAAAACATATGAAATATTTAAATATTTTATTCATTAAAACTAATTTAAGAAGTTTTAAATATAGTTAAAAGGGTTTAAAAAAAGGTTGAATATGTATAAGAGAAATATGTTCTTTGTTTAAAGTTAATTAAAAATATTTAAATATTGCAATATTATACGACATTAGTGAATCTAAAAACGTTCAATGTAAAGAGGAAAATAAAATGTTAAATTTGATAGAAAATAGAGTTTTCCAAAATCTGTGGTGTAAAAATATTTATCATTTACATGGTTATGACTGACAACGCCGAAAGGTATTCGGCATTTGGAAGTAACCACCAAAAGGAACAGATGGATCAGAGAACAGAGTACTACTGCTTAAGGAAAACCATCCACGGACGTTTGAGACTATATGACCTATAATGCTCTCATGTGCTAGGTATATTCCGCTCACGGCAACTCCCTGTCACCAGTGGTTAGCCTGGAGTGGAAAACATACAGAAGGGACAGAAGGGGATCGAGTGGTCGAGGCTTAGTGCCAGAAGCCGAGGCTTCTATAACTAATTTCAAGTACCAAGACACCCGAAGTTTATGAACTCAAGTCTACCACCCAGCAGTCCGCCACCTGCCTTGGAAGACGAGCCCGCGAACCATACCTTGATGAGACGAGTAAACTCGTCGGCACCCACTCACTTTACATGGCAATCAGTACACTCTAGGAAGATTTGTACGATACCTTCTCTTTCAAATCTCTTGCATTATGAACTGTTTTTCATCCGTCAATTCCTATTTAACCGTCAAGTCCTATACTATTCCTCAATCTCCCAGTTCTCGACCGGACCATCGTCGGTGGCACGCTGGTATTCCATCATAGGAATGTCATCCGACACAATGGACATGATCTTTTTCAAGAACGACCTGTTGCGCCGGTCCAGGATGGTACTCACGCTTTCGCTATCATACACCAGTTTGCTCCTTTCATCCGAAGTCCTGGTACAAGACAGCACGAAGTGGAGGCAATCCCTCACCACATTGCACGAGCGACATAACTTACTAATCGGGTACCCTCGTTTATGAAGATCCGGTACACGTCCGTGTCCAATCGCTATTTGGGCTATGATGGCATTACCGAAAACTCTCTTTACAGTCACTGTTTGGAAGAGTCTGTAGGTCTGGCGGCCTACTACCTCGTTATCTCATCTCTGCTGCCATACACGCAGTGCTTCTTTATGCAACACCTTAAGAAGGTGTGACCTTGGACGTGACAGGTCCAGCGTTGGCTGTGGTAAATTCGCAGCCTCCTTGGCCAGTTCATCAGCCCTATCGTTGCCGAACCGTTATACCGTCACAGTCCGACGGGTTTAAATTTAGTTTGCAGTTTGGTTCATGTTGGACATTCATATGAATAGCCCGGGTATCCAGTACCACCTAGACAACCTCATTGAAAGCTTGTGTTATGGTGGTGTTGGAGCACTTGTTAGGGGAGGTATTATACCAAAAATAAATATTCCTGTTCAAATCAGAGCCATGGCAAGCTAATTTTAGCAGGATATCTTTCTGGAACAGCATGTCCGTTTGCTTAGGGGTCCCACGGGTACCGGATTTGTGTTTATGGATAGCAACGTCAATACTCATCGTTCGAACCTCGTCAACGACTGACTTCAATCTGAGAATCTCACTAGTATAAAATGGCCAACTTTCTCAACGGACTTGAATCCAATGGAGCATATATGCTTGGCTCATTATCTGTGGCCTGTCAACCACCTCTTGCATCTATAGTGGATCTTCGCAGAGCATTGCTTCCTGAGTGAAATTCTCTGCTCCAAGTGCCACTTGATAATGTGATTCTCAGCATGCCTCAGTGTTGTTAGGACTGTATTTCCAAGTTTGGGAGACATATAATGTTTTAACCATCATGACAACAATATGCTGTTCAGTTGCTGTTCGGATGATATGTGGAGTGAGGGATCCTGAGAGTTATAATCATGTTTGCGTGTATGCATGGTATCATGCATAAACCATCTCCTTTGTTCTTTCTCACCTATTTAATAAATAGGGTTTACGGATAAAGCCCGTTCATTTTTGTACATTCAGTTGCCAATTCCAGCATTATCTTTAATTTAAGGACATGTGTGTAAATCATTCAATTTTATGTTTTACAATATTAATATATCAAAATTAATTTTTATTACCTAAACTATTAATCTTTTAAGAAAGTTCAGCAAAAAGATGAAAATCTCCTTAAAATATGAATAAAATATAAATCTTTGCAGAGCTGTTTGTCTTTCTTTTTCATACACACGAAAATAAATTGTATTTCATTTTTAAAAATTTCAATTTAATAACATATATCTAAAAATAAAATGTATTTAAATTAAGTATAAGTTCTTTAACTGTACTTGGAAAAATATTAAAACTCACAGGATTCAAATATAACTCTAACGAAAATATTTCATTTTGAAGCTGGTAATTAGAATAAAAAATAAGGAAAGAGAGTTACATGCCTTTATACTTAACGAAGAATATAGTTATTTTGTTAATGGAGATACTATATAAAATATTAAAAACTACGCAAATACTGAATTTAAACAGACTTAAATTTTCATACGCGTATTTCTTAAAGAATAATGCATTGTGTGAATAACTCACATTTTTTGTCATGAATTCTCAGAATTAAATATTTATTTAAAATTTTAAAGATGTAGTAAGAATATTTTCACGAAATAAATAATTATAAGAATATCATTTAAAGTAGATTTGGAAAAATTTATTCGAATAAAAAATATCGTGTTCAATTTTAAGAAGCTAATTTCGTGATGAAATGTACAAAATTATGTTGTACAATTATTTTATAAATTTGATACTAATATAAATCTCGGATCTCAAAAAGGAAATATATATTTAATAAGTTAAACATAAAAAATAATAATTTTTCAATCCCCTTAATGATTCTTAGACAACTAAATACAATTTATGTGAAAATTTATTAAAACTACAGCTACAAAATGAGTTAGCTTATCTTGTTATTACTTCTGAAAATCTATTGCATTAGCAAATGAATTTCTAAAATTTGATATTATGATTTGTTCATGATATGATACAAATAGTCACACATTTTCGAAGAAAATTCATTATTAAAGACCACTAAATACGCGATATCTTATGTATAAAAGATAACTTATTAAATTTTCGACATAGTAAAAATAATAATCTGAGAGGACTTTTCACCTTATCTAGTTTGAATCATGGTGATTTGGTTGGTTCGCTAATGGTAGCTGGAGCAGGTGAAACATGTCTTTTAAATAATGTCTTTTAAGATACATGATATTTTTAAAGATAGTTGGCAAGGTTTAGGGGTCTTCTGCTCTGTTTTTACTTCCAAATTACAAAGATCCAGACACTTTTGGGGTCACGATGCAAAGATAACTTGCCATCCCACAATAGAATGGTGCCATCACTTCTAGCTCTTGTAATGCTGCAAAAGGTAAAAATTCCTGCTCGACGAGGTTTCAGAAAAAAAACTTTATCTAGCTTTTTTTGTACTTAACAACTTTTTGAAAATTAAGTAATTTTCAAAAAGTTATGCCGTGAGCCTGGGTATGGATTTTGTTTCTAAGACGTAGCTTAAAACAATGATATACTATGAAGATTGTTCTAAATCATATACAGAAATTAAATAGGTCTTGAGCAACTTATATCGATAGCAACTTGATGTAACATAATATTTAATTACTGAAATATCATTTTACTTTAAAAAAAGCATTTCTCCCTTACCATTCGCAACATTTGAAACAATGGTGACACCATCTTCTCTTTCCCACGTTGTGACGATGACATAGTCTCTGACTATGCTGGGAACTTGACAACGAAGAACAGCAGTGTTTCCTCTGATGACGAATTCGTCGTAAACTTGGACTTGATATCCTTGCCTAACAACTGAAATGAAATAAGATGAACAATAGTCAATTTAAATATCTCACACAAAAATTTTTAATTAAATATTAAATATTAAAATACAAAATTTATTTATTATTTTATTGGTGGATATTAGTGAAGATACAAAACATTTGGAAAATATGAAAAATAGTTCAACATAGTTAGTGAGTAAATGACTTTGGTATAAAAATGAGATTTAAATCGAATTTCGAGTTCAAATCATTCACGGAATATATATATATATATATATATATATATATATATATATATATATATATATATATATATATATATATATATATATATATATATATATATATATATATATATATATATATATATATATATATATATATATATATATATATATATATATATATATATATATATATATATATATATATATATATATATATATATATATATATATATATATATATATATATATATATATATATATATATATATATATATATATATATATATATATATATATATATATATATATATATATATATATATATATATATATATATATATATATATATATATATATATATATATATATATATATATATAAATATATATATATATATATATATATATATATATATATATATATATATATATATATATATATATATATATATATATATATATATATATATATATATATATATATATATATATATATATATATATATATATATATATATATATATATATATGCTTGTTTATATTATATATTTTCATCTAATCTGATAGACCCAAAAGTGAAAACAAAATAAGTTTTCATATAAATAGAATCTATTATTTATCAGAAAACCTGAATTTCATTATTATACTTTTTTTAAATTAAAAGAAACTCTCTCATTTTTATACCACCATCAAAAATAAAATAATAAATTGCAAAAAGAAATATTATCAAACGGAATTGTATGAAGAACTTTTCACATTTTTATAGCAACATGAAAAAATAAATAAGTTTCTAAAAACTAATATAATTTTTTATTAATTAAATGTTTATAGCATTGCTTAAATTACACTCAAACGTTTAGGTAAAAAAAATAAAATCATGATATAAAGCAGTGTTTCTCAAACTTATTTCTTCTACCGCCCCCTTTGAAAATCAATTATTTTTCATTGCCCCCCCCCGTTTTTATACACTCCTAAAACTTAAAAACCACAATTTCATTACTTTAATTAATTTAGTTATAGTGTGCTATATTGGTCGGTTCTGGTGTTTAAACTTACATTCTAACTAGAAATTTTTATCAGTGAGAGCAATTAAACCGCAAATTATAATATTAATAACAGATTTTAATCAAATTAAAAAGAAACAATATATACTACTGGCCATTAAAATTGCTACACCAGGAAAGCGGTGAAATTTGCATGACAGGTAGAATTTGCTGCGATATGCAAATGATTAGATTTTCAGCGCATTCATACAAAGCAGGCGACAGTAGCGACATCTACAATGTGTATAAAACCAGAGATTTGACAACAGTTTTCTCATACTCAATTTCCGCTTCAATGCTGTTTTTGGCAAAGAAAGTTGTTGTAATGCCTCGTGTAAGAAAAAGATATGCCTATCAGCACGTGAATGACTTTGATCGAGGAAGGATTATAGCCTACCGGGATTGCGGTTTATCTTACCGCAATATTGCTGCTCGCGTCGGTCGAGACCCCATGACTGTTTGCAGAATATGGAATCTATGGGTTCAGAACAATCATACGGAACGTCATGCAGGATCTCAGCGACCCCCATCACTAACAGCAGAGAAGACAGACATCTTATCCACATTGTCACAAGGGATCGTACAGCCACATCACGAACCCTGAGTCGAGAATTGGAGTCATTTGCAGCAGCATGGATTGTCTGCACGGTGACCATGGTTTCGGCTACCATTGACGCTGCGTCACAGACAGGAGCGCCTCCATTGAAGGCTGATTACACCATTGATGTAATCAGCGACGAACCTGGACGCGGGAATGGCATCACGTCATCTTTACAGATGAATCTCGGTTCTGTATACAGGACCATGATGGCCGCATCCGTGTTTGGAGGCATCGTGGAGAACGCGCATTGCCAGCTTGCATTGGACATCGCCATACTGGCCCATCTGCTGGAGTGATGATATGGGGTGCCATTGGATACACGTCTCGATCACCTCTTGTTCGCATTATAGGCACTTTGAACAGCAACCGTTACATTTCCGATGTGTTAAGGCCCGTGGCTCTGCTTTATCTTCGAGGCCTCCCTACGCTTTGTTTCAACAGGATAATGTACGACCGCATGTTGCCCGTACTGTTCTGAACTTCCTTGATACAAAACAGGTTCGACTGTTACCCTGGCCAGCACGTTCTCCTGGTCTGTCTCCAATTGAGAACGTGTGGTCAATGGTTGCCGAGCAATTGGCACGCCATCACTCACCATCCACTACTGTCGATGAACTGTGGCATAGTGTTGAAGCTGCATGGATGGACTGAGATCCCCGTACATGCCATACAATATCTGTTTGAATGCAAGCCTAGGTGGATAAATGCTGTTATTGCAGCCAGAGGTGGCAGCTCTGGGTATTGATTTCTCAAGATCTATACATCCTAATTTCCTGTAAGACTAATCACTTGTTCTTTCCACTATAATGTATGTGTCCAATAAATATCGTTCTGTTATTTGCATTCCTTCTTGGTGTAGCAATTTTAATGGCCAGTAGTGTAGATAGGTAATCAATTTTAGTTTGTAAACTAATCTAATGGGATGGATGAATTTGATGATTTTTAGCAAGTTTGTTGATATCAGGTGGGATTTTACTCAAAAACAGTTGTAAGACGCCACGTTTGGTAACTTGCAAATGATTTCTCTTTTTAGTAAGCAGCGTTGTCACAGTGCTAAATCCTCTTTCACGCAAATATGACGATGGGAATGATACCAAAAATTGTTGAACGATCAACCACAATCCAGGGTACAACTGCGGAATTGACTTTTATAGCCAAAATTGTTGGTAGCCATTTTTAAATTTGATTTTTATTTCCTCGTTCGTTGTCAGTTCTATAAGTTCTTGTTCTAGCTGGGGTGATATTGCTATGTTGACATTTGAAAAAGGATCTAACACCCAGTTTGGTATTTCCAATTTCAAAATGTCATGGAATCTTTCAATGAAATCACTGTGAAGATTTTCTAAATGTTGACAGTAGACGAGCAAGTCGTCGTTGTTGCAGGATACTGATAAATTGGGAAAATTATGGAACTCACATGTGCCGATATTCTTCTTCTGTAAGAAGCAGCTACGCACTTCCGTGTGAAAGATCAGTCTTTTGAAATCTTCATGATTAGCAACACAAAGCTGATAAAATAATCTGTCATTTAAAGAGTTGTTTCGGATTTTATTGACTACTCTGATGACATGTTGCAATGATTGAAACAGTCGTTCACTTAAATTTCTAGCAACTAAATGCTGTCGATGTATAACGCTATGTACAGCAATCACATCAGGAATTTTGTTTTTTAAGCACGACATGAAGCCTTTTTGACACCCTGTCATAGCTGGAGCACCATCTGTAGCAGTTGATATAATATTCTTCAAGGGAATTCCTTTTTCATCACAAAACTTTTACAGTATTTTAAATATGGTTCCTCCTTTTTGTGTCTGTCTCAAAATTTCTAGCAAATAAAAGTTCTTGACATATTATTTCATATTTAATGAACCTCACGTAAGGCTACAACAATGCTTCATTAGTTGGTAAAGTGGACTCATCCATTAAATTGAAAATTGACTAGTCTTCAGAGAATTGCACAATGACTCTTCAATGTTTTCAGCCATTTCATCAAATCGTCTTTGCACAGAATTATTGCTCAAAGGAGAATTTCAAATTATATCTGCCGCTGGTTTATGGAGCACAGTAGTTATAACTTCTTTTATCGCCGGCAAAATTAACGTTTCTCCGATGGTGTGTGGTTTACCGGTTTGAGCAATTAACAGAAAGATATTGTATGAAGCTCGAAGTCCATCATCATCTTGCTTAGCAGCCATCGAAAAAAGTTTCGATACACTTGGCTGAGCATTATGCTTCTTTTCCAGATCTTGAAAATAGGCTACATTTTTGTCCTTCTTATCTGGATGCATTGAAATCTTGAAGGCTTCATCGCTTCGTTTGAAAATGTTTTTGAACAAAGAAGGCACAAAGGCAAAGATGAGTTTGTCGAATTTTCTATGAATCCATATTTAATATATTCTGCACTGTATTGCCGTTTCTTCTTTTTTGCTTGCGACATGGCTTTTTTTAAAAAAAAATATGTAAATAAAGTGTTGAACTTAAATACTCGTTTAAAGATAGCGAGCGAAACCACTAACGAATATATAAGAAAAATTGCGAGCTTTTATATAGGATTTAAATACAGCAAGCACCGACAGGAATAAGGTAAACACACACTAACTCGTTTATCTCTTTCGACGCTCAATCGTACTGAGCAAGTTAGGACAAGTATCGATGAACCAGCCGATTGCTACGACGTACAGTCCATTTTCGTATTGCATAACCGCCACCTGTCGACCATTCTATTCTGAAAAGGGGCGATACGCTGCGATGGATGGATACGCCGGATTTTTCCTCAGACCGGTTTTTCAGAAGCACGCATGTTAATTAAACATTTCTCTTTTATCTCAAACCTATTTTGATGAACTCGAAGTAGACCTGACGCTTGCGAAAAAGCGCTGAAGGTTTCTGCAAACGAAAACGGACTGTTCGTTTACGGAGCACAACACCGGCTCCCGCAGTTAGTCTTTTCCTCCGGAATGTTTGCCACATTTGGCGATTCATGCATTTACACAGCTGTATGCTTTTCGTCATTTTACAACGTATGTGCATACGGCGTGCGGTCTATTTACGAAATCTATGTTAAGTATTTTTAGTTTTTATACCATCATACAGGGTAGGAATATAAACTAAGTATTCGTTATTGTGTAGTAGGTAGGTTTTAGTTCTAGTGAAATTTAAAATATAAAGTAAATCAAATTATAAATCTACCATCGCCCCCCTAACACACGTCAACGCCCCCCATTTTTTTCTGGGCCCCTTAACGCCCCCCTCTTGGTCTCAGACGCCCACAAGGGGGCGTTATCGCCCACTTTGGGAAAGACTGAGATAAAGCATTATATTTTAGGAATTATTTTCACACTTTGGCTTAAATAGTTACTTAAATTCCATTTAAATAACTTCATAAAATAAAATAATAAATTTCAAATATTTAAAGTATCATTCAGTACATCATCACAAGTACATATCAATTTTAAGAAATTAAAATAAATTGATTTTGCACTCATTTTTCATAATTTAATCCACTGTTAAAATCCAATTTTCTTCTCAAAAATTTATTAGATTCTGCATCAATTTACATCTTTTAGTTAATTAACGTCATTTTTACTTTCTTATAAGGAAAGTAACAAAGATTCAAATTTATTCTCTGAAAAATATTTAGCTTACCAAAATAAAAAAAGGCTTAACACAATTGCTTTCAAAAACATTATTGCCTTGATAATGCAATAGATTTTCACTGAAGAGAAAAATTCTGGAAGCTTGGCATAAAAAAAATGATAATGGAGAAAGTGAGAGGAAAGCAAATAGAAAAAATTCCAAATTCCCAGTTCTGTGCAAAAGTTCACATAAAATAAAAACAATAAATTTAAAAGTGGATACAATATAAATACACGCACAAAAAGTGATAACAAAAACACTGCCGATAATACATCTAACCCAAGAGAAAGCCCCAGGTGCGAAATAAATTTGCTTTTAGCAGTTTCTTTTCGAAGAATTGGAGGAGTTAAAAAAGAAGAAGAAATCTGGCATTCCGATTTAGAAAATAAAAGGGAAATATTTATCCCTCTTTGCTGGAAATAAAGAAGTGAAATGAAGTGAAGAAGGTGGGGAAAAAAAAGTGTTTCATTTGTTATTAAATTCCATGCGGTGGGAAGCTGTAGGTTTGTATTACGCAATCAAAGCAAGCCATAAGAGAAGAATTTAAGCCATTTTGATATAGATATAAGACCTTAGTGCTTAACTTTGATATCTATGAAATTTATTTTTCACATTTCATAAAAGAACAACATAATCTTAAATTTATTGTTTCAAATTTCTTAAAAGAAAACATATTCTTATATGAAAACTAAAAATGCGTCTATTACTCTTGGTTCAGTTATTACTGAAACGACTATGTGTTAAGGAAAAGATATTTAAAATGATTACATTTTTATATTACAGAAGCTGACGATAATAAATTCATTTTTGTATAAGACAGACGGTTAACTAATAAATATTTTTTAATAAACCATTAATTTTACAAAAGACAAAAATATCCCCCAGCATTTGAAACCCATTAAATTAGTTCAATAGATTGGCTAGATACAATGCAAACAAAATTTGAAATGTGATCAGGTAATGAGTTAATTACTCTTGATTTATAATTTTCTTCTGTTCAGGGCATAAATTTTAATTAGTTAAAAATTAATATCTAGTTAATTGAAGGCTTTAAAAACATAATTAGTTTTGGTTCTGTTAAATATAAAATATGTCGTCTTACCATCCAAACTATATATATATATATATATATATATATATATATATATATATATATATATATATATATATATATATATATATGTGTATATATATATATATATATATATATATATATATATATATATATATATATATATATATATATATATATATATATATATATATATATATATATATATATATATATATATATATATATATATATATATATATATATATATATATATATATATATATATATATATATATATATATATATATATATATATATATATATATATATACAGGGTGATTATAAAAAACTTTGCCAACATCTGCACTTCTAGCGTCCATTCTATTTAACCGATCAAGATGATATTTTAAATATAGTTCTTTTGAGATATGCGCTCGAGATTCTGTGAATGGCAACACAGTGGCCCTCGCGGTTACAGTTATAGTGACAGAAACTCGAAATTTTCGAATGGCAACGTCTACTTTTTACCATCGCAAAATGTTCAGCACATGCAAAAACCCTAAATAGCGTTGAAACGGTACCGATATGTCTAAAAACGGACGTGTTCTGCAAACACAAAAAAGAGTTCTGAAAACTGGCCAATAAAACACGATCTGGGCGCACGCAATAAATTTGCATGTGACAGAGTCAAGAAACCAATCACAGAACGCCGGTCGCCAGATATTCAGCGTAGGAAACCTATAAAATACCAAGCGGGTATGCGAAGTCGTCATATCTGCCTCTGATATCCTCTGATAAGATTTGAGATAGTATTAGGTTTCACTCCCGATTACCTCTTGTAAGCATTATCAATGCACTGAACAGCTACAGTTAGATTTTTGACTTGTTGAAATCTGTGTCTTTCACATACCTTCAGCGTTTGCCATATTCCTACAGGATAATCCATGGCTCCATGTGTCATTCGATATTCAAGAATTTTTTCTTTAGCTGGCAGATAGAACAACTCATTTGCCAACTTGTTCTAGCAATCTGTTGCCAATTGAAATCTTGTAGTTAACATTGGTGCAAGAAATCAGTCAGGATATATCACGCCCTACTAAATCACATAAACTTTTACAATAATTGGAAACCACAAGGAATGATAGAAGCCAATGCTTGCATACCAAATTTCTTTGATTTTATGCCCAAGAATGATATTGCGGTTACCTGCAACAATGGCGACTACACTAACTACTCATTTTGTCGTCATCCATTCTTTGGAAAAGGGTGTAATTTCAATCATCTGATTTTTATATTATATGTTATAAGTTAAATACATTTTGGTGTGATGTATCCTGTCTTTCTCGTTGCTGCATTTGAGTCTCCAACAGTTTATATTACATATCTTTTGTAACTTCTTAATTTTTAAGGTACTAATAAAGAAATGTAATTACGAATGCTAGAAATTAAGGTAGAAAAGCACTTCTTGCTATCTGAGAGTAGGAAACATACTGGGTAAATCAAAGAGAGGTTCAGTACAGAAATAATTTAAAGCCAATGGCGAACACTTAAATTTCGTGCGGAATTTTCCTAGATTTTTAAATATTTTTGTTAATATATCATAATGAGATAAAAAATGTATGAATAAATATAGATTTATTTTTTTCAATTATATAAGAATGCCTTATATGCCTTATATTTGTTAAATGTTTAAAGAATACAGTAACAAAACTCATTTAAGTTAGTTTTATATTTTTATACAGTATGTGTAAACAATTATGTGTCACTACAGCATTTTATTAGCATATATTTTTAAAAAATAAAAATGGGCGTTTTTCCTCAGAAAGTTTAGAATGTTAATTTGTAAAATTTTATAATTCTCAATAAACGAAATAATTTATGTATACAATTTGTCCAATCAATTTTGTCCTAAACATACTTTGAATCATAAATAAATAAATTATTTATGTAAATTAAAACCTATATAGGTTCCTTTTCGTAAGTTTTTGTTCCGGCAATGGTTTTCTTCATTATCTGTTTCTATTGATTATTTTAAAAAAAATAATAAACTTGAAATTTTTCGCCATTTTTCTCTTTTATGTAATCCATAAGTGAATTTGTTTCCAGATTGTCAAGCATTCAAAAGTAAAATGTGTTTTCCAGTAATGGCTTGTTTTTATTTAACGGTTTCATCTTTTTTCAACTTCATTTCTTTCTGCCAATATAAACGAATGAAAAAAATAAACAACTTTATTCTTCAATCGCATTTTTGTTTGAGAAAAATTTACGCTCTCGATCAAAGCGAAGAAATGGCATAAGAATAAAGAACGAATGAATGTATGAACGTAAGAAAAGTACATTTTAAAATTTTACGAAGACCTGAAACAATAAAATTCTAAGAATGTGTTCGATCATCACATCACATTTTGCACAAAAAAAAAAGTCGATGAAGTGAAGTAGTCAAATATCGATCTCTTGCTGATGGTACTCCACAAAAGCCATTTTTACCACCTTCATGCTTTCTTACCCCCCCCTCCCCATATAAAAATACACTTTCAATATGATCCATCCTTTTCAATGAGTACCCCTCCCTTAACAACGAGACTTGTCAAGACTACTCTACCCCCTTTCCCAACACTCTTACACATATTACGCAAATTACTTCAAACTAGAAGGGAGGGGAAATGGATCAGAAGAGAATGAAGAGACGAATGTAAAAAAAAAATGTCTAAAAGAGACATGAAAATTTTCTCCCTTACTCCCACCACCCCTCTCGCCCTCTAGCGGTGATAATGAACCGGCCTCTCCCACCTGACAAAGGCTCAGCCCTGAGAAAGTTGAGGGTGGGAAGATCTCGTCCTATTACTTTAATGGCTTCCAATTCCTTACGCTTTTTGGGTTGTTTCCACTTTTCTTTTGTTTTTTTCCTAGTTTATTTATTTTTAGAAGTCGTTTCTTTGCTTTTGTCTTTACGATTCGATGGCTCGTGATTTTTTTCTCCCATCTCTCTATTTATTTACGTATTTATTGTTGTTGTTGCTCGTGTTCCCTTATTTGACACGCCCCCATTGAAAAGTTTTTCACTCCGGTTTGGGCCACAACCAAGAACGAAAATATAAAATAGCTCCTCATTCCATTTAACTTGTTTTTTTTATATATTGATTTAAGATAAATAATTCTTTTAGATTTATTATCATGGTCATGGTTTTTTGATATAATGATTATTTTTTTGTCGGTGTTTCATCGAATAAAAAATTCAATGCAATTTAACTTTCTGTGATATGATTTTGGTTGATTGTGGTAATATAGATTCACATTATTCTGAACATAATTATCCATAAGTGATTTCTTCTAATAATGAAAATATAATTTTATTGCTTGCAGCGTATTTGTATGGAAGATGCACACACAAAATTAGAAATTTATAATTCTTCAAATTTAAAAAAAATAGCAGAATTTTTATGTTTATTATTTTATTTGATTCTTTAAACATTAATGGCAAATATAATGATGTGTTTTAAGCTTCACACACATATCTAAAGGAAGGATTTATTATTGGAAAAATTATTGGATTTATTATTGGATTAATTATTGGAAAAAACGTTACCTTCAATAACATTTTAAAATTAAAAATTTTAATCTCCATTTTGATATTTGATGATTAAATTAAAATTTTTGTTGGCATAAATTTATATAACGTACTTAATACTATGATTATTACATTTGATAATTTTGCAGATTTGTACGTATATCTTCACGTAAACATACATATTCTGTATAAATATTCATACATGTAATAATTGAAAATTATGAAACATGAAATATGAAATTAATAAAAAAATAAAGGTAAAGTTTAAAATATTTAAATTTTAATCATAAATTTATTATTTGAATTTGAATTTTTAAAGGAACTTTCATTCTTTCTGTTTAAATTTTTCACTCGTCAAACTTTGTATTCTGCCTTTAAAAATAATTATTATAATGAGAAAAATGTTGAAAAAGATTGATTAATTAAATAAATTTATGTTTCCACAGAATTCGAATATGTTAAACATAATCATGCGAAATAACATTCGAAATTTTTCGCCTGTGTTTAGCACATTAGTTCATCGGTGTATTCGGTGTTATATTATTTCATTTAAATAATTTTATCTTATATATATGTACTGCCTATCTGAATACGTACATACATAAATATACATAATATAGAGACTAAAATAAACGACTCAGAGAAGTCAAATTAATATTAGAAAGTTAAATATTCCTAACATAGGGTCTTATTCTAAAACTTGAACGAGATAAAACGGATATATTCTACTTCTTGAGAATTTATGCAAGAGAAAACGCTATTTCAATTTGTTAATTTACACCAGTAAGTCATTCAAGAATAACTTCATGATTTACTGTACTTTAAATAAATTGTGGTACAACTCTACAACCTAAATTACAATTTATCTTCAAAGGAACTATGTCCATCTTACTCAGTGAAATACGTTGCTCAAAATTCAAATGAATTTTCCTTTGAGCAGATGTGAAAAGAACAAAGGTATTCCACATTATATATTTCAAAAGCAATAAATATCTGATAATTATTTGCTTAAATCTGGGTAAACTATTTCCCGGAGACTGCTGAGAACATAGGCAGTAATTGTGGCGCTTAAAGTCAGCAGTGTATCTACTTATACCAAATTTTCATAACATCATAGCAAGTGTTTTCAAAATTATTTTCGTTGTCTTGATAGTAATCTAATATAAGTTGATTGCATATTTTTCTTTTCGTTTTAACAAGCTTAGAGACATTTTACTATTCTTTAATGTATCGAAAAAAATGTGTGTGGTACAAGATAAATCAGTTTTCCTACAGAAAGCTTTTCCCAAGGTACGGGGAATGATTCGTATTTTATGTTCATCTCACTAGATTTACGAGAAATACTTATTTGATTATAATCAACGTTTGACAAATCAATGCGTAAATTTTTATTCAATTGTTCATTTTTGAATCTAGTTTGGTTTTAAAAATATATCCTCGATAGGTAACTGCTGATTATATATTTGAAAATTATTGTTTTGTATATATGTTTATATTCTTTATAAATTTAAAGGAAAATTTTGTTTTTCTAAACAGATTATAAAAATAAATACTAAAAGTTAGGCAATATAGTTTTTCGAGATTTTTCACATGCTATCTTTAAATCTTATTTTGAAGCGTTTTAGATTCTTTATTCATACTTTCATGTTTATGCGATTATTTAGATGTGAAATTTATTTAGTACCCATATTTCTGAAGAATCAGAGAGCAGTTAGTATACTCAACAATAAGAAGAGAACCAAATGAGAAAAAGTTGCATTTAACTGTCTTTGATTCGGAGCCTTCCCTTGTGGTATTGAAAATGTGAAAAAGGATCCTAGCAGCGGGACATAATAACAGTAATTAATTTATTCACAAAAAATGTAAGTAAAATGCTATAAATAAATCTATGTAAATGAAATAAAGTATTTCAATATTGTTCCACTACTTTATAAGTTAACTGTTTACATTGTAGTCTAACTTATTTAAGTTCATTATAAATAAGTTATAATTCGGGGAATTTGAAGTTTATATGAGCAATGTTATCAAACATTGCTCACAAAATTTATTTCCAAATTTTCTGTATATGATTGAATGCCTTCCCATATGAATGAAGCTTGATTTATAGTTCTTGCACTTTTATCATGAATTTTTAGCTTTAATATTAAAATATCACAATTCAATTATTTGTTTTGTCTTTTTGGACAGTATTGGCGTGTTTATTAAAATTTTTAAAGTTATTAAAGGAGAAATTTACAGATTTTGCTCTAAATAATACATTATGTAATTACGATATAATGTAAGACAATTTTCCTTTTTGTGGACTCAATTTGAAGACTGCAAAAACCAATCTTCTTAGATGGGAAAAACAAAAGGTGTATGAAGCTTGACTCAACACTCCTGGTCAAATCCACGCTAAAAGTATGATCTGTGGATCATCAGCGAGGATTGCTTCTGAAATTCTAAGATACTCTAGGCAGAAGATACGTTTAATCGTAAGCTTCATAACTGGGCACTACTATTTCATAAAACACCTGCATAAAATGGGACTGTTTCAGCAAGACCCTATCTGCAAGAAATGTCATACGCAAGAGGAAACGGCCAAGCATATCATTTACGAATGCGAGGTTCTTGCCCTCCCTAGATTAACTTTTTTAGGCATCATTCATACTAGAGAGTTACACCTAGACTCCATTAAAGGGTTATCGAACTTTATTAATAAAGTGGGTAACCCGAGCAACTGGAACTGGGAAACATTGGATTTGGAGTTAATGGTACAAAATGCTGATAAAAGCAGAGGTGCCCAATGACATACAAATCCAACTGTAAGAAGAAGAAGGCTATTTTCGAGAGAGGACATGTTATTTAATTACATCATTTAATATTAATCATTAGTCTGACTATGAGGAAATGAACAACAATTAATGTTGTCCTTTTATCTTGTGAAATAATCATCAGATAAGGCATCAGATGGATACACCATCTTGGAGCCCGAAAATGGATGAATTTTCGCAATTTTGAAGCAGTAAGCAAGCTAAAATTTTCAAGAATTTGATTGCCACCTCTCAGAGATATCATTTCACATGGAAGACATTGCAACCATGACATATTTAACTCACTTCAGAGGCATATAGTGAACACGAGGATCTTCGGTTGGGTCGAAGTTCTAGCTCACTTGTGCTTCCGATAACAAGAACGAAGGCCTAAGCCAACCAGTCCACCATGACTACTTTGCATATAAAGTTTTATATTTACAAACTGCATCAATTATCGAAGATAAATGAAAGATTTTAAAATAATATATTACTGAAATCACCTTTTAATTATTTTAATATATTAGATGTTAACTTAAAAGATGCGTGCAAAAATTTAATTTCTGAGAAAAATTAGTAGAATTTATTTGCTGACAAAAGAATAATTGTCTACGCGTTATATTTTAACAATAATGGCTTACCATTCTTACCATAGGTTTGCTAATAACCTTCATTTACAAATTACTAAAGAAACTATAAAAGACAAGAGTTCATTAACATTTGTAAGGAATTTGAAGAGTTAAATATCCAAACACTCTGAATGAAATTATTGATGATAACGTGAACGGAAAGAAAAGTTTTTTTAAAAGGATTATATTTTTATTATATTAAGTTGTCATTGATAACGTGAATGGAAAGAAAAGTTTCCTACAAATTTCATTGTATTTTTACAATAACAAAAAAATTACTTTTATATTTACCAATAGCTAGAAGATAGATTATAAGCGTTGACATTTTTGTGATGAAAAAAATAACATAATTTGTCATATATATGCAGTAAAGCATTTAGGTAATTTAAAACTGCAAAAACTAAAAATGAAGTAGAAATAAAAATGGCAACAAATGTCTACAAAATTTGAATGCTATGAAAACTGTCATGTTTAAAAAGAGATTTTACTTAAAATATAATTTTTTCAAAAATAAATGAAGGAATAATTTAGCAATTTAATATTTCAAACCGATAACTAAAATGTTTCCATATATAATTTTCATTCATAGCTAATTTGTTTACCAATAATAAATTTTTAAAAAACACTTAGTTGCACCTATAATTTTAAAATGTAATTTGATTAGTTTATTTTATGTTATAAATAAATTTATTTTATCATAAGTAAATTGTTTAATTTTTCATGATATGATATTTCTGAAAATGAAAACATGTATGAATAACTAATTAAGAAATATGTGTGGTCTAAGCAAATACCTTTAATGCAATTTCAGGAAGTAAATTAGCTGAAGAAAATTGCCAAATCTCCCTTAGGGAGTCTCGTCTTATATAATAAGCAAACCAGTATGCAAAATAGAAAATAGTCCTTCGTTCTTAGAGTTGTTTATGAAAATGTAATAACTTATACCATAATTGAATTACACACTTAAAAAATAAAACAACCAAAAATGAATGAGGAACTAAGGGAAATTATATTTTAATTTCTCCTTTCATTATATTGTACTTTTCTTGAAATTATAGGTATTTTGTAGCGTTTAAAATCATAAATTTATATGAAAGTATTATTATGCTGTTATGAAATTTGATATTTTCTGTTGCAAAAATTGTTTGCAGTATATTTTATTGTTAAAAAAACTCCAACTTACCACAGTTAATTATATTAATCAGAAGTAAATAAACATAATTCTGAAGAAAAATGCATATAATGTATAATTTCAGTAAAATAAAGAATACATATTTATGTAATTTTAGAGTAAATACAGAAGAAATTTAACAGTGAAAACAGCTGTAAATCTGTCAATTCCTACTTAGGTCACAAAAAAAATTCTAACCAATCTGCCATTTAAATTTATTAAACTACCAAATAACCTCATAGTTTTTAACACGAGCCTTATAATATTTCTGTTAAATAAGTTTGATTGAACAAAGTTCTAAGTAAATTTCCTACATTGTTTCAAAATTATAGCAATGATTTTATAGAATCTTTACATAAATATGCATATAATAATTTTCCGTTAAATCATTTCTGTTAATAATTTTTAATCATCAAAATATATAAAAAAAATATAGATAACAAATTTCATCTCATAATTGCAGCATTTAACTAAATAAATTTATTAATTAAATAAATTTATTAACTAATAAATTTATGTGTTCATTCTTAATTTCTATCTTATCTTGATTCAATTGACAGAAAGTATCAAAAATAAACCTAAGAATGTTCTAATATTAAAAGTAAGAGAAGTAAGTATGAACCTAGTTGTTTTTCTCGAGATCCAATAATCTTGAACCAGAAGGCACTATGTTATCCATTTAACTCACGTTAAATAGCTATGAGTGATTCGTTTAGAACACCAATATTAATTTTTAAGTTTATAGCGATTAATATTTTCCGAAAATCATACTTACTTGTAGAAGTAGGTATTTAACTTCCTATCTTGCTTGAAGGTATTTTTAATTTTGATCTTCCTCTAGGTGATTTCACTCAAAAAATGTGAGATGAAATTTTCCAAGTTGAAGATTGTGGTCCAAATATTGCTTCAGGATATTTCGATATCACAGTTTACATCAAATTTTTATAAATGTCACATAGTATAGCTGTAGGATATATTACTTAACAGGGTATGACATGAAATCTCTCAAATCAGGGAGAAAAATATTGAAAAATTTTTTAGTTATAAGTGCTTCCGTCATCTTACATAACTTTTTGATTTGAAAATCATATTTTGTGGTTTTTTTTATCATTTTTAACAACATATTATACGCTTTAGAAATCGATATAGCACTTGAAATACTACTAAACACTATTATTTAAAACTGATGTCAAAAATAATTTAAAACGCATATAAAATACTTGAATGCATTTCTGTTAATTTTCATTTTTGTTTAATTTGTATACATTATTGTAAAAATTAAATAAACCTCAATATTTTAGCACATTATAACAGAAATGAACTATGTGAAAATTCTTGAATTTCATTACAACGTATATACATATAGTACATTTAAAAATATTTTGAAAATTTTTTGTAAAAATTAAATTGTCCCCCAAATTTTAGCATGTTATAGCACAAATAAAATGTATGTACATTTTTAACTTCATTATATTGTATATTCATATTGTACATCTGCAAAAAATTGAATACATTTTTGTAAAATTTAAATAACCCCGCAAATTTTAAACGTCATAACAGAAATAAAAAAGTGGAAATTCTTGAATTTCATTATATCATATATTTATACAGTTTTACATAAATTTTAAAAAATAATTTATGTAAAGCTGTGAAAATATTATTTTATAAAATGTGAGAAGTTATTTTTTTGAAAAAAGGGAATCAGGTAGACTAAAGGAGAAATATTAGCCTAAAATTGTTACTTTACTTTGATATTTTTAATGTACACGTATTTTATTTAAAGCATTTTAACACAAAATAATTAATATTTTTGATATATACTAAAATGGAAAGAAAAGTGTGTAAGTTTTTTTGAATTAGATTTACTGTACGGTCGCTTGGTACGTTTTTTGGCGCCAAATTTGGCGAACATTTTTACTGGAAAACCGGCAAACTAGTATTTTGGCAACCCTATTTGTAATTAATTTTTCATGAATATTTACCGATTTAAATTCATTAATATAAAATTTAATCAAAAACTCTTATAGATAATTTAACATATCAACTTTATTATTTTACCATTGATGTTTGAAATCTATAAATTTGTGTTTTTTGTTAATTTTGTAAAATTAGCTGAGCATATTATTAGATACCAACAATGCATAAAATGTTTGTCACTATTTCTACCATTTTCCTGCCTCCGTTTTCCCCGATCGGAAATTCGTGTTACGGTCACCCTTGGCGACTTTTTGAAAATTTCGCCAAGGTTGACCGTACGGTAAACTTTTACCTTATTTTTTTATGAAACGTATTTATATAAAGCGTTGAATAGAAAAAAAGTTTCTTCAAGAAAGTGCATAATTTTCTTCTGCAGCATTTATTTTTTATATAGATACCAATAATTCTTAAAGACTTTGAATTCAACTACATATAAAAATACACATTTCATAATTTTTATATAAATGATACGTGCCATGCTCAGTTCAGTTTTATTTTATTAAAAAAAATCGAAAGAAATTTCAATGAAGTTTTATATAGGCACATCATAATTTATAACTGAAAAATTTGTGCTTTAAGGTCTCTTTATAATACACTTTTATTGTAATTTAAGAATTTCACACAATATTTCTTTTAAATATAAAAAGTATTTTAAACATTGTATAATTTAACGCCAAAACCATTATAAAAATTAATTTTATCATAATAAAAAGTAAGTTACACATATTTGTGACGGTGAAATCATTAGTAAAAGAAGCAATATTAACCTTCATAAAATAAAAATTAAAAAATCTAAAATTCCGTCACTGATCAATTTATGGTGGTATTTCTATTCAGTGAGTTTTATGCTGAATATATTGTAGAAATTTTCTATTTTCTCACTTTATAGTAATATAGTGGTTTGAAAAACAGAAGTTTCCTTTTTAATTGCTTAAAAATATGCAAGATTTTATTATAAGCAAATGCAACAAAATTTTGTAAGGCATTTTATAATGTTTTCTTGTTATTTATCTGCTCATATTTTAAAAAATATATTTCATATTCTTGCATTGAAAAGTAAAACAAACCAAAATAGTCTTTTACGACATATACCAACTAAAAAACTTTTTTATTGTGAAACAATAAAGCAAAAATATTTCTCAAAGTAAATACGTAACTTAATAACGTTGCAATTAACACAAGTTTTTACCAATATGAAGAACTCTGAATTATCTAGAAGAGAAATATATTAGAACAATTCTATATTCAGTGACTGATATTAAATTAGAATTTCATCAAATGATTTTTAACTAACTAAACAAGTAAAAATTCAAACATTCTGAAGCCAAATTTTATCCAGAGATATAAACTTTGAATATTTATTAGTTTTTTAATATTTTATTTAATTTAAAAATGTTTTCTTTTAAAAATATAATAAAACAAGAATCATTATCTTTTACACCACAAAATGGTTATCATCTTTGAAATGCGTAAAATGTCAAATACAACATAGCTTAATGCTACTCTTACCAAAAGTGATGTAAGTCTTCTCATTTATATATTTTAATGATGTCCACTTTTATGTCATTAAGTTCCTCTTTAGATATCCACCTCCCGTCAACACGTACAAGATTCAGTTATGGTTGAAATCACAAATCGATTATAATCAATTTCTTCAGCCAACCGTGAAAACGATAACAAGAAAATGATCTTGTATTCTTAATATCTGGAATAGTATCATGATTTTTTTATTCTTTCCATCTAAATTTTATCCTCTAGATTTCCGGAAATGGTGGAATATATTTGAGAATGAGAAAAATCTTTCAGGAAATAATAACTTGTCAAAATGATTTGAAAGAAATTTTCCAAAGAAAATAAGAAGTACTAGAGATATAATACAGAGTATAAAGTTCTAATAGAATAAGTATGATGAATGTAATATTCACATCATAAATTATTTTACTATCGTGTTAGTTTTGACGTAATCTATTTGATACATGGAATGATTTAGATTTCAATTGTCCATACGTAGTATGATTTGATTCTATACTTAATGAAAAATGTAATGACATTTCAAATTTCTATTTTGCTGAATGATAGAATTAATGAAAAAGGATCGATAAACCATGTAGTGTTACCCTGTACAAGTAAAAATACGATTTATTAAATTAAAAATGTCATAATTTGCATGTAAAATGTTCTAAAAAATAATTATCAAAACTAATAAAATTCATTCTTTTATATATCAATATTTTTATTATTCATTGATTTAAAAATAGAACAATTCTGCTATGTTAATAATTGATATTAGTTGAATAATAAATGTGAGATTAAATAATTTTTTTTATTTTGTAATAATAGATTTGAAAATAATACTTGGTTATTACAGTAAGTTTTGCATTTTAGATTGATATTGCATGAAAATATGTGTTAATTTTCTATTTGCTATTATGAAAAATCTTACTAATTTTTTTAAAGTTATCAAAAATTTTTATTTTAACTAAAATAAATAGATTGTTTAAGTTTCCTATTAAGATATTCAAAGTTTCTTAGAGCTCCATTACTTTAAATTCTTTAATAGTAATATAATTTGTGAATGACGTCATACTAAAAAAGAATTTTTTAATAAAACAAATAGAATTCGATATAAATTCTTTAATAATGAATAAATTTATCTGTTATAAATTGAATGCTGGAAAGGTAATAACTTTATGTTTCAGGTGTTCAACTATTTAATCAAACGATTATATGTGTAAGATACATTAATAATTAATAAAAATATGTTTATTTGCTTGATATAAATTTTATTTATTAACATTTAATTGAAATAGGATACTTAATTATTCTATGGTTTTCTTCATATTTTATAAATTTTATATCAGAGAAAAATAGAATTTTAATCCCAAAAATTAGCAATGATACAATATAATCTTGAAATTTTTATGATATAAATTTTATTTTATTAAATAGAAAACCTAAAAACAATAAAATATTAAATACTCAGGGGAGTCTGATTAAAACTATAGTGATATTAAACAAATTTTATTTTTAATTTATAATTTACCAAAGTAATTTTGAGCATTGTTTTTGAAGTCTGATTTTAGAACATTGCATTTTGAAATTTAATTCTTATTTTAGAAATTTAACAATTTGTTTTGCTTAGTTAATTGTAATTCCAACTTTTTTAAATTAAAAACCAATAGTGGGAATTATTTTTAATTTTTGCGTTTAGTTGAAAATTATTTTCATTGTTATTATATTATAAATTATTTTTCAATTTAGTTTAAGTTATGGAAGTTCTAAATCTAAACCTGATTTTTCCAAACTACTTTATTTAAATTATTTGTTCAATATTTTTAATATAGTAAACTCTAAAAAATTTAATTTTTTGAAAATCAACTTAATAGTTTTAATTCAAGTAACTAAACCAGTATAATAATCAACAAAAGAATATGGTTAATTTTTTTCTAGTAAATTTAAATTAATTTTGCTGAAAAAATGTAAAACATTGTCAAATTGTCAAAACTTATTCTGTTTTAATAAATAAAAGTAATTCAGAGGTAATATGAATTATTAAACAAAAATAAAAATGATAAAATATCAAAATATATTAAAATATAATTTCCATAAAACAAATTAAAAATATTCATGATGAGAATAATATTTTTAATTAAGTTTTGCGCAAATAAAATATGCAATAGTACTACTTATAAGAATAATTAAAAACGTTTGTTGATAGTAGTATTTTAAATTTCTCTGATTATACATTTTCAAAAACTATCTTTTGGAAGTTGATTTTTATTTCAGAGAAACTAACAGATAATTCCTTATAAGTGAGGAAAAATAATAAACACTAATCAAACGATTCGTTAATTATACATAATGAAATGAATGCAAGTTCTTAAAATTAACGAATGTAATGTGTAAATACTTTTCATTGTTAAAAATATTAAACTTTCACCAATTTATATTTTTATCCATTATATACAAAATAATTTATTTTTATTTTACACATCAGGCAGTTTTATGTTTCTATGTTTATTGTCATTGCCGGTTTTGAATGAGATCTATATCAAACACCATAAATAAGGGTGAAATAAGAATTTTGAAAAGTTTAAAAATATTTCTTTCCAGTTTTATCACCTACTATTTGAATTTTAAGAAACATTTGAAAAAAGCTCTTCCAAGAATTTTGCCTTAAAATTTAGAAACTTCAACCATTGCTTTCCAAATATTAACTTTAAGTAAATAATATACTCCCAAATATAATGTAATAAAATGATACATGTTTATACAGAGCAAAATATTTCATTGCATAAACTAAACATAATATTTAACATTCCTGAGTTTTTAAAATTTATTTTTTACTTAAAATATTTTAATTTATTTCGTTTCAGGAGCTTGTTGGTATTAGAAAAATTTATAATTTCCTATATTAGCCACTAGCTTAATTTTGTGAGAGTAAACAGTCGAAATAAACATGTGTATGTTATTGTTTGTTATATTATCACTTAGGCTCGAATGTTACTATAAATATCAATATTATTGGTTATGAATTGTAAACACAAATATTTATGTTATAATTTCTTGCGAAGAAATGTTTGAATGCTTTAAATTTCCTGAATATTTGCTATGTAAATGCGTTCAGATAAACTTTGTATCATGTTTCATTTATGTTATGGAATACTCCTAATAAAGTAAAGTTAAATTTTAGAAATCTACTAATTTTTAATCATAAATAAATGATGGTAGATAAAAAGTTTATAGGAATTTGAGAAATGAACCATTGATGGCATTTTGGACTTTATTAATTAATCAACCTTATTATTTTTAATTATAAATAACAAAGTGAATGTATTAAATAAAAATCAAGCATCTTTAATGACATTATTTCAATCAAAATAGTTAAATACGAGATGCATCACTTAATTGATATTATATTAAGAATGATTCAGTTACGCTTTGAATCTCTATTACTCATTACTAAAATGAGATTAAAAATAATTAGTTTTTTTTTCATTTATGATCTTTATTCACAAAACAAAAATTAAAATTAAATATTTTTTGAATTTCCCTTAAAATTGTGGAAATTCAGAAAAAAATTATATGTTATTACAATTTATTTCAATTTTCAAGTACTTCTTAAAAATATCAAATTCTAAATAATAGTCAAATATTAAAAAAAATGAATATTCGTTATTCAAATATTTATCTTTATTTGCATCGAAATGATTGTATTTTTCAGTAAAATGGATTGAAATTGTAAGTTTTTTAATGTAGGTTGCAACAAACCAAAAAAAATTTTAAGCTGAAAAACTGGAAAAAGTATTGTTTTCAGATCTAAAACAAATGCACGAGTTCTTTCCCTTACATTTACAAAATAAGTTGCGCCAAGTGGCACTTTAAACTTAATTAATTTGTAATATTTCTTCACATATAGATCTCGAATTTTTAGAATAAATGATTCAAGTTCAAATGCAAACCATTATCCTTGGCCATAGCTTAAAATTACGAAGTGTTTGTCTCTCTTTAGTAATTTCGCTCGTCAAGAAAAGTCAGACGAAGGAATAAGTAATAGAGTCGATCTATTTATAACTTTATGAGTTCTTTTTTTCACAGTATTACAGTTTAAGGTGGTGGTACTCGTTTAATTCTAAATCTTCCTGTTCTAAGTCTTAGATTTCAGTTTATTTTGATAACGGTTAGATCTTTTGTTTCATCATTTAACCACCTATTTTTGGGTTTTCTTCTAGGTGATTGTTTTAAAGAAGTGCTGTTACTAGCCAAAATTTATTTTTAATCTATTTTTTCAATATGACATAATAATGGTAAACACCGAATTTTATTTAAAATAACGTTTCATTGTTTGATTAACTGACCAATTTTATTCTATTTTGATTTTTCACAGCGAATTACTCAAATTCATTGGTTTAAAAATCCATTTTAGAACTTTTCTGTCAAAGATCAATAAAAACTGTATTCAATGTTATTTGTCGAAGTTCAATTTTTAATACTTCCAATACGCTATATGTTGTGAGATTGCACCACATAAGTCTTTTATTTTTATTAACAGTTTTCATAAGTTTTGGCAACAGTTAGGTTTTAGTAATAGTTTCCATTGTTCTCTCTTTATACTACTTTATAGCCTTTTGGAGTTGTTGATTTTACTGTAAATATTTTTCCTTCTATGCATGTTGAACTATAGTTTTCGCCACTCTTCTGCTGGAGTCCAAGAGAGATGAATGATTAGCTGCTGATTTGCATGAACGCAGATAGAATGTGGCAAAATTTTATGTAATAAATTAAAAATGTATTTCATTAAAAAGTCAGAATTTTTTCAATCAATCAGTTCTTCTAGTAGACGATAATATTCTTTGCCTCACCGGTAGTGTGAATTTTGTTTCACAATTCGAGCTGCTGTCAACTGTCTTAATGAAGTATGCTTGATCTCCATAACGAAGCATGCTTGATCTATTAACGAAGTATGCTTGATCTCCATAAAGAAGCATGCTTGATCTATTAACGAAGTATGCTTGATCTCCATAAAGAAGCATGCTTGATCTACTAGCGAAGTATGCTTGATCTCCATAATGAAGCTTGCTTGATCTACTAACAAAGTATGCTTGATCTTCATTAAGAAGCATGCTTGAACTACTAACGAAGTATGCTTGATCTCCATAACGAAGCATGCTTGAACTACTAACGAAGTATGCTTGATTTCCATTAAAAAGCATGCTTTATCTACTAACGAAGTATGCTTGATCTCCATAACGAAGCATGCTTGATCTCCATAAAGAAGCATGCTTTATCTACTAACGAAGTATGCTTGATCTAATAGCGAAGTATGTTTGATCTCCATAACGAAGCATGCTTGATCTACTAACGAAGTATGCTTGATCTCCATAACGAAGTATGCTTGATCTACTAACGAAGTGTGCTTGATCTCCATAAAGAAGCATGCTTGAACTACTAACGAAGCATGCTTGATCTCCATAAAAATGGATGCTTGATCTACTAACGAAGTATGCTTGATCTCCCTAAAGAAGAATGCTTGATCTACTAACGAAGTATGCTTGATCCACTAAGTATCTATCCTATTGAATAATACCATTGTAGATGCTTGTTCAAAGAAGAGTTCTTTTTTCTTCATGAAAACCATAATCAAATAAAAAATGAGGGATGGATTGTGGCTATAAAGAAGACCTTTTCTTCCTTTTTGAGGCATTGTTTTTCATCAGTTTCGGAGCCGGATCCGTTTAGGATCAAAGTTGAAAACGACTGATAATAAAATTGTTTTCTCCTCGAGATTCACTGATTCATATCCATTTTTTCAACTAATTTTCTACAAATTTTGGAAGTCACAACTAATTTCAGTCTAATATATTTCTCTACTTTCAAGTGTTCCCTTTTTAGGCCTCAATACTAGGTCACTAGCTAGTTTCCCAATAGCTTTCCTTTTCCATCATACACCACCAAACAAAATATATAATTCTTGTAGTCATTATTATTGTATTTTATTTTCATTCCTTATGTCCTTACTATTATTATGTTTATATGTTATAATTATATTTGCGTGATCAATTACATTAACATATTTCCGGTATTTTCTTAAGCAATAGGAAAATTTTCTTACCATTTAAAATTTCAAATTTTTATTATTAAATAAATTTAAATAAATTATTATTAAAAAAATTTATTATTAAAAAATATAAATAAATTACAATTTAAAATTATACCATTTAAAGGAATAAAATTATATAAATATATATATATATATATATATATATATATATATATATATATATATATATATATATAAATATATATATATATATATATATATATATATATATATATATATATATATATATATATATATATATATATATATATATATATATATATATATATATATATATATACGATCATATTACTGTAAGTTCAATACTGCAAAATTAAGGAAAAGAATGATAATTAATTAATAATTCTTCCAAGATTTTCTTAGAATTTCCTCGTGAATGTCTCTAATAATGGATTATTAGAGATATTCGAGAGGAAATTTCAAGAAAATCTCGGAAGCATTATTAATTACATATCACAAAGCTTAACATTAAAGTTAATATCGAGAAACCTATTTCGTGATGTATATCAATTTTCTACAAACTGATTCCTTCGTGATGATAATATTTATATTAAAAAATCTCTAAATATATATTTATATTTTAAAATATATTTTCCAAGAATTCAAATTTTATCAATACGAACGTTTCTAATAAATTAAAATCTAATCTTCGTTTATTTGACTTTTGTGGATCAAGAAAAAAAATCCCTTTTATTTATGTAAGCTTTACTTTCATGTCACAACAACGAATTATGAATTTTTTGCACAAACGACGTATAACAAACAAAAATCGTAGCATTCCCTTTCCTTGGCTGGATTACAAGTAATCCCGAAATGGATGGGGCAAATAAAGGGAAAAGGAAACAAAAAATGATAAAAAGAAAATCCTTTCGGATTACGAAATAAAAAAAAAAGTCGAGTTCCTTGCTGACCACAGTGGTTTCCGAATCCCAGTTCAGAAGGAGCTGACAGGTTTTAAAGTTTTGATGAACGAGACAACCAGTCGAGGTTTGCAAAAGAGATCTTGTATTTTTCTTTTTTTTGTACCACTCACTCAGAAAAGATCAAGATTTTTTCTTATGTCGCATGTATTTCATTCTTACATATTAATTCCTGCAGACATCATGGGGTCTTTTACATGTCAGCAAGTTTAAGAAGATGAAAAAAAAATTCCTTGCTATATCAATCTTTCGTAGGAATGTAAAAAAAAAAATCCTTCTTTGTTGAAAGGAGGAAAGAAAATAGATAACTAATTGAAATATTGCCTTGGAAAATGAATATTTACTAGATCTTTATATTAGTGTCAAAAAAAAACTCCGAGTATTTTTTTTAGATTGAGGTATGGTAAACACTTAAACTGTCCGATGGAATTTTATGGAAAATGATAATATTTTACTCTGCAACGTAACTATTTCCTTTCGTTTTTTTAAAATTATTATAATGAACTTCTGAAACTTTGTAATCCTTTTGATGATTAGATTAGAAAAAAAGTCTATGTAATATGTATTTGTTAGTCATCAATACTCATTCCTTTTTAGTACAACATTACTGAAAAAGTAATCAAAATTACATCAGTGTCTTGTTTGAAAGTACATATATATTTGAAAGCCGAAGTATTTCAGATTTCTCAGTAAATCATTCTCAGTACTTATCACGTTTCACAAACAGCATTTTTTTAATCGTTGGAAAACAATCCACTGCAAGAAGCATACAACTATTCGACACTCATATATACTTGTATTTGCAATTTCTCTTTTTAAAATTCGGCCATTAAAATTATACAATATTGGTGAAGATGAAGAAAAAAATCCCTGGTATTACATGACTATTTCAAATTAAAAGAAAACTATATTGATGGCTTTTGGAACATTATAGCAAAACTTTCTGTATTTCTAAGAACTGATAGGAAGTTGAAAGAACCAATTAGAACTTGAAAAAATGCAGAATATGCATTTAAATTTAATCCATAATTTAAAATATTCAGTAATTGATAGCTAATTATTAACACATGTAGGCACCCAAATTTATATTCAAGCCACGATATGTCAGTAGAAAGCGCTAAATGTGGTGTAATATTGCTTAATGGATCTTTGTATGCATCTTCGTTTACCAGAAAGGATAGTATCTAATCTTTGATCTTTCTTGGTAAATAAAAAAATGTTGTTAAAATTCACTTGATAAACCACTAAAGTTTTACTTCAGACACATTAAAACTATAGATAATGAGAAAATAGAAGTTATTTTAAAATTCGATCTAAAAAACCAGTTTCTAAGTCGTAAAATATGTGGCATACGACTCTTTAAAAATATGTGTATTATTAACAGTAATACAGTTTCAATGAATTTCTGTATAACTTTAAGAGCCTAAAAATATTAATTCTTAAAAAATAATGTAGTTATTATTATAATTTTCAATTACATAAACATTTTAATTAAAGTAGTTGATATTATAAATTAGATTATTCTCCTCTTGTATATGATTTTAGTTAAATTATACCCTTGAAAGGAAGTCAAAAACCTCTTCAAAATACAGATCTGTAACGAAGACATGGATGAAAAAAGGGTAATTTGTATAAGAAAATAAAATTGTTAAAATTAATTTATTGCTTTTATGCTGAAATTGAGATAGATGTTATTTCTCTGTGGTGAAAGTAATGAAAATTCAATTTAAAATGCATCAAAAGCAAATTTGTTTAAATTATGTTACACGGATTTTCAGAATTACTTTATGAACCTTAGAATTTTAATCTTTAAACGAAAACACTTTTTAAATTGTTACGTGCAATATTCAAAAAGTAATGTACTTAATAAAAAATAACTTCATGAATACTTAAAGATTGAGAAATCCTACCTGATCTAATTAGAAATCATTAAACTGAGCAAAAAAAATAATTATTTTACTGCATTGCATGATTTTCATGAAACATATGCGAGAGTTTCGATAAACTACAATTACATTATCATTAACTACTTCTATTAACGAAATAATTACCATTTTTAATTTGAATAATATTTAATTCGTGTAATTTTAAGTATGAAAATGGGATTTTAAAGTAATTTTGTAACAAATAATATTTTAAAGACAAATTGATTAAATAATATTTTAAAGACAAAGTTAATTAAACCTTTGCATTCTTTAGTTTTATAAATGATAATTTACTAAGTTTTTAATTAAATTAAATATCTACAGAAACTTTTATTAAGAAAATTAGAAATTATTTCCAACGACAATATATTAAATAAAATTTAATTATAATTTCCTTGTAATATAACTTTTGCTACTGTTAATAACTAATCATTAATTTAAATATCTTTCGGGTAGCATAAAACTTAATTTATTTTTATATATCAGTGAGACGAAAAAATATCTAATTATGGATATCAGTGTGGTTCGTAAATTATTTTATATAACGTCTCCAACCGACTCTTAAGATTTTTTTGAATTTATTTATGTTGAGTTTATTTAAATATTATTATTAATAAAAATAATGCAACATTTTGTAACAAAAATATTTCAGTATCTGCGAATTAAGAGTTAAAAATTTAAGATGTATCACAGTGATATTATTTCTTCTAACCTAAATTACTTCTATATTATAAATACTTTACTTTTACAAATTTGAATGCTGGAACATGATTTTAAACATGCTTAAAAATCAGAAAACATTCAAAAATTTACTAATAATAAGTTTTCATTTTAACAATACGAGTCTCAGATTTTGTTATTTATGCAAGAAATACATGCTTATCATCTAATATGTATATACATTAAATAGTTATATTCTTAAAAGTAAATGAATCTCCAAAGACAATTTTTTGTCATTAAACTAGAATATAAAATACATAAAATTAAAAAAAATAAAAATATATTAAATAAAATTCTAATAAACAAAATTTTTATTGGCAGAAAAATTCTGTTCACTCATATAATACATGCATACATAATGCCTTCGAATCATTTGGCTTCTAAAATTAAGAAAAAATTATTTTGTGCATCAATAACAATTAAGCTTAAATAGAAGTATTTTCTATGCTTTCATCGATAAGAAATATTTCCCTTAAAAATGTTTCCCTTAAGTTTTAATTATGTAAATCAATCACTAAAAATCCTGTTTAATTATTCTCTTAAAGTATTTGGATTTTAAAAATACTCTTTTTGAAAACGGCAGCAGCTAAGCATAAATAAATAACTCAAAAATGAATGTTTTATCTCAAAGGGATTAAACTTAATAAACATAAAAAATAATGATGAAATATTATGTTTAAGCATTTTTGAAGAAAGAGAAGAAATCGAAATTAAAGAATTGTAAGATATCCTCCATTGAAAGAAACGTTTTCATTAACTTTGAAATGAAAAACGTATTTATTCGTTGCTTATTTTAATGAATCTAAAATGAATGTATGACATTTGGAAAAGAGTGAAAAATGATGAATTATTGGTTTATTTTTCCGGAATGATGTAAGACTTTCATGTTTTTCTCAAACCCGCATGATTTACGCATAAATGAGGAAAAAAGCATTCTTGGAATGTTATTTCATATACTTAAATTAAAAGTGATTAATAAAAATGCATTTTCATACACCCTAATGACTAGATTTAAAAAGGAAATTCTAATTTATGTAGGGAAAACTTCCTAATTGATGTTAATTAAAATTAGACCCCAGTAGTATTTAATCAAAGAAAATATAATTTATCTTTTACACAAAGCATAATGTATAATTTCTCCTGTGCATGTAAGTTGATTAATGAATCTTAGTTATTCAACATTATAGCGCTTTTAAAAATTATGAGTTTTTTAAGTTTGTTTTATCAAATAATAATTTTAATTTCTTTTTGAAATACATTTAACCGTGAGTTTTATTTACATTTGCATTTTTTTCGTAATATTTTTGTAAATATATATTTTAGTTAATTTTATTACTATATTTTAAATAATTTTTAATGAACGTGAAATATTCTTAAAATAAATTAATTATAAATTAGTTGAATTACAATTTTGAGAGGTAATTTCTTATGTATATAAATTTAAGTTTTTAAGATGAAAACAAGAATACTTAAAAGTATGTAAAATGTTGACTTTATATACTTGTTATAATTGATAATATATTGTCGGCAACTGATGATGAAATTTTATTAAAAGTCGAATAATGATTGATGGAATAATTATGAATTATTTTTTGAATATGCAATAAAATTTCTATTAACTGTGATGCGTAGATATTGGTTGCATCTGAAGAAAGTACTAGCATTATGTTTCACATATAATTTATGAAAAATATTCAATATGAATATCAGTTATTCAATGATGTCTATAATGATTATATATTCAAGATATTTCATTTATTTTGTTATATCTACCGTGTTCTATAAGTAGGGTATATATACTAAAAACTTATTACTTATACGGGAAATAAGAATATTTTGTTTACATGATTTTGTTTCTATTATTGATACTAAAAAGATAGTTTACATTAAATAAAATTAACTCAAAAAATGTTAGTTAAAGTAAATGATGAAAAAAATATTAGTTATTATAATAGTAGTTACACATCAATATATTTAAGAATAGAGGTTCAGCATACAGATTTTAATTTCGTGTTGCTGTTTTATAAAAAAACAAAAAATTATGTACCATATTTAATTTGCTCGAATCGATTTTTTTTATTTCACAGTTGATTCAACTAGGATCTTTAGTTTAATGTGAATTCCACAAACAACGGTTAACAAACATCATCGATGAAGGAATCGATCCTACAAACTGAAGACGAGAGTGTTAACTTAATACTTCTAGTTATATACTTTTTCAGGTAATAAGAAAAAGAGGAGTAATGAACAATTTATAAAGTGTAACTTATTGTGTGTTAGCACTATAAAGCCAGACGTGAATTTAACTCTATATATATATATATATATATATATATATATATATAAAGTACATACATTTCAGCGTGAGTGTTTGGCTTTTTTAAAAGTTCTCTTTTTTATGAATAGAATTATGGCTTAATTACGAGCATTATTGCAAAAAAAAGGAAAAGTCAATGCAGGAAGTGTCAGATGCCTTAAAACAATGCCCTTTTGTTTTATAAGTTGTCTAATGAAAGTGATCAAAGATCTTTGGATGAAGATTATTTTGATATAAAATATAACATTGATGCAATTAAGTATTTATTAATTCTGCAAGAAATTATTAATATAAAATCCCAACTTGAAATAAATGGCCATGTCAATTAGAAATAGAAAATAAAATAAAAATTTTAGTTAAGAATTTTTTAATTCAAATTAGTTCAATTTTAATGGCTAAATAAATATCATTTATTCAAAATTCACACATTTTCCTTTTTCATTGATTTCAAATTTATATATTTATATATTTATTAAATGCAAAATGTTTCGTATACATGCCCTTATTAAAATTCTGAGAAGTTGTTATTTATGATTTTCAAACTTATTTATTTTTGCGGCTTTCTAATAGTTTTATTCGTTACCAGTTTTTTTCATTATGTTAGTAACTATCATCTTAAATAATAATCTTAAATCACCATAAATTTTACATGAAATTTTACTTTCCATTTCGCAAAAATGCTTATATGTTTATTAAATTCTTTGCATTTAAGACATAATTTAAATCTTATTTAAAAAGAAAATTTGTTACAATTTTGCCAACAAGAATATATCATGGTGATAAGTGTACAATAGTAATTTATTTGATTCTCTCTCAGTTAAAATTGCCTCCGTATCTCATTCAAAGAAGTATGAGTTGAGGAAAATGTAAATGATGAGAATGATTATTTTTGAGGGTTATATGAAAACTTTATTCCTGATAAGATTTAGAATCTTAAAAATTCTGGCTAATATTTTTGAGATCGGAAAAAAAGTTGAGAAGTTTTCACGGCATAATTTGTTGTTATAAATAATTTCTTAAGATATAATTTACTGAATTCAAGATTTTTTGATTCAATATTTTTGAAAAGCTAAGACAGTTATTGCATTTATGTGGAGTATCGAATAAAAATCAGCATAAAACATGAGTTTTATACGTTTTGGTTTTAACAAGATTCCTTATTTATGGCTCAAAAATACCTTAAATTATGAATTTTGAGGATTAAATAATTTAAGATATTTTTTCTAATGGCAGGCACAAGAGGGTTGAACCCAATGTCACAACAAGGTCAGAAGCTGCTACTCATTTGTCATTACCCAGCGGGCACCTGTGAACCAAGTCACGGAGGCGAGTAGCGTTACCTGCGCCATACCACCACAAACACGTTTATAGGGTGGGCCACATTCATACAACATCACCGAAGAAAAGACAGAGAAACACTGAGAAGGAAAGAAACATCCATGTCTGACCCGGGATTCGAACCCGGGACCAACAGCTCAGGAGTCAGGAACGCTAACCACTCAGCCAATTGGTCGGCTGATTTTAGATTTTAATAATGGTAAAAAGAGTGTCAGCAAACATGTTAAGAATAATAAGTAAAATTTTAATAATAAATTACTAACATAATAAAATACCCATTTTCCCTTAAAATTATTAAATAAATATGAATAATAATATAATTTAAAACTATAGAAAATTATTATAACTTAAATTTATAATTTTTTAATTATATTGCCAATTAATTAAAAATAGTTGCATAAAACTTAATTGCAACTTGTATTTCTGGTTTGATTTAACTAAAAAAATAATTTTGTGAATAATTTAAAACATGCTGCTTAAATTCAAAGTACAATAGAAGCACGGAGTCGCGGTGGTCTTGTTTGTTAAAACGTTTGTTATCATAAGGTAGCAAGTTCGAATCTCGACCCAATCAAAGATCCGTCGTGTTCGCCTGTGTTGGCTGGGGAACTTTAAATAAGTTTAAGCAGACACTAAGTGAGTAAGGCGCAAATTCCTGTATGTAAAATGATATTGCTTAGAGTCGCAAATCAAGTTTGGAGGACATCTGTTTAATCCCTGCTTCTGAATTAAGAAGAACCATTTTCGGAGCTACGGGGGCATACCTACTCGGTGCTCCACTATATAAAATGCCCACACTTCTTCCCTTGTAGTGCTGACAGGTTGTTGCACATACACTTTTCTCTGCATATAGCCATTAGTTGGGCTGCTACCAGCTAGATAGAAGCTAGATAGTTTTTGTGATTTTGAAGCAGGCACCAAGCAGAAGGCCACAAATACTTGGCCTGCCAAAGATATCATTTCACTTGGAGGACATTGCGACCACGCCCAAATTTAACGTGAGCCAGCCGCCATTAGCGAACACGACGGATCTTCGGTTAAACCGAGATTCCAAATTCACTACCTACACACGATGAGAAAGACGGCCTATCCAACCAGGCCACCTCGGCCCAGTGTTGAAAGGAGTAGCCAAGTAGTATAGATTTACATAGTAGAAGTGCGTAAGGAGTATGATATTTTTATAATAATTTTCAATTATTACATGAAAGATCATACCTAAGATGCAATGCTAAAATGATATCTGTTAATTTTCCTATAAAATTAATTTTATTCCATAAAGAATTTTACATGGAATAATTTATAATTTCCTCTCCTTATAGAACTGGAAATCTCATCAAGATTTCAGGTTGTCGATTATCTTATGGAAAACAGTTTTTTAATGAAAACTTTTAAATAATTCTTATTATAGTAAAAAAAAATCATAATAATTTTGCATTTTAGAAATAGAATTCGGATAAGTTCTTTTATTCTCAGAAATTTTTAATTTTTGAAGTAATTTAACAGCACTTTTTTTAGAATTGTATAAGTTTAAAGAAGATTAGATTAAATTGACAGCATTTGCTACTAAAAAGTGCTGATGCATCATTTGAGCTCATTTGACAGGTATACATATATATTTAAATAATTTCTTTTGAATAATTATTTTTGAAACATACACACATTTCGTTTCTATGTTTATCACATTATTTTTTGCTAGACTAACAGATTTAGTCATTATTTCATTTATTATATAAAATAGTATAATAGAAATCAATTTTGGTATTATTATTAGAGACATGAAAAATATCAATACATATTTTTATGCTAAAAGTTTAATAGGAATTTTAAAGATACCAACATTGATTAAAAATATGTATGAAATATGCTTAATATAAAATAAATATTATAAATATTTACGTTAATTTTCAAATTCATTATTTCTTTGCATTGATCTAGTAAATAATTTAATTAAAAAATGTATATTTTCTCATAGTGATTGAAGTTTAGAAGGTCACATCGATATTCAATTTTTCTATCGATATTTCATTACACTTCTACAAGGATAAGAACTGAAATAAATACCCATCTCAACCTTTTCATTATGAAGTTGAAAAGTTTAGAGTGGGGGTTGTCACGCCATTAAGAAGGCGTTACACATTGATTAAAGGTTACACAAAAAAAAAGAAAATGAAAACTTGGGAAAACAACAAAACAGCAGCTTTCGAACCACCCGATAAGCGATAAAAACTGTTACAGGAGAAAGATAAAAAAACGAAGAAACTTGGACTCATTGATTTTCATCGAAGAACTATCATCTGTAACATCCAACCACGTGGCTTATTTCATGAGAAGCCATTACTTTGTTTTTGAAAAACATTCTGTAAATGTATAGGGGGGCGGAACCACGATACCTCCTCCCAACCTCCATTGCTGTACTTTTTCAAAAAGCAAAACCGAAATTCTGAGCCTTTTTCTATAAATCACTGGTTATGGCATTTTGAAGGTTTTTCTTGGTATGCCACCTTTAACTTTTCCGAAACAAGAAATATATTTTCCCTTTTTATCTGAGGGATTTTGTGGCTAAGCTTCAGCTTTGACGCGCCACTGACAAATTCGGGAAACGTTAACTTCCTCTGCATATGATGGACAGGCGTATAAATTTGTAGAGTGCTTCTGACATAACCTTTACGTGCTTTCGGATTATTTGAATCCGACATGCTTTTAGATTAGGAATGCATCAAGAATATTTTGAAACATTTTAAGTCTTCTGTTTATATATATTTCTTGTTGCTTAGAAATATCAAAAATACATCAAATAGCGAATTAAAATAAATTAGGAAAATATGATGTGAATTTCAATCAGTCGTTTAACATAAATGAGAAGAAATTCTCTAATAAGACAAGTAAAACTAATGAGTTTTTAATTCTTTAAACTTTTCCTATGTGGATTAAGAATTTGAAAATTTTTCTTAATGAATTTGGTGTCCTTTTGAAAAAAAATTTAATTATTTTTTAAGGTAATTTTTGACATGTCATTTGTTTTCTTAATCAGATAAAAGTCGCAATTAAATTAGGGATAGTTAAAATTAATTAGATGATACTTCTGTTTTCCCATTGTGAAATGTTAAGAAGAATTAAAGATGTGCAGATATCTTTTAACTTGACATATAAAAATATATATTTAAGTACCAGTAAACTATTTTATTGGAAGTTAATAAACTTTTAACCAAATAGTTTAATGTTAATTTGAAATATTTTATTAATTTTCAATAAAAAGATGTGTGTACATATAATATTTGTCACTGCTCTAAAACCATGGATTTATCACCGTGCTGGAGATAGGAGTTTGTTTGTTTGTCGCTCAACGGTCATTTTTTGCACACGAGGGCTAATTAGACCGGGACTTACGGCTTAAAGTGGATTCCGAACCACTACAAACATCCATGCCCAAGGTGGGATTCGAACCCACGAACTGTTGAACCGAAGGCAAGAGCGTTGGAGATAGGAGATATTCATTATATATTTTTCATAAATTCAGCCATAAATATATAAGGGTGATTTAAATGTTTCATTTTTATTAATAAGATAATTCAATTTATTTATTAAAAGAGGTCTAAAATTCAGGGAGTAGTCGTTATATGTAAAGCTGCACAGTAAATGATTCTGTATATTAAAAGATGTATATAATGGTGACAGAATTTTTAAGCAATATCTAGTAATAAAGACACCTTTAGAATTTATTGATTTAATATTTATTTAGTACGAAAATCCCTGCCATATAAAAAAAATGAATTTTGATTTATTTAATCAATTTTTCTATTTATAAGAAATGAAAGCATTCACAAATTCATTAAAATATTTTATAAAGTACCGATGTATAGCCTGAAGTAAAATAGAATAGAAAAATGTTCCAGAAAAACAACCTACGTACCGAAAACAAATTTCAAACTTTATTATTGCCTCAATTGATTGAAGCTCATATTAATGTCCTATGATAAGCTGATTAGGAACTTGATTTGTTCATTATACTCATAAAACTGGAAAAAAACATTTCTATGTCCCTTGAGCAAATTCTCAATTGAATGATTTCTTCTAGGTTTTCGTTCAGTTTTCCAAGCAATAAATGTTTATTCTTTCCAATAAAACAAACCACCAAAATATCAATGATTGGGAAAATCATTTCTTTCAGAAAATACCACAAGACGATTGCTGAGAGAATCGGCCATCAACGATCTCTGGGAAAAAGTATTTCTTCGGCAAACGGAAAGAAAATCGAGGATCTCACCCCTAAAGCATTTACCATTGATCATTAGATTAATCACTGTTATTAACTCCTTCACCCCTGTTGCATGACGGATGAAAGGGGAAGTTTTGCCAAACTTATTTAGAGTGCTATTTTTAACGCCGCTAATTTATTACCAGTATTCTTTTCTCACGCAAGGCATGCGATCCAAATACAATGCGGATACATCCTGGCGTTATTCTCTTACCTCATTCGTCAGAAATGAAGAAATGATTGTGGATAGATGTATTCATTAAGGAATGGAGCTGGGTGTTGATAGGTTCTTTCCACGGATTGGAATCGATAAAACGCTTTAGGAAGATACGAATACAGTTACCATTCTGAGAATAATTTTTAGACATTAAAATTATAGTGTGTCCTTTTTTTACGTAAAGATCAGAATTAGAAATATCTTTGTTTCGAAAAAATATAGTCCTATAAATAATTTTGAATTGATGCTTAACAAAAAAAAAAACGAAGATTTGTTTGTAGCTTGTTTTCCACAATACATATAAGCCAGATTCTTGCTTTTGTGAAATGAGTTCAGTTTTTTGTGTCCGATTTGAAGACAAGGCTAAAAGCGATGTATTTTTTATTTCAGTTTTTTTTTCTGTTGAACCTTCTTCTTCTTCTTAGAGTTGGGTTTGTATGTCATTGGCACCTCTGCTTTAATCAGCATTTTATACCATTAACTCCAAATCCAATCTTTACTAGTTCCAGTTACTCGGGTCACCCACTTTATTAATAAAGTCCGATAACCCTTTAATGGGTCTAGGTGTAACTCTCTAGTATGGATAATGCCTAAAGAAGTTAATCTAGGGAGGACAAGAGCCTCGCATTCGTAAATGATATGCTTGGCCGTTTCCTCTTGCGTATGACATTTCCTGCAGATAGGGTCTTGCTGAAACAGTCCCATTTTATGGAGGTGTTTTCTGAAATAGTAGTGCCCAGTTATGAAGCCTACGATTAAACGTATCTTCTGCCTAGAGCATCTAAGAATTTCAGAGGCAATCCTCGCTAAAGATTCACAGATCATACTTTTAGCATGGGTTTGACCAGGAGTGTTGAGCTAAGCTTCATACATCTTCCGTCTTTCCCATCTAAGAACATTGTTATTTGCGGTCTTCAAATTGATCCCACAAAAAGGTTCTGCACCAATGGGAACAAAAGACGATCCTTGTTTAGCAAGCTCATCAGCCTTTTCATTGCCTTCGATACCTTTGTGCCTTGGCACACATACAAGGATCACCTTGTTTCTAGTTGCCAGTTCTGTAAGAAGGTTTCTACATTCCAAAATCATTTTAGATTTGACTGTTGAACCTTAGGTAGATCAATTAACAATCCTCCAAATAAATTAATTTTAAGTTAACAAATTCGGGGCTCACAATGAATATTTTTGTACACAATATTATTAAAAAAGTAGCATTTTATGCTCACGATATTTTTAAATCTGTTATTTGTAATTCAATAATATTTATTACAAAGCGAACTAAACATTGAAAATTACAATAATTGATTTTAAAAACAATAATTTATCATTTATTACAGTCTAAAGATTTTTCCAAGTGAACTTTGGATTTTTTTAACATTTATATATTTTTCTTTTTTGATTTATGAAGAATGTTTTCATTTATTGTATTTTTACGAGATTTACAAATTTTCAATTAAAAGCATATATATATTTACATATTTATATTTTATATCTATTAAAAAGAAAACATGAAGTCAATTAAGTAGATGACAAAGTTGATTTATATTACTGAAAATTCGAGAAGAAGGTTAAAATATTAATACTCACTGCGATTTGCTGAATGAAATATTGAAATATATTCCATATTTACTCAGTAATAAAAATATAAATATCCAAACTCATGCACTTCAGATTACTTGATACTCAATTAAATATGAAATATTTGATTTTTCAAATAACATATTATAAAATTTTTATTAGATAAGATAAATATGATTTCAACATTATTCTCTTCAGACATCTTTATATCAATGTAACAACCTCTGTTCTGATAAATTACATATTACTGAATAGAGATACTTAAATATTTACTGCGTTGTTATCACAAGACGAACTAAGCATAAAGTAAGATCCTATGGTAAAATTTAAGCATTGACTATAAAGATTCAAAATTTCACAGGTAATCCTCTTTATTGAGAGCATTGTTACTTTACAAGAGATTAATGTGTGTTGTATTTTTTTGAAATTATTTAAATTACACAAGAATGAGAGCATTAGAAAGCATTTATGACAAGAAAGCTAATAATATAAGAAATAAGAAATTCCATTTTAATAAACATATAAATATATTAATCGTTGCAATGCAAATGAAACATTTATTAATAGTTACTTAGATTCGGATAGTTAAAATAAAGCAATTTAATGATAGAAAAACTAATGCTTTAAATGAAATTATCCTGATGTTTTTATTATCTTAAAAAATGAAAACAATTTTAGAGTAAAATATCATGCACTTTTTATTTTTTTAATAAGACATTATTTTCATTTATTTATTTTATAAGGAATTTTTTTTATAAATTAAACATTTTACTTATTATTATTTTATTTGAATAATACTTATCTTTTGTACAGGTGTTCAATGGAATGTTAGGCTAATTTATAGAATTATACACGCATTAATCAAATTTAAAGCGCTTCATTTGTTTTTAGTTGCATTAAAGTAAATATTATTCTGTTTTTGAATAGCAAAATTTTTAACAATATTTTCCCTTAAATTAAGTTTTGCTATATTTACAAGAAAACATAAACATTTCATATATAGTTAATTTTGATTAAATTTGTATTTTTTTATATATATATTACTTCAGGTATTGTTTCCTTTACCTTCACCCCTTTGAATAAAACTACTGTTAATAAAGTATAATACATCGTTTTTTTTGGAATTTGTAATCCTAATACTACCTTTAATTATTACATTTTAAGTTTAGGTTTGTGCCAATTTTTGACAATAATTTAGAACAATAATCAACACAAATGGAATTATCTCCAATATATTTGGAATTCATCGCATTTTAATTCACATTAATATTGATTGCCGAAAAAATTTTAATTGAAATTAAAATATATTATTTAATTTTTTTAAATCAAAATATTTAAACTAAAAAATATAGAGCATATTAATTAAAATACAAAGATTTTTTCTTTGCTAATTACACCTACAAGCTTTAGTGTAAAATACTTTTAAGCTAACCTATTTTACACGAATTAGTTCATTAAAATATGATTCCACTAATAAAAACTTAAAGGCTAATTTCAGTTTAAATTAAATATGAATTCTTTATTTTCATTTAAAAATAATTTAATCTTTAAAAAGTTTGTTGCAGTACATTAGGAATTAAAATTTTGTTGCAGTACATTAGGAGTTAAATAATTGAAAAAGGCTAATTTCAGTTTAAATTAAATGGGAATTCTTTATTTTCATTTAAAAAATAATTTAATCTTTAAGAAGTTTGTTGCAGTACATTAGGAGTTAAAATTTTAAATAGCTTACAAAAATTTATTAATTTTTAGATTTTTGTTGGTATATGGAATATTAGTGATAAAAAATATGCATGTAACAATATTAAATGATTTTATGACGTTATCAAGGAAATACGTTTGTGTGCATTTCATCTAGTGTACCATTTATCATTTTAAATTTAATTCTCTTCGCTTTATATATGAACATACTGTTAGAAATCGTTAATATTCATATTCTGTATGCAATAGTTTTTGATTGAAATGGTTGACCATATAATCGAATATTTGTGACAATTCTGATTGATGTATCTGTACAATTGATAAGATTTTCTTGAATTGTAAACAAAGGGAAATTGATTATGTTGATATTTGAGCTTATAAGCTTTCCAAAATAAATATCATTCTAGTACATGTGTGTTGATTGGCTATTGGTTAAATTTCACAAGCAGCATTGATTGATGTAGAAGTCGGACCAGGATTAAATAGATATCTGCATTTAATAACTTTTCGTCTCACATAAAATAGATATTCTCACCGAAGATTGAACAATAGTCATTTTGGCGCATTTTGAAACTTTAAACTGTGTTGAAACTATTTTTACTACCTATGAAGGAAAATATTATGAAAGAAAAATATGATGAAATATAGTGGGAAATTAAGTGACTTTAAGAATATTTCATAAGCAGTTTGATATATTACCTATTGATTATGGAAACAAATCTACCTTTATACATGTTAAACTTTTATTTAAAATTATTAAATATTTGCAAATATAAATTTTTTCACATAATAAATACTCTTAACACCAATCTTTTTAATGTTTAAAACTGAAGAAATATATTTAAAAATTATACTGCAAGAAGTTTGTAACATTTTTATTCTTGAAATTTTAAAATCAGCTATTTAACTCTTAACTGCACATTAAACTCGCGTTTTATAGTTACTTAACACCATTATTTACACAAAAATGTAACAATTTTACTTAGAAACTCAATCACAAAAGTTTTCAAAAACTAAGAACTTGTGTCTCTCTTAACAACTTGGCTAAGTTTAACATTTCAGGCTTCCAAAACTCAACTAACTTTGTATAAAGGATTAAGAATGTCTTCACATATTTCTTTATTGCAATAAGTACTTAACAGATAAGAGATCGAAATAAATTACTGAAAGTCTCCTTAATCGGGCTTTTAATTGGGCGCAACTCCTCTAATGAAATTTAAGCTCATTAAGTGTTTGCTCTTAAGAACACACAAGAGAAAGAATTTTGTTTGAAGAAAGGGTTGCAGTTAATCTCAGAATTTTAGTTCATAATAAAGAAAGTAACTGGGTTACCAAAATTTGGCACTAATTATAAAAACCAAATAAAACTTAACATAATTATGTGAATGAGAGATAAATATATGAATATTGTATTATTTACATTCATAAAGAAGAGCAAATTAACAGAAATTCATTTAAGTTATTTTACATCGTATATAAATATTTATTGAAACTATTAATCTTAAGCATTCTCTCAATTATTTGAATAAATAACCATTCAAGCCTACAGAAATCCATTTCAATTATTCAATAATGTATGCGGAACGAATTTATCTAAAGAGCTTTCACTTATTTGAATAAATTATCATTATATTGGTCTGTACAATTTGCTTATTCTTAATTATGAATGAAAAGAATTATAGTACTTGCATTTAGCAATAATTAAGCATTTCAAATTAATTAACTAGGAATTTTTCACATACATTAAATTTAAAGCTATTTAAACCCAATTAAATTAATTGTAAATTTATAAATGATATATTTCAATATTTATTTTCATAATATTATTTAGACATTATATGCACTACTTAATTTCAAAGCAACTTCTGTTCATAGAAGCTTTATTTATCTTTAGAGAAATTGTACATGAAATTTTTTTCAAGCAACACAAGAACAAAATAACCAAATCATTTTCAAATTGGCAATGAAATAATGATAAATTGAAAAACAATTCCAACATATTTTTTTTAGATTTTTTGTTATTATAACACTTGATACACTCGTAACAAAATTCCAGTTTCCATAATAAGCTTAAAGGAATAAAATTTTACTTTTTTATGATAACATATGTTTATAACATTGCACTCATAAATATATTACGTAGTGATATAAAAAAAGCCGTGTTACTTGGAAAATTGATAAAATATTGAAAATAAATAGATCAAAAATTATAATTGATTTCATAATACAACTGTAATATTTAGGAATATTTTTTTTAAATTACAAATATATAACACATACAATAATATGCTTATATGCATTATTTGATTAATAATCTGAACCATAGTTGCAAAAGTTGGCACATTTTAAAGCACTGTATTTATTACTATTAATTATACACTAAATTACAGGAAGCATAATATTGCCATATCTGTATAAATCAACTCACTTGAAAAGCGAGTTATTTTTATCTGTTTATGTATAAAAATTTAACAACAAATGAATGACCATTTGCTGAATGTGATGTCTTGTTATTATATAAGCATAAGAAATTGGCATCATTTTTTCCCGTTCAGACCGAATCAAAATGCTTAACCGCAATTTATTGATTATCAATACATTATTTGACTCTGTTATGTCCATACGTATTTGGAACTATAAAATGTAACCGAACAAAAATTGTCACTAATTAAGGAGAATTATTAAACATAGTTGGTTTAACACGCTATTAAGAAATAATCATGAATCCATTTTCGAAGTTTATTATAACACAATATATCCATACGTGAATTCTTGATTATTATTTAAATTTTACATATTGTTCTATAAAGTATACCATTAGGATTGTTACTTATAAAGATTTAGAGATTGAGTATTTTCTAATCAATGCAAAATTATGACCACAAATGACAATTTACAAAATGAGATTTCTAATCTAAATACACGATAGAATTTCTTACCAGTATAATTTAAAATGAATTTACGGTAAATGTCCTTATTTACGAGAACTGAACGCTTTATGTAAATTAGCGTTTTAGAAAAGTATGCCTGAAGAGACAACTATTAAAATAAGTATATCAGATATCAAACGATCGTTACATTATATTTAAAGAATAGACTAAAATTTCATAAATTATTCCAGTAAATTAGATACAGGGATGAAATTTAGAAATAAATGTCTTTAATTTCTAAAATTTATACATTGTAGTTTTTTTAAAAAATGCTAATTGTATATATTAAAACATAAAGTTTATAGCATTTCAATGATTTAATGCGCTTTTAGAATACAAATCTATGTACTTTTCTTAAGATTATAAGTTTATTATATACTAGATATGCGTTTGTCATGTTTCTTAATCTTAAATTTATTATATTTAAGGGATATAATGCAACTTAAAAGAGAAATTTTCGAATATTGGAATTCAATGCGAAATAAAAAAATTATAATTTTCTTAATATTAGTTTAAGATTCAAACTGTTGAAGATATGCATTTACAAACATAAAAGTTTCAAATTTTTTATCGCGAAAAGAAATACTGCATCTATTATAATACCCTATTTCAATCTAATACATATTAATCGTTTCCGTTTTGTCTCTTTTCTAAATTTCACTTTTGCGTCAGTGTAGCCAATTTCGAAATATTGACCACATGTTCCACTTTATACAGCACTTTAAAAGTGCAGACGAAAAGATTTACATATATAGATTGCAAAAACTTATATATACCTTTTTTTTTCCTTTCTAGTTACTGATTTATTCCTTAAGGTTTCTAAAATGACAGAAAAAAAAGGAATAAAAATGGGAATATATATTTATTCCTTTTTTTTTCTTTCTTTTTCTTCAATTCTAACACCTGCGACGAAAGTGCATCTCTCTGAACACGAGAAAGAAAGAAAAAAAGGCGGTAAGGGTGCCGATATCCAACGTATTCGAAACAACGCACGCTCCGAATTTATCGGCCTTGTATATATATTTATGTCAGAAAAAGCGAGGACTCTTTCCAGATCAAACTTGTTTAGGGAACAGTTTTGGTAGCGGTAAAAATGGGGGTGTAGGGAAAGCAGCGCTTTCATTGCAGCGTTCTGTTGGTGGTTTCGTCATGGTGTGGGGAGAGGATGCGAGACATAAAAGTGTGGTGGAGGTGTTCGAAGAAATTTTCTCCGAGTGAAGGGACGGACTGGGAGAGGAATCTGAATTGCAAATGAAGCCCCCCTCTCTCTCTTCCCGGATTTGCATTCCGATTTTAGTGCGTTATCTGCCGGATACAGAACCTGAAAGCCGACCGCATTAAATGAATGCGGCCGCAGAGATCCTCCAGCGAGGAGTAAATCCAGGACTCTTTCCTAGCGTCGCCATCTTTAACCGTCGATGGCTTTGTACTCAGTTCATTAATTTTTAGATTCCGCCAGTGCGGGCGCAGGTGGATTTCATAAGGCGATATAAGTACGCGTTTTGCTTTTGGCATCGCTCAATGTAAATGACTCCGGCTTCAAACGCATCCGCGTGTGTCGTGTCCCAAAGATGGATGAATTCGGATACTATAGAAGGTTTAAGCTGTTTAAATGCATCATGCCCACTTTGTGAAACCTAAATGGGGTATTTATGAAAAAGATTGATGAAATTTCTTTGAATATATATAACGCAGATAACGCACTTTAAATGCATATTTTGATCTTAAATTCTTACATTTATATTCAATTTAATTCATCTTTGTCTTTACAATTATCATAAATGTAATTTCATGAGGTTTAATCTGAATGAATCGCAATACTAAGTTAAAATTATGCAGTTTCAATGATAATACCCATTAGAATACAGGAGAGAGAATTCCCAACCAAAAGTAGAATAAGGCTTTTAGATTCATAGCACATTATTGTTAAAAAAATGTTTGTAGATAGAATGAAAGGATTTAAATGTCGATTATTTTCTAAGACATGTGTGTGCATAATACATTGTAAAAATAAAATTTTATTATCGGCTTAAAATAACAACAGAAATATTTAAATTAAGTTAATTATTGATTAAATTTAAATATATTATGCTAATTGGATGTTTTCAAAGCAAAGAATACTGAAAAATATGATAAAAAGTTTAAAACAAAATTAAACATCTTTGCTAAGGGAACAGAGTGTTGAGAAATATCTTCTCCATTAGAAATTTTCAACGATTATTTTTTCCGTACCGTTTGGACTGTGATTTAAAAATTCAAATAAACTTTTTGTGAATAAAATAAAATAAAATCTAATATTCATTGGTATTTCGATAACATTATCAGATAGATTTGAATTCAACATTAAATTTCAACAAACTATAGTAATGATGGAAGTAATTGTATCAGTTTTTAAAATGAAACTACATCATGGAAATCATAAAAGTAGACATATTTTAGGAGTTTTATAAGAAACTAGGCCAGTGAAAAAATTCTAAAATTCTTGCATGAAAAGTAATTTTACAGAAACAATGAAATGGTATAAAATGTTTCTAATATTGCGATTTTCATTGGCCACTTACATAAGAGTCATTTTTATTGTTTAATATCTCAAATTCAATAATGTGACAAACATTATCACTGCAAAATAGGACTATCCAAGTACTTGAAATAAGAAACATAATTTTCTTATTTTAGCAGACATCTATCTGTTATGCAGAAATTTTAAGACTAGTTAGAGTAACCTATTCTGGAATTTATTGAAATGACAGTAAAAAAATCGGATGGCAGAAACAAGCGTTATGATAATCAAATCCAAATAAAAAATGAATGTGTATTCTTAGTATAGTATTTGAAGCTCAATATCAAACTTTCTAAAATTTAACCGATAACAGCAGTAAAACTATTAACATATTTTCGAAATATTATAATATGAATCAGACGTCCGTTGATTGATTCCCTTCAATCACAGCCACCATTCTGAAAGATAATTTTAATCTACAGCCAAATGTAGTGTTAATACATTTATTCAACTGGTGTTCAGACTATTTTTCAAGATAGTTCTTAAGTTCCTTTTCAACAAGGTATCCCTGGGGTCGATTATTATTTACAATTGCGAACTATTTTCTTGGAATTTATTTTTTATGATTTTGTGGGTTTTCTAAGATATTGCTGTTTACATAGATAAATCAGCAATCTACAGTTAAGAAAAATATCATTTTTCGGTTTTGATTATTTAGGTGAGAGAGTGCTTTTCTAATAAATTTTTTTCACAAATTATGATTTAATAAAATAAAGATAATTTTTGTATTGAAATTAATATAATAGTATAGTTCGTGTAAAGAAATCTTTGGAAAGGAAATATAGAGAGAATATATTTTTATATTGTTTAGCTCAAAATAAGGGTACATTTGTTTTTCTGAATACTTTTTAAAATTTAATAACATTATTAGGCTTTTAACACGATATACAATATAACAAATTTATTAATATATCATTTACCAATATAGCATTTTGCATCATTCATGTATGATATTTTTAATATTTTACAATACATTTGCTTTTAAGAAAGATAGAGAGAACCTTATTTATTTGGTTTTATCAATATTCCTGAAATGCAAAGATTCAGAAAGAAAAAAATTGTTCACATTTTATAAATCTCTGTAATAAGCAAATATACTTTTATGAAATTTGGTTATCATTATTTAGCTTGATGATTATTCATTACTTAAGGCATGTCATGTATATTGATAAAAAATATATTTACCATTCATAAATACTCAATATCTCAAAAACTTTCAAACTTTGTAAATCCAAATTATAAAATTAATACTGAAGCTTATTTGAATAAAAGAATTAACAATATATTAAAACTGACAATTCATGTGATGGTTATAGAATTTATAATTTCATTGCTTTGCTAAATGGACGAATATAAAATTAATTTTTAGCATTTTTATTTTATTAATAATTAAAAAATTGAAAATTTATTCTGAATATAGTTACGTTTTTATTCCCGAACAAACAATCATACGTTTTTATTTCTGGTATCTATACCCTGAAAAGTTGATTTCTTTCTACATGCGTCATTCGTTCTTTATTTGTGAATGTTGTACGCAGAACTATCCAATTTACAAAACAGTTTTTGATTTTACTGTTTTCAAATATAAATTAAGTTACAAAAATTTTAGGATACGTTATCTTTTGAAATATGAAGCAGGAAATTATATTTTAAACCGGAAGTAGTACAGAAAAATAGTATTTTACTACTTATTATTTAAAAAATTTTTGTGTATCTATAATGTTGTGATTCGTACCCATAAATATGGGGCTTTTAATTTATCTTATTCATTCTGAAAGAAATGGCAACATTGTCACTGTCATAAATGAAATTATCACTTTAGAAGCCATTTTCTCAAAAATATTTTTTAATCCTCCATTATGAACTAACACCTAAATTATTATAGTTTCTAGACTAGCATCTATTTCCATTGATTAAAAATAATATTTATAATCATTCTGTAATATATGCATGTAATAATCAAAATATACAGTTTTTCTTTCCTAAAGTGCTCAGATGTATTTCAATTTTAGAAATTTGTTGTTATTTTTCAAGTATTGTAATGAGTTAGTAGAATATCTGATTGCCCAACCCTTCTTACTTAACTATGTTTTTTTATTTAAGGTAATGTTTTTGACTTGTCTGAATAGACCAGAATCTACTACTTAAATAAGACATGGAAATAGCAGAACCCCTTAATATAGTGAGACTAGAATCGAACTCACAAATTGTTGAGTTGCATGTAGTGCTCTTACCATTTGATTGTTAGCTCGGTCAACGTTCCTATCTTGACATTTTTAAAGATTGGAAATTTTCTTCGATCTTAAGTATTATAGAATTATAAAAATTTTTATGTTGAAAATATTTAAGTTTTATTTTTACTAGTCTAAGACGAAATACAATACTAAAAATCATTCTGAAAATTTTAATCCGCAAGTACAATGAACTTACAATTTTTTAATTAATTCCTTAACTTAAATAATTTTGTGAAATTAGGTGCTCAAATAAGTTTTTATTTCCCATTAGTATATATATTAATGATTGTGGGTATTTTTCTTAGTATATATAATAAAATATACGTTTAAATATCCTGAATAAATAATAAATATACTTAAATATTATTTCGTATAATTTATATCTTAGAGTCCTGTATATGTATAAATAATTGAAGACATAATGAGGGAAACCCAAAATCTTATTTTTAAATTTATGATTTCGTTTCAACTTTTCATTTGTGGTCAGACCAAATATGGAGCTACTTTTGTAGCAGCGTTGTCACCGTTAAAATTAGTCCTTAACCGTCAGCAGAATGAATTTAACCGCATTGTCTGGGAGAATGGGTGTGTGTTATAACTTGAAACTCTCGTAAAATTAAAAGGCAACTTTTCTAGTAAATTTGATTTCAATTATATGACTCCGAAATGAAGAGAAGGTTATTATTTCAGCGGAGAGGAGTAAGAAAATAAAATAAATTCAGTTAATCCTTCTGCACTTTTGTCAGAAATCATTCTCCAATTAGCTGCATTTCGCAGCTCCCAGTTTATATTTTTGCTGGCACTGAATTTCCGAAGAGATCTAGTTTCAATTCGTTTCACCTTCTACCCGAAGCCATCGTCATTAATTTGATGTTGAGAAAACACAAATATTGAAGTTAATGTCTCTAAGGTAATCAAGTTGCACTTTGAGGAGGGAGATGTGGTAGATTTTGTAGAATCGACTGTTTACTTTTCTTATTTCCCTCCTGTGAAGAACTTTCACTTTGCTTAATTTTAATACTTTCACGAAATTTTTCTTTTAAACTATGCTCATTTAAAAAACGCTGGCAAAGTGTTTGTTGTTTTTGGACATTTTTATGTGTGCCCCTATTAAAACTGTAAAATTATACAATTGAACGTAAAATATTGATAAAATCTAGTTCAAAATATGAGCACTGTTTGTATCGTTGAGAATAATAAAGACAGCAGTATTTTACGATACTAAATATCTAGTTTTATTCCAATAAGTATATTATTTTTCGGAAAATATGTTTGATACATTATTTTTATAATTGAGTTAAGAATGAGTTAATGTTTATCATTTTCTAAAGTTGACTTTTCAAAACAAAAAAAAAATAATAATTCCACCATATTATTGTTATTATTACTTATTAAATTACTGTTTAAGTAATTCGCAGGCTCTTTATCTTAGTTTTGATCAATTTAAATTTTTTTTTTATTTTATTTTTTTCTTGGAACGTGCTTTTAACCTGATTATGGAATCTGTAATAAAATGAAAATTCGATTAACTGAATACCTATATTAAGTTAATTGTTTGTAGAAAAGCTATTCAACCGTTGAGAAGCATCTTTTTAATGGAAGTCATGCGATAAAACTTATTTATCATAATGGATTGGATATTATAATTAATATATACATATTATGTGTGTGTATATATATATATACATATATATATATATATACATATATATATATATATATATATATATATATATATATATATATATATATATATATATATATATATATATATATATATATATATATATATATATATATATATATATATATATATATATATATATATATATATATATAAATTAATGGATGAATATCATTTATGATAAAGTAATATTTATCCAATGATTTATTTACATTTTTTTATGTTTCCTTTTCTTGAGGCAAATGAATTAGACTTCTTTCACAACTCTAAGTCATATTATTTTCGTTCATCTTACTGTACTATAATCCCTTGAAAATATGGATTTGAAGTAAAAAATTATGTGGAGATTAAATACTGTTTATAAACACAGCTTTATTTTTAGTCATTATTTAAATAACTTAATTTAATTTATGAATTTAATAAATGGATTATAATTAAAAAATGAACTGATTGCTGAATTTTTTACATTATAATATCTTATGTATTTTACAACTGGAACTTAATCTTCGAAAAGAGTGGGAAATTTTCATGAACAATTTCTGTAATATCAACGATCAATTTCATTACGAATACTTATAAAATTGTATTAGTTTAACTAACAATATATATAAATATATATATTGACAACAGTTGTTTATATATTTATATATATATATAAACAACTGTAGTCAATTATTTCCATTTATAGTAGAAATGAGAATTGTATATTAATAATAAAATAAGATTCTCTATACTAACATCAAATATATTAGTGAAGTTAATTACTTTAAGACGCCACTACATGTAGATTCAAATTAAAATACAATTAGTCTTTTGATATATGAATCTACATGCTCTTTTGATCAATGGATCTACATGTAGACATCTACTTAACTGTCGTTAATGATCATTAAAAAATCTATTCGTAGTTCTAAAAGCTAGTTTAAAATTTAATTCTCTTAAAGCGTTGCTTTTCTTATTAATTTACTTCTTCAAAATATTGCTTTAACCTTCTACATTGCAGCATATATTATTAGGGATGCATTGCTTTTAAATATTTCTGATCAATTTAAATTCATATAGTAATAGCAATTAATTTTCTATAAGATGCTTTGTTGATTATTTATTATGAAGCTATAAATATTATATATGACTAAGTTTTCCCTTTAAAATCAAATGCAGGAAATTTACTTTTAGGAATTTAATTTATTTTTCTCATTTATATAACATTTTTGTAATAACTTTTGTAAATTTTAATTGTAAAAACCAATTCTTGATAATTTACTGAAAATAACCTTATATATTTAGAATCATAAATGCAATTTTTTTAGTAAAATAAAAATTTAATCAATAGTGATCAATGTAACTTTATTGAGCTTTTTTAACTTTATATATATTTTATTAGAAACTTTTAATTCAGTTTGTCGGTTATTATTATCTCGATATTTAATTTAATTTAATGTAACATCAGTATTGTGTTTTACGCATTTCATTATAGTTTTAACATGAAGGGTTTCCATAAGAAAACATCTTTTCATATTTTCGAAAAAATCGTTATTAAGGGACCTAAACATGTCGATAAAGCAACAGAAAAATAATGAATAATGATCTCTCCCTGCTTACTATTAATTTTTTCTATAGGGAATAAGAGGAAGACTGAACTTTGTTTCCCTAGGGATAAAGTTCTGAACATTGGCATTGTTTTCTTGGATAGTCAGAAGAATAGGCATCTGTGGCCTCTTCAGCGCACATCCATTCGCCTAATTTTTTTCCACCTCTCTTTTTTGTTAGTAAATATAACAAAAGGGAAGAAAAATCCCTAAAACGTATTATAGGATGTTTTTAAGCTTAAATACAGTACCCTTATAAACAAAAAGCTTAATCAAATTAATTTGAAAATACTTATTTTAACACTATTGAATGCAATTAATTTGTATCAAAATACAATTAAGTTAAAGAAGATAGCATAGATATCTAGTGAAAAAAATGAAAAATAATCTACTTATAAAGCAAAAATTGAGCTATAATTTTATGAAAAAATTATTTTCTTTATCTAAATTATATATTACGAAATTTCCAAAATTATAAATATGGCAGAAATTGTATGCCAAACAGAAACAAATTTCGTAGCAATTTAATATATTAAGATAGCTTCATTAAGTTAAGTTATATTATTTCACAAATGATTCGAATTACTGGGAAGCAAATTAAGGAATGTCTAAATAATTTCAAATATTAATTGCTCCAATTGTTTAAGTGGAACAAAATCTCTGTTACAATGAAACCAAAGAAATTTGATAACTTTTAAAAAGTTATCTTCGGTAATCTTTAAAAAGACTATAAGCAACAACGTTTGCCGCAATAGCAACATCCTTTACTGTAATGTAACCGAAGTAAATAATATTAAAAGATAAATTTTATATAATGGATTGTCGTAAGATTGTTTCACATTAATTTATTTTGTGACACTTAACTTAATTGAGTTAAAATAAACCTTCCTATGAATGCATTTTTATTTACAAAACATTTTGTGTGTGTCAATTTTTATAATATTACATCGTTAAATAATTTTGCTTTAAATAGTTTAACATATTAATTTTACTTCAAATATTTTTATCTGAATACATGTGAGTGACAGAATTTAAATGTATATTGAACAGTGTAAAAATAGAAATTTTTAGTTTGAAAGGATTTTAAATTCTAAATTATTTGAATATTAAGATAAAAATTTGCATATTACTTTGCACATGATAAGCTTTAAAAAACCATTGTGACTAATATCATATAAAATCAAAAAGATAAAGATATCGATATATTTTATTCCGTTACGATAATTCTTTAAGGAACATAAAATTTACTATCCCTCATATACGTTTGTTAATAACGTTAAAAATTTTATTTCACAATAAAGATATTCTGGACACAGCATAAATTCAGATATCGTGAAATATTTCGACAAAAATGGCATGAAAAATGGAAGAAACGAATTGCATATCTCGTGTGATCCTTAAAGAATAAAAGTATGAAATCTGGGAACAGAGCCAGAAACTAGCTTTGCTTTTTCTTCTCTAACTGTCTACTCACACTTTGCCATGAAAGAGACTTAAGGATTCAAAGCAGTCAGCGTGAATCACAAACAGTGGGAATGAGGCCATTAAAAATGGACACCATTGTTAGCATCATAATCTTCATTTTAGACCGTAAGTCATTCCATTTTTCTTAAAGAAGTACTAGTCTGCCAAGCGTCACCACTGCGAAATGGAACATATTTTCCACACAAGTAAGGCATGGCTCAATTGATAAAGAACTGTCTAAAATAGAAAAATGGTTCGTTGGACTATTCAGAAAGAAAAAAAAAACTGGATCTAAAAATGGGTCAGTTTGCCCATTATATAAATTTTTTTTAACTGAAGATAGATCTATTTTGACTATGGGAATGCATGAAATATTTTTGGGGATTTTTTTTATATTTCTAATCGCGAAATGCCAGTTTGTCTTGAAGAAGCTCTGCTTGACCTTTAATAAAAAATATGTATACATTTATTTTCTAAAAAATACTTGATTTATTAACCGAATCTTTCAATTTTATCTCATCAATTCTTGAGAATGTTTATTTTGTTTTTCAACACTTTTTTGCCCTTTCCTTTGAATATCAAAATCGAAAAGCGGTTGTAATAAAGTGTTGTTAAATTTTTAGTCACATTTTAAAGAAAGAATCGTTGTAATCTTTTATAGTTTCTTTTCTAAAATAACAAATAAATATACTTGGAACAAGTCCCATTACGTACTTAAAAAATGAGAAAAAAATATTTCTTAAAAGAACGAAATAAATTTTCATAAAACTAAGTGATTTTGGACGGATGAAAAAAATTAGTTTCGAGTACTTTTACCATTTAGTCGATGTAGGAAAAATATGGATTTGTTGAAATCCAAAAAAGGCTCTTGGATATGAAGCATTGAAATTTGTTTTTTTAAAATATTAAGATTACTACATTCTTCAATAAAAATTTTTTTCATAGGAATTCAGCAGGGACCTATGCATTTCGAAAAGGGTAATTAAGAATCAATTCAAGAAATTCTTAATATTCATGAAAAATTGTAAATCATACTGATATAAAAGAATCGGCCTTATTAATACATATTTATATGGTAAATCTGGTTCATCAATCCACAGAAAAGAAAAACTTCTTTAAATAGAGAAAAATAGTAAATAAAAAAATGAAAATGTTGTGCTTATATATAAACTATTTAATGATTTAAAAAATTTTTCTCAGAAAATACAAAGGATTAATAAAAATCTCCAGATTTTAATCTTCAAGAAATACATCTGAATCATATTTTGATAAATTTCAATGGTTATGACGTTTTAATTAAAAAGCATTACGGTGTATGTAAATTGATATTTATAATTTATTTTAAAAATCTGTTATAAAATTTTCATAACAATGGCCATAGAGATTGAGATATTTTTTATAAATCAGTTTTATTACTGCCAAGAGTGAGTTTTAAAACAAATTTGTGTAACAAAATGTGAAGAATTTTCTTTTGCTATAAACGAGTAAAATAATATATGCAAAGAAGCAAAATTACAATAGTTTACAAAGTTTTCTTTTGTTCTTGATGTAACGAGAATTTTTTTTTATTTTAAAGCACATTGCAAAATTTGGTTAAAAATAAATTTTTTATGTCGATGCTATAACTTATTTATATTACAGCCAAAAAAAGATTATATAGAAGTAAGATATAAAATATATATATATATATATATATATATATATATATATATATATATATATATATATATATATATATATATATATATATATATATATATATATATATATATATATATATATAAAGATAAAAAGAAGAAAATGAAAAGATTTTAAAAATTAAATAAATGGAAAACTAATACGAAAATTCTGCAAAAATACAAACTTAAGTTTCTCCTGAAAACTTTTAAAAATTTATATTATAAAAAAATAGAAAAAATATTAATTAAAAATGCCTGGCAAGAGCAAAATTATGACGTAAATCTGACATATCTGGTAAAATCTAATGCAACGATGTTTAATTTATAAAGTAGTTCAGAAACGTTGTACTGCTCATATAAAAACTATCGATTTATATTTATTTGCATTTATATAACTACCAAATATATTATCGGAAAAAATAAATAGTATATTTAAATTATATCAATATATATATATATATATATATATATATATATATATATATATATATATATATATATATATATATATATATATATATATATATATATATATATATATATATATATATATATATATATATATATATATATATATATATATATATATATATATATATATATATATATATATAAATCAACTATAAAATAAAGTTATAAATAATATTCTTAACCTATTACAAAAATTATAGAAATAAAACAAGCTTCCTCAGTAAATATATTTAGTTGTCCTGTAAACACATGGAGACAAAAGTTAAAATTTTAAAAAAAGCAAATATTTTTCTTGAAAAAGCATTCTCAAACCATTAAATAATGAAAAATACGAAGTTACTAAGTAGAACAATGAAAGCGGAATAAAAAACAAAAGGAATAAAAATCTAAGTCATGTAAGCAGGAATGCACTAGAAAGAGTAAGAATGTCGAAATACATACATACATACATACACACACATATACATATGTGTATATATATATATATAGATAGATGTGTATATATAATATATATATATATATATATATATATATATATATATAAATATATATATATATATATATATATATATATATATATATATATATTAATTAATAGTATAATTTATAAAATATGCAAAGAATATAATATAATGAAACAAAATACAATGAAAAATGCCAAATAGAAAATAATACATTGGAAAATTAAATGTCAAAAGTAGAATATCAGATGGAAGACAACACATTGAAATATTATAGCATTCAAATATTAAATGGAAAACGATATATTGAAATATCAAATGGAAAATAACACATTGAAAAAATACAATGAAAAGAATTACATTGAAAACACTTTAAAGTAAGATAAATATAAATGGAATAAAGTACCAATATGGCCAGCTTCATCAGGGGGTGTTGACCACATTGGCACAAATTATGGCTTTACTGCAATGGCCCAAGACATAGTCTTAAAAAAGCCATCACACCCCAAAGCCATACCAAAAAATCAAACCAAAGCATCAAACAAGAAAAGAAGCAAAACCCAATCCAAAATATGCAAGTAGAATTCAATCCAAAATATACAAGTCAATAATATATATATATATATGTATGCATGTATGTAAACATGTTAAATATACTAATTCAATCCCGGTGACTTAGTGGTAACGTTTAACGTTCCCAAGGCACAGGTCCGAGGTTTAATAGTCGGCCTGGGCAAGTCGAGTCAGCCTTTCATCTCTTCATTGGATCGATAACTGAGTATCAAGCATGCTTGTTAACTAAATATTGGGGGTTTCACATTAGGCTGACCACATAACTGAGACATCCCAGGGCTTTCGGTCATAAAAACAATTTTAGGCACTGTAGGCCTTGGCCCACATGGGCTGTCATGCCTTGCAGTTTAATTTATACTAATTATAAATTTAAAAAATTAAATCTAAGAGAATTTTTGTAGGAAAATATGATATTAATAAAAAATAACACACTTACAAAACATTTATGAGACACTCAAGGCATCCATATCCCTTCTGAATTTTAATAATAAGAACTTAAATTGTACTTTCATGTAATTGGCGCTGTATTTTCACAATATTGTTTAATAATAGCTAAGAATACATTATTGCTTAACAGCGTGTTGTAAGAATCAATTGTAATAATTTCTTTTAATTCACAGATATTATTTTTTAGAAACCTCAATGGATACATTAATTTTAAAAATTAATATATGATTTGACATTAATATATATATATAGAAGGAAGTCCAGTTTATATATATATATATATATATATATATATATATATATATATATATATATATATATATATATATATATATATATATATATAGTGTGTGTGTGTGTGTGTGTGTGTGTGTGTGTGTGTGTGTGTGTGTGTGTGTGTGTGTTTAATAAACACATATATTGAAGCTGTGCTTTAATATTTCGATTATTATACACAGAAAATACATTTTAGAAAAGTGAAATAGATTTGTAAAATGATAATTTAAGCATTGGAACGAAAACTCGAAATCTTGATATTTATCCCAGAAGGGACAGGAAAAATTAATAGAGGAAATTTTAACCCGTTGGGTACTAAGATAGAATGTCCCTCCCTAATAATACCTTTTAAGGGAGTCTTTACACAACTCGTTCCTAGAATTCTGAAATCATTTTAATCCCCCATCAGAGCAAAGATTCATTAATTAATATTATTCAATTCCCTGCCTCCTGAGAAAGCGGCAGTTTTCAAGCAAATGCTCTCAGTAAATTATAAATGGTGTCGCAATCGCTCGCTTCCCATTACTTTAATGTAGGGAATATCCAGTGCTTGCTGAAAATCTTCTCAATAGGTGGACGAAGAGACAAAGCACTTGTTTCCTGAAATGAAAAGAGTTTATTGATGAATAGAGTTTCTGAAGGAAATTCTATAAGCCTTTGTGAGGGAGAGAAATAGTTCGTGTAGCCTCCTCCAGGGGGATTTTGGCAACGAAAACTTTGTTCGACGTTTGACACCGACGCTATTTAAATTTTCCGAAAGTAGGAGTTGAAATAATTCACTCAATCTGCTGTTTTGAAGTAATAGTGTAGCAGAAAAGGAACGTCTTTGAATGAATGAAGCAAAATTCCTTTTGATCTTGTTCCTGCAGTTTTCATGACATTATTTCCCAGTTTTCCATTGAATGTTGATTTAAGATTTGAAAATTGACAATAATAAATTATTAATATTTTTGAAGCCTTTGAAAAATTATCTGTCATTTTACATGCACAAGTAATTGAATTGAGAATTAAACTTTCTGAATAACAAATACACATTTTAAAGTTCAATAATTATAACTTGTTATTAGTGAGTCAATAATCTAAAATACTGTGATAACTAATTATTTGTATCATGAACACTGCATGCAGCAAGAAGCAAATTTTATGACGTTTATATTGTGTTATTACAGCCATAGAATTTATATTTAGCTGCATACGGTATGAATATGTCATCCCCATCATGGTTAAAAGAAGTAGATAAAAAGTAAAACAATTAATAAAAAAGTTCGCTTGTTTCTAGTTTATTAATATAAATCAAATGGGCCTTCTCATTCAAAAATCTAATTTGAACAATTGCCGTTTAGCTCAATTCATGTAATGTCTCATGTGCGACGTAGAAATTCTTATAAAAGAGTCAATCACGCAACAATCTTGGTTTAGGAATTATTGCGAAGCATCTTTATCGTTTAACGATATTTTCGCTGCTGTAGATTTGTATCCCGTAACTTATTAACCAAAATACAACTCAGTGGCTCTGTAATTGATATGATCAACAAATGAGTATTAAACAAGAAAATAAAGAAAGCAAAATCTAAAAAAAAAAAAAAAAAAAAAAAAAACGGAACTTCTATTTCACATGAAAAATGACATGTTGCTATTTTGGTTTTCAGGAATACACATTCACACTTTAAATTCTGATTCAAGTATTTAGTATTTTTTCAGTACAATGAATCCTTTTCTGAACAGGGCAGTCCTGTTCAGAACATCAAAAAATGTAAGCACGGCAGCCACTATTTTATTTCTCTAGATGTTAATAAAAATATAAATATAAGTAGAATTAAGTTACAAGCGATTAAATTTTTCTCCATTGTTTAATTGATTTTTCTCTATTTGCTTAATTGATGTAAGTAAACTTAAAAGATAAGAATGAAGTCAATTTTACAGCAGACATTTGTTATCGTCATATGACATTCAGAATTTATCTTACTGATACAGAATATTGAGCCCGGTGACATAATGGTAGCGTTTCACGTTCCCAAGGCACAGGTCCGAGGCTCAATCCTTGGGGTCGGCAAGGTCTTCATCCCTTCAGTGGGTCAATAAACTGAGTACCAAGCATGCTTGGGAACTAAACATTGAAGGTCTCACATAAGACTGACCACCTAGCTGGGACATATGCTTCGCACCCCAGGGCCCTCGGTCAAAAAAACCGTTATGTGCTCTGCAAGATTTGGCTTACATGAGCTGTCGTGCCTCGGAGTTTAGTAGTTATAGAGTTTGGTAGTAATAGAGTGTAGGATATATTTTACTGATGCTGACATATCTTCTGAATCCCTCGTATTTGTCTTGGCAGTTCTGAAAATAGTCGCCGCAACATTTCTTACGTGTTAAGGTTATGGCTATCTCAAGATTTGAAGAGTGTGCGTGATACCATCTTTGGACAATGTATGCTCGTCCACATTTTTTCTCTTACATTCTAATATCCTCTGTTTTACAAGATTTCTTACTGTTATATTAATCAATGGATTTTTCGAAATTTTTATTAATACGGAATATAAGAGATCATTAATGCAAAATTAAATAAAATCCATTGTTAGTCCATAAAAGCAAATTTTGAATTGTTTATTCAATATTAACATTTTTATGTTTGACGCCTATCTTTTTGTATTTTTTCCAAAAACCAACTTTTATTTTTTTTCAAATTTAATCTTAAATAATTTAAATTAATAGAGCATTCAATGCTTTAGTTTTAAATCATATGGAATTTCTCTAAGAAATTTTATATATCTTTTTTTTTTTAACCTAAATTTAGAATATATAAAAAAAGTCATTTCGCGCAATATTTTGAAGACAAACAATTTAAAAATTATTTGCACTATTGCAGATTTGTGTATGTCCAGTGAAAGCCACTAAACTTAATCAATGGCTAGAGTCCTCCCATGTAGCATTCAGTTCTGTCACATAAAGAAATTCTATCCACTAACTACAGAATAAAAAGGCTGAAACGTAACGATGTATTTTGTTCTGTCGTGGTCCCCAACCCTCATCGAATTTTGGATGGTCATTTTTCATGTCTGAATAGAAATCCCCTTCATTCTGCCGAAGACGCCATCATCGGTCAGTCCTTGATTTATGGCAAAGGATTTATGAAGAAGGATAGATAAAAAAGGCCATCGAGACTTTCATCCTAAATCCAAGCCTTTTCTTTCTCAAATATTCAAAAGGTTCTTTCGAAGGGAATATCGTTCCGAGGTGAGAGGAGAGAACACCCTCCCCCTCGAGGGCCTATCCAAAGGAAGGGCAATACGATGCGTTTAGAGGTTTAGAAGGGCTTGGGCCGTGAAATATATTCATTGCGTTGAGAAATAGCTGGGGAAATATTTCCTCTTCATTTCTTCGCTTTTAAGAAGAGTGTCGAACAGAAAACAACATTTCACCAGTAATGACTTCGGTTTTTTTTTTCCTGAAAATTGCAAGAATTCGGTTAACCTCTGGGACAGAAATTTTTTTCTTTATATAGTGATAGCCAGATTTTTCTCAAATCCCAAGTGCCATTACAAATTCTACACATAGTATAATTTTCGGTAGAAGTGAACTCCCCAAACACTTTATGAGGAAACGTGTTTCAACATGAGAAGGATTTTGAAAAACGGAATAAATATTTAAAAATTTACTTGAGAGGAATATTAAAATATTATCTGAGGAAACACACGTTTCTTTTTGCTAAGATATTTTTATATACATATATAAATGTTTCAGTAATAAAAAGAAATAGCTGAATGTTAAAGAAAAATCAGCAACGTTTTGCATATATACGCATTGCAATGACTGAATATTAAATAGAAATAAATACTTTTTGATTATACTGAAAATATTATCAACCCAGAGAAAAAAGCGTTTTCAACACTTAATTAATAAGCAAAATTAATCCACTGTATTCAAATTAATAACCAGTTCTATTATAAATTTTTAATGACATTATGGTAACAGTATTTTATAATTTAAGTTATTGATACTGTAAAAATTAATTAAAAATATAACTTTTTATAAATGACATATTTTAAGAATTTTATCGTAGGAATTAAAATCAATTTAAACTGTTCTGATATCTCTAAATAATTATCATTCTTTTTCGAATAAAAATTTAGTAATTTCTTTTAATTGTTTGCATAACTTAATGATTATATAAACAGATATCCATAAGTTAAAATACTAAGAATAATATATCACACTTTATTAATAATTTTGTTTTAATTAAGAAATAAAATATTGTTTTTCTTGCTCCTGAAATTTTGAAAGTGTGATAAAAAAGGCATTTTGCTTTAAGCATTTTATACATTAAAAAAAATTGTAGCATCCCATTCTTATTTTGCTAATTCTTGTGAATCACGATAAAATTGTTAAAAAACATCTAACAAATTGAAACTAAAATTATTAATATATTTTAATGCTTCATTTGTTGACAAATTATTAAATTCGGTTTAATAGTAATATACATTAGTATACATTAGCTTTAATCACATAATATACATTAGCTATACATAATCACAGTAATATGCATTAGCTATAATCACACAGTTTTTTACAATTTTAAAGATTAATATATATTTTGTAAATTTACACACGAACGCACACACTGTTTTTAGATTCTTAGTATAAGAAATTAAACCTCAACACACTGATTTCATCAAATTTTTTCTGTTTTTAAAAAATCCAATCTTTTTTTAAAAATCAATATAATTGAAATCCCCAAAAATAACATAAATTTTAAAATTACTTCTCATGGGGATTTTTTGGAAATTCATAATGAAACCCAATCGAAGAATTGCTAATAATAAATGTTTCTATATAAAATTAGAAATTCTAATCATGAATTCAAATAATCTTTCGTGCGTTCAACGCCAAGTATCCCTTAAAAATCGCCAACGCCGATACATCCCCACGGACATTTCTGCATTGCATCCATTGATGCGATGGGGAGGGGCATGTTGGAACATGCTATCAGAGAATTGACGGAAGTGATACCTAAGGGGTTGCAAATGTCACAGAAGTCCCTTCCCTCCGGAAGTGTGTTTCAGTAAACGGAATTTCCCTTCTTATTGGAGGAATGATTCTCGCCAGCAACTTCTGGAGAATACTTTCTCAGAAAGATTAAATCTCGTTCACAGTTAATACGAAGTATTGTTCGCTTATTCCGATAGATTTAAGACAAACAAATTCAGTTGTATTATCAAATGAGAAATTTGAACTATTCAAAAAAGAAAGATTCATATGTTCTTTTGAAAAAAAAACCTTGAATGTTCTTGAGCTTCATTTCTAAAATGATGCATGATCTAGTTTTGGATAGGAAACAAAAGTAAGGAGAAATAAAAAAATGAAATGTTTTATCATTGGAAACATTTATTGTCTAAATAACGGTAGTGAAAAAGATATTATGCATTTAAAAATAATGCTTTATTTAATTACTTAAACATCATTTAATAAGGAAGGTTCTCTTAGAATTAATTGGTATAGGTAAGAAATGTAACATTAAAAATTAAATAGAAATTAAAATAAATGGAAAAATTTATATAACGAAAGAAGTTCGCTCAATGTTTATTTGTTCCTTATACTTTCTTTAAATTAATTTCTGAGTAATCATTTTTTTAAATACGTCAAACTGAAAGATTTTTATATAATTATATAGATTATTATGTTATTAATTTATATTTACTGTGATACACATAATTTCGTACAAAATTGAAGAACCAAGAAGTTGTTTTTAATTAAAATATGTGTATAACTCAGACGCAGATAATGAATTGATAAGAAAATCAAGACTGTATTCGGCAAATCCACGGCTTGCGATTACAGCTCGAATGTTCAAACCAATGTTCACACGATGGTCATCTTCTTCAAGGAAAAAGAATGAGTTATATATCACTGAACACTATGCGATTACAGTCTGTGGCATCTATGATAATCGGCTGCGACACCATTCCAGACAATACTGCCGATGTTGTGGAATCAGAAGCAGACGACTTAAAGACTGCTGTAAGCATAATCAATCTTCAGGCAAGCAACGTGAAATGGTATTAAAAGCTTTTGGAAGTATGGAAGATGCTATAGTACTTTTAAAACTAGACAATGATACCATTGGTGAAATTCGCTACTGTCCGATCTTGCCTCGCATTTGTGCATCTTGGCTTCTAGAGCCTTCCTTTCACCAATAAGCTCCTCTCAGCAAAAATTGGTGCCAACACTTTTGTTCAGCTGTATGTTGAAAGTGATAACCCATTTCTCGATATGACCACCCAGCTTCAGGCTTTCCAACAGTGAGACTACGTTCGCAATCATTCAGTTGCCTATAAGGTCATCGAAAACGTCATAAAAGCATCATTTTCTACTGAACTGTAATGGCGAAAACGAAAAAAGATAAATGTTCAGCCTCTATTACTGGTTTTATTGTTCGTGAGTTGCGTAGCAGAAATGTGGGCTATGATTTCAATTCATGTTCACTGGTCTAGAAATTCTTACCATTTTCATATTCAATTAAAATATCTTTGCCTACAAAATTTAAGAACCGGACAGTTCTTTTTTGGTGCTTCGATGCTTTTGCAAGAGAGTGTATATTTCAAATGAATGTGTCACCAAATCAAAAAATTTGGTAAAAATCTGGACTTTTTAATAATGAAAAAAATTCTTCTAAATTATTCAAAAAATAGTTTAAAGTCTAAAACTATTAATTACAATTCTATTAATAATTAAATGATAAGTATGATTTGTAGTTAAATAACCTAATTGGTATACAGCATGAAAATAATATAATCGATTTTGATTAAAAAAATAGGATATCAAACTATTTTAACTGCTTATGGAAATTTTAATGGGAAAATAAATGTCCGAAGGATATCTTAACATTAGAGTGTCCTTCTATAAAATCTACTTCTATTTTCATTTTTAGGATCAGTAACTTATTGCCTCTTTAACTAAATAGCTCTTTGTTATTCAAAGCAATATTTTGAAGAAATATTAAGTAACAGGACTTAATTGTTATTTTTTTCTTTTTTTATTGTTAACATGTTCATTATTTATAATAACATCTATTAATGATAAGAATCTATTAAATTTTTAAATGAGCAGAAATAACTTTATAGTAATGTATGAAGTTGTTAAAAAATATTTAATTAATTTTTCAGCTTTCAAAAATGCATATTTTTTTAATTTAGATTTCAGCCTGAGGTATAACTACTATTTTAAAATACCCATTTATACTTTGAATCAACATTTCTCAGAAAGAAGATAACAATATTTAAAGAGAAGCAAACAACTTTTATAAATATACTTCTCGAAGTATGTCTTTTACATGAGATTTATACGTATTAGAAGTGTTTTTAAATGCAATTGCAATACGACATTCAATAATTAAGTTTCTACAATTTTAAAAATACTTTAAAATACATAATACAGTACATTTATATGATCACCATGTACTTTAGACATTAAATAGCAAATCACAAAAGCAGTTGGTAGCACAGTAAATTTCAGTGTATATAAAGGGTATGTGAAGGCTCACAGGAAAACATTGCACTCGATAGCGCAATGCAGAAATGGAGCTATTTATCAGAAGTCTTAAAAAATATGATCATTAGCTTTCAGGCCAAGGGTGGAAGCATTTCCGAAACGGCTAAATTTGCAAACTGTTCGTGTGCTGCTGTGGTAAATGCATATGGTGCATGGTAAAATGGAACTGTCCAAAATCATGAATGTGGCAAATGTCGTGCACCACAGGCCATAGATGACAGATGTGAACAACAGCTGTGAAGATAAGTTCGTGTGAATAATCCTGCTACCGTTGAGAAACCGAATACCCAGATGAACCAAAGGGTTCATCTGGTGGTTGATCTCGGCAGTGTCAACAGTGTCTCCGAAACCACTGTTCAGCGAACATTGCTTCATCTTGGTCTCCATATAGCTGACGCTTGGTTCATGTACCTATGCTGATTGCTGTTTATTAACGACATAGGTTTGAATTTGCACGCGAGTACCACAACTAGACACCCACTAAATGGTGACAGATAACGTATCCCGATGAATCCCATTTTATGTTCCATGGGACAGATGGACGTTGGCTTGTACTACGTGAAACCACTGAAATCAAACTTCCGGTAACTATTGAAGGATCAATTCAGACTGGTGGCGTTATGGTGCATTATAGCTTGGGGAATGTTTTCCTGGAATTTTCTGTTTTAATTCTCTATTGTGGAAGGCATCATGGATCAATACAAGCATGCATCTCTACTTGTGAACCATGTTCGCCCTTAAAGATGCATTGTTTTTTCTCAGGATGGTGTCATCTTGTAGAAAGACAATGCAAGGTGTGATACAGCTAGCAGTGTAAGTACATGGTTCAAAGAACATCAGTATCAATTTACTTTTCTCCATTGGCCAGCAAACTCTCATGGTTTAACCACAATTGAGAATATGTGGGATCATCTCAAAGGTGGTGTTAGTGACATGGATTTTTAGCCTTGCAATATAGAACAGTGTACCACGGTATTGGAGTTGGCATGGTTCAATATTTCAGTAAACACCTCCATTAACTTGATCGAATCTCTTCTTGTACATCTCACATCATCCGCTAGGAGAGCTGGTTATCCTGGCTTTTGATAGGTGGTACATTAATGAGATTGGACTCTGTTCTTATAGTAATTATTTTCTTCAAAAATGATGCAATTTGTTTTGGAAAATTTCGGTTTCAAAAATTGACATTTAACTAATTAATTAGATTTTTAATTATACATTTTGTAGTTTTAAAAGCAAAGTGTTGATGTTTTCATTGAAATCTTGCGAAAAATGGAAAGGATATTAAAAAAAATATAAAATACAATAATTCAATTTTAAGTTGCAGTAATGTCTAATATATAAAATTTGTTATTTAATATATAATTGGTAGAAAACCAAAAATACACTACAGTCCATTAAAATTGCTACACCAAGAAGGAATGCAAATAACAGAACGATATTTATAGGAAACATACATTATAGGGGAAAGAACAAGTGATTAGATTTACAGGAAATTAGGATGTATAGATCTTGAGAAATCAATACCCAGAGCACCCACCTCTGGCTGCAATAACAGCATTTATCTGCCTAGGCATGGAGTCAAACGGAGATTGTATGGCATGTATGGGGATCTCAGTCCATGCAGCTTCAACACAATGCCACAGTTCATCGACAGTAGTGGATGGTGAGTGATGGCGTGCCAATCGCTCGGCAACCATTGACCACATGTTCTCAATTGATGACAGATCAGGAGAACGTGCTGGCCAGGGTAACAGTTGAACCTGTTCTGTATCAAGGGAGTTCAGAATAGTACGGTCAATATGCGGTCGTGCATTATCCTGTTGAAACAAAGCATTAGGGAGGCCTCGAAGATAGGGCAGAGCCACTGGCCATAACACATCGGAAATGTAACGATTGCTGTTCAAAGTGCCGGTAATGCGAACAAGAGGTGATCGAGACGTGTATCTAATGGCACCCCATACCATCACTCCCGCAGATGGGCCAGTATGGCGATGTCCAATGCAAGCTGGCAATGCGCATTCTCCATGATGCCTCCAAACACGGATGCGTCCATCATGTTCCTGTATACAGAACCGAGATTCGTCTGTAAAGATGACGTGATGCCATTCCCGCCTCCAGGTTCGTCGCTGATCTCACCATTGAAGGCGCTCCTGTCTGTGACGAAGCGTCAGTGGTAGCCGAAGCCATGGTCGCCGTGCAGACAATCCATGCTGCTACAAACGTCGTCGAACTGTTCGAGCAAAAACTTGTTGCCTTGCAAATGACTCCATTTCTCGATTCAGGGTTCGTAACTGTACGATCCCTTGTGACCATGCGGATAAGATGTCTGTTTCTCTGCGGTTAATGATGGGGGGGTCGCTGAGATCCTGCATGACTTTCCGTATGATTGTCCTGAACCCATTGATTCCATATTCTGTTAACAGTCATGGGGTCTCGACTGACGCGAGCAGCAATATTGCGTTACGATAAACCGCAATCCCGGTAGGCTATAATCCTTCCTCGATCAAAGTCAGACACGTGCTGATAGGCATTTCTTCTTCTCATGCGAGGCATTTCAACAGCTTTCTTTGCCGAAAACAACGTTGAAACGGAGATTGAGTATGAGAAAACTGATGTCAAATCTCTGGTTTTATACACATTGTGGATTTCGCTACTGTAGCCTGCTTTTTATGAATCCGCTGAAAATCTAATCATTTGCATATCACAGCAAGTTCTACCTATCATGCAAATTTCACGTGTGTGGTGTGCCGCTTTCCTGGTGAGCAATTTTAATGGCCAGTAGTGTATATTTCAGCACAATTTTAGTTCAGCTTTACGCTATTTCAATGCATAGATACATCCACGCTATGCTAGATTATTGCATTTGAATCTTATAATTGCTTACCTTAAAATAACAAAATTTATGTTTATATATCGAAAAAGTCATTTTTCTCGTTAGTATAAATAATGATATAGTAGAAAAATCTGATTATTAAAATTATGTTGATCTATATTATTTTTTCTTTTCCTTCTTATTTTCGGTAAAATTTGTAATATTAACATAATTGACAAATATTTGAGTGAAATTTGCAAATAATTAACCTAGAAAGGTACAATCAAGATAAAAGTCTTTTAAAATCTGAAAATGTAATTTAAACTTTGTTTCATCAATTTGTGAAACAACTTTTTAAAATTTTAAAAATTATTATTGAATCTATGTAAATCTCTTTACTAGCATACTAAATGAAGAATTTTAAGCGAATATATTGCAGAAAATAAAAATTATTAAGATAGTAATCAGGGCTATTCAAATATCAAAATAAGAACATAAATTCCATAATCTTTCATTATTTGCTAATAATCCAGCATTGCATACTTAAAATATGCTATGTAGTAATAGCTTTGTGCTTCTAACGATACTCGACTGGTTTTATGACAGTTGATTTACAAAGACAGCTCAAAATTAAAGACAGTTTTTCCTGGAAGCATTAATTGTGAAAGATGTTAAATTAGTAATTAGATACCACGCAAACTAAAATATACAGGTTTTCAGACTTGATACGCACAGAATATTTGAAAAAATTTGCCAATAAACTATGAACAGAAAATATCTAAATAAGATTATTTCTTGTATGTGAATAAATATACCAAAAATTTTGCATTACATTATGAAAGATATGAATTTTATTTTTTACTGTAAGCTGAGTTTGCTAATTTGGAGAAATTAAAGCGAAGAATATCTGCAAAACTTGCAAAAGATCAAATTTTTTTCAGCTAGTAAAATATCCATATTTCAAGTAGATTTAATTTAATTCAATTTAAGCAATTTCTGTCAAAATTCAGAAGTAAGCTAAGATTAATTTAATGGATATTTCCCGAAAAAATTTCTTATTTTTCCTGAAAACTATGAATTATTTTATTAAGATCTAACTTTATACTTGGGTAATCAAATTTAATATTCTCAACATTGATCGTTAAAACCATTGATTTTCTAAGCTTCATTAATTCAACTTACAATCAAACTGTCCAATTCCATTACGTTGTCTATCTTTCTATCTGAATTAATTCAATCAATTAACGAAATGTAATTACGATTCGTTATAGGCATCCTCCATTTCGACGTGCTCGTTCGTCTGGTGCAAAATTGCAACCCTTTCTAATAAGTCACATTTAGAATTAAATACCCATATTTGTTTTATCCCATTATTCTGTTTTGAGTTTATTGAATCTAGACTAGACATAATAAAATTGTTAATGATTAATATGGTTAATAAATGAAAATATTAGAAATTGATAAATTAACTAAGGGGTATGTTTTTAGAAGTTTAAATTAGGTTTAAATTTCCATGATTTAATCAAACTTTCTTTTAGTTAGTTAAGATTATAGATAAGTTGTGAAACATAAGTTTTTGTGGTTATTTTATCAAATGTTTTAAATAAGGAAAATAGAAAGGAAATATTTTTTTTCTTTACAATGTAAAATCAATTTGAATTATTGGAAATGGAAATATAAAGTAATACTTTCTGAAATCTTTCTAATAAGTCACTTTTAGAATATCTATTTAGGCAATAATATCGTAATATATTATTCGTTTATTTTGTATTCTTGGAGGCTCGGTTTGCAAATTTTTTCTATTTTATTTTTTAATACCGCTGTAAATATTGATTTAAATATTTATAATTCAAGTTTCTTCTTATATATTGTAAAATTATGGAAAATAAATTTATCAATCTAATTAATATTATATTTTCTTGTTTTCATACCTTTATTAAACTTCCTTTGAAGCTAATATTATTTTCAATATAGTGAATAGTCTAGACGAATATTTTGTAATCTAACGAGAAACCTTAAAGTAAAAATAAAACAAAAATCTATTGATTAATTTTCAAATATTAGGAAACTTATAATTCACTTTTATTAATGGCATCAGTCTGAAATTTTGATGATTTCGAAATAAAATCTGAAATCCCTCTCTCATTTTCTCTTTCACCCATGCGTGTAACCTCTATACTTCCTAAAAATAACAAAAATAATTTATTCAAAATATTAAATAAATTGAGATTAAATAAATAAATATTAAATAAATTGCATAAAAATCTTTAATAAATTGAGATTGTATATTTCATGAGAATTCAGTGAAAATGTGTAATTTTTAATTTCAGAGTTAGGAATTTGTGTGAACTAGTTACTTCTTTTTTATCAGCTTTAGTATACCTTTTAGATAAATACGCTTTTTGTTATCGACTAAATCAAAGAGATTTCTCATATCTTTGGTGTTCCTTTATGTTCGTTAGTGGCAAAATATTTAGTTTTAGAAGTAACAGGTGGAAAAATGTAAAAAAATGTTTTGACATAATTTTTTTTTCGAATGACTCTCATTCACTTGGAATTAAAATATAGTAAGTTTAGTTTATTCTAAATTTCGTTTGAACTGTTCGATGTAAATAAATTTTTGCCAATTGTTCTTCCAGAAAGTCTTAGATATTGTCCAGAAAGACTTATATCCAGAAGTCTTAGATATCCTGAAAAAAATTTTCGAAACACAACATAGAGATTTTATGTAATCAATCTTATTTTATGAGTGACAAGAAAAACTAAGATATCCTATTTTTCTCTCAAAAATTAAAGAGTAATTTAAAATATTTTAAATTTTACGTCACTTTGTACATCTGTCTTGAAAGTCAGTGGAAATATGTAGAGATATGTTATTTTTTTCAATTATTTCCCTTACTAATAATTTTGAAAGATAAGCCTAGAATTTTTATCACTTAAAATGAGAATAGTTTTTAATCTCCTTATTTTTATTCAAATATTGAATGATTCATAAAGTGTATCAACAAAATTGTGTTGATCCTACCACATATAATAATTCATATAAATAGTAAGTCAAGATTTTTAATGATAAGTTTGATTTAATTTCCTTTCCAAATTAGAAATGTAACATTCACATTTTGATGCTAATCAGTTAATTAAAATTTGTGATACTGTGATAACATCCCAGTTCAAAGCATATTTAACAACTTTCGACAATTTAATATAAAATTCAACATTTTAATATTTTGGAACATTTTTAAGCTATACTGAAACTGGTTTCATCACTTTTTATCATAACAATTTTTGTTACAATTTACAAATGCACCGATTATAGAATTAAAAACCTTGTTTAAATCTTAAAATAAGCCCTTTGAAATTATTCAATAGTCTATCATATCCCTATAAATATTAAATGTATATGAATAACATATATTTGACTGATATAAAATGATTCCTCAAGCTACAGTAAAAACATTCGCTATCACTTAAGTGTTCACATAAATGATTTTAGATCTATGAAGAAAATTCATCAATTAACATATTGGTTTTAATTTAAAATATCATTATTTCAAATTAAAACCCAAGATACGTTTTCAGCTCTTTTTCATTTATTACCAATATATATATTCTACATATACGTAAAATGATAGCGTCAGTAATGGTATAGAACAATAATGTTTTGAATTTTAGTTCAACAATAACTTTTTGCCAAGTAGGGGATTTTCACAAACATTTGTTTTTTGTATAGTAGAAATTGCTTACATTACTTTAAATTATAAGAAATGTGTGAATAGTTTTTATTTATTCATTAAGTAATTGTATTTATAAGCTATTTTCTTAGAAAAATATTGTGATAATCTAAATTCATCAATCTGATTTTTTTTATGAAAGTCAGATTGGGAAAATTTCGTTTTGCTATTAATTGATACATTTTCAAAGGAATCAATGGGTGTCATAACTGTAAAACAACTTATTAATGAATAAAATAAGGATATGTAATTGAAAACTGTATTCTGTGTTATTAATATTTTAAATTCAGATTGTTTCTGAAAATTATGGTGTTTATTAAATTTAAGCACTAAGGCGAACAACTTCATCAAAACCAAGTTCATTAAATTTAACTACTGTTATTAATCCTTTATCTAAAGACTATATCCACATAACCAATTTGCCCCATATACCATCATAACAAGCTGTAAATGCGAGTATGGATTGAGCAAAATTTATTCAACTCTGTATATACATTCACTTTTGTAATTTTAATATTTTTCTGCAAGTCTACATCCATTTTTTATTTTCATGCATCTTTTGATCATGAGAATCAGAAACAATAATGAAATCTATCTGTTTCATATTTTGATTCTGTCACAATTAAAATAGTAGGAATTTTCGACTCGGATAAAATAAATGGTCTTGTTAAAACAAGTTAAAATGCCTCAGACTTGAAAAGAGAATCTAGATTTTAATGCTGAATATAATCAGCCTATGCCACAAGGGAAAGATTTAACGCCCTTCTGTGCAACTTCACATAGGCATACTTTTGCAAAAATGAGTACGAATGTCGTCTAATTGGGTGAGAAGTCCTCTTCAAATTTTCTTTCCTAAATGGGTCTGAACCCTCCTCGTAAAATGCATGGTGACTCTTCAAGTCAAAGCTGGTAATTTAAACGTTCATTTAGAGTCTCATTTTTGGTCCTTGTTGGGGAGAAATTACAGCGAGTAATGCCCCTAACACCAAACCCTAATTGGTTTTGAAGAAATTTTCCTTCTTCCTTCGGCACATTCCTCTGAAAAATAGCCGAAGGAAATTGCAGTGGTTATCTTTTAAATCCCCTTACGTGGTAAAATTATCTCTCCCACTTTCCACTTAAAGACAGAAAACTATTTATACAAGCCATGAATTTGGGTTTCTTCACAATAAAAAAAGTCTGAAGAGTATTTTATATGCAAACAACGTGATAGTTCAAGTCGTAGGGATCGTTATGAACAGAAATTAATATTTTAATGGTTGGTAACTTTTTTAAATATTACACTAGTTTACTAAAAGTGGTTTGTGATAAATTTATGTAAGTGTCCTAAGATTGTGAACTTGAAATTAATTTTTATTTTCATTTAATCTCCAACCATAAGAGGAATTTTGACAGAAGGGAAAGTCAAAAGAAAAAAGGATGTCTAAGCGTTTAATATGAATATTTCAGAATATTGATTAAAGAGCATACATATAATATTTCTGATAAAAAATTTATAATTATATAATGTTTATATATTGTACTGGTACACTAATATCATATCAATATTTCTTAAATAATTTTATCCGAAAGATGTAATTAAATTCAAAAATTTTGTATTTTATATTCTTCATCAAATTTATAAATAATAAAAGTGGTACCTAAGTACATGAATATGTACAAGTGAGACTTAAAGCCAGAGACAATAGCAAAAATATTTACTTTTTTCATATATCTTCCCCAATTTCAAAATTTAGTTAATTTACTCAATTTTTAAATTACATAAAAATTTTTAGGAACTAAGTTTTTTTTGATATTTATGTTTTGCAGAAAAAATTAAAACTTGTTATGTAAGTGTATGAATTTAAGTAATACGTCGTTTAATACTAACATATTAAGGCCAAAATTATTATATATTTAGGTTATATATTTTGCCATGCGAAGTGTACTGCCTTAAAATGAACCACACAATAATAATTATTCAAATAGATTCTAAATTGATGGATTGATGTAGCATGGTTGAATCAGTATAATTTGATTAGCTACTGGAATACCAATATAAGTGGTTTGAAATTAGTTTTATGTTAATAAACAGAATTGTTTTGAGAAAAGCAGTTTATAAAAAACCTGATAGCTTTAGCTTTACTTTCATTAACTTCTCTACAATTTGTATTCAAACATTTCCCCGCTCGTTTTTCACTACAAAGTCCATCTGTTCAAATGGATAAATTTTCGAGACGAAAATAATTCTTTTTTTTATTATTTCGCTATTTTCTTTTCCTAGACTTCTACGATTGTTGGCCATACAGATTTTTTTTTTTTTTTTTACTATTTCCGCAAAAGGAAATTCCAATAGATGACTTTATTTAGAATTCAAGCCACTAGGTACTTTTTTTCTAGAATTCTAAAGGTGAAAAAATAAGAATGAAACACAAAAAAAGATGAAGATGAAAGAAAATCTTTGATCGTAGAAAAAAAAAATATTGTGAACGTCTGATTTCCTCTGAACAAACGTGGTCTGAAAACTTGACTCTGAAGAGTAGGCAGTGCAAGAAAACTGAAGAACGGTTTTCTGACTTTCTATACCATTTGTTCTGAGTAAGGAAGATAAATATTTTCCCCAATTCGTGTGGATGATAGTTTCTTGGTCGGGTGTGCGCAAAGTACAACTGCCAAATCCAGTCACACTAGACGTTAATGGAAGAGTTATAAGAGAACATTTTTAAAAATTTTGAAATCCCAAGTTTTATTTTAATAAAATTTAAAGACAGAAACAAAGGAAAATCATTCAGAAATACATAAAGATTACTTTTAATATATTTAATTTCGGGCCTTTGGTAGTTGTTAAAATAACTTCTGCCATTTGAAGTGATGTATTCACGTTGTCTACAACTTGATTCTCTATAAAAATAATCTTGATTATTAAAATGTTAAATTGCATTGCTACTAACTGCTTGCTATATCTTGCGTTATGTAGTTCATTTGATAAGTTATGAAATAGTACAATGAAAATTTTACAGAAAACCCTATAATAATCAATGTTTCAGTAAATGGTCTGAATAATGTAGTTTTCACTCTAATTAAATCATGCTGTATTGAGATTATATTTAATTAAAATACACTTAAAGACAGGCTGTAATGGATGTTACATATGATGCCGAATAAGTAATTATGGCTTTTCTTATACAATGAGTTGTGAAATATTATACCACATAAATTAAACCAATTTTCAATAACCGAAGTTATTACCGATAGATTTCTTTCTGAATTTTTTTTAGATTAAGGTGATTTTTTCCTTTATCAGGATATTGATAAGGTTCCTGTATGTAAGTGGGTAACTTAAATTGAATGGTGTATCCGAATTTATTAGCAACCTATTTACAAATTGCGTCGCAATCTTATTTGTTGAAATTTGAAAACACACTCATCCAAATGTGTTTTGTTTTTTATAGTACAGTACATTTTTAAGATATAAGATAGAAATTTCAATGAGTGCTTTAAAATTTCATTATGAATTATTTTATATAATATTTAGTTTAGAAATTGATTCTTAAGATATATTTCATTATTTTGAATTAATTTTAAAATACAAACTATTATATTTTTTATAAAAATATAAATTTACGTCATTGATTTCTACATGAAAAAAATTAAATGAATACTGATCAACAATTTAGAATTGAGAAGTTGCTTCAATGACGAATTTAAATTTATAAAGGAACTTTAAAAGCGATGTGTGAGAGAATGCAGAAAATGAATAGAAACAAGCACTTGAGAACTCATAAAAATGTGTTTACTCAAAATAGTCATCTAATTGAAATAATTTAAGGATATTCTTTAATCCAATAAGCTTACTAAATAATTTTATAAGTTTTGATTGATTTTTGCTTATGGATTTAAACATACAAGGAAGCTTTTGCAGCCAAATTTAGGCATGAATTTTACATTAATTTATAAATATTAAGTGATTTCATCTGAGCAAATACATTTTTCGCAACAAGAAGGATATTTCCTTAAGCTTTAAAGCATAATTTTGAAATAAACAAAATTAGTTATACAATTGATTGCTTATTAAAAATGTACTATTTTACTTATATATAAAATTTTAATATAGTGTTTCTAATATAATGTGTATAAGAATAGTAGAAATTTTTCAAATAAAATCTATGAAAATAATAACATGCAGACATTTCTACCAACTATATTGATGAGATCAATTAATTCCGTTATGAAAATAATGAAAAAAGTTGTATTTTACATTAAAGACTCAAAAAGCACTCTTATTTGTAATAAAATTTAGTTCTGTTTCATAAGACCACGATAGCCTAATGGTTAGGGCATCTGAATTCCGTTCGGAAAGGCGGGGTTCGATTCTCAATGCCACCAAAGACCCACCGAGTACATGAGATACACATACTCGTTGAATCTGTGGAATCGAAAGTCTTGTGCTCGGTCATTGAGAAGTTACCATTGGTGTAATGCTTTGGAGAAAATTTCCTTTACCTCACGATTAATGTCAAAATTGACGGTGTGGATACGCTGGTGGTGCCATCTATCAGAAGAGTACTTAGAGCAAAGTCGTACTTTCACTGATTAAACGAAAGACGCTTTCTATTGACTTAAATTCGCATAATCTTCGGCAAAATGAGCTTGGCTTGTTCAAGTCTCATAAGTAACAACAACAACTATTCTATTACATTTATATAAACGATGAAAATTTATCAGTTCAAGTCTGAAAAAATAATAACATGCATTTTTGGTAGTTAAATTTAAAAGAACAAATTATTTTTTGTCTTGAAACTAATAATGAAAGTTCTATGTTACGATGTTGAGACACAAAAATGTTTGATATATTTTTCGAGTGAATAATTTTGTAATTAACGAGCTTTTAACTATTCTAACTAAATATTTTCTATTACTAAAATATCTTTGATTATACTTGTAATTTACAAAAATGAATTCTAGATATTATAATGAATTTTCAGTGTCCAAATAACTGATTGTTATACAAGACTCCACATTACATCTAAATTCATAATTAAGAATTTAAATTATATTTTTGTCATAAAATTGTTCCTTATCGATAATATTAATAAAAGATATTAGAATTTATATTATGAAAAAAATGTTTCCTATTTTTTTAAATTGTTAATAGATATTTCAATGAATTCTCAGCTTAAACGTAACTCATTCTATATAAATAATAACATAAAAGATAAGTCGGCTTACTTTCTTTCATTTTATTTATCGCCCTTTTCTTATGAGCGTATTATTATTCTAAGTGAGCAAATATAAAATTGTCTTTGCCATTCTACTGTTTTCCTAAAATGTTTGCTGAAATTCATCGCATTATTTGTTTTCCTGGAATGGCAATTCCTCCCATTTCCCCAGATATAGAAGATAATCGCTAACTATCGAGAGAAATTGTATCACCCTAAACTTTAAAACTCAATTCTTCGACTTTATACCATATTTTGAAGTATTTTATAGATTAAAATAAAAAGCTGTCAATGCTTTTAGGATGTGAAACACTTTGTGAACAATGGCATTCGATACTTTCTTTAGATGTTCGCTCCTTTTGATATAATCTCCTTATTGAAACTCTACTTCAGAAAATATTTCTTCTCAATATTTTCCATTTATTCTTCTATATGAATCAATGCACTTTTGTTTCGGGTCGTCGGAACCATTCTCGAAAGAGTTTCTCTTATTGTGTTTTGGAATGTTTGTTCAAGAAGATGCAAAGCAGTTGTTTTGCTGTGTATAATTTGAAGAGATATTCAAGAAGAACAAAATTCATACACAATTTCTCAGTGTGCTACAGCAGCGTTTCTCAACTTTTCATTATTCGCGGCCTAATTTACAATAATAATTTTTATCGCTCTTTCTCCCTTTGTGTACAGTAAAATGCATACAATAATAATGTATTTTGAGTATTTTGGCACTAAATCTATACAATGAGCTTAATTTAAAAAATTACCGAAATTTTAGGTACTTGTCATCACAGATTTTCAGCATTGATGAAACAAGAATCCAGTACCATTTTGCCCAGGAATCTACTCTTGTGTTCACCATGTTAGATATTCTCGTGATTTCGAGAGAAATTCCATTTTTTTCTCGAACATTTTGCATTATCGAAAAGATGCCGTCTGGAGCATTCGCAGATGTGAACAAATATTTTCTTATACGGAAAAGGAGGATATTCGATAAAGCCAGTTTCAATTCTGGCAGTCTTTTTACCGCAATCGAATCTATCTTAAGGTGTATGTTTTGTGTTAATTGCAATTCAACAAGTTAAATTTTCATGTAGATGATTTATTCAGAAACATGAGTAAATTTTTAAGCCATCGTAAGCGAATATGAGATGATAGTCAAGCATTAACAAGTACACGGGCAAACGTTGTTCTGAAAATGAAATCAAGAAAATTGTTTCACGGATATTTAAATTTTGGGTGTGACAATACTGAAACCAAAACACAATTTAGTTCAAAATATTTTTTTTTTGAATTTTGTACAAAAGTAGATGATGATTTTTCTGTTGTAAGTTTCCCGTTCCATTACCTAAAGTTGGATATTTTTCATTATTCTATTTTTGAGAAGCTGGATTTTCTTCGGTGACTTCTTTGAATACAAAATATAGATCTCAACTAAATATGGGAAAAAATTATAATGTCAAAACTTATTTTTGGACCAATTTTTTTAGCTCTACACGACCGACCCATAGAATTATTAAATTTATAATAATTTAGAGACTAATTTATTTAATCAAAACTAAATAAATTATGCAAGATAATAACAAATTTTGATTTATATAGTAAATTGTTTTAATTTAAGAAGCTAATTATTAAAAAGTATATCAAAATATATCTGGTTTGGTACGTGTCTTTCCGTCAGTAAATTTTAAATAACATTTTCTCCTTTAACTGTGCTCACACCCCTTAAGGTCCTCACACGCCCCACAAGTTGAAAATCGCTATGTTTAGGTGAATGTTTTTGAATTCTGAGATGTTACGAGAATTGTTAACGTAATGGATGTGAGACTGTTTGTTGAATATAAAATAATTAGAAACGGTTTCTTTTTTATTTTGTATGATTACACGTCTGACACTTTCATCAAACACAAAGACATTCATAATTGTTTTTATACTAAACCTCATTGAAAAAGCTTGCTTTTAAAATTTATTGAGACATGCTATTTTACATGTATCAGCAAATTTTTACAGTAGTTCTTCTAAAATATTGTGGTAGGAATATTTGTAAAAATCTTTGAGATTATATTTATTCTTTGATTAGAAGTTATTAAAAATTTTAATTACCTCATCATTAAATTTCGCATAAAATCCTGTAATTTTAGAATTTTATTTTTTCTAAATGCTAATTTTAATCCTTTTATCGCATATTTCTGTTAAAACTATTAAAGGAAATATTAGGCCAAAATTATTGTATCAAATGAATTAGGATACTTTATTAATGCTTCATTAATATTTGGCTTTAAAAATATTTTCACTGTTTCAAATTTTTGAATACATTGAATACAAATAAATCAGCTGAATTCATAAATGAATCAGTTACAAAGTTAAAGTGTAAGTAAATTTGACAGTTACATTATATACATAATAATAAGCGAGAATTTTCAAATTTATTAGTTCTTATATAAGCTTTAAAGTTCAAAGACTTTACTTTCTGGAACTTTTCTGATATTGGATGCTTTTTTTTTCCAAAAAGTGTCAGTTCTCGTGAATAAAAATCAATATGATATATGTGACGTAAAACAGAATACCAAAGTTAAACCAAAATAGAAATTTCAAGTGAAAACCAATAAATGATTGAACCAATTTTTATTACAAATACTACTTGCATTTAGCAAAAATACTCCTATAATATGAGACATGTTTTCACTTAAATTCCTTCCTACACTTATCATAAAAATTTTTACAGACTAATAATGGAATTCAATTTTAGTAAATTCTTGTAGTTTTGCAAAATAAATACATTGATCAATTTTGTTTGCACAAAAATAAGACAAAATTATTTCCTTTGATCATTTTTTCTGCAGATGCTCAAAAGTTGAGTGATGGGATAGGATTAATAAATACTACAGTATACCATATATATATATATATATATATATATATATATATATATATATATATATATATATATATATGTGTGTGTGTGTGTGTATACAGTACATATATATATAAATATATATATATATATATATATATATATATATATATATATATATATATATATATATATATATATATATATATATATATATATATATATATATATATATATATATATATATATATATATATATATATATATATATATATATATATATATATATAAGTTTGAAAATGACATATGAATTCATTATTTTTAATACATTATTAAAATAATATGTAAAAGAGTCATGAAAAAATTGTATTCTATGAAAGCTGATTTATACGAAAAATTTTAGATTAAAGAGGGAGGTTATATCTTTTACGACTTTAAATATTCACCTGAGTGGGAAAGAAAAATTGCTTTTCCAAGTATAAAAAGTTCTTTGTTAAGATTTGGATTCTCATGAATGCATAATAAAACAATTTATCTTTTAATATTCAAACATTTCCTTCCATATGTTGAAAATAAAAGCACAGCAGTATTCAATCTTCTATAGACATTTTGTTTTTTTAAAGATGAGATATTTTAAATAAAAAATATTTATATAGATAAATATTCTTGAAATTAATTTCAAACTATCTTAAAAATCTTAAGAAAAATCACTTTGGTAACAAAATTATGTAAAATTTTATATGAAATTTTACTTTTTTATGCCATTTTGAAGTAGTGTGCCATTTAATGTTTACGCTGTCTAACAATACGCAAATTCTTGTTCAAATAAAAATGCAAAAGAAAAATTAATTTAAATTTCAAATAATTCAAATCATGAGAATTTAGTTATCGTTAGTCACAATTGAGAAAATACTCAAATATAAAGTATAGTATAGTATATGTTATATATTTTTCATTGAGATACTAATTATTTATTTTGATTTGAAATGGTAATTGTACTATGTATAAGTATATTTATTGGTGATATTACAAATAAAGAAATGTACTCTTACAAGTGAAACCTATCTCGTCATTTAATCTTTATTTACCTTTAAAATCTATTTACTTTTAACTTGTTAAATATTCGCGGACAGGAATAGGAAACCAGAAACCTATCTTACATTATAATAGCCCTTTAACAGAAGTAGAGCCGCCCAACTTGTCTAGTGGTCAGCGTGCCTGACTGCGGATAAGGAGGTCCTGGGTTCGAATGCCGGTTCGGACATGGATTTACTTTTTTTTCTCTCTCTACCTATCCGGTCATTGTCCTTTCCTTGTATGAATGGGTTGTGAATGGTTGCCTACACTATAAACGAGTACCTATGGCATGTGTGTACTGATGAAAGTAGGACTCCACACCAAAATATGGTTCAATTGAAAAAGTGGAGCAGCGTGCCTCATAATGCCAGCCTAGTTGGCGAACGATAAAAACAACAATAGGAGTAGATCTATATATAAAATATTAATGTTTAAGGATAATATGATAATATGTCATTCACAATCAAGAAAATGTTTTGGTTTTCCTTACAATTGAAAAGAGTTTAATTTTAAAATTCAAAAATATATGAAGAGTTTTAAGCCAGCCTATTCCTTTAAGAATTTATATAGAGTCATTGTATTTTGAAAATTATGCTATTCGTGGATATAACATAACGATGTTATTAATAGTTATCAAATGGAATAAATATAAATAGAATATGTTAGAAATCTGTGCACATATTTGTACTTAATAAGACTTAATTAATGTATACATTCAAATAATTATCGAATAAAAATTGCGAAATTTCTTATTTTCCTTGTACAAGAGTGATAAAAGGATTTCTGTTGGTAATAAAGCTATTGGCATTAAAAAATTGAACACAAATTAGCAACGAATTTAAGGAAAAATTAACTCAAACTATATTTGAAATTCAAATGAAAATGAAAAGTTGTAAAATGAAGCGAAACAAGTAAAATAAGATAATTTAAATGAAAGGTTAAAATTAGAAGCAGATTGAAAATAACTGAACGTGATCATAAGTGAGAAAACTGAAAAGTTGGTAGCGAAACAAAGTGAGGAAATTAGATTATTTAAATCAGAAAAGTTAAGATTTTTAAAACGATAGTGCATTTAGAGTTAGAATGTTTCAAAACATAAAATTGCAAATGTGATCTATCATGTAAATTGGGATTCTTAAAAATTGGCGCAAGTACTTGACATGTGAAAAACGAGGACCAATTTTCTGCCTAATTTTGTTTGAAAGGCAGATTCAAAGAATGAATATTAATGAAGAATGTTTGGGGACTTCCTACTAGATTTCTTATTTTATGAAATAATTTAATTAACAGTGTGCGTGATCTAGAAAAACTCAAATATTTATTAGCATATAAGGAATTAGCCACTCAAAATATTTCAATTAAGTATGAAAAGAAGTCAGAACACTCAATTACTGTACTCTGAAAATTATATACACTTTAATTTCAAAAGCTATTTTGAAAAGAATGTTTTAGGACACAGTTTCATATTTGTAATTTAGAGGAAGCAAATATTGCACTTTAACCATCAGTTGTCATTACAATGTGATAGCCACAGTCCAATTTCAGAAGCGTTAAGTATTACATGGAGAATGGAGAATTAAGTAATTATTTAACCTAGCTAAGCAAAAATGAATTCAAATAAAGAATATGTAATAAATGTATACTTAAAAAACTCCTTCATCAAAATATAAGGAATATACTCAGGAGAAAATAGTTTTATCATTTATTATCAAAAACTAAATTAAAAAATATTTAATCCTATTGTCAGAAAAATCCAATTTCGCACAAAACCAAAAAATATTACTCTTTAAAAGATTTTGCTTTATTACAAAATATATGTTGAAAAGCATTTGTATTGCCGAATTTTATTTAATTCAAAAAAATTGAAGCTTTTCTTCTAGCTTAGATTTAGTTGATTTATATTTGAAACCGTATTTCATTTATTTTGTCATGCAAAACTGTGTTTTAAATAAAGATCAGTATTCTTTAAATAACGGTATTTTTCTAAGTCGACAATTTTCCTTGAAAAGTTGTTGGTCATGAAATCTAGCGAGATTGGTTTGTTTGCTCCATAAAATTGATTGTCAACTTTATTCGTAATTAACATCGAACGTATATGTGACGTCATTCCTAAGATGAAAATATTGATCAGATAAATTAACTTTATGCATATTTTAATATTGAAAAATTTGTAATCAATAACAGTTGATGTACGAATTCAATAATACAAATTAGTAAAGTTGAATGTGTGTGATCTCGTATAGTTTAAATCGTTTGATTTTTATCTCTGAATTTTTTTGCAGTTCTGAGTTGAAATCATATAGTTTGTGTGATTTCGGCTTCCTAAATCAAAATAGCTTTTGTTATCAATAGTTTATTTTATACATTTATCTTTTACATTACAATATCCTATTGTTTACATTTTTCAATAAATTTTAATAACAATTCAAATATTGGAAAAATAGATTGTGAATAAACAAACGATATAATAATATCAAAATAAAACATCTTTAATCGCGAATATTATACACTTGTACAGAAAAAAGAACTTTTCAGAATTAAATCATTCGAGACAAGCATAAAAACTGATTTCATTTAAAATTCAATGTGTAGAAGTTTTTTTGAACCGATTTTCAAAAACTTATAATGGATAATTTAAAATTATTAATACAATAAACATTTAAAGAAAAATGTTTATTGTGTAAATTTATGAAGAAAGTTATTTAAAATTCAAAGCTCAAGAGTAATTAAATGACAAAATTTTTCAATTTCTATGATGAATTTATTTTTTCTCTCATTTTTAAATTATTTATGAACAATGTATTAATATTTTTATTTTTAAAACAATGCTTTTAAAATTATTCGTGTAAGTATTAAATATATTTTAAAACTAATAAAAATTTATTTACTAATGAAAAATATATAACAACTTTAAATCCCTATTTTTAGAATTAAAAATTTGAAATAAGTTAAATTTCGCAAAATAAATTAAAGAAATTAACTTTTTTCTATTTTACTTAGATTCCTTAAGATTTATATCGGATAAAGTTTATCAATGATGGTTTACGTTTTTATTCGTAAAATTAAAAAGAAATTAATTTTTGAAGTAATAGAAAGTTATATCTTAAGATAAAATGGATAGTATATCGATACGTTATGTCTTTCAACGTTGCACAGTAAATAGAAAACTAATATCGTATTAAATAGGTATAATAGTAATGTGAGAAAAACCAAAAGTTTCTTGTAATTAAACTGCTTTTATATTCTTTAGAAGAATGCAATAAAATGCTACCAATATATTATGTTGAGTAATAAAATAATAATACAGAAAGTAAGAAAATTTACGTTTAGTTTCACTTTATTTAACTTTTAGTTTGTTGTCTACATATTAATCTAAAGTATTAACCGTGCTGTTAGATTTTTTTTATATTCTTGAGAAAGTAAATCAAAAATTAAATGCAGAATTTTTTTCAACGCAACTATTAGATAAATATATTGCTTTAACTTTGTATAAAACTTTGTAATAAAACTTTGTAATGTTAATGGGATCAATAACAAGTAATTTTAACTGCGTAACATTAACTTAATATCTTTATCTGCATTCATTTGACGTATTTGTATGTATGATTGATACTATTTCAATGTTAAAATATGACTGATATCACCATGAAAAATAAAAAAAATACATTCTTTTAAGTTTCTGTACAATAATGTAATACATAAAGCACAAATTTGTTACATAATTTCAAAAAATTGTTAGTTTCACATGTTGTAAATTGAAAAGTTTCTTACTTTTATAAAAGCTTATTGTCAGCGATTACATTCATAGATATTAAATTTCAATATTCATCCACAAATGCGTATTCAAAACTTTTTCCTTACCTTCGGTTCAACAGTTCATGGGTTCGAATCCCACCTTGGGTATGGATGTTTGTAGTGGTTCGGAATCCACTTTAAACCGTATGTCCCGGTCTAATTAGCTCTCGTGTGCAAAAAATGACCGTTGAGCGACAAACAAACTAAACTAAACTAAACTCATAACTTTTTCAGGATAAAGATCATAATTTACAAAATTTATTTCTTTCCAAAGAACTCTTTCTTTGTATTTGTCAAATAATGTTATATTGGCGTTCATAGCATGTTTTACTATCCATACTCTTTGAATATTTTTATATGTATCTATCTTATGTCGAGATAACAAGTAAATATATTACGGAACTTTATCTCATTTTATACCATTTAATTCAATTTATCTCTTAAATAAATAAGAAAATTTTTATTGCATTTCATTTCTAAATTAAATAAAGAGCTTAAACTCTAGCGTCATAAGTGCTCTAAATTTGAATTAATTTTCTCACTGTGATAATGAAAAGTACTTTGAGCTAACACAGATGTCTATCATAGCTAAAATACTTTTGTAATAAAGCTTTTAAATAGCTTTCCTACTAAAGTCAATGCATTTTTTAGCACTATTTAATAGTTTTTTTAAATATATGAGATTGCTGATTATAAAAATGTTCATTCTTTACTGATATACATATTTTTGTTATATTTTACTAAAGGAAATATATCTATAAATTATTTAAAAAAATAAAAATAACTTTTAAGTTTTATATTTTTCCGTACAACAAGCAGAATATTTCGAAAAGCAAAATTTGTAATACATTAATTTCACATTTAAGATTTTATATAAGAAATTTAAAAAAAGAGACAATTTATATAATTACTTATAAAAAAGTTTTAAGTGACTTTATAATTGCATTTAGTTTATCGTATTCTTAAAATGTGTATTTTTATTTCTAAAAATATGGAAAGATATTTGTTAAATAAGATTCCATGAAATCGAATATTCTTGTTATAGAGCGTATAACTCTAGTTTATTTATATTGGTTTTTGAGCTTACAGATTAAATTTTGGAATATCCCCTTAACTTGAAAGTATGGCGTAGCAAATTAATATTAAATGAGCCAATATTTCATAGCTGTCTATTCTAGTAAATGTGCAAAAGTTTGGCGTTAGGATGATTGATTGGTAGACTCAAATCCATGATGGATTCCAGAGGAATTATAATAAATTGAAAGAAAGTAACTACCGTGAGTTTAATTTTCGAGTCGTTACTCGCAAATCTCAAGTTCTATTTCATTTCAACTCATTAATAATAAACGCAGCATTCGTATGCGATGAAATTAATTTGCCAAATGCTTATTAAATCATAGCTTTCAAAACATATGCCGAGAACCAATTTACTCGACGTAATTTCACTGCAATTGAATACATTAAGCTAGAATGTCGTTGTAACTGAATGTCTATATTCTACATTCTGCTCACATATTCAGTTCATGTTGAAAAAATTGACGAGAAAGAGTAATCACGTCGCTTTGTGGACAAAAGTAACTGCAGAAATGACTTGATTGCATGCTCTAAAAAAACATTTCTTATCAACTGATTTCTATGCAGTGCCAGTTAGAGGGTGTTTTTAAAGATTTTTTTGCTAGTCAGAGGGTTGGTGCATGTGCTTTCTAGCTGAAGTGTCGGTGGTGTGGGTATCTGTCACGGTATCACCACGCCCTAAGTTCTCTCCAGCCTCATCTGTCAAGAAGTCATTCCAACGCTCTCCTGAAGTAGCAATGCCGATAAGTGTGAAATCTATTAGTGTCAAACTTGACGTCGACGTGTTTAACGCCGATGTGAGCAGCATAGTTAAATATGGAGACTCAGTATTTGATGAGCGTTTGTTGGCTTTTCGTCCGTGTAAAAGTAAAGGAAGTGTTAATGTTGATTTCGTGCTGAAGCCTCTATTACCTCTATCCGCTTGAGAGGTTTTAGCGTCGAATACCTGGTGTATGTGAGCCAAATTGATATAAATAGTTGGACAAGATCTGTGTGCTTTTTTATAAATAGAAGGGCTGATTTATTAAACGGCAGCTGGTAAGTTCTGTTTTTTGAAAACGGCAGAAAAGTCTTATATTTTTTTAATTTAAACGCGAACGTTTTCAGAAATTTATTTAAACTATAATTTATTTTGTATAGATTATTAACGTATCGAAATCAAAACTACATAAGATTAGGTAGGATTGATGAATCTTGTATTTTGTAATGTCATTTTAATTGAGTTACTTTAGGTCCTTATTTTCGAACCTTTTGTAAGATTTATATGCACATAATTTTATTTAGTAATTCTTTTTTTTCTGCATATAAATTTTTTCTGATTCAACTTTGCAGAAGTTAAACACATGGGAAATTTAAGCTTCGTATTTGTATATCAAATTAATTTGCTTTTTAATTTTGAAATTTGAAATTTTAACCACACTTAAACAAAAAAATTACGCCAAATCTTATTTAAATAAAAAACTGCTAAGAAATTTTCATTCAATAATTTACAAACATTCGTTGTAGCTTGTAAACGTTAAAGTGCTAAAGTTAATTAATTGTAGAGCAGAGAATAACTTCCCCATATTGAGATGAATTGTTGAGGTCCGTAATGAAAAATATTATGATATTACAAACAAATAATAGAATTTTACAAATTTTTAAGACAGTAGCTATTTATTATCTCTTAAATTTTTATCATACTTACAGAATATACTGTTGCTTTACTTACTCTAGATTAATATGTGAGGATTTAAGAAATTATTTCGAAGTCATTTTTTTCCTAAATTACATTTTGAGAAATATTTTCTTTACATGAATGTAATTTAATAAATTTTCATACCCAGTCATTCAACTTGTGTTGAGGACTTAAAAAATATAAGGTAAATGTCATTGTTAAAATATGTTGATTTGATAAAAATATAAATAAGGAAATGAGAAAGATAAATATTATGAAAAAACGAATAAATAACTAGATTTCTTTTATGTATTTTCTTTATGAACATTTTACAAGCTGACATTAAAAATTGTAAATTTCTTCTGTTAACTGTGTAGATTTTGGAATGTACTCAAGAAAATTTTATACTTGTAATTGAGAAATCAGCTCATTCATCTTTGAAATATCATTTAAATTTCTCCAAGAAAAAATATTGCTTAAAGATGGTATGAAAAGTTAATCACACAAAAGTATTTTAGATAATTGATCAATTTAAAAAAATATGTATTGAAAATTTCAAAAAACATCACTTTCTGAATAGTACCAAAAGGTATAAGAAAATGTAATTTTATGTAATTGATTTTAAATTCTAAAATTCTTTTTGAGTTGAAGGGTTTTCGATGATCCATTTTTCAAGAATGTAATGAAAACAGCTAAAAATTTATTTGTATCACTAAAATATTACAGAAGTGGCAATATAACTAAATAATTTTATGGCTTTTACCAGTTCGTAAAAGCTTTATGAAGTTTACATCAACCTCCCATAATACTTAATGATCAACTAAAATCGGTGTATTATAATGAAATGTATTGAATCTTAGCATTATAAAATTATCGTTAATAACCGTAGACTGTATAATGGTATAAGGTTTTTAACTATGCATTTATTACTTAAATGAAATTATAATGACTGATATCTTATGTTAAATTATGCATGCAGATATTTTTAATATTAATCATCAGGCTAGAATCTATGGATGAAAATATCTTGCACAGTTAATATAGATACTATGCATATGAAAGCAATTGTAACTTTTGAAGAAAATAAAACTGAAAACAATTTTTTTCTTTATTCTATATTCTCTTATAAGGGTTGCTTTCATATATTGAATTGTATATTCTATTTTTCATGTACTTGCGAAGAGATTTAAAATTAGATTGGGGAATAAAAAGTTAGTCAATATCATGAAGAATTTCATTTGCTATTTTTTGATTAAAAAAATAAAATCTAACCCTTTGTACGCGACACTAAGATTAGATTTACGCATGGAAAAAGTGATCCTATTGCAGTTTTAGAAGATTTCTCAAATTTAAAGAATATAAATGTTGAGAAATAAAAGAAGAGTTATCCAAGACATTTTTGGTGTTTGGAAAATTCAATTAAAGGCTTTAAAAATTGCATCTGCAGTTTTTTAATCTTTGGAATTCGTACAACTTAAGAATTAATTAGGAGCGGAATTTTCGTTGTTGAAATTTTTCAGACACATATGTAATATGAAACTGAAACTAAATTGAAATAATTGAGAAATCTCTTTTATTAAATATAATCTTAGTAAGAAAATAAATTTTGGGTACTTGACCCTTTATCTATACATTGAAGTCAATTACTGACTTAAAATTTGAAATGTCCATGAATTCTTAACAACTTTCCTGTATTTTGAGCAACTCCATTGCAGACTGTATATAAGGATCATTCAAATTGTACAGGGTGATCTTTTTTAAAGTGACAGTGTTTGGAGCACCCTGTAGCGCGATCTAATAGCCGAAATGACACCAAACTTGGTATTTAGACTAAATCAAGACATGGGAAAAAGGATTCCGTAAAAAATAATTAGTTCCAAAAGTTGCCGCTAGGGTATGTTTTGGCACTGCTTGCTTACAATAACCAAAATTAGCTTAAAAAACGGGTTTCAAAAAAAATACAAATGTTGTGCAATGACCATGCCAGCAATAGGGGCTATAAAAGCAAATAGTAGACAGCTCCGAAAAATAATCTCAGCTGAAGTAAATGAGCTCCAGTGGCCGTACCTCTCACGTTATCGGAACGTACGCTTATGTTGGTGGAGTATCAAATTTGTCTATTCTAAAGGACAACATAACAAAGGCAGTGCAGGATATTCCTCGTGATATGTTACGTACAACTGTGGAGAACGTTGTGCGCAGAATGCACAGTGTTATTTCTCAGAACGGTGCTCATACTGAATGTGGTCTAATTCCTCACTGGGGAAGTTAATGTAGTAAATAAACATTAATAATTCAACTGCACGATTGTATGTGTCAGTATTATCCTTTTCTCACATTTTATATATTGCAAAGAGCCACAAAATGCCCTAGCAGCAATTTTTGGAAGTAAAATTTTTTTCACGGAATCTTTTTTTCCGTGTTTTGATTAGTCTAAATACCAAGTTTGGCGTCATTTTGGCTATTAGATCGCGGTACAGTGTGCTCCAAACACTGTCACTTTAAAAAAGATTACCCTGTGTATAAAGACTTTCGACAACAATGATGTCCGCATTTGTGTTAAAGATAGAGACAGTTTCAACAATTCGTTATGATTTTTTTTATGTTTGTGTTTACAGGCCTAGTGATAGGACATTATTCTTCTGAGCATGAGCTCCGGAATTCAATATCAGCCACTATTGAACAACGAGAAATGGATGTTAACCTTCTGTTTGCACATCTGTTGGGTTGGCTGTTTGGGAGCTTTCTGGGTTTCTTTCCTTGCAAAAAGTGAATGCGACCTACTTTCAACAACAGTTCCATCCAGAAGTCTATTCTGTGAATGTTAAAATGCCTTAAAAAGACTGGTCTGTCTACTGAGCCTTGTCAAAATAAAATGTTTTTGCAAATTATTTATGCCTCGATCTTTTTGCCACTCAACTACTCACTGCCTCTGATATTATCTTACAGTTCAATAGCTTCAAATCAATATAACATGCAAAGTGTGCATCTGTATATTTTATATTACACATTTTTTCAAAAATTCATTTTAGCTGTTACACGTCAAAGAAAAAAATTTACAATTGTTTTTCTATATTTTTAATATTATGAAATTTGTATATATTTATTTACTATACATTTTCATGTACTTATAATACTTATAAATACTTTAATGAACACAATTCTGATGTTATAAAATTTTGATAAACATGATTTCCGTTAAATATAGTTTCAAACTCTTAAAAAGTTGTTACACGCTGACATTACTAACAGTCATGTTTATTGAATTTTTAAAGTAGTTGTGTGTGTTATGAAATCCGTCACTTAGTAAAATATGATTTCACCTTCAATAAAAAATCACGATACAAACCAAAGATAAAGCTCTCTTTCTTAGTAATTTATAAAGTAATAGCAGCTTATATTTGCTTTGTATTTCCTAGTTTAAAACATAAATTTTTTTTCAAATCGAAAAAAATTTATAACGTACATGAGGTACATGATAACGTACATGAAAAAAAATAAAAACGTACATGAGGGATCTCATGATTTGTATGCATTTTAAGGTTTAATAATTATCAATTAATTATAAATATATTTTATTAGCTTTAATGTCAGTATTTTATGTAGTCAGAATTACAAACAATGACACATTAAGCTATAAATTTATTGCAAAATGATATTACATATTATTTATAAGATGTGTAAAAGAACTAGCAATGATGTATCATTTTATGATAAATAATGTGCATTTTATGATAAACAGTGTGCATTGTGTAAATAATGCGAAATGTTAATTTCGCCTGAACATCTTATAAATATGAAAGATTCAAATCTCGGAGTTGTTTCACCATCCAAATATATTTTGTGCCTCAAATCAAACTTAAACAATGTATGATTAAGAGATTCAGTTATTAGTTTTCACTTTCTGTGCATTGTTGTTGAGTAATTTTACATTTTCCTTTAATTTAGTACAATATTGTAAAATATATGATACAAAATAAATGGTAATACTTTGTAGCTTAAGCCTTGGACTAAAGCCAAGACCATGATATATTATGAAAGAAAAGTCACATTGTTTGAAATTGTGCAATAAAAACTGCATGAGATCTTTCTGTATCAGGTTGGACTTTCAAGTACTGAATCTTCAATTTCAATAAAGATTTTTGATTTTGATACATTCATAAAGGGTTAAAATGTATGAAAAATATCTATGACTTCACTAACCTAAAAAATCATTTTTTCGGTAAATTTTAACACACTCTGATTTTATAATCGCTTTATTGCCATTTCCAATGAATTATACTTCGAACTCTGAGGAAAAGAACGGAAGATGAGAAGAAAATTACACTTTGAAGTCAAAGAAGAGTCATGAGTTTTAGGTACTCAATTGATTCCTAGTCATTTTTGAACAAAGGGAGATAAATTTAGTTATTTTGATTTTTGTATGTATAATTTTTTTATAAGCACATTGTTTTTGATTTATTTTGGTGAATGTGTCCTCTTAAGTCATTTATGAGTTCATTACCATCTAGAAACATTTTCGATGAAAATTTTACTTGGAAATAGAATTGTATTTGATGTTGAAAAGTCTTTAATACTTTTTCATGTCTAGTTACAAAATACTTATTAGGTTGGGGAATAAGTTCGTAGCGTTTTTACCAACGACTTTTATTTAAACAAAAAACAATAATTATATCAATAAGTACAATGAATTATATATTCGCAGTTGCTGTTTATAACCTCTTCCCCCTCTCGACCAAGTTGTTGATGCCGTTCCTGGTCTGGTGTCAAAGAAGTTGTTGAGCCAGTTTTTAAGAAACTCTTGGTGCACTCAGAAATGCTCGAAACGAATGCCACAGTCAACAAGGAGCATTGTCCAGCTACACCGCGTGAATGAGGCTATTTGACTAATGAAACCATACTCCTTCACGACAACGCCAGACCCCATGTTGCACAAGTCATCAAAGCCGCACTCCAAAATCTCGAATGGGAGGTCCATCAGCATTCGCCGTATTCTTCTGACCTTGCTCCAACCGATTACCATCTTTTCCGCTCCTTGTCAAATCATATGAAGGGCGTTTCTTTCGATAACAAAGAGGTCTTTAAAAAAACTGACTCAACAACTCCTTTGACACCAGACCAGGTGATTTTTGGTGGAATGGCATCAACAAATTCGTCGAAAAGGTGGGAAGAGGTTGTAAACAGCAACGGCGAATATATAATTGATTGACTTATTGATATATTTATTGTTTTTTTTCTTTAAATAAAAGTCTTTGTTAAAAACGCTACGAACTTATTCCCCAACCTAATAGTATTAAAAAGTCTCATTAGTCTAACATTATAAATCTACAATAACCATTGTTACTCATATTCGTTAATGTTATATTAATGTATACAATAATTTATGTATAAATGAACTAAATATTATCTCGAATGTTACAATTATAATTTAAATTTTTCTTCACAATTGTTTATTTTAAAAAGTATATACGTCAAATTTTGCAAAACATATTGTTCACGTAAACAAATAATTTTAAATAACATAAAGGTATTAGTAAAATTTTAATTTTCATCTTTTACATTACAAATCATAATAAATGAAATCATACATTTTATAAAGAAAATTTAGAATTCTGCCTTTGTGTTTGAAGAAATTATTGAAATTTTCATTCCATTTTTATTTTGTTTCTCTGCTAACAATAAAACCGGGAATAATATATGAAGCCAACATGTAATTCAGTAAGAAGCTTTCAACAAGAGACTTTCAACACTGTCGATAAGTCTGTATAAAGTAGCGTTACGCCATATAAGAAAGCGTTATGTTGACAAAAAGGATAATCCTATCATATAGACTTTGACGGCACTGTTGACAAGGAACAAAAAATGCTTGTCTCGGGGGATCGATACAAGCAGATCACTTTTATCCTTCTTTTTGGCATGTAACTTCAAACTGATATATGTTCTCGCCACTTACTTTCAAAAATAAAACGAAAGATTTTAAATTAATATATTAAAATTTAATATTATTTTTTAGGCTTAAGACGTGTTATCTGAAAAAAAATTATTATAAATTAAAAAAAGAACTTATTAAAAATACTAGTTGAAGTTTATCTTCATTAAGTAATCATAGCTAATATTTGAATTACTATATATTTAAAAATAAGAATCATCTTTCTCTAACCCATATACTGAGATACCTAAATGCAAAATAATTATTTCAACAAAATGACATTTTGAAAAAAAATATCAGAATTAAATATATTTTAAAATATATTTATCTTATATTATTTTTATTTTAACTTAGACCAATTGTATTATAATTTACCATCCGCGTAGTTAATATTAATAAAAAACATCATGTATTGTTTTTCAATATTTATAATGACTTTTATTTGTAGAAATCAATCAAATAGCTTTATTTGTATGAGTAACATAAGCTTAAGAATGATTAATGAGATATAAAAATGTTTAGCCTAAATGTAGTGTAATACAATTGTAAAAATGTTATTTAGAAATCTTCAAACATAAAATTTGTTCTCTGGAAGAATTTAACTAAATAAGCATGACTATAAAACATATTTTTTTTGCAGAGAAAAAGTATCTATAAAAATTTAAGAAAAACAATAAAATATAATATATAAAATATAACCTGAAAAAATACCAATTTATTCAATTAAATATTTTTTGATATTCTGTTGCTTATAAGTGATTCTCTGAATTTTTTAATTCATTACTCTGATTTCTTGCATTTAATGATGATTAACAGTTTAATAATTTTTAATTTAAAAATTTAAAATTATTTATAGTTTTCTGTAGGTACAACTGTATTTATTGCGAAATGTAATAATGAAGAACTTCTGTAGGAGAAATGATTTTTCATAAAAATGAAAGTCATTAAATCATGCTAAGAAAAATCTTCGATGTGAACTAGAATTATCACATTTACTGTCATCTAGTCATTTTTAAACTATTTTAATAATATAGGACCATGTGAGTTGTTTTCAAAAATACATCAATTTTTGACTGATATTCACTTTCAACGTGGTTTTAGAAAAAAAAGTAGGTGCAAATGTCTGGTAGATAAGGATTATAAACTATGTTATTCCGTTTATGAAACAAAATGTTATTGTAAAGAAATGTATCCTATCTAAATATAATTCTAGGTTTATTCCTTATTTTTAACTTTTTGTCTGCTGGTAGTACTTCTAGTACTCGTTTCAATAAATTATTGAGCTTATCGGAGCAATTCAAACATTGATGTCTACATATAAAATCATTTAAAGAATTTAGTTTCGTTTTTAGTATTTACATGTTACTTCTTTAGAGTATTAACACTTACATTTCATACTCTCTATTAAAATTCAAGCTAATTAACTGTGTAGATTCAATTTTTCCAATAGAAATTTTACAAAATACTCCAAAAGTAATCCTTATGTGCTTAAAGAGACTTTAACTTAAAAATCCAAAGCACGTTTAATGGGAATACTTAGAATAGTTAATCAGATAACCATATGCATGATAAATTATTTTGCAAAATGTTTCGTTTCAAACCCTTATTCATTTTTGGGATGAATAGTTTCTACTCTAACTTTCAATTCAACTCTTTTTTGAATTTGAATTTCAAATCGGTATGGGCATTTGAATAAATTCAAAATCCACTTAAAACTACGTGGTTCTAGTTGAATTAACCATTATAAGTAGAATGAGATCATTGAAAGGCAAACCATTCCATTAATAACTTACATTGTGTACATTCAATTTCCTTTTTCTTATATTTCCTTATTTGTTGCTTCGATTTCATTTGTATTGATGTTTGTATACATGATTAAATAGTTAAATAACAAATTTAATAAATTTTCAAGATAAAAAAAGTAAAAGAAAGCACATAACAAATGATGTATATAAAACTAAAACATTAGTTTTTCACTAATTAATAAAGAAGAGATATGTAATGAATAATAAGCTTACGATATGTTTTCGAATGGAGTTTTAAAATATGTGTGGTACAATGTGGAAAAATGTAAAATATTTTTTCCTTAATTTGGTATAATGGAGAGTGAAAGACATATAACAAATGATTTATAAATATATTTTTGAACACCCATATCAAAACACTCTAAACATTTATTTTTATCTAGCAAAGACAAACTTGTAAACTTTGATGTAGCCGTAAACATTCTTAATAGTAGATCATTGCTATCATCATGCATTATATAACAGCGTCTCTACGTCGTAAAGAAGCTACCAAGATGCACGAAATGTTGTTATATCTTCCTCTGGGAGAACTACTAAATTGAATTTTTTTTTTGCATATGAAAGATACCAAATCAAGTTTAGCTAGTCACTCTCAAAACCAAAAAACAAGATTTTACAGTTAATGGGACACTTTAAGAAGTAAACCTAGAAGAAATTTAAATTTCTTAATCTAAATACATATTGAAATTATATAATTGGAGCTTTTTCTTTTAAATACTATTTCATGTTGGATGTAACATTATAAACAAAATGTCTAAATTAATTGTATTTCTGAAATCACACCTTTAACGAGGGATTCTAATTTTTTTCTCCAAATCATAAAAAGAAAAAAATTCCTGGAGACTAGTTTTAGTTAAAGTATAAGATTTAAGATATGATCTAAATAAAAAAATTACATAATATATATAAATTTCTGAGTAATGCATATGCTTGTAAATACTATTATATGCATAAAAATTATTATAATGTTTATATTATAATAAAAAAAAATAATGACTACAGAAAACATTTTGAGTAAAAGCATTTTATGAAATAAATGTATGTAAAATATATTAGTTAAAGAGAGATAAAAAAATATAGATTTTAAATGACGTAAATACATGTTTTTTAAGATAATCTGGTTGCTTATACTGATTTTAAATGACACACATTTAATTAAATTATTAGCTAATAGAATATTGAGTGCTGAATTCGAAAATTATAAATAATTTTAAATATTTCATTACAATATAAAAGTATTTTATATTATCATAAAAATATTTCATGATATTTTATATCATAAAAATATTTTATTTAACATTATATTCTAAATGCAAAATCATTTTACAATTTTTTTTCAATGAAAGGAAGGAAAAGAAGATTCTAATGTGAAATATATATATATATATATATATATATATATATATATATATATATATATATATATATATATATATATATATATATATATATGTATATATATATATATATATATATATATATATATATATATGTAAATATATATATATATTTATATATAAATATATATATATATATATATATATATATTTATATTTATATATATATATATATATATATATATATATATATATATATATATATATATATATATATATATATATATATATATATATATATATATATATATATTTTATTAAAATATAAGTAGGCCTATAAGGGGAAAATCTAAAAAATTGATATTTGTTTACTACGCTACACAAAAACCAATAATTTTAATCATATATTTTTTAATTGGTAATGCTAACAAATCAACAATTTCTCTGGCACAACAGTTCATATTAGACCATGCCCTTTCTAGCAATTTGACTCTAAAGCAGTCTGTCCCGTGCCATAACTTTCCAATTAGTTATTTTCAAGTTTTTGAGATACTTTCCAATTTTTTCGAGCCATCTTTTCCTTGGACTTCCTCGTTTTCTATGACATTGACCTTTAAACACTCTTTTGGTACATTTCTTGTTATTCATTTTCTCCATGTTTAAAAATTCTTGGATTCTTTTAGATTCTTGGATTTTATATAGTTTATTATATATTTTCTGTAAACATTTTTTGAATTTCGTGGTTAGATCGTTTCCTCCAAACACTATCACCTTTGAACGATAAATAACAGCTATTCTGATTACAGGTTTTTTACACCAGTATTTTGTCTTCCATGTTACCAACTTAGATCTTATGAGTTTCTGTATTGCAAAAAATCTGCATTACCCGCATTAAACCTTTGTTAGATTTCCTACATCATATCATTATTTTCAGTGACAAGTAAACTCAAGTACTAAACTCTGTAACTCTTTCAAACTTTGTTTCTTCATTTATCTTAAGTTCATCTTCATATCGGTTTCTTTACAACACATTATCATATATTTAGTCATTTCTACATTGATTTCTAATCCACAAACTCAGTCTCTCTAACTCTAACCTATTCAATAATTCATTTTCGCTTTGAACTTTGAAAATTACGCAACCTGTAAATGGCAACACTTGTATCATTCTGTTGAAAATTGCACCTATTCTGTTTAAAAGATGTTGCTCATCTCTTTTTCCAGGCATAAGTTAAACTAATATGTAGATAACACGTCTCTTCTTCTCAATCCAATCAATATATTAAATACTCTTCACAGTTTATGTTGGATCTTCCCTTTTGTCTTAATTGATGATATTGTGATTGTTATTCACCTAATTAATTTTTGGTGATATTGAATTCCTGCAAATTCAGTATCATCAAACATTTTAACAGCTCTACTCTAGTTATTGAATCATTGGCTTGCCTAAAATTAATATAAAGTTGGTATATATTTTTATTCTTTCCATAATATTTTTCCAAGATATTTCCTTAGAAGAATATTTGATCTACAGTTGCTATGTTTTGCCTAAGCTTACACTGATAATCTACCAATACTCTATCCATCAATAGTTTAAGTCTATTATTTATAATCTTCACTAAGATTTTACAGGTCACGTTAAGTAGAGAATTTCCCCGATAGCTGCTGCATTTCAAAATATTTTCTTTCTTTAAAATCAGAGAAAATATTGCACTCTTCCATTTACTTGGAATTACCTCTTTTTCAAAACTTTCTTTCAGCAAATTAACAACTATTTTGCAAAAATTGTTACTACCACACCTTAATAAACTAGAAAGTCTAAAATTTTTTAAATAATTTAAATTTATTAATATTACTCTACGATATCAGTTTCACAATAGTGTTACTCAGCTACAAAATAAAATTATCATGCCCAAATATTTAAAATATCTATCTTTACACAATATATATATATATATATATATATATATATATATATATATATATATATATATATATAAATCTAATTTCAAAGAAAGAGAATGCAACCAGGGATTGTATGAACTTGTATTTAATATTTTATGTATATGATATTATGTAAAATGCCCCTGTTATAAATATAATTTTTTAAACTTTATTTCCATTTATGCTTTTATTATAATTGCATTTCTATTTACCAGAAAGCATAGATCCAAGCTCAAAAGCATTTGAATTTTTTAGAATTTTTTGTTTATTAATCACTTTCTTAGACCCCGAGGGAAAATGTTGATTAATATTTTAAACAGTTTTACTTTTATCTCTCATTCAATAATGTTAAATGTATATATAATAGTAATTTCTCAAATTCTCATTTTGATTCAATTTATATCTTGAGCTAACTATCAAATGAAGATTACAGTTCATCGATTTATATTCAGTTAGCTTAATAACAGATTTAAATAAAATGGGAAAAACGTATAGGCACATATTGAAGCCTAGAATTACAAATCTTCAACAGAACGAGAAGAATCAACTGAAATCCAAGTGAAAACAAAAGTGTGATTATAAATGTTTAAAATAGGAAAAATAATCATTAATTAATTCGTAAGGAAAACTATATTAATAAATCTTCAGTAAAATGAATTATTCTAATTTTTAAATTTTCAAGATGGAAATAATTAAGTAATTCTGAGCAGTTATGTAATTTTTCCTGGAGAATGATTTAAGCATTTATGTAACTAGAAAAGGTTTTGAAAAATAGATAGGAAACATTATTAAATATAAACCAGATCAATATACTTTAAATGTGATAAAATAGAATTCGCAAAAATTGTTTTTAGAAAAGCTTTTTCTCTAAGAGACTGAAAATTGCGCGATCCAGATCAACTAAGAAATTCCTAAATTGAGTAGATTAATCTAAAATAGCGCCCCGCTAATGAGATCAAATTTATTCTCTTTGAAGTACATGAAAATTGATAGGTGAGAGTAAAGAAATAATAGAGAGTAAATTTGTATCTTTTGTGTGAGGATATTAAATAATATTCCATACATTATGGAACATGGATGCATATCTTCTGAAGCATTTAGAAAATTTTGATATTAAAAAACAAGCAAATTATACAGATTATGTTAACTTTATTAAATAATGCACATTAAGTTATATATTTTATTGCTCATGTTAATTTACGATTTCGTGTATCTTTTTCTTTCGGTACTGGCTTCAGTTTGTATCTTGCACTTATTTAAAGAAGAAAAAAAACCAAATTTTGGTTATGAAACAATAAGATGAATTTGCTGTACTAAAATATATTTATTTTTGACTGACGTCCACCAACACAAAAAGCATTTTAAGACCAAATGGAAAGAGACACGGACAAGGCACTCTCAGAAAAGCACTTAGGGAGTATTTTATTACGTTTACAGAACAAGCTATTGGAGCAGAGAAGACTATCCAATGTCAATAAAACTGTCGGTTCATGTTATGATATAGAGCATAATGTGGTCCGTGAATCTTCCATTGTAGGAAAAGTAACATCCATATCCCACTATTTTTTATTTAAATCATATACTTCAACCAGCATAAAATATAATTAGTATGGCAATAAATAGAGTAAAAATACGTGCATCTTATAAGCTAATTTTTTTACGGTTTTAAAAATCTCTGCGTTTGAGACAAGCCTACAATTCTTAAATCAACTATTAAAAAATTATTTATGAAAATCTTTTTTTGAAAGGTTAATTATTTTTAATCGTAAATTTAAAGATTTAGCTTTATTTCATTCCTTTTCAAACGTATATAAATAAGTGACTGCTAAAGTTTTTATAACACAAAATAAGTAATAAATATGCAATTCATTTGAATTTAGTATCCATTTATTTGAATTTAGTATTAATTTTAAGTAATGCTTTTATTTTTAGAACAATAGGGAAGATTTTAATTTCATGTAACTTTATAGAACAACTTAATATTTAAAATGAAGTTTATACATTTTAATGAAAATACTAAAATTAAAAATCTCCTTTTTTATTAATTTTATAAGCAAAGATGTATCAATCCTAAGTATCTTTAATTACATTTTGAATAAATAGCATTTCTACAAATTAAATGAATCAATAATAATTTCATAAATATTCACTTAAATTAATAATTTGTAAGTGCAACAAATAATCAATCATAAATGTAAACTATTTTTATAAGCACTTTACATCTATAATGTTTTTTAAATTATTAATCTAAGACAAGGGATGGGCAAACGTTTTCGGTCGTTGATTATAAATCGAAAAAAAAAATTGGCCGGCAAAGATAAATTTTTCTAAAATTTTAAAAATAATATACAGGTTTTACAATGTAAATATGTTGATGAGATGAGTGAAATTGCGATTTCTCATAAAAGTTCCTTATATTGAGGTTCGAAGTGAGATGTACTGATTCTAAGGAACGAAGCTAAATGCTTATCTGTCAGTCTGTTTCTGAAATGATTCTTTCTAAGGCTCATAGTTGAAAACACTTGTTTACATGTGTAAAATGAAGCAAACATAGCACTGATTTTCTGTTCTGGTTGTAGCTTAAAGTGCGCAGTCTGCAACACGTGAAGTCTAATTCACCTATATTGGATTCCCATATGTCTGCTCCCAAAGAAAGAGATAACGCTTGTTATTCTCAGTTTACAGTTATAACTAACAAAGAACATCCACTGTCTGTTTTCCATCGATTTATGCTTTGTCGAACAAAAATGTAGGAAGTAAAAAAAATCATCAGTCCTTTGAAAAAAAAAGAAAAAAATAAAATTTAAGCAATGTAGAAAAGGAGATAGATATATAATATATAAATCTTATTATATTTTAATTTCCGTTTGACCGGCAAATTAAAATTCCATCCGCGGGCCGCATAAAACCTTCCGGCGGGCCGGAGTTGGCCCACGGGCTGTAATTTGCCCATCCCTGATCTAAGACAAATTGACTAGAACTGATCTATTTTGACAGTCTAGCATTAATCTAAGCTCTTAAGATTACAGATTAATAAAGAGATTTATAGATATAACTTAAGAACCATGATCTGTTCTCGCAAAAGAAAGCATGTTTTCTTAATTAAGCATTATCATAAATTTTAAATTAGGATTCAAATTATAAAAATTGTCGTTATATAAGCAGAATATATCATCTGACGTATAAATGAACTTTGTGAAAGGGGATAAGTGTTCTTACCTGCTCTTATTCTGATGTCCCTACTGCTAATCTTTCCAACTAAGTTGGATGCTATGCACCTGTAAGTGGAAGCATGCACATCTTGCCTGTAGCTTTCGGCCATGAAAGGTAAGAACAGCAGTGTGCCGTTGGCCAGTGACAGGCGAAGACCTGGTATATCTTGCACAGATGTACCATCAGCCATCACCCATGAAATGGTTGGTCTTGGGTTACCCAGGGCAGCACAATGGACGGACTCACCCGAGCTGTTGAGAAAGATGACCTTATTTTGTGGCTCTATAGTAAAATTCGGGGCTCTGTGTTCAGAGAAGGACAATACACCTATGGAAGATGAATAAATCTCTTTTAGGAGTTAAAAATTACAAACATGTAACTAATACTCAATAGTGCACTAGGTAGAAATGTTTGGTAAATTCGTAATAGCTTAAAATGTTTTTAAAACGCAAAAAATTATAAATGTAAAAAATTTTATATTTAAAATGATTATGAAATTCTTCTTAACTCTTTTAAATGTCTTAGAAACGAAATAACCAAACTATGATAATTAAATATAACGGCATTTTTCATTCTTTATTATAAATTTCTCTAAAATTATTTACTATTAATTTATTAACATTCTTATTCGTTAACATGAATTTTGAAATGCAAATTTTATTTTGTTTTGTTCATTCTTTCACGTTTCTTAAGAGTTTGTGTTTCCTTGTATACATTTTACACAAGAATATCTTTTCATTCCATTAATTTCAAATCAGCATATACAAAATACAACATATTTTTTGAGTTTCCTACATCATTTATTCCTTGCTTAATATGTGTTAATTACAACTTCTGATAATATTTCTAGAAATTTATAGCAACTGAAATTTCTTAGATAAAGTTAATAAATAATAAAATGAGAAAAAATAGAAATCCAGGGTGACTAATTTATCCTGTTGACAAAAAAATATTGTACTAAACTAAAAACATGGAATTTATTTTCAAAAAACTAATTTTATTTAAGTCATTTGTAACTCAGATACAAGATATTTAAGTATTTTCAAAATGGCTCTCTTGTGCATCGATACAGAGCCTTAAACGTCGCGTAAAATTTTCTGCAATGGGCCGCAGTTCATCAGGCGTTAATTTAGAACATTCCTTCTTAAGATTACCCTTTAGGCATTCCCAGACTACGATGTGGCTTAGAGCATAGTTTTGATTGCGGAAGAGACCAAACACTATAGTCTATTGGGTTTAGGTCAGGTGAATAGGGGGGCCATATTTCCACAATCAGAATTGGCTTTTATGCAGCCTCAAATAAAACAATGCCGTCATTGGTTTGACATATTATTTCAAACAAGGAAATAAAAACTACTTATTTGTTTTACTAACATTAAGATCTCTTAAGCAAATGAAGATTTTATAAAAAAAAAAGTGGGGAACATGAATTAAACCAATCAAAAACAGTACAATTATGTCAACAATATAAAAATGTCACCCTGCATAATTTCCCTATAATTAACTTGTTTGAAACATTATTCATACAATATCAGTTTTATTTTATGCGCATAATTTTATATTTTATAATTGAAATAATCAAACGTTTTGAATAGTTGTAACTATTATAATTGTAAGAGAAAAATATATACCCACCATACTTTTTATTTCTTCTTTTAGAATATATTATAATAAATCCCAAATCACATAGACTTGATTATTATTATAATTATTGATCAATGTTAATTAAAAGAGAGTTAGATTACTTCAACATATGGGCATTTATGAGTTGAGAGAAATTCATAATTATTGTTTTTAATGATTCGCGGTTTTCCCACGTCAAAAGCCGCTTGTCTACATATATTTTCGTTTCCATTTTTTAAAAATAAATTATGACTGGTAATCAATTCTATTTATTTATTTATTTATTACCATTTTTACGTGCAACCTCTCAAAGGATTTTGAAATAAATGACTGCTGAGAAATGATTTGCATTACAAGTAATTACAACCCCCAGTTATTTTATGAGAATCATGTGGCGCATGCGTAATTTATTGACATTCATTAAAAAAGTGTCCCAATTGTTTACTCTCCAATTATTCAAGAATTTAATTTATTCCAAAATAACTAGCAACTTAACTGTTTGATGACTTTTAATTATTTCCTTGGAATATAAAATTCCTCTTCAAACAAAAGAATGGTTAATATTCTTTAAACGAAAGTAAAAGGAATTTTTTTTTAAAAAAAGTCATCTTTATAATATTGCCCTAGTCGAATGTGAATAATTTTTGGATTTTATAAAGCTCTTTGGTGATTAAAATTAAATGTTTACTTTTCCCTTTGAAAAGACACGAAATGGTACTTGTGAAAGTTTCTGGATATTTGCTCTGCAATATTACGATTAATTTTACCGTGAACCTATCATTATGCATGCCCATTGAATAAATGTTTACCGAAGTCTTTTATTTAATTACATGATTGTAATAAAGCCAGAAATGAATATTTGCTACTTTTTAAAGGTGAATTAAATATAAAAAAAGTGCCCAGAGTAAATGCTAGTAAAGCAAAACAATGAACTCATATATATTTTTATGATCATTTTATGCCAAGATATTCATCTGAAAATATTTCTGTTCAATATAAATGGCACTAAAATTGAATAAATTTACACAAGAATTTCTTGTTAATTTTCTTAAGTGCATTGCTTACCTCTTTGAAAATTACAGCTTAAAAATGTGATTTTTTTTTTTTAATCTTGAGCGTCGCTTTTTTTTTTTATCTTGACTCAAATGTATTTAAAGTTTACTACTAAAACCGTAAAAGCACCACATCCTGATTAAATTTCGGTTTACGATTCATAAATATTATTAGACAATAAAATGGAAAGTATATAAAAATTTAGTCAGCCTTAAAACACATAGTTTCTAATTCAATCATTTTTATATTTAAATTCTGATCTCATAAAAAAAGCAGTTCATTTGTTTGTATGTCGTAAAATGTTTTTGGAGAAAGGCTGCAGAAGCTCCAATAGAGAAATATTTTTCCTTTAGAGTGAATCTGTTAAAGAAAAAATATTATATTTTACTCGCACACAATAATTTATATTCCTCAGTATAAATTTTGTGCATATTATGATTATAATACAATGTGTGCATAATAAAAGCTTAAGTACAACGTTTTATATAGTATCAATTTTTAAAGCCAGTTGATTTAAATTTTCGTTAAACCTATTAAAATCATATGTAACCAGAAAAGCTTAAATAAGACAAACTATATTTATAGTGAGATAGTGTTTATCGTCACCACGCCTATTTTACATCAATCACCTCAGTGCGATGAGTTGATTGGTCAAAATGAACATTCTTTGTAAAGTCCAAGAGTGTGAATGACATCATATATAACAATTGATGCTACTATACTAATTCTAATATGAGATCACGCAGTATTTTGCAGATTTCTGATAACATTATTTAAAAGAAACACTGTAATTACATTTCTGATACTAATAATTCATTATTTATCTTTGAAACAATATTTAAAAAAAATAATTTGATTGAATTATAAGAAAAATTCTGAAATTGAAAGTTAAATACTCTCTAAAAATAATTGTTTAAATTTTGAAAACTTTCAGGAACTTTGATTAGCTGTGACCCTTTCATAAAATTTTATTGTTTATTTTCCTCATTAAAAGAATTTAATAGTAAATATGTTTACACTTATAATAGTAATGCTGAAATACAAGCAACAGTTTACCAATGACTGTATAAAGAAGAGAGGAAACTTTAAATTTTGTTAAATTTTTTAATTCAATTCAAATATTTTCTCAGAAAACAGTTTGACAGAAAAAAAATAAAAATAAAAAATAGACTCTGAATACATTTTATTCAAAACATGCATAACACAGAGATAAATGATTACAGTTACAGTTTTCGTAATAAATGTTGAACGAAAATACATAAATTTTACCAACTTTAAAGGTTTCAATATGATCTTAAGATGAGAGCATATTTGAATAAATATATGTATATTTGTGTATATATGTGTATGTATGTATATATATATATATATATATATATATATATATATATATATATATATATATATATATATATATATATCATAATATATATTATACACATTAAGAAAAACAGACTTGTAAATAATTAAAATTAATTTAAAGTTCCTCATACAGGCTTTAATTCCAGTTATAGTACAATATGTCATTGGAGAACTAAGGCAATTTAATTTGAACTCATTGGTAATAGAGTAAAATGATCCTTTAATGTTTGTGTTTATTATATAGCTCTAATTTTTTTTGAGTTCATTTACAAAAAGTAATGTTTTTACTTATGAAACTTGACAAGCTAAGCTCGTTATGCCGTTGGCTATGTAAATTTAAAGGATGCGTTTTTCGTTTAACCAGAGCACCACGAAGATGAATGTACGACTTTGCTCTAAGCTCCTCCGATGACCACCAGAGGAACTTTCAATTTGACAATGATCTGGAGGAGAGAAAATTTTCTCCAGACCATTACACCCATGGTAACTGCTCAACGACCGATCACAAGACTTTCGGTTCTAGAGATTTAACGACCACGTATGTCACATGTACTCGATTGGTATTTTTCTGCATTGAGAATCATATCTCGTCCTTGTGGTCGGAAAGCCGGTACCCTAACCACTAGGATACCACGACTTAAATGCTTGATGTCATTATATTGCATCGAATGAATATCCTTACCAATTTCTTGACTATTTCTCATCTTTTCATGATTTAAGAATAATACAGAGAAAATTGTCTCTACTATATTTCTATGCGGTTTCATATTTCAAAAAAAAATTCTTCTGTTTTGCTTCTACTTTTTGTTGATACTTTTATAGGAATATTCGTATTTTATTTATTGAAATGTTTCTTCGAGCTCGTATTATTTATTCGCCTAATTCGCTCAACATAGTGTGTCAAATGACTGTTTCGTAGTCATAAGTCTTATTTATTATTAAATGCTAGTCCGATTATTTCGATGGTCAAACTGTTACTTTCCGTAAATATGGAATGACGAAGAAGTAAAATGTATCTGCTAATTAAGGTTGCTAATCACTATATGACATGTTCATATTTTGACCTTTTTTGCAATGAAAACAAACCCATCTATCTCTGAAAATTATGTACTAGCAAATAACACAGCCCAATACTAAAATGTTATGCAACAAGAAAAATTATATAGAGGAATTGAGCATATAATAAACATTTAATTGTGCGAAATGTTTTTTGCATCAAAAGATAGCAGCTGATATTCGACTCCTAGTTTATTGTTTTGTGGTTCCCACTAAAATTGTATAAAACAATCTCGTTATAGTAAATATTTAAGATGGCATTATATATATCTTAAGAACACTTCTTGAAAGATTAAATTTAGAGGTTAAATTTGGGGCATTTTTAAAAATCTCAGTTTATGGTAATTTGGAAAATCACATAATTAATTGTGATTTTTCATCAAGAACTTACAAAAATAATTAAATCTTAAACTTATCATTTGAGTTAAGGATTAAATAATTTTAATTAATAACCATTAGTTTTTTCATCTGTAGTACAACAAAACGTAAAATTTCCATCAATTTTATACATCTTAAATACTTTGAATTTACTTACGTCACTATTTATCAATACTTTCTGTCAGACAAATTTATAATACAATATAAATAATGAGAAATATCGCATATATCGTACAATGTACTGACACGTGAAAGTGATGACTGTGGTGGGTGATTGATGTGCGATTTGATGTTCTTATTTAATTTGTCAACGATACAATAGCAGCACCTAAAACGCATCTCTGTGATGCCTTCATTCCCTCATAATGACGCAATAGACCAATCCATCTCCCTCAAGTGAGATCAGCTCATTTTGCGTTTCAGGCGAAAGGGTATATATATTCCCATGTGGAACACACGCAATCAGGAAATCACGTTTCACTTGTATCTTCTCGAAAGGAAATGAAATACTGATATCAAGGGAAAATAAAAAAGATTGCACTGTAGAAAAAATGTAAAAACGCTAGGGACGATTTTTTTTCTACAGAAAATAGAGAGAGAGAGAGGCAGCTGAATAACAGACATTGAAAAATATTTGCTGCGAATTGCTATTAAAGTTATTTTTAAGGTGTGTTTTAACTAAAAGATTTTAAACTTTAATTCCTTTAGTTATATTGAATCCTTTCCCAGTTACATTAATAGCAATACGAATCTCTATTTTTAATATTTAAATAAAAATTTTATGACTTATTTAAAAAAAAAATGGTTAGCTTGAATATAGAAATTTAAAAAAAAATTATAATGTATCTGTTCTAATTTTTGTATTTTAGAGTTTATTTCTTTAAAATATGTCAGTCAGTTGATATAATCTCATATTTATATTCATTAAAAATATAATTATAAACTGTTGGAAAATTTGTTGTGTTTCTCAAAATGTATTTCTACGATACCCTTGTAGAATTTTACCTCCGACGTAAAAAATCATACAAATACAAACTTAATGAATCTAAACTTTTTGAATAAATGGAGTTGGTTCATCAGTTTACTTAACTCAAAAGGGTTACTTTTCAAAAAGTTTTTATTCATTTCAGTAAATATTTAAAGGTTTCTGTATAACATGCAGTAATTATTAAAAAGTTGTTTCTCATAATAATGAAATGTGTAGTGTATAGTGAATATACAATATATTGTTGTAAAAATTTCATACTTACGATTTGAAAATAAATATGTTAACTTAGTAATGGAGAATATTGGTAATCAACGTATGAATTTGAAGAAATGGAAGTTTTAAAAATTAATTTTCAAGAATAAAATAAATTTGTGTAACAGATATAAATAAACTTTAAGTAATTATAATCATTTACTATTTTAAACAAAAGTAAACTTATGTGTCTTTATGAAAATACAAACATTTTAAATATTAAAGATGTGGCTTGTTTATGTTCTAAATTAGTTTTTTCACATTGCCATTTAAAAATAAATAAAATGTATCTATATTTTCTTTGCAGTGGATAATCAAGTTGAAAATTTAGTTTCAGTTGTGAAAGCATATTGAATCTTGTTAAACTATTCATTTTAAGCTAAAAGAAGCAGCTCGGATAATGAATTATTATTATTATTATTATTTATTTATTTATTTGAAAAAGAAATGTTTGAAGAAATTGAATTTTGTTTATTTAAAGAACGTGTGAAAGCCAACTTAAAGATTTTCATCCTAAAAATTCATTTCCACATGGAATACCGCTTTGCATCATAATTATCTAAAATAATTGCATCTGAAGGTTCATATTTTCTAGGGGAATTGCTTTTTCTTAGTTCTGAGTGAAAGTTGAGGAAAATTATCTGTACGTAAAAATTAGGATTGTTGATATTTTTTATTAAAAAAACTTTGAGAGATGTGTGTGTATTTTGTTAAGAACAATTAGCCTAGTAAAATATTACATATTACTAGTAAATATTTATTAGGGAGAATTATATTTTCATTAGAAGTTACAAACCGTAGAAAGTAATATTTCGCTAAAAGCTTAATAGAAAATAAATTTTAAAAAAACTAAGGACCTCGTCAAATGGGAGTTGGTAGTGATAAACTCACATTTAAATGATTTTGGTAACACAAAAGGAAATATTTTAATTTCAAAGTAATACTTTATCATAAAATTTTTGGTGAATCATTTTTTCATTACATTATTGTTGAATCTAGCAATTTTTGTTTTCTTAATTTTATGCATTGCATCCATTGTGGGATTATGAATAATTGATGTATTTCAGCAAAATGATTGGTCATATCATACACCTCCCGCTGTGAGTATTAAATTAACCAACACGTATTTTTTTTTTTGAAAATTCTGATATTTTTAGATCAAAATAATTTCAATAAGTAATATCTTTAATTAATGCGCAGTAAAATGATGTTACAATATAAAATGGCAGAAATTTTATTTGCATTGATTGAACATAATAAAAGTCGTATCCGCAATATATATATATATATATATATATATATATATATATATATATATATATATATATATATATATATATATATATATATATATATATATATATATATACAAAGCATCTTGAAATAGGTAAAATGTGATTCACATAAAATAAAAACAGTTTGTTAGTATTAAAATTATTTATTGTATAAAACTACTTAGTTTTGCCACCCAACTTGTCTAGTGATCAGCGTATCTGACTGCGAACAATGAGGTCCAGGGGTCGAATCCAAGTTTGGGCATGGATGTACTTTCTCTCTCTATCTATCCTGTCTTTGTCCTTCCTTGTATGAATGTGTAGTGAATGGTTGTCTACCCTATAAATGGGTCCCTATGGCATGTGTGTAGTGTGAAATTCGGACTCCACACCAAAATATGGTTCAACTTTAAAAGTGGACCATTTATTCGAATTTTCCGAACGGGGCCTGGTCCCAATTGATTCGGATAATTGGAGTTCTACTGTAAATACATCTTGTTTGACAGAATATAAGATTTAAATACTACACACATACTTAAACCACTTCGCGTTAGAGGTACGCAATGGACTATTAGCCGCCCACGCTCTTTAATGGTCAGAATGACTGACTGCGGATAGGAAGGTTCTGGGTTAGAATCCTAGTTTGGGTATCGATGTACTTTCTCGCTTTGTCTATTCTGTCTTTGTCCTTTCCTTGTATGAATGGGTTGTGAATGGTTACCTACCCTAGAAACGGGTTCCTATGGCATGTGTGCACTGAGGAGGTCGGACTCTACACCAAAATATTGTTTAGTTGGAAAAGTGGAGCAGCGCACCCCATATTGCCAGGCTGGCTGGCACGCGACAACAACAACTACTTCGTTTTAAAAAATACTTCTGTTAAGTAATTATTCCTTTTAATAAATTATTTTTTGTTCTAATTGAATATATGTTTATTATTTTTTATTGAAAAATATTTATTAAATTAATGTTTAAAACTATGAAGAATAAATATATATTTTAAATGCTTTACATATAGATAAAAATACCCCAGTTTTTGAACTTGATAGGCCATAAATAATGAGGAATTTATAGTGCAAAACAATCAATAGAATTTTTCTTATTTTTAAAAGAGTAGCATTGCCATAAGGATATTACCATAAAATTCAAATTTTTACTGTATGAAAAACTATATTCCAATTTTATATTTTAAAAATACAATAAAATTTCCACAAACTTTAATCCAATTATATAGTGGTTTACAAAAAAAAATTAAATGTGTAAAGTATCGAATTATTTTTTCTCGTATATTTTCTCACATATTCTTTCATTTCCGAAGCAAAATAATGGAAATGTTTGACAGTTGCGCTGAAACAAGTAGCGAGATATTTCTATTACTAAAAGGGTCGAATAACTAAGATTTGAGGTTACAATTCAAGAGCCTCTGGTATATTTCGAGATCAAATAAATACAATCACTTCAGTTGTATTAAATTTACGAGACTCCATCAATTAAACATTTGAAACTAGTGATCAAATGTTAGAATTAAGCTCATTTCAGAATAGTAAGAGCTTAAGGAATGGTTCTTGATTGTTGGCTGTACTCTATTACTTGTAGATGGAACTTGAACCTTGACTGATACAAATACCGATGATTTTGCTATTTATTTAGTTTGAGAATAATAGACTAATATGTGTTACAATTCCCTTAGTTGCTTGTTTTCATAGTAATAAATGTATATTTTTATAAACAATGTTGATTGATATAATAAGCATTCAAGCAGTTTATACAATAGAAAGAATATACAATACAAGTAGATAAGACAATTTTAAGCATTTAATGCAATGAAAATATGGCAAAGATGCCGTATAATCCATGATTCCGAATTCTGAATTTTTTGGCGATGAAAAATGTTGCTAAGATGACGTATCGTGACGTGCGCGATGACTTAAATACTAGGGTTACCACAATAGAATTTTTTGCATAATTTTTATAGGTCTCCATATGTATGACATAATAAAAACGAGGTTGCCAGATACATAAGAAAATCCGTCAAAAAATTGCCAATCTCAGAATTTGGCATCCTGGATTATACAGCACCCGTGCCAAAAATATTATGAAAACTGTAGTAACTATTTTAAATTACTGTATCTTATAGTGTTATGTAAAAATTCTCTAAGAATGTAATTATAATAAAAAACACAATCCTTTAGAATCGGTGAAAGCATTTCGTTCCAAAATTTCATCTTATGATCTAGAGTAAAAAATAAACAAGTATAATGAATTTAAAACTTTATTATGAAAAACTTAACAAAAGTTTTAGAAAACATTTAAAGTCCTGTCACGTTTCCATTTCTAGGAGACAATTTCTTAACATTTCTTACAAGTTTGAACTTTCAAGGGAAAATGAGATTTTAAGAAAACTTAGGCATAGTTCCTAAACTTCGAGTTTTTCAAACAAGTTAGTAAAATAATTATTATAACCACGTTCAGGGATTTAATTATAATAGTAAGAGTACCGGTGAAAAATAATTTACGCAAATATATTGAAATCTAAAAATTCGCCTTGTAATTTTGCTATAAAGCTTTCTTTTACCCATTGGGAATAATTAATTACATTTTACTGATTACTTTTCAAATACAATACATTTTTTTAAATGTTATTGCAATTCGGTCAAAAGAAAATGCATTTTACAATGTAGATGCACATGAGAGACAGTCTAATATTAATTGGTACTGAACTCCATTTTGATACCAAAGTAGATAACGGATATAGGATCTATATTAATATTACGAAATAATCTCATAACAGCGCTGAAAGCGCCATCTATAAACAAGAGATACTTAGTTGATGTTGTATCGAATGTATAAACACACATTTTTGATTCTGTCGACAGAAAGGATCATTCGATCTTTTTACAAATACCTCCATCATTCTTTCTTGAATAGATTATGACTTTTTAGCATGTTAGGTTCGGTACAGATCATGCAGTTAAGTGTTTAGAAGAGTGCTGCAATCTCCTCCTATAACAAAGTACTCCTATAACGCATTTTCATATTACGCGAAATCATGTTCCTCGTATAACACGTATTTCCCCTCATATAATGCGTTGATTCCCCACGTAATACTTCTGTACTGCGAAATTTGTAATGATTTGTACACTTCATGATCAATTTCGCGTACGTTTGCACACTGTTTCAATTGTGTTCTTGTTAATTAAAATTAAATTATATTATTGACTTTTGAACATTTTGCTATAAAAAAAAAGATATCGATGGAATGTTATTTCTGTTACTACAGCGAATAAACATGTAATAATATTGTTTTTTAGATTATTTGATTTATATATGAGATTAACTGTGTTTTTTAATTACAATTATATAAGTCTTTTTATTTAAAATGTTTTTTAAATTAATTTTAATAAAATGCACACACTTCGTTCATAACAGTACTTCCTTAATATTTGATTTAATCCCCTTTGAACGAAAACAAGTTAAACGTGAATTAATTTTACATAGCGATTATATATATTACAATACGATTAAAGGGATTACTGTATATGTTGTTAATGCGCTTTATAAATTATTTTAAGATGTCACAAAAATTAAGACGTTGTTATGAGTCCCGCACAGCAATATTGTATAATAATATTTTTCATTTGTATTAAAATAGTATTATCCTTACATTCAAATTTATAAATACTTACTTACGATAATATACAATTCATTTAATTCTATAATATTCATAACTATTCAAGTTAAGAATTAAAATTTTATATTTAAATAATAAACAAAAACTTATTTACACAATTATTTGCTGCTTCAATTAATCTCAAACATCTATTTGTTTTTATATTAAAAGTATATAAAATATGTTTATTAGAGCTCGTATAATCTGTTATGTTGTTGTTACTAATGACACTTGGACAAGCCAAACTTGCTATGCCTTGGCTATGCGAATTTAAATCGATTGGGAGCGTCTTTCGTTTTAATCAAAGCATCATGACATGAAGGTGAAAGTATGACTTTGCTCTACACACATGCCATAGGTACACGTTTATAGGGTAGGCAGCCATTCACACCTCATTCATACAAGGAAAGGACAAAGACAGGAGAGATAGAGAGAAAGTAGTACATCCATGCCCGAACCGGGATTCGAACCCAGGACCTCTTTATCCGCAGTCAGGCACGCTGACAACTAGACAAGTTGGGCGGCATCTGTTATGTAATTAGTATTAATTAATATAGTGATAAAATAAATTTAACCGTTATACTGTTGTAACTTCTGTTATATAATTCAACGTTATTTCTTTCAAACTTGATTAAAAAATGCGCTCGCGTCAATTTCAACGTTACTAAGTTACAATCCAAAAAATATTTTCCCATCATAAATATTCAATGAAAACTAATTTTAAAATACTTTATGAAGTATTTGCTTGTCACAAATATTCTCATAAGTTTTACAAGTTCGAAAATGGGGGAACTTTTTTGCTCTGGTAATCACACAGAGGACACTTTTAAAGCATTTCATTTCTTAGACGGCACTTCCAAAGGAAAGAAAGTATTAATTTTCTTGAAAAGTTTCGACAAATTAGGTCTTAAAAGGAGAATACGTTTCTATGGTAACATAAATTTTATTATCGTTAGAAGTCGGGTTCAGCAAATTAAAAATCGCGCATTCAAATTATATTAAAGTGGTGGCTTATTTAATAACAAATAATTCCCGCAATTCTCTTTCTAAGGTTAGATTAAACTTGGTAGTTTGGTTTTTTCTTATATTCACACAGTTACTTATTTAAGTAAGATTTAAAAATAATTTTGTTCTTTCAACTTTCGTAACTTTAAATTTTTAAAATGAGATTAATGGATTATGCAATAAATTTGAGCGCTCAGGGAAATTGTTACATCAAAGCAATACACTACATGAATTGTTAAGAGAAAAAATTAATTTATTTTAAGTACATTTGTTTTCCTGTGTTAATTTATTGCTTCTTGATAAATTTCACTTATAATCATTTTAATCTTTTTTTACAATCTATTTAAAATTTATTGAAAAACATCTAATTTTAGTTCTTAATATTATACCTTTATTAAGAACTAAAATTAGATGAATGTGGAAAATCTATTAAGATATTTTATCACTTTATGATGTATCAAGTTATTTAAAAATGTTAATGAATTATACGGTTACGAATTTACGAATATTTAATTCGTCGTAATTTTTATTCATTAATATTTATAGTGACAATATCCTTATTGATGAATGAATAACTGACCATAAATTAATATATGGTCATTTATTAACTTGTACTTTAACTCATTAATTTTTATTAATTAATTTAATTAATCATAATTTTAATTCATTAATATTTTTAATGAATTTTAATTATTATTTTTTAACTATGACCATATGTTTCAAAATCACTTTTCCTTGCAATGTGTCTATTTATCAGAATTTATTACTTCAAGTAGATTATAAACCAGTGCTAGCTACCAAGTTCCAAAGGTTGTTCAAATACGCAAATTCTGAACAAAAATTCAAATTTGGAATACTTAGTTACTACTTTACTGCTTGTATATTTGAGTTATTGATATCTTATAAATAATAAGTCCATTTATTGCTTTTGTATTCTGCTATTATCATTAAACCACAAATTGTTTTGTAAATAATTTCCAATTTCATAATGTCCAGAGTTATAATTTGAAATATTTACTTATTTGATCCTGAATAGGAACTATAATGTAAATACATAAAATATCGAAGTGCTAATCACACTGGGATATTTATTTGAAAAAAAATCACGTGCTATTTGAAAAATAATTGGAAAAAGTAAAGTCAACCTTTTAAAAATAATTAAAATAGGAATCCCAAATTCTGGAAGAGATAAACATTTCCAGTAAAATTGAAATATATGACTTTAATTCCGAATGATTATTCTTAATTTTAAGGAAACTAAAATTTGATTAATTTTTGTTTACAGAGAGAGAAAAGGAGAGCTAATAGGATTTTTTTAGGATATGTCGTTAAGGAACAAAAAATACTGTTATTTATCCACAGCATTACAGTTCACAGGGCTCTTGATATTATATATCTAATTGATTATATATATATATATATATATATATATATATATATATATTACAGTATTAAATTATATCTATAATTTAATGCTGGCTATTACGTGAAAGACAAGAAATGAGAACAAATTTTAATTATTATTTTATCAATTTTTGTCTTGTATTGATAGTCATAAAGTACGATAAATATTTTGATAAAGTATTGCTAATTTTTAACTTTTGAAAAGTATGTTTCTCAATTTCACACATACATTTATGTGCATTAAATATTCATCAATGTTTTCATTTATATAACTGTCTTACCATATAATGTAACCTAAAGAAAACCAAATAATATATAATATGTAATCTTTATTAAGTAAAATCTGTCACATTTTACGTTGATTGGAGCAAGAAATACTATTTGATCACCTTAGTTTAGTATATTTAAAATATATTAAAAATCCTAAAAAAAATTCTTTTTTGAGCTCAATCTAATATTTGCATTTTGCTTGCGTTCATCTAATTCCAACATTAAATATCACATGCTTATGTTTAATGTTACGCCAGCATTAAAAATTTTAAATCATGATCTCGATTCAGATTATTTAAATTATGATCTCGATTTTGTTCTGATATTAAGAAGTTACATTTTTTAAAGAATTATAGCATTGAATTATAATATGAAAAACATTTAACATTCTAAATTTAATGTAAAGAAATTTCTCATTAAAAAGAAATAAGAAAATCATATCGCATAATCATCACTCAAGGAATTGAATTCTATAATATTCCTGGATTTGAAAACTATGCTTATCATTACAGATATTAATAGCTAATTTAATGATTTGAAAAATATATTATTGGAATCAAATTTTCTGAACGAAATTTATGTATTTCTATATTTTATTCTGTAATTAAAATTTTTTAAGAAGGGAGTCTTAATGATCTGAAAAAGAATGATTAAAAACCTAATCATTAATTGCTCATTAAACTTGGCAAGTAATTAAATTTAGTATATTCGGCCTCATCATACCATGATTATTTCTTTGATTGTGCATTACAAGAAAAGATGAATTTTATTTTTTTATTTTTTCTCCCCACAAATAAAAACCTCCTTGTTTGTCGTAGGGAGTCATTTGGCGACGCTTTCTGTGTTGGCGAGACAGCTGGCGGAAGGAGGTCGTAAACACACTACAGGACCTTTGATTTATGGCATGATTTAATGTTTAATAAAGGCTCGAACCCTTTTGCAAACGATTTTCTCTGGATGTTTATGGTTGGTAGAAGTTGAATTTGCGAGCATTCTGTGCAGTATTTCCAGTATTGCGTTAAGTTGATGTACTTTCTTTTAGTACTATTTGCTCTGGCAATTGCTGGGGAGTAAAAATTGCAAATTTCACCAAAATTTAAAAACAAAATTTTTTGTTGAATTCGTTCGAAATTTTATTTTGTACCATTTCGCTATCTAGAAAATGCCATTACAGTTTAAGTGAATTATTGAATTTTAGTATACATACCAGCTTATTCAGAATATATAAAATTCTTACATAATATTTTGAATTTAATAGGAAAAACAAATGCGTTCACGTAAATCAGCAATAAATTAAATGTTAATATAATTTTAACTTGAGAGAGAGAATGTAATTAAGAAATCTTTTTTAAAAAATTATAACGCATATTATAAAAAAAAAGTAAGGAAGGAAATACTTCAAAGTTATATATAAATTTTACTTTTTTTGTTGAACAATTATATTTTTCTCACAATATATTTCTGTAAATTTCTATAATTATTTAAGTATTTTTTGGTTTTGATCCAGGCCAAGTGAGATTATTGTTTTCAAGATTCAAAAACATAACATGATTTATTTAAAAATTCTCCGAGTATAAATTTTAACAATGTATAAAAAGTTTTATAAATTAAATGCTAAGTTAATGATTTTTTCTTTATAACTATAAATATATATATATGTATATATTTCAAATATTAAGCATTATTTTAATCAATTTCTCAAACACAATTAACTTATAAATTAAAGTTTAATAGTGCTATTAAATATTTAAAAACAAGAAAAATTTTCATTTAACTTCTTTTTGAGATTTTATATACTTTCCATTACAGTAAAAAAAATTAAAGAATATTAATATGTCGAGAAAATTATTACTTACACCCTTATTAAATTTATAATTCCCTCATTATAAAAATGTTTCTATTATATTTTTCTACTTAATTTTTTATAAATTATATTTTCTAAGAGTATTTCTCTGCTTACATGCAATAAAAACTAGCATTTTTATTATTTAAATTGATTCGTATTAAAGTTATATTTTTAAAATTGCTTTTTTTATAAGATATATCAAAAAATTTTCAAATACTTAAAAAGATCAAAGTTTTTACTATGCACTTAAATTATATTTCAAGCTACCTTCCTTCTGTATAACTCTTTTTAAGGTATAAAGTTGAAACTATTGTTACAAATTTATAAACAATGATTATATTTGTCTTAAAATATCTCAGACAGATCGGAAATTCTCACATTTTGGGCAAAAATTGCGGTATTTAGACGTGTTGTAGTTTAAAAGCGGATTTCCTAATGATTTGGCGACTTGGCGACAGTTGGCGAGATTCTTGGCGACTTGGCGACGGTTGGCGAGATTCTTGGCGACTTGGCGAGAAATCGATACTTCTGGAAACATCCATCACCTAAGCTCTAGGACCAATATTTTCCGAGATAGTCTAGAAGCTTCCAGAGCCTTGGCGAAATTGGTAGATTTCTCCGCCAAGTCAGGTATAAATACCGCAGCCCGACATGGAAGAGTCAGTAGAGTTTTTGTGAAGACAATCAGTGAGTGAAGACGATTAGTTGTGACTGCTAGTTGTTCTCTGTCTGAGGTATTTGAGACCTGTGATTAGAAGCTGTTTCTTGTTATATCTGACGAATTGTAGCTGTATAATTGTGATTGTTACAGCGGGAATTTCGTTTATCTAGTGAAGTTTTTTTACGAATAAAAGTCTTGTGTTCATTAAGTGATTGCTTTATTCAACTCTCAATCAACACGAACCCGTGAAGCTCGGTACAACTGGTGTCAGAATCGGGGTTGAAGAGTTGATGCAGCGTGTCACAAGAAAAATGGATATGGATTTAATGAAAAGTCTTCTCGAAAAATTAGCGGAGCAGATGGCTGAGATGAAAGCTGGACAAGAAGAGATTAAAACCGAGATGATGAAAGAGATAAAATCTGGACAGGAGGAGATGAAAGCTGGACAAGAAGAGATGAAAGCTAGACAAGAAGAGATGAAAGCTGGACAAGAAGAGATTAAAACCGAGGTGATGAAAGAGATAAAATCTGGACAGGAGGAGCTTAAAAAGGAACTTAAGAAGGACATTGTAAGTGTTAAAGAAGAATTCTCCAACATCATTCAGGAGAAGATGATTGCAATGGAAGATAAGGTAACTTCAGTTGAAACTAAAGTTCTGGAGATAGAAGAAAACGTTGAAGAAGCATTAGACAATATGAATAAGAAGATTGAAAGCTTGGAGAAGCAAATATCAAACAAACATGAGGAACCCAACGTGACATTTGTGCCTTCCCTAGCCAATATTAAACTCTCAACATTTGATGGGAAATCATCCTGGCAAGTATACAAGACCCAGTTTATGATGGTAGCGGAAGCTAATGGATGGAATCCCCGAGCCCAAGCTTTTCACCTGGCGGCTTCTTTAAGAGGAGACGCGGCTGACATCCTCGAGACGCTTCCGGAGGAGCAGAGGCACGATTTCCAAGCCCTATCGAGTGCGCTTGAGCTGCGGTTTGGAGATAAGTGCACTAAAGAATATAGCAGACTACAGTTAAAGTCCCGCTATCAAAGAGCGGGTGAAAGTCTGCAAGAATTGGCTGCCGATATTCAGCGACTTTCCCATCTAGCATTTTCGGACTGCCCAGCTGAGACACGTGAAGATCTGGCTCTCCATCACTTCATCGATAGTGTGCGGGATCCGGAGATACAGAAAACACTTAGACTCGCCGATGTCAAAGATATCGGATCTGCCCTAGTATACGCACATAAGATAGAGGCTGCCCAGCAGGCCGCGCGTAAAGACCGGCACTCAATCAGAGCCGTCTCTGCTACTGATACGGACTGTAATCTAAGAAAGCAAATTGAAGATCTGCGGCGAAAAGTCCGTAGCTTAGAATTGAGTAAAGGTGGCAGAAACATGAAGATTCAGTGTTGGACTTGCGGTGCAGTCGGACACGTCCATAGAGACTGCCCGAAACGAAAAGATGGTGGAAATGATCTTCCACCACAGCAGGGAAACTAATATGTGGCCATCTCGCGGGGCGGAGATGTCCAGAGAGTCAGAAGCCCCATTTCAAATTGTTTCACATTTCTTCCGTAAGTAGCGGCGACAACGGACTTTTCGTTATGGGACATGTCAACGAAGTTCCCTGCAGAATGATAATCGATACTGGAGCCAACGTAACTATCATTAGGACAGATATGGCTCGCAAACTTGGTGAGAAACTCATCTGGACGCCGCCCTGCATTACCCTCCAAACTGTGACAGGTGATAAGATTAAAGTGCATGGAAAAGTCAATTTAAACATTGCATTTGGTAATGCCGTGTACCATCATATGGCATATGTCGCTGATATAAATGACGAATTTATTCTCGGATTGGATTTCCTCAAAGAAAACCATTTCAAGTTAGATTTTAAAAATAATGAACTACACTCATGTTCTGAAGACATAGCGATTTTTAAGACGAAATATTCAGATATTAAAACAGTCCATCATATAACTGCAAAGAGTGAAACAACATTACCACCAAGAACTGAGACAATAGTTTGCGGAGCTCTTTCAGAAGATAATAATTTTCATTATGGATTGACTGAATATCCAGATTCCGACAATAGCGTTAAAGGAGTACTAGTGGCTTCTTCACTCGTCGACCTTTCACGAAATGTAATCCCGGTAAGAGTTGCTAATCTAAGCAATAAGGTAAAACTTATAAAGGAAGGAGAAGTGCTAGCGACTTGCACTCCAGTGACCTGTATTAACCGAAATTGTCAAGCCACACTATCTGAGCCTCCTGACACTCTAATTAATGAACTCCTTCAAAGAGCAGAGTTAGATGATAAACAGAGGAATGCTGCAAGAAATTTATTATTAGAATTCGGAGATCTATTTTCCAAGAAATCAGATGATGTTGGGCGAACCAAATTGACGCAGCACCGAATCAATACAGGAAATCATCCACCCATTAAACAACATCCGAGAAGATTGCCATTCGCTAAGCAGGAAGAGGTGGACAATCTTTTGATGGAAATGCAGCAGAATGACATTATTGAGCCATCAGAGAGTCCTTGGGCATCGCCTATTGTTTTAGTTCGGAAGAAAGATGGTTCTACCCGATTCTGCGTTGACTATCGTCGGTTAAACAACATCACTAAAAAAGATAGTTACCCTCTTCCTAGGATTGACGATACACTTGATGCTTTATCCGGAAAACAATGGTTTTCGACTTTGGATCTCAAGAGTGGTTATTGGCAAGTAGAGATACATCCTGAGGATCGAGAAAAGACTGCGTTCACCACAGGACAAGGACTTTGGCAGTTCAAGGTCATGCCATTTGGGCTTTGCAATGCACCTGCAACGTTTGAGCGCCTGATGGAGACAGTATTACGAGGACTTTCCTACGAAGCCTGTTTGGTATATTTGGATGATATCATTATTGTAGGGCGCACATTCGAAGACCATTTAAGAAACATCCGAAAGGTGCTGGAAAAATTAAAAATGGCCAACCTGAAGCTGAATCCTTGCAAATGTAATTTATTCCGACGTGAAGTAAGCTATCTGGGACACATTATCTCTGCTGAAGGTGTAAGAACAGATCCTGAAAAGATCTCCGCAGTTAAGGACTGGAGTCGTCCAAAAGATGTCCATCAATTAAGAAGTTTTCTTGGACTATGCACATATTACAGGAAATTTGTTAAGGGTTTTTCAAGTATTGCCAGACCTCTTCACAAGTTGACAGAAGTTAAACAGAGATTTCTATGGACAGATGAATGTGAGAAAGCTTTTAAACAACTGAAGGAGGCGTTGACATCTTCGCCCGTTCTTGCATATCCCCAGCCCGAAAAATTATTCATTTTAGATACGGATGCCAGCAATGAAAATATCGGAGCTGTTTTGTCGCAGGAAATTGATGATAAAGAATATGTCATTGCTTATTGGAGTAAATGTCTATCGAAACCAGAGCGGAATTATTGTACAACCAGAAAGGAATTGCTGGCAATCGTCAAAGCCATAGAACATTTCCACCATTATCTCTATGGAAGAAAGTTCTTGCTCCGGACAGATCACGCATCCTTAACATGGCTTTTAAATTTTAAAAATCCAGAAGGACAGGTAGCCAGATGGATTCAACGACTCCAGGAGTTTGACTTTGAAATACGTCATCGCAAAGGAACTCTTCATGGAAATGCTGATGCACTATCAAGGAAGCCGTGTAATGAAAGCTGCCGATATTGTTCTAGAGTAGAGAAGAACTATCAGTTAGTAAATCCTTCGGTACGCCAAGTTACTGTTTCACCTCCACCGAAACCAGACCCATGGAGTGATAAAGGACTTAGAGAAGCCCAAAAAGAAGATTCAGATATAAATCCAATTTTAGAATTAAAAGAATCTTCCAGTATGAAACCAAGTTGGCAGGATATCTCCACCTACAGTCCTGCGACTAAGCAATATTGGGCTCTTTGGGACTCACTCCATATAAGAAATGGTGTCCTATACAGGAAATGGGAATCCGATGATGGACGTAATTTCAAATGGCAGCTTGTTCTTCCAAAATCAAGAATTTCAGATGTTTTGAAAGAATTGCATAGTAGCTCAACTGGAGGCCACTTTGGAGTAATGAAAACTCTACAGAAAGTTCGAGAACGCTTCTATTGGAGCAAAACTAGACAAGATGTAGAGAAATGGTGTCAATCTTGTGATGACTGTGCGGCACGTAAGGGACCAAAGAAACGTAGCCGAGGAAGGTTGCAACGGTACAACGTAGGAGCACCTTTTGAGCGAATAGCATTAGACATTTTGGGTCCTTTACCACGATCTTCAAATGGCAACAAATACATACTAGTTGTCATGGACTACTTTACTAAGTGGCCTGAAGCGTTTGCAATTCCCGATCAAGAGGCGATTACAGTAGCCGAGGTTCTAGTGCATCAATGGGTTTCCAGATTCGGCACACCCTTACAAATCCATTCTGATCAAGGGACAAATTTCACCTCTGTTGTGTTTAAAGGAATGTGTCAAATTCTCGGAATAGACAAGACGCAGACCACGCCACTACACCCACAATCGGACGGCATGGTAGAGAGATTTAACAGAACCATCTTGAATAATCTCTCACTTATGGTTTCCAGAAATCAGCAAGATTGGGATTTGAAGCTACCGCTGTTTCTGCTTGCATATCGCAGTGCTGTCCATGAGACTACCGGATATACTCCTTCACAGATGCTCTTTGGTCGCGAACTTCGTCTCCCTTGTGATCTTCAGTTTGGTCGTCCACCGGATACATCTTCATCGCCAGAGGAATACCTTCGAGACCTTCAGGCACGTCTTGAAGATGTCCATAACTTCGCTCGAGACCGAATCAACCTGACGACCGAAAGAATGAAGACAAGGTATGACACAAGAGCGACAGGACATGAATTTCAAGAAGGCGACAAAGTTTGGTTGTGGAACCCGATTCGACGTAAAGGACTTTCTCCAAAGTTGCAAGCCAACTGGGAAGGTCCCTACACAGTCCTAAAAAGACTGAACGACGTCGTGGTTCGTATAAGAAAATCATCTTCTTCAAAACCAAAGGTAGTACATTATGATAGATTAGCTCCTTATCGTAATGTAGAGTAAAAATTAGTAGACCATGGTCTCTTTGTAAATAGTATAGATAATTTTAATCTTTTCTATTTTCTTGTATTTTTAGTTGCTTGTGTATGTAATGTGCTCTGTATCCTCTTGAAATGTAAATTCTTTTATATTAAATTTGGCCTCCTATCAGGGGATTGTACTGCCCGGGACGTGCAGTCCTTGAGAGGGGGCAATGTTACAAATTTATAAACAATGATTATATTTGTCTTAAAATATCTCAGACAGATCGGAAATTCTCACATTTTGGGCAAAAATTGCGGTATTTAGACGTGTTGTAGTTTAAAAGCGGATTTCCTAATGATTTGGCGACTTGGCGACAGTTGGCGAGATTCTTGGCGACTTGGCGACGGTTGGCGAGATTCTTGGCGACTTGGCGAGAAATCGATACTTCTGGAAACATCCATCACCTAAGCTCTAGGACCAATATTTTCCGAGATAGTCTAGAAGCTTCCAGAGCCTTGGCGAAATTGGTAGATTTCTCCGCCAAGTCAGGTATAAATACCGCAGCCCGACATGGAAGAGTCAGTAGAGTTTTTGTGAAGACAATCAGTGAGTGAAGACGATTAGTTGTGACTGCTAGTTGTTCTCTGTCTGAGGTATTTGAGACCTGTGATTAGAAGCTGTTTCTTGTTATATCTGACGAATTGTAGCTGTATAATTGTGATTGTTACAGCGGGAATTTCGTTTATCTAGTGAAGTTTTTTTACGAATAAAAGTCTTGTGTTCATTAAGTGATTGCTTTATTCAACTCTCAATCAACACGAACCCGTGAAGCTCGGTACACTATTGATTTTTCTTATTTGTACAAAATATTTCATGCAATATTTTTACTGCAGGTAAAAGAAGTAAAGAAACTTCAGCGTTTTCATAAATAATCGATGGACATCAAAATCTGAAATCATTTCAAGCAATCTTTATGTTGAAAATTGGCAAGTACTCAATAATGAAGTTTGTATAAAAGGATTTAAGATTTCTAGTAAGCAAAATAAAAGTGCTTGAAAGGTAGAAACTGAAAATCTTTCATTCTTTTCCTTATCCTATAAACTTGAAGTGGTTCGATTAAGCTGTAAAAATAATTTTTGTTTAACTATTTTGATTTTTATTGCTATTTGTATTAAAAAATTCAATTAAATATCAGTTCTTAAATTAAATTATTTTAAGTTTTTCAAAATTAAATATAATTTAGTATTTTGTGTACTCTAATTTAGTTCATAGAGTTTGTGGGAATTACTATAAGTTATTTCTGACTACATATATTTTTACATTTTCCTAAACTATGTTGTTAAAGTTTTTGAAAAAAGGTAAAACTTTTTTAGAGAGTCACTTATGATCAGTAACCTTTCATACAATTAATCTTTTTTAAGCAAAAAAATTATATTTTAACATTTCACTTAGGCATGCTTTATACAAAGATAGCAAATCATATACTTAGATTATCTGCAGTGTCATGTATACAAACTGTAGCATCAAACCAAGTTGAAAATATAATTTTGATAATTTTAATATTACATGTTTGATAATAGTGTAAGATAATCACTATTCCGTTTTATTAATTTTTAGAAGATCTCTTACGCTGTTTCCTTTGTAGTAATTTCTTTTAAACATGTTTTTGACAATTATACTTATTTTCATTCGATATAAAATTTTCACATATTCGCTTAAAACATGAATGTATAAAAAGGAATTTAATAAACATAAAAATAAAGTTGATGCACTTCTAAATTTATGTACTTTATTTTCAGATATTATATTGTGAATTCTTTCTACTGTATCATATCAGGTATGGTTGAATTTTGAATCTCCTCATAGGAAATACTTTCCCAATTTTTATATACTCTCATTTTTTTAAGAGACAATAATTTTGCATTAATGGGACACAGATTCTTGAGTGGTGTCTCCCAGCTGTTAGCCGAATGGTTAGAATAATGGTCTTCTATTCAACAGCTTATGAGTTCGATTCCCAACTAAGACATGCGTATTTACAGTGGTTTGGTACCCACAATAAACTGTATGTACCAAATATCTGACCCCATTTAACAGTCTCTCCAGTTTTTGGATAATTTTATTGCAAATTATTTTTTCTTCACTTGTAATATATATGTCTGTTCTTCATAAAAATATCCATATTTTCAATCTTCATACGAGATTGCTTATTTTTTCATTTTAGTAGATAGTACTTACTTTTATAAGAAAAAGCTATTTTTTGTTTTTGCTTCAAACTCTATGTAATCATTTTCGTTGCATTTTCAATATCTGTATACATTGTTACGAATCTCAAAGAAACCGGATACCAAAGAAAATCATAGACGTTGATTTTTATGTAAGCGTTTTGAGCCAAAATATTTTTAAAAATATTTTTAGTTTTTTCTTAATACTATTTCAAGAACATTGTAAACTGTTTAACATGCATCGTATAATTCCATGACAAAATACATAATTGCCACACTTTTTTTATTATTGGTTACTCAGTCTACAAAAATTTCCACTCCGAGACAATAATCATTATTTTTTTTCATATTTAATATTAATATAAAAATATTATTTTTCATTCGTAAGTATAGTTTGGAATTTTATCATTAAATGTTCTGAAATATGATTTTTTAAATAATTTTTTGAAAATAACTTTCCTGGAATTATTCCTTCTTATCGTTTCTTATCATTTAAAAATGTACTGAATTCCGTTTTAGATTATATCTAGAAATGCACTTTTTCTTGTAATCCATCAAATTATTAATAATTATATTTTTAAGTAACATCTTTTTGTTTACAAATTCATAAACGTATTCATATTTTTAAACCCTTCGATTTATCAAACCCAGAGTTATTATGTTTAAGCTTTTCATTATGTATATGACATTATACATTATATTCCTTAATAATTGATTTGTTATTCATTTCAGTACGGTAGAGTTTTATTTCAAACAAATTATTATAACATTTATCAAATATGATGATGAATTAAATTTGCTGTATTATGTGACAAACTTAAATTTTATTGATACCATAAAATTCATTTTTTTATAATAAATATATAGCAGATATTCAGTAATGTTAAAAATAAATTTTTAAGCGTTTACTGTTCAAAAGCTTAATTTTACTGTTTTAATGTAAAATATATACTAAAGCATAGTAACTTTTATCATAATGATGTTATTCAATTTTTTATTTTAAAAAACAATGTGGTAAAACAATTTGGAGAAATTAAAAAAATTTTTAGAAAATTCATTTGCTTTTTTCGGTGAAGTTTATAAGTTATTGAAATAATTTTATATTAAGAGAAATTTTGGACTAAAATACTTTATAAACATTGTAAGATTTAATTTTGTTATAAAATGTTATAGAGCTATCAACTTTAAATTTTCAACTTATATATATTACCAGAGTCATTAACCACGTTCAAAATCATCAAAGTACTCAATAAACATTCACTTATATCAAAAAGTCTCTAGTATGAAGCTGTTCAAAAAAAAATAGTTAATGGGTGGCAACGGTTGGCAACGGAAACATACTTCCTTGTACCACACATACTTCGTAACCAAATGATTAACCGGGTCGTAAAGATTACCAAGAAAGTTTTCTTTCCGGCGTAATAAGAAGTAAAAAAGAACGAAGAAAAGTGGGCTCACTACTTTTCGTAATCCGATCTATATGCACTGAGAATCTGGCAACGGCGATTTCGCGCGGGACTTCTCCTGATTATCGTCTGAAAAAATGGGTTTCCATGGAAACATGGCAACGGAAACTTCTTCCCATGAAGTATTTTAGAAAATTAGAAAATGAATTTTTTTTTCATTGTTTCCACTAAATTTTAAAGCCGCCTGTTTCTAAACGACGATCATTTTTAATAACAACAGTCTTTTCAGCATAATTGGAACGTATTAAGAATATTCCTCCTGCAAAACGCCGCAAAATTAAGAGTACTGTTAAGCAAATATGTTTCATTTTAAATTAATATGCATAAGTATAGCTATAGCATTCTCTAAATTAAAGGAAATTGAGAATAATAACGAATCTTAGGAAAATAGAGGCATTAAACTAAAATAGATCCACAAACTGTTTTACAAACTACATAATCTAATTATATATATATATATATATATATATATATATATATATATATATATATATATATATATATATATATATATATATATATATATATATATATATATAATGTACGTATCTCTTAAATGAGTCCTATTTTATTCAAAAAAATTTTAATTTACAATTTAACATAAAATGTGTGTTATTTGATACTTATTTTATTGGCATATTTGCATATGAAAGACATAAATGATAAAATAAATTATAAATTATTGACACAAAATAAAAAAATATAATATTTGAAAATATTTTCGAATAATTTTTACATTTCTTTGTTAAATATATGGGTTAATTTTCTGTATAGTTGTCTGTATAAATGTTCCGGTTTGTGAGTTCAACTGTTATTTTGAGCCTAGTTGCTTTCATTAACACAAAATTTATTTTAAGCTAGTAAATTGTGATCGTATATCTCATACGTAGAAACAAAACAGAATGATAAATCAAGTAACAAGCTCTAACCTTTTTTTATATCCCGGAGATTCTATTTATATAATTTGTATTTTTTATATACAGTATTTATTTAATGAAACAAACGCAGATGAATCAAATTTAATTAACTTTGGATAGATCTTACTTTAGTACGTTAATTAAATTTGAAACTGAATTTATATATATATATATATATATATATATATATATATATATATATATATATATATATATATATATATATATATATATATATATATATGTGTATATATATATATATATATATATATATATATATATATATATATATATATATATATATATATATATATATATATATATATATATATATATATAATGTTATCTACATTTATATGATCTAAATAGGTAATATTCAAGCCAAGTAAAAGGAAAATTTTTCTAGTATTAAATTTTAAAATCATAATAAACTTATAAATTCTAAACAGGCATTTTAATAAATAATAATTCTCAAACTTGTGAAGAAATATATTAACTAGACTTCATTCTCTGTTAAAAGCTTTTCCATCTGCATTTTGGAGCAAATACATTTCATATCTTAGTATATGTCTTAAAGAAACTGATTTAAATTCATCTTGATTTAAATGCACAAGCTAATCATTATTACAATCAAGATACAAATAAATGTTGAAAGTCTATTAGAAATAAAAGTTTAAAATATAAACATTGCAAATGGGTTTTTCTCAAAAAAATCAATACTCGAATTTCAATGTCTTTTGTTGAAAGAATATTTGCATTACAATCATGTTAAGAACTTAAAAGCTTTTCGGTGAATATGCGCGTACGTCGAGCATTTAAACTTGCAAATTTTAATACATCAAACGATCTCGTTTCGCTGGAAAGGTAAAAAGCTTAGCTTTACAATTCCGCTGCTGAGACATAGATTTAAAGTGGTTTCACTTATTTCAAAACAGAACTTAAAATATTCAAAAATAAAATGTTTCCATTTGATGATTAAAAATTTTATTTTGATTGACGTTTAGTTATATAAAATATTTTTAATGAATTTCATTTTTAAAAATATGCGTTGCTAAATCTATTTAATTTATATTTTAAAGACTAAGTTAAATTTATAAATTATGAATACATTGCTATTTTTTGAAAATGAAGAAAAATTATACATCAAGTTTTAAAAAATGTATTGTTTTACATGTTTGTTATAGGCACGCTGGCCTCTAAATATTAAGTCAAAAGAAAATATTAAGTTTCGGACTCCAGTCTAAATTTAAAAAGATATAGTTCACGGCAAAACTCAACAAAAGCATCCAAATATGACCCACAACAGCCGTTTATTTTCTATTTCAAGAAAATTTTGTGTGCATTTATACTAAAAAATAAGTTTATAAGGAATCGAAATTGTAAAGATTTCATTAAACTAAATATATGTATGACTAAAAGGTATATTTTTGATTTAAATACAATTAATTTCCAGACAGACATATTTCTTTAGTTTCCATTAGCATACAAAAAATTCTGAGTGCTATCATGTTTCCCGGCGCATTAAACAATTTACCTAGTCTACGTCCTTTTTAATTTCCCTATTTCATGGTTATAAAAACATCTTCAAACTAGTCAAATAAATATGCCAAATACTGTGTCAGGTTATCAACTAATACAATTCCGCATAAAGTCAAAATATAGCTCTTAATATTCAAATTGAATAGAAGTGTGATTCTTACATATGTGTGATCTAGCAACAAGAATTAGACAATGACCTTCACTTTTGTTGTGAGAAAATGTATGATTGAGAACCTTACATTTATATTATTTTTATCTATCAAACCAGAGGAGAACGATTAAAGTGATGTTGCTAACGTGTCAAATGATTTGCTACCGGTTGAAACAAACTTTCTGGCAGAAATTTCACTATTTGTCATGAAATCTGAAGAAAAACATAAGATATTGTACAACTGATTTGGCATGAATCTAATGGAAATCATCTGGAAAGTACCGGTTATAGGAAAAATATCACCCAACATCCTGCATCGAAATATAAAAATAGGATGGTTTTCGAAAGTATTTTGTTTGATTGTTGTGCAGACTATCAAACAGACTATTAAAAAACAATATTTTATGAGGCGTACACGGCATGGTAATTAAATCTTAGTCTCCGTTATAAGAATGTTCAGTTTCCCTTTAAAATCGAAATAGAGCCCAAGTTTCCTGATCAAGCTGATCCAATTTTCTTCTTAATTGGTGTTGTTTTCATATAATTTTAATGCATGTCATTATAAAGCATTTATAATAGAATACTATTTAATGAAGGAGTAGTCTGCAAATATAGTGATCATCATATTCACTCTGGTAAAAAAAAATTATATTAAAATCTATAAGAGATGCTCTGCAGATAGTAAGTGGACGCATTTCCCAACTTTTAGTTATTCTTGAAGACTTGTTATTGATCTATAGTAAAAATAATAAATATTTGATTTTATTGTAACTGATTTCTTCATACATAAAAATTTTATTTCAAACCTTATTTCATTTTAACAGAGCCTTATAATAACATATAATATTAGAAACTTTTAGCTTTTTGAGTACAACTTAAAGATACTTTTCTGTGGATTAAATATGGCTTATCTGTTTCTACCAAACCATTTTCTGTTTTAAATTAAGTATACGTCCAGCATTTTGAGTCTTAATGATCACCATTTATATTTTTATATAATCCCTAAAAAATTAAAAATATACTTTTATATTCTTCAATTTTATTTAAACTAATATCAAAGTCCCGCACTGATAGGAAATAAAATGCTTGATTAAGTATAAAGAGAACTTTTTATTCAATTTTTCGAGAGTCAGAGTGTTCAAAATGTATTTATATGAATTTTAGCTGATACCAAATAGTTAAAATTATTTTAACTATATACAAGAGCCTTTACTACTTATAAAAGAGAAACTGATTTACGCTATCTGACGAGATGCTCGAAAAAATCGTATGATTACATCTTTCAACAAGTATTAAACTTTGAAGGGTGGAGGGGATGCAACAGTTTCGAAAACCACAGAATCCCCGAAAGCAAGGCAGTCTTGAAGAAAGTAGATCTAACGAAAAAAAGTATTCCTTAGGCAAAAAGTTGCCTAAATTTTTTTACCGGATTAAAGGAACGGAGTTGTAATAGCTAAAAAAAAGGTGTTCCTGAATTCCCCATTTTTGGAAAAGATCACGTCCACCAACTATCAGAGATCACGTTTTGTCGTAGGTGGCACATGAAGATTCCCTGTGGTAACGAGATATCCTTCGGAGGTTGAAGCCGTGGATGGAATATTTTAGGAGCCAATTCCCCAGATTAGGGATAACGGTTTTTCCGTACGGAATCTTATTTCAATACATGCGATATGACTCTCGTTTTCAGAGTAAGGGGAAAAAAAAGAGTTTGAACGGGAGACTTAGTCGGAAAATCCCCCTACCAACGAATCATCCTTTTTACAGCTTGGAAGAATTTTGTGGAACAAATTCCTTGATGTTCAAGTAACAGAATATGATGAGGAGAAAGAAAAATCTTGGAATATAAAATTAGAAAAGACTTTTTTTTACATAAACCCATTATAGATGTGCCGTTATGTCATTAATGGGTATTAAAGTGTGTTTTTGTAAAATTGTGAAATAACTGAGTATATTATATCATGTTACAGTTAAGGAATTATTTAAGCAGGGACTATATTTGCATTTATAAATCAAGACTAATATAATGGTAGATTAAGTGTCAATATTTAGATTTCCTGAAAGTGTAAAATTATTGTGAAAGATCTATAAAATTAAATAAGAGAAATCTGTATTGTCAATTTTTATAAACATGTAAACGAAATATCAATATTTTCACGAGGCTTTTCATCTGTATGTTACTGGGTAACATCTATGTATTTTTAAAATAATATTCATTGATTAATTGTTGAAGTATTGATTAAGTTTATAGAATTAATGCTGCACAATTTATTTATTAAAAAATGCTTTTGTCACGTGGTTTTGATTTAATTCATTTTCGATTCCGCTTAAAAAATATTAATCTTATCGCTTGGTATTGTTAAAATGCATAACATTTTAACTCAGAATAAAACTTCAAGAATAAAAAAAAATATTTTATTATTATTGCATCAGAAATGAAAATCTCGCGATTATTGGAATTCCTCTACAAATAAAGGATTTTTATAAGTTATACTAATTAATTTTATAAGAGGTAAAGAATAAGTATTTTCACATTACAAACCTTCATTATATTCAAATAATAAATTTCTAATCAAATACCATATAAGTATGCAACATATTAAAATTTCTTGAATTTCTAAAATCAGGGGTTTTATTTATATAATGGTTTAAAAGAATTTGGGTCATAAAAAATTCTTGATCTTTTTATTAACGTAAAAAAATAAAAATAAGAATAGTTTTGCCATATTAAATTAACTACTACTATAATATATACACTACAGTTTTAAAATGCATATAATTTTTTGATGTGAAAATCAGTAAAATTTATATCAATCCTTATTTAATTATAAATAAATCATTAATAATAAATAAAGTATATTGATCATTAGTTTAGTAATGAGAGTTATAAAAAGGAAAGAAATTAATAAAAGATAATTTTGCTTATTAATGATAAGGAAATAAGAACTATGATTTTTAAAGGATCTTATCTCAATCAATTTTACTGAATATCGTTAGCTAAAAAAATCCATTGATTTGAGGTACTATTGTTTTTTTAGTTTATACATCCTAAATGATTACTTTTATATATACTTCAATTTTATATATACTTCAATGAATAAAACTTCAATTTTTACTTTGAAGTCTTACATTTTGATCTGAACAATACAGTATACATAATAAATTAATCATAAGCAATTTTACGTCAAGTTTTATTGATTTTATCAGCACAAATTCACAAATTTTTTTAGAGTTTTTAGTTTTATTTAAAATTTATTCTTACTCATGTTTTGATTCTCGCAAAATCTACATTATGTTTTATTATTATGATGTTATTTTTTAAACAATTCATTTCAAAATTCAAAATTATTAATAATGTTTGCATATGTAAATCTGTAAATTTTGTAAAATGTTTTCATAGATCCGCGTAATTTCACTAAGATATGTTAATAAATCCCATACAGGAAATAGCTATATAAATTCGAAATACTCTGAAAAACTTATAAGATCAATGATCCAAAAGAGATGTTTCTTAAACAGAGTAAATATGAATACAGTTTATATATAGAAATTCACATTTTATTAAAATTAGCCTTTTATTACTCTTTAAAGTGTACTTGTGCTGATAGAAATATATTTATTCCAATGTGAAAAAAAAGTATTCATTTATAACTTAAAATCAAACAGGAAATCTCATAAATTTAGAAGATTTATTTCGTATGAGTGGAATTCATATACAGTAACGTCATATTCATATATCAATGAGAGAGAAAATGAAAGACATTAAGGTCGTTTTGAGTACATGTTCCACGCGAAACGGAAGTAATAAAATTGGAATATATAATTTTAAAAAGAATTATTTCCTTCAATTACCTTCAAAGCATAAAATTCGGAAAGAAATATTGTTACCCATTCTATTCGGTCTATTAACATTCAAGAAGATACACAGTTTGAAATTATCCAAAATATGGTCTTACTGCTAACTTGAAGACATAAATTCCAATTTCTTTTTGCATCTTTAATCAAATGTCACCATTCTATGAACGTCTGCTATGAATTTTAGTAAAGAATAAGAAATTTCTATCGAAATAAAGGCCTTATTAGAAGTTTTATCTAAAGAATTGTTTTGGACTTTAAGTGGTTAATAAATGCCAATAAGTGTAATATTAAGTTTAAATAAAATGGATAGACAAAATGGATTATTTAAAAGAAATTCAAGGAATTTCGATTTGATTAAATATTTTTTAATTTTAAAATTTATTTTAGGCAAATATAAAAATAATATACAGGATAAAGAAGTTTTTTAAAAGTGATGTAAGAAATAGGAAATTTAGGCAAGCAAATTCACCACACTATTTTCTACGACATGCGGATATTCATATAATATTTATTTTTTAGCATTTGATTTCAAATATCTAGATGATATTGAAGTAATTTAAGCTTAAAATCTCGTTAAAATTTTCGTATTAATTAACCTATATGATTTCATCAAAACTGTAATTAGTGAATCTATTTATAGTCTCGTACTCCAAGAAATAAAAATGAAGTTTATAAAATAAAAATAAATAAAAATAATAAAAAAAATCTAAAATAAACCTTATAAAATATAACTAAGAAATGAAAATAAAGAATACAAGAAATAAAATTTAAAGTCTAGAGAATTCCAAGAATCTTCAATCAAATATCATTTTAAATATATACTTCTTCAAATTAGTTCCACAATAGCATATTACAATGTCTAATTTAAATTGAACCAAAAAGTTTAGAATCAAATCTCACATACTTACTATGATTTAAATATTTGTGTGTATTTAAATTATTATGATAACTGAAAAGAATTTAGCATATAGAAACTAGTTTTGTTTACATGGCGAAACAATTAGAAGATTATTTATTCTATATATTTAATAATTAAGAATTTTTTTCTGCTTCAACAAACTTTGAGATGATTTAATTTTTCTCATTATTAAAGCATATAGTGAAATATAATTTCAATTTTATTTAATTAATATTGAAATCAATTTCCTGATGTTAATTCTGTTATAATATAAATAACATGCAGTAAATTTATAAGTGTCAAATTCTTATAAAGTATAAATTTTTGGTGAGAGAGAGAGAGAGAGACCTTCATATATATTAAATCATGCATATTTTAAGTGTTATTCTGAAATACTTTACTCGCATTTTTCTTTTAATTAAGATTCTTAATAACTTTATCCTTCATTTAATTTAAAATTTAATTTAAATAATTATCCAATTACTATTTAATTAAAATAATTTTTACATTATGGATTAACCAATATCTAATACTTCTCGAATACTCCTTTATTTACTTTGTCATGAGTTTGAAATATATCTTATTTTTGGCTAATTTTCTAAATAATTCTAATTTAAATTGATCTTTGTAATCACGTGAATGAGAACCTGTTTTGTATACTAATTGCTATGTTAGACAAAAGTCAACTATGTCATTGTGGAATCTAGTAACTAATCTGAACAAAGAAATCTAATAAAATAGAAATTAGTATTGTTTAAACAGAAATTTTTAATGACACTAACCTTATATTTCTGAGTATTTTTCGAAAGTGGCTAAACGCTAATACGGGTGCTTTGATATAGAACAACAAATAAATGCTTGACTTTCTTTTCACGCGATAAAATTGTTTATTAACTTGACTGCAAAAAAAAAAAAAAATCTCTTTAACATGGTATGATTCAACGAGCAAGGGGTAAGCCATGCAAAATTCTGGGGGAGGCAGAACTGTTCTGAAATTTTCCAAGAAGGATTGCAGTGGCTCTGTTTAGATGACTGACTGGACATGACTACCTACAGGACCTTCTTTATAGAATCAAAAAGGAAAATACTCAAAACTGTGTTTTGTGTGATTCTAATCACATAACGATTTTTTTAATATTTAAAATTATTTAATTGTATCATCCAATCTCAGTATGTAGACTGAGAAAGTATGATACAATTAATATAGTCGAGAAGTATTAGAGAGTCTGTGAACTAATGGCTTAAGTGTTAATGCTAGGCTTTTATGAAATATAATAGCTTAATTGCCTACATAAATAAGTCGCTTTCTTTAAAATTGCACTTACAGGATGGTGTGATTTTATGAATTACAAAATCCTATGAATGGAAGAAGAGTTTGTGATACGTATATGATTAGCATTTCACAGCGTTTTTGGAAGACAGTGAGGGACAAACAACATCTAAAGTAATGTATGAAAGAAAAGTTGAGGACTGGATTTTTCATTCAAAGTTTGCTCTGTAAGATCGGAATTTTGCCGAATGTACCTCTCGAATAATATTAAGAAGTGTTTATTTCTAATAGTTAATACTGGATAGAGGCAGGACCATAATCTATCGAGAGTGTGGATTACCACTTGCAGATGTCAAAATCCAGCTAATGACATGCGAATATAGACTACATGAGTTGCTGTCGATTATACTAAACAGTAAGCATGATCTGTACGCAACCCGCAAGTAATGCTAAAGAGGACATATATATTGGGATGTTGGGGTTACAAAACTGTACAACCATATCACGAACTGTTAGTCGGGCCACGGTGGCCTGGTTAGTTAGGTTGTCGTTCTCATCATCGGAAGGTAGTGAATTCAAATTCCGACCAATCCGAAAATACGTCGTGTTCGCTAAAGGTGGCTAGGGCACGTTAAAACTGAGCGTGGTTGAAATGTCCTCCAAGTGAAATGATATCTGTGGGTGTGGCAGGCCAAGTATTGAGTGTCTTCTGCTTGGTTCTGCTTCGAAATCACGAAGACTCCACCCGGCTGCTACTATCTAACTGGTAGAGCCCAATTCAAGGCCAATAACAGGGAAGCTTGCTGGAGCAAAACAAATACGAACCATTAGACGGGAAATGAATTCGTTTGCAGTTCGCTCTTTATCCATGCACGTAATACGAAGACGTTTGGAGACGAATTTTCAGCAAAGCGACTATTTCTCCAACTTTCTATGATAACATTGTGCAGAGAAAGACGTACTTTCAAAGGTATCCTTAGTACATCCAAAGGCATAACTAGATTACAGAAGGCACAATTTGTGATTTTCAAGTCATTCCTAGTTTTGTGGTTAGTAATATGATTGTCGAATACCTCTGGAGAATTAGAGAAAAACTTTTGTTGAATGGTTATATTTGATATCATAATAAGAATTGTTGTGAGTGTATCAGTAGACATTATGTGCACAAGACTAATATATTCAGCTCGGATCAAGTTTAATTCAAATGGTGCACTTTTAATAGATTAAGATCGGTAGATGTGCTTTTTCTCCGAAGCCTGTTAACATTATCATTTAACAAAGTAATGCAATAACGCATTTTAAATATCAAATTCTGTGGATACGGATGCATTCGACTGTTATCCTAGCCAGTAAAGTTTCCAGACCTCTCATCAATCAAAAATTTGTGTCATGTATTGGTAAGAGACTAATCCTCATCTTTTTCAAGCTCTTATAATAGATTAAATATGGTATAAACTTGAAACAGCAGGGAATGAGCTGTCCGTACTCGTCATCAAATACCGTATTTTAATATCATATTTAACAGAGAAAAGACCATTTTAGCTTACAAGGGTTGCAATTGCTATTACTCATTTCATAAGCCAGTAAACTCCTAAACTGTTGGCAAATTTAACCAAATCATTTTGTCTTCCTTGCATATTGTTAATGCAATGATTTTATACTAATGTTTCTTCATGGTGTTGCAATTTTAATGTCTAGGTTGTACTTTGCTCAAATCATTATTTGACTTAAAACTTCTAACAAATTTGATAGTTTACAACACACACACACACACACACACACACACACACACATATATATATACATATATTGCAGTTTCTTTGAAGTGTTAATACTTTTACCATCAAATTTCTAAGATTTTGGTGTCCCAAGTTAATGTGCATTATTAAAAAAAGTTACCAAATTGTTCACTTCTTATTTATTTATTTTTTTTGAAATAAGATAATAAATATTTATATATAATAGATAAATTTGAAATAAGAGGTTTTCTGTGGTTCATTGTCTAAACTGAGTTAAATCTTTCAAGTCAAATTTATAAATAAATTAACTATCTACTTTTGAATTTAATATCTGCTATAATAAAACCTTAAATTAGTAAAGAATTTATTTGCATATTAATTGTTATGCCAGTTATATTATTGAGTTATAGTAAAAATAAATATAATATTGAATTTAATAAAAAGAGTTTTCCGTATTAATCAGGAAATTGCCAATAATTTATTCAATTCCAGTTTTCAAAATAATATGCTTCCACCCATTATTTTTCATGCAATAGTTGGATAAATTATCACTGATAAAAATAGATTAAATGCACAATTCATCTAAATGTATTCAAATCATATTTTTTCAAGTCATATTTTATTTATTTTTATAAAATATAAATCTATCTAAATGTAAAAATAATTAAAGTTTTAACCAAACTTATAGATGGTGCACTATTGATTGTAAGAATACGCTTCTTGAATGGAAAAAAAAGAGTAAAAGACAGCATTTCAATAGTTTATGTGACGGAAGGAGTATTTAAACTTATCGCAAATGAGAAGGGAAGTTCTCCTCTCTGCTTTTTCTCTTCCATTTACAATGCTTCATGTGGTTTTCTTCATGGACATCCAAATCGTTCGGCACTGAATTTTATCAGGCTTTCCCCATTTCGGCCGACATCCCACTCACCGAGCGAAAAGGCGATAAATCACAACTCGGAAAAATTCGATTCCTTTTTACTCCCTTTTTCTAGCTCACCCCCAGTCTCCGTCATCTTATCGTTTTTCTGACCGATCCAATAATGGCCTGCCACCTCGGAAATCACGGTTTCTAAATTTTGATGACTGATACAGCGAAGGTAATCGCAAAATATTGAGGTTTCGGGGGGTGGCAGAGAATAAAATGATGTTCTGTTCCCAATAAAGATTTATACCTCTAAGTGTTTATTTGAGTATCTAATTCCATTTGTTTCATAAATGGGAGATTATATATATATATATATATATATATATATATATATATATATATATATATATATATATATATATATATATATATATATATATATGCTATGCGAATTTAAGTCAATAAGGAGCGTCTTTCGTTTAATCAGAGCACCACGAAGGTGAAAGTACGACTTTGTTCTTCAAATCATCCGATAGATGGCCCCACCAGAGGATCCACTCTCTCAATTTTGACATTGATTATAGGGGAGGAAATTTTCTCCAGACCATTGAACTCATGGTAACTGCTATATATATATATATATATATATATATATATATATATATATATATATATATATATATATATATATATATATATATATATATATATATATATATATATATATATATATATATATGATATGAGAGAGAGAAGAAAATCAATAGTAATCATTAGAAAACTATAAATTCTGCGCAAAGAATGCTTTCATCCTTGAACATGGTAATAGAACATATTTATAAATATTTTAATTTTCTTTTGTTAAACCGGAGTATTTGTAGCTAGTTATTAAGTTGATATAAAAGTTTTTCTTACTCTGTTGGATATAGCAGTGCTGTAAGTACTTATGCAATTAAGGTATTTATATGATCATAGTCCAACGAGTAAAGAAATGAAGGTTTCATTATTTTGATTCCCGACTTTATTGCTGAATAGAGACGCAGAATTTTTAGATGCTTAATTGGGGTGAGATTTATACCACAATACGAAGTTATAATTTATTTAAGCTTGCATACGAGAGTTTAATTAATTATTAAATTTTGAATTCTTATGGAAAAAATGATTGAATTCTTTTACCCATAATCTTTTAGAAAATTTAGATCAGGAGTATATATTTTATTAACTTCTAAGAAATCCCGCTTTTTGGAAGATTTATTCATTCACCTATTAAAATGTATTTTTCCTTTTAAAATTTATCTTTAGATAAACATTTCTATTAACTGAAGCATCTTTTAAATAATCTTGAAAAAATAGTTTCTTTCAAATTTCATTGCTTGTGGACACAATTCTTTAGGGACTGTTATATTTATTTGAGTTTCCTTCATGAAAAAAATATCATAACTATAAATATCGATATTTAAAGAGGTATAAAAATTGTTAATATTTATTCTTTCTTTTAGATAAAATTACAAGATTTAACAAAATAAGAGATTCTGTTAATTATTTCTCTAGATATGAAGTTTAATGCATGGAAAATTATAGAATTAAAAAAATAAGTTTCAAATGATTGTGCATATTTTTAAAAAAATGTACATATATACATATCTGTGTACATAAATACGCACTATATGTATGTTATATACTAAAACTTTAAAAGAGGTTATCTTATTTTGATCAGAAAATTTTATTTTCGAGTTTGAATTTATTCTAATGGCTTCGCATTTTAGTAAACACTCTTTTTCAAATGCAACCAAATATATATATATATATATATATACTAAATAAGGCACAGTATTAAGAAATAACATTTCAAATTCGATAATCAAGGAACTAGATTTAAAATTCCATCCCACAAAGAGAAATCTAGACTATTAAAATGTTCTGAAAGAAGAAGAAAAATATACTTTCTTTTTTTGGTTGGAAATGCAATTTGGCTCTGCGAAGAGTATTTAAATGAAAGAATCTGATAAAAGGGAAGGTGGGGATGGAGAAACATTACAATGTTAGCAACCTTTTAACTCCAGCATAACGCTTAATGGCGGAAAAGGAAGATGTAACATAGAGGGAATCGAGAAGACTTTTCTTCACTGGCGTGCTTCTATGAGATAAGTTGAACTAATGAGATTTAAATTATGCCGAGTTTGGTGTCGGACCCTATCTGTAGAAGGCGGTATCTGGTAATTCAGCTTGTGCAGAGGGTAGTGGCATGATGGGGGTGAAGTTGTCTGAAAAGCTTATGATTAAAATGGAGATTTTTCTGGGCGTTATGACGGCAGTGGAATATATTTATCCACGCGTGAATGGGCTTGCTGTCTGTTTGAAGATGAGATGCAGGATTTAATTTTAAAATGCAGTTAAGAAAATGAGATTAGCAATGCAATTACGTGAGTTTCTTAGTGAAATATTGTTACTGAAATTTACGATGTGCTGTGTTTATGTATTCCCTAATTCAAATTTTGCATCCCTGTTTTGCAAAATTTGAATTTCAGTTTTTATTACTGCAGATTGAGTCTGAGTTTTTTCAAATTATTAACAAGAATGTCAAGAAAAATAATCCCTGATTATTTTTAAACTTGTAATTTTGGGGCAATCTACATTATTTATGTGTGTAATGGTGTGTTTTATATTATTTAAAACTACTAATAAATTTTTGTGCTTTTTATGTGAAGCGCATTTTGGAGCTATCAATGCATTGAACTGTATTTTTACTTTCTAAACACCATAATTTTATCAGTGATAATTAAAAGTCACTTGGATTTGTTCCATCTCTTAATAAATATTAATTATTCTTGAATAGGAAATTAATTCTGTGTGCATAATTTACTTTGTCAGACTTCCAATATAGACTGATCGCTTAATCTATACGCAAATTTAATTGTATACAAAGTTATCTTCACAAAATATGTTATGCCAATTATATGTTTCTTATACGGATAATATCTAAAAAATAGTTTTTACATTTAGAAAACTGAAATTAGAATTACAAAATATACCTATATATATACAGCAAAATTCAAATTCTTGAAACTATATTAAAAAAATGTTTAAGATTTTTTAGTATTTTTATTTCTATTAGCGTACAGCGTTTTAGTGGGTTTTTTGTATTAGTGTTTTCTATTGTATAATATATTTTGAAAATTTTAAATTTGTAATTTATATATTTATATGTATATAATCAATAAAATTGTAAGATGGTCTCAATATAATTGTTTTATTATAATTCCATTATTTTAAAATTTAAAACTATTTTAATGTTTTAATTAAATTACTGCAAGTTAATTTTTAAAATGTTACTTATGACACTTAGATAAGCTAATCTCGGTATGCTGTTGGGTATATGAATTTAGGTTAGCAGGGCGCGACTTACATTTAACCAGATCATCACGCAGGTGAAATATGACTTTACTCTAAATTCCTCCGCACCATTATAGGATCAACTCGCTTAGCTTTGAGTTTGATCTGGGGTAGGAGTAAATTCTTACCAGACTATTATACCCATGGTAATTGCTCAAAGACCAACCCCAGGACTTTCGATTCCACAGATTTAACAAGCACGTATATCGCATGTATTCGATGAATCCTTGGCGGCATTAGGAATCGAGTCCGCTCTTTCGGACGGAAGGTCGATACTTAAACAACTAGTCTACCACGGCCCAATTTTTACACAATTTAAGCAAATTATTTAATTAGCAAGAAATCATCTTCAAAAATGAATATAAACTTTATTATAATTAGCAAATTCACATGCCTGTCAATAAATAACATTATGTTTTATAATTTCAATAAAATCTTCAATTTATTATTTTAACAATTTTGATTAAATTTTCCATTTGTTTTCAGATTCAAAGATTATTTATTATAAAAATAAATATCCTATTATTATTTTTGGAATTCTAGTTTATAAAATATTCATTTAAAAATGGGTTATTTAGCTTAATAATTTTTCCATGTAATAAATAAGAAATTATTTTTATTGATTAAATGAAAAAAGTTAATAATGCTTTATGCGCTGTAACAGCGTTCAATTTCCTTAAATTTTTCGAAAATCTAATTGCAAAATTTTTTCAGTTATTACAACCAATTATAAAACCTTCCATGTTTTTATTCATATCATTCCTTAATTAAACCAAGATAAGTAACTCAATGTGTGATAACTTATTTTAAGTTTTATTATAGAAAAGTAATTTTATAAAAATTGTATTTGTCTGAAATGGATTTGTGCAAATGTATTATACTTTAATGGAAAGAAGAAAATCTTCTTTTACATAAACTGATTCAAAAAAATATGAGTGTTTCAAAAATAAGGAAATCATCGCAAATAATATATATTCTTATATATTAATAATTTTTCATACAATGAGACACACATTACATAAATATTGATTTTATGTTTAGTTATTTCAGTTTAATTTTTGTTTTATCAGTCACATTACGAAATGTATTAATATCACGATAAACTATAAGATTAACTTATATCAAAGCTTTTATAACCTGCAATATAATAAACTACACATAAGCTTCAAATTAGCAATAAAAAATAAATCCTTTTAATACGATTATTTTAATACTTAAAATGAAATACAAAATATGTAAACGATTTATTAATACAATAGATTTTGAGCTCATAATTTCATTGTATATGTCTCAAAAATCATTTGTTGGTTTAAATGTTTTTCTATAAGATAATTTTAATATCTATATAGAGCATTTGTAAATAATATATGTGCTTTTGTCTCGAGAATATAAAATATATTCTCTACATTTTAATATGCTGAGCTATTATGTCCTAGGATTTGTCAGTTACAGTTGCATATTATCAAAAGGTGAAAAGGTAATTTTTATTTCACATTAACACTCTAATTAATCACTAAAATCACTTTACAATCGGCTTGTAATTTGGGCTTTGTGTTTTAGTCAGTAGTACAACTTTAGGAAACATAATGACGATAAACACATACCTAATTACGATCATTTGTCGTTAAAAAACTTACATTAGAACTAAGAACTAAATATTTCAATAGTACTTTTAAAAAACTTTGGAAATTTTATGTCTGCTTAAAGTATTAAAAAATCAGTTAACACTTAAATTTTCAAAAGTTTGTCGGAAGAAATTCTGTTCTGAGAAACTGTTTTGTTCTACTCTGGAACTCCGTTACTAATGTTGTTGTTTCATTATATCTAATTTGTTATTTCAATTGAATTATCACAATTTTAAATACCAATTGTTAAAAAAGTTAGTATCAGTTATTCAAAACTAATTACCAGAGAGTATTACATTGTTTAAATACGTTAGGAGATAGAACAAAATGAGAAAATATCCTTACATGTAAGTAATACATTTACATAAAATAGACGAATTGACACTGTGGAATACAATACTATTAAAAAAAGTGAAAAATGATTACCCATAAATTTTAATTTTGTATTGATTGAAAAATACTAGAAGGTTAAGAATTAAAATTCGGTCACATGAAAATGAGAACGAAAATAAATTGTTTGAATGTGATGCTAAATTCTTGGTTAGTCATGTGTTTACTTTAAACAATTAAAACTATTGCACATTAACTTTTCATAGAAGGAGTAAGCTTTCATAAAATTTTTTGGAATATTCTTGTAATGAAGAACTGTAATATTTTAGCCTTTTTATAGTAGAAAGAACTTTTCCTATTGCAGACACATGTAAATTAAATGTGAAGCAAACAAGTTCGATTGAATTTTAATTAGAGGAAAATTAGAATAATTTTTCCATCTGTTGTATTATTTAAGTTTTAAGCATGTTATTACAAGACAAGTTCGAGGGGAGATCTGATACCGTTATAGATATTATACAGAAATTATATATATATATATATATATATATATATATATATATATATATATATATATATATATATATATATATATATATATATATATATATATATATATATATATATATATATATAATAGAGAAAGGAAAGGATTCTACGATGATTGCAAAGTAAGATACAATTTAAGGTTTTAATATCTCATCTATATTAATTTGGTCAGTAATATCTACTATCATCTTCTGGGGACAGTAGATAATACTAACTAAATCTTTGCAGGATCTTTCCAGTATGAAGAGAAAGGGACATATTGGGTTTATTTCTCTTCATACTGGCTTATCATTCTTCAAAGTAATTAGAGACTTGTCAGTAAACACCGCATGACGCAAATATCAATGTTCAACAATTTTTTTTATTTTGCAAAGTACAATAAAGTTGGAGAAATTAGCACCCCAAATCAATGGGGATAAATACAAACTTATGAAGCTTTTTCGGATTTTTCTTTTACGCTCTAAGTTAAAATATTATATTTTACATTAATGATTGTAATAAATATATGCGTGGTTTCATTTAAACCATATTTTATTATTTTTTTAACAGACTGTATATATGATACTTCTTGTGCTTCAGTTGATTATATAACTTACTTTAGAAGAAATCAGCAGGCAACTTTTTTGATGCAAAATAGGTCAAATAAATTGCTCTAGTAAATGTCAATTAGATTCTATAATTTTCTTGAAAAATATTTTTGCAATATATCCATATACATTCTATTTCCACTGATTTTTAAATTCAGAATCACTAATGTATTGTCTATAATTCTAAATACATGTATTTGGAGACATTATAATTTTGATAAATATTTATCATTTACAGAATTACGCTGCAAATTAGTATCTATTTATATAAAACAGTACACAAAATAGAATAACTATTGCTTAATATGCATAGTCAATATATAAATTTCAATATCGAAGAATTTTAAAAATAGAACGTAAAATCGAATAACTGATGATACTAATAATGTCGAAATGTGATAATAATTTAATAATTTGAGACTTATAATATTTTTAGCTAAATTATCTAAGAGGAAAGATAATTCCATACTTATTTCGTATATATATATATATATATATATATATATATATATATATATATATATATATATATATATATATATATATATATATATATATATATATATATATATATATATATATATATATATATATATATATATATATATATATATATATATATATATATATATATATATATATATATATATATATATATATATATATATATATATATATATATATATATATATATATATATATATATATATATATATATATATATATATATATATATATATATATATATATATATATATATATATATATATATATATATATATATATATATATATATATAAATATATATATATATATATATATATATATATATATATATATATATATATATATATATATATATATATATATATATATATATATATATATATATATATATATATATATATATATATATATATATATATATATATATATATATATATATATATATATATATATATATATATATATATATATATATATATATATATATATATATATATATACGCTACCAAGAATACCGATAGAAACAAGTAATATACTGGATTGAGCTTTCAAGTTTATCTTAATTCAAGTTATTTATAAATATATTGAAAGAAAAAAACCTATGATGCTTTAGACTAGTACTTTGATAATGCACTGCATTACAGCCCATAAGAAGTACATGGACAATAAACATGAAAATACTATTTATTTTAATAATTTAGAAAGAGTTCAAACCAATGCTCATTAAACATAACTGTCAACCGCGAGGAATTCAAAATCATTTCATGTTCTAGCAACATATAAAAGTTATTGTTCAATATCTAAATCTAAGAATAACTGTTTCATTCTTAGCTTTCAAATGGCATAAACTCTTCCTCATTAGATTCAGAATTGCTGTGGTTTGATTTCCATTCTCTTTCCGTAGAATGCCGATTGAAATTATTTACTTTAATACAAGATCAGAACTTCTGAAAGTCACTTGTTTTGCCTTTTATGAATCAGATTTCAATTGCTATTTTCATAAAAAAATTAATTTCCAAGCATCCTCAGCAAAAGAGTCAAAACAGAACTTAAAACAAATTCAACCGATTCCATTTTCTGCTTAATCTTAAACTTTGCCTCATTTGAAAATTTATTATACTCTGGTACTCTGAATGAAGCAAATTACGTCTTATTGAGCTAAAAGGCAGTTTGTATTTCTTTCCTGAAGAACATTTGAATGTTTTAGTAAGGTCTACATGTCACAATTACACCACTCACTATATTTTACTTATAAATACGAAGCAACAAGGTTCTAGAATAGTTATTTTAAATCTGAATATTTCAACAATAATTTGTCGTTTGATCCAAGATTTAAATCATTAATTTAGTTTATTTATGATATAAATATTCATGTGAATTGCCTATTCAATTTTTCATTACGACATATTGGAATTCCATAATTGATTACTTGATAAATACCATTAGTGATGAATTATTTTTTATCAAAAATATTTCGTCATCTCATAGAAAATAGTAGTTTTTCAGCATTACTCACTTATGGGCCGTGGTAGCTTAGTGGTTAGGATATCGGCCTTCCATCCAAAAGGGTGGGATTCGATTCTCAATGCCACCGAAGACCCACCGAGTACATGCCATATACGTGCTCGTTAAATATGTGTAATGGAAAGTCTTGTGGTCGGGCGTTGTACAGTTACCATGGGTGCAAGGTAGTTCTTGTGCACTTTTCCTCTCCCTTCAGATCAATATCAAAATTGAGGGAGTGTGTCCTCTGGTGGTGCCACCTATCGGAGTCTTTAAAATAGAGCAAAGACGTACTTTCACCTTCGTGGTGCTCTGATTAAAACTAAAGACGCTCCCTAATGACTCAAATTCGCATTGCCAAGGCATAGCGAGCTTGGTTTGTCCAATTGTTATAAGTAACAACAACACTTTTCATCATATTTATGGTATATAACATTGATTTTATTTGTATGCTAATGGAATACTCCTATGGCAAGAAATGATCATCAGGTAATTTTTGAGCACTATAGATTAGGCAAGTGTATAGTTACTCTAGACAAATATGCATAAAATTTTAAATACAATATATTTATTTACATATTAGTAAGCAAAACATTATTTATTTGCATATACCTTATTTTTGCTAAATTATATTTATATACAGATGAAAGCCACTTCATTGAATTTATGTGTAGAATACAATATTTATTGCCCTTGCTTACAAAAAGAAATGTCTAAAAAAGTTTACGAGCATTAACTAAAAGTTTTATTCATTATGTTATTATGAACATAACCAATAATGAAATAAAAAATACGACTGCTGAACAGAAATGTAATTTTTTTTGTATCCGTCATTATTATCATGCAATTTCTCTTTGCATCATTTGAATATTTAAATATCCTGTAATTTAAGAAATTTAGTGGCATCGAATTTAACAAAAGAAAAAATATACAGAGAATGATGTATTACCTTTTCGAAGTCATTAAAGAATTTTTAAAAAGTTAAAGACACAATGAAAAAAAATAGGAACTAAAACAAGCCTTGTTGACATAATCAATCATTCATAAATCCTCTTCGTAATAATGGTAAATAATACAAAAATTCTTAATAATTGCTCGATTCCCTGCCGATAAAATCACGCTAAAGGTCGTTTAAGGAAGTTTTGAAGGGAAAAGAACGACGAAATCAGATCAGACCTTCCATCAATCATAAGTTTTTTATTCGATTTGACGGAGGAAATATCGATAGAGCTCCTCCCTTCAAGTTTCGATATTTTATAGTCTGTGACGACCTTTCATTTCATGCTGCAGACGATAATTCCCAAAGATTAGTTCCATACACAATATCCTTCTCCGATGGCAATTGAAAATAATTTTAATCTACAACCGTAGCTACAACTGTTCTTAGCAAGGGATTTTTGCTTGGCATTTGTCCAGCAACTGAAGCACGTTTTTAGTTATTTGGATAGGGCAAGGTAGTTCTTGCGCACTTTTGGGAATCTGTTTTGGAATTCCCATATGGGTGGGGTTCGATGAAATCCAAAGTCTTTTTTGATGTACAGCGTTATTATTTTTGTATCTGGTCTGCCATGTAGGTACCGGAAAATTACCGGAGTCAAGTTCTCCAGATATTCTCCCCTGTGTGAAAGTATATTGTAGGACTTCGGAATTCCATGCAATTATTACTGGATTCTTTGTGTTCTTGTTAAGTATTTTAGATCCAAATTTATGACGCACACATTTTAATGCATTGTCTTAAAAAAATTATTTATGATAATTTTCAGTGCAATAGTACCGATATCCTTTTTGTAGGAATACTGACTTAATTTTGGAAAACGAATTCAGAAATGTCTCAGAAAATAATTTGAGAAGAAATTGTTGCTTCAAAGTATATTGATTTAATAATTTTTGGTATATAGAAATATAATTAGAGAATGAATTATAAAATAACTTGTGCAATAATCATCATTTAGAGCATTTTTTGTAAAATATAAAAATTTAAAAATCCAATTCATTTATTAGTTTTAATATTAAATATAATATTTATTTTTTGATAAATTAAGTTCTCTAATATATAAAAATAGATTGTTTCAAACAAAACAATGATAAAATTTTCTAAAATGTATATATAAAATTAACTTTGAACCATAATAGCTCCAATTTATCCTGTGATATACGCAGTATTTTTTGAAAAACGCAATAAATTGCAGATAAACAATGACCAATCCTTTTTTATGTGTGATACACCCTATTAATTGTGCAAATAAATATTTTTCAGTCGGTCATTACAAATATATATATATTTGATTGTAACTGTTAAGAAAAATATCGAAACGAAACTATTCATAGCTCTCTTTAGCCAACTTATAATATCATAAAAGTTGAAACACATTTTTCTGAAAAATGAAAACTCCATACAAAGTAATTTAAAAAGTGTATTTTTCTATAAATTATATTTAATTTTGATTCAGCATAAATAAATTTGAAATTAAATTTATCACAAACCTTTATATATTAATTAAATAAATTATAGAATGAAAAAATTAAATAGAAATTTAATTTGTTTTTTAAGAGACTAATTTTCTTTTTTAATAAGCTTTGTGTGTTTTTTGTAATACAATGAGATTTTATTAAATTATTAAAATAATTTTATTTCCGTAAATCATTAGTTAAAAATGTAAATGATTTATTTTATCAAGTGGTAAGTAGTTGTAAATTAATAAAAAGATTAAATTAAAATGATTTTTAATATATACTTCTAATGTCTTGTCTAGACTTCTATTAAAGATATAGTTATTTAAATCATTATGACATTTGTTTGAAATATTTACAGGCATATGATACTACACTATAAAAATTACTATAAAGATAACCAAATATTAATCGATAAAATGAATTTATTTTGATGTAACTCGAACAAATAATTTTACCAGAACTTCCGAAAAATATTATATAATTAAATATTATCACCCATTTGGAATATTCTAATTTATAATATATGTAATTCTGGTTTTGGATAATTTAAATTTAAAAGTACATGTAAGAAATAAAAATTGATTCCTTGAAAAAAATTACGGATGAAATTTCTACATCCAACTTTAAATGCTATATTGGAATTAAATGTTATGAATCATTAAAATTATGATGTACAAAACTTGTGTTTGAACCACTAAAGTTGCTAAAATCAAAATCATTTGTCTTTAGGCTAACCTAGATAACTAAGAAATCCCAAAAGAAAGATGGCTTAATTAAAATTTCAATTTTCCTAAGGGTATATTTTTGATTACTATATCCCTTTAAAAACACTTTCAAGTTTCACACTTTCTTTTTTAAGCCAGTAATAAAGTTTTTGAAAAGAAAATAAACTTAATTCAAATTTTAGAGAATATTGTTAAGGAGATGAAAAAAAAATGTTGGTCGTCTTATATTTATAATCGAGATTTAAAGTACATGATGTGTTGCCACATAAAAAGAAAAATTTTAATTATTTCTGACGGTTTTAGGACAGGGATTAAGATAATTTTTTTCTTATAATCTGGTTTGATGTAAGGAGTCATTTCCAGAGATGTTCACGTATGCCATTTTTGTGTGAAACTATTTTAGATTAGCATTATAAAATTGTTTCGCCAAAAACTTTCATTAACTCATTTATTGAAAAGAATGGATGTGTCAAAATTTAAGAAGATTTGGCGAGAAACGTAATTGGTCGGCGTCATTTACTTTTCATTTTTTGTATCGTGGGTATTTTGCCTTAGTTAAATGCATCGGATAAGATAAAATAAGATCATTTCTAAAGAATGAAAAATAAATTTAATTTGCTTCTTCTCAAATATTTCGACAGTTTTTACAATTAAACTTTCTAAAAATATAAATGACATTTTTCTTGAATTTAATTGAGTATAATTTGATTTTTGTTTCGAAGAATTTTATCTGTTAATTTTTAATAATTGAATTTCTGTTCCATAATTAATTTTGTTGGCATTAAATTGAAATAGAGTTAGTTAGACTGAGAACAGTTTTGTGAAAAATGTTAAGCAATCAAATTAAATGTGATTCTTGACTCTTAGAAGTTTGCGAAGAGGAATATTTTTTGCTGTGTGTGTGGCATTTTATTTTAATGCCAAGATATACCAAGAAAAATGGTTAACGCGTGACTTGCTATTTAAATTTAGTAGAAATTAATTTAACAATCACTTAATTCATCAACAAAGGTACTAAGAGTCCATAGAAATGAAGATTTGACTGTTATATTTTTATATAAAATGAATGTGTTTGGATGTTATCGGTGTATCATCTATTTGACACGTGACATATGCTCTATCATTTACACAAAATCATACTACTGCCATAGACAATGGATTTCACAGTATTTTTTAACAACTAATATATGGTAATAAACTCCTTATTAGAATAGATATTATACATTTCTGGAAATTTTAAGCTTTGATAAATATGTTCAAATTTGAAAACTTGTCAAAAATAACTCATTGTTGTAAATATAAAGAATTATAATTTATCCATCGTAATAGGCTACATATAAGTTTTAACATTCTTTATTGGTATGTACTATCTGATATTAATAATTTTACTCTAATTCACTTAAATTTCCATATTATTAAATTTCCATATGATATTAATAATTTTACTCTAATTCACTTAAATTTCCATATTATTAAATTCCACAATCAAAATCATTAATATTCACTCATAAATTCACTATATTTCGTGTAACTACTAAATGTTTTTAAACCTTTCTTTTCCAAAAAAAGTATATACAATGTAACTGTCATGCAGACTTCGAAATCAGAAATCAAATGTGGGAAATACATATACACTTTCTGAAAATGCATAAATTTTCAAGGATATCCATAAAATTGAATTATAAGAATGCGCTATTGCTATCAAAACATTCGCATGAAAAATTATTTAATTTTATTTAACATAAGAAATAATATTTTTATATAGCTATTGCATTGTTATTCAACAGATTCGATATAACCTTTCAAATAAATTTTAATCGATTTAATATCATTTGAAAAGAATATAAAATATTTATATTTTTTTCTCATAAATTTAAATAATTTTTATATTTATTTTACGTACATAAATATATTTTTCTCATAATTCAGTGCAAATACTTCCTGATATATACAATATTTTTCATGAATTATAAACTTTTTAATTAGTAGGGTGTTCATAATTATATATATATGTGTGTGTGTGTGTGTTACGGCCACTTCTCGCATTGGCCGGGGCGTGTGGCCAACGTCCGGTGTACTGGAAATGAATAGCGTATACGTGACTTTGGCCAGCCACTTCCCGAAATGCCCGGAACTCTATGGTCAATGTTCCATGTGCTAAAAGCAATCCTATTCGGTAGGGGGCGCAGCTGTCAATTCTGGGGTTATGACAGCCTGCACATTTTAGCAAGGATACTGTGTTATACTTTCAGTGTATCTTCATCTATGTATCGAATAACAAATCTGCAACGCGTAATTTGCTTACGGGACCATCAACTGAATAGTTTCAATTTCGGATTTGTGTGCTTTTCCCGGATAGATAAGCCCTGTCAATATTCGTTTGTTTTTTGTTATACTATGGATCAAACTCAGTTTCAAGAATTTGTACATGCTTTCCAAGCACAGCAACTACATTGTTTTGTATAATTTCTCCTAACTCAAACTTCCAATGGCACTAAGTGGTGCCCAGTGCCAAAGAACTGTTCAATCATCCATAAATCCAATTTTACTTCAATCATTTGAAAACTTCAATTCTAAAGAATGAGTCATTTAAATGTAAACGATTTGAAAATTTTCTTGGTGTAAAAACAACTAAAAGCAATCAAAGAATCTTAAGCTCATATGATTCTTAATGCTTTAAGGATCATTGTTCCCAAATGGGAACATCATATTTGTAAAATTACAGAAATTTTAACTTTATTAATTGAACTTAACTAATATTTTAACGCATCAAATAATTTTTTTGAAATAAAATGGAGTGCTGATCTTACTTTGCTTATTCACAAAATATGCAAAGAAATATTTTCCGATGAAACAGATATGTTATGTCATGTAATTTTTTAAATTAATAAGTAAAATTTAATTGTTAAGGAAAATTTTCTGTGAAAAAGAATAGATATCTGAATAGAAAATGGGTATTTTCTAAAGTAATTAATAACTAATTAAACATTTTGTGCTGTAAAAATAATTTCTCTTTCTTTAAACATAAGATTTAAAGATTCATGGAAATAGCCATCACCACTATGGGAACACCCTCTAAATCTATTAATTTCTTAAATGCAAGCACATGCTTTTTTCTTAAATGCAAGCAAGTGCCAATGGAGACCTCGAAAAGTCCAGATCAGTTGTCTGACAATAAAATTGCAAACAAATTCTGTGTAGTATGTCAACAAGAGTGTAGTTCAGCTAATTCTTGTGGATACTGCGGAAAGGTTGTGCACGCAATTGGTGGAATAAGTAATGAAGCTGTCGAAGTAGGAAAAACCTGTAGGCTGTGTTATAATAAACAAGAAATCGCTAATAAGAAGTCAGCTGCCCATGCTAGTTAACAAACTAGCATGGGCAGTTTGTAAGCTCAATGTATCAAGATGCTAAAAATTTCAGATGCAAATTATCCATCAGTGAAAGTTGGAAATAATGTACACATTTGCATACCAGATATTGACAGTGGTCACGGTAATTCGCAAAGCGTCCTTGCAGCTGTCATGAACAACGAAGGCACTTTTAAAAAGCTAGAATTAGAACATCGTATTCTCAAACAACTGTTCTCCAGAAGTAAGTTTACCATTTTGCAAGAGAAACTACTTACATTGGCAACCGTGGGCACAGAGAAAAAATCATAACGAACCGTTGCTTCTTCGCAATCGCTGACTGATGGCCACGGCTACACTTGATGCAGTTGCACTACCAAGTGCTCAACAAATCACTGCAGGTTTAAAATTAACAAACTGTCGAAATGTCACTTGTTTAAACAAGAGATTATACTGATAATTTTCTCTAATAAACTAATTCAGTAGGCAATATGATTATCTTTTCGTTTGTTCTCTTCAAGGGAGAGGAAATTTTCATAAAAGACCACAAAGGATCTGGTACTGTAAGATCCTTGCCCACTAAAATTTCTCCCTTCAGACTACAGCTGACCCAGGGTCACCGTGCATCCTTGGACTTTGTTCCGAAGGATGATTCTAGACGCCTAAGAGGGGTGAATTCGTCAGAAAACTTTTCTGTAGCAGCTATAAAGTGATAATAATTAGCATTACGGTATACAAACACCCTAAATTTGCTCATGACCTTTTTTTCTGATTTTGGCCGATCACCCGATCCCATTTCGTGAATTGGCAGGCCTAATCACGAAATCAAAGAAAGATCGGACACTGGCCGGACAACTCGGGAACCGGGTGAACTTCGGGCTTTGGTCGTAGCACACACACACAATATATATGTATATATATATATATATATATGTATATATATATGTATGTATATATATATATATATATATATATATATATATATATGAATGAATGAGATATATTTTATTAAATAAATTTGCTTATATACTTCTGTATTATCTCATTGGAGGAAGAATATTTAAAAATTAGTGAAATTAGCTTTTAATTTTTACCTCGAAATATCTTCCGTGTAAATCGTTACCTCTAAAGGTGACATGTCGAATCCAGGGGTTTTCTTCTTGATTTCTGGTTATAAATTACGAAGGAGCACCCACTTTGAGAGTCACAATGACATGCCTATTTTACACCCTACTATATAAAGATGTAATATTATAATGTGTACACAAATTATTAATTCCTAGTATTTCAGTATGCGCAATTAGAAAGAAATACGTGTTTTAACTCTCTAGTCCAGTTTTATTTTTATTTATTTAAATAATTTGTTGATTTTAATGTTATTTTATTGCCATAAACGCTTTACTAAAACAATTTTAATTCATTATATTTCTACACAACAGTAATAATATAAAATAAATTTTCTGTATATTTCGAGATATTTTTTAATTATTAAATTTCATATAACTTATTAATACTAAATTAATTTTAAATAATAATACAATTAGTTTTTGTCATTTTACTTTATTTTTATTGTAAATATGTTTATATAGATGGAATAAAATTGACATTTCCAGTTGACATCCATCTTTGGTATTTGATTTTTTTAATAAACTTTTTTGTTTTACTGAGTTGAGCAAATTGATTTTCATAACAAGATAAAAAAATTAATTAAAATGAATAAATTGCTAGTATCTAGATGTAAGAAAAAGCTATGAGCAAAGTGAGTGGAGTAGAAATTGTCAAAAATCGAAAAATAAAATTACTTTTTTCGTAAAGAATAACATTGTTTTTTTCACATTAATTAAAATTTTGACATCGGTGTTAGGATTAATTTTTTCAACGTTTCATATCCGTTCACAAAATTGGTTTCTTCGGCGATTTTTCTACATAAATTTAATTTAAGAAAAATAATATTTAGAAGGAAAAATGTGTCAGAAAAAAACAAATGGAAAGTTAAATATTATAAAAGGAGTCTTTTTGCATTAATTTTTATAAAACTAAATAAGAAGTGAATATTACAATATTATTGTTTCTTAAAGGAGAAAATGGTACTTTTTACGAGAAATAATTTTTAAGATGAGTATAAGTGATTTTTTAAACATTTAAAATATTTATTTTTATCAAGAATATAGCAAAAATTCATATTTGAGTGCAATTTTTAATTGTAGAAATATTAAAATACTTATGAGTTTCATTTGAGGAACTTTTTTCTTAATATAGAAATCTAATTAAAACGTGTATTAATATTATTAAACATATTTTTTGTATATTTTAGAATTATTTTCCTGATTTTTTGTGGTAATTTTTGTTTGAAGAATTAAGCTAAGTAATAGGGATATTGTAATAATGATAATAAAATTGAATGTTCTTAAAATTTATTCATAATTCTAGATGGACTTGCTTATTTGATGTTTGTTTGAACATCATATTTACATATTATTACTAAATCACATATTAATATTTTATCCCTATCAACAAAACAGTTAAAATCATTAATAACATAAATACATAAGTTAATAATATTGGTTATGTTACTCATTATTAAAATAATGAAGTTATTGTTTCAAGCTTGATTGAGAAAAATTATGATTAGGAAAAGTTTAGGACTGCTAGAGGAAACTGAAATTTAAACAATAAATATTCTAACTATAATAATATAATAATAATGATATATAACATAAATAATTAATGATAGTGGTTTTATGAATGTGGTTATATAGTCAAAGTCTGAAATAAAAATGTATAATATCATTGATTTTAGAAACATGATTTAGAACATTTTGTTACACTTGGATAAAAAATATTTGTTGCTGATATTTTTTAATTTTTTCTTTTAAAAATCAGAATTTATTATCTTAATTCATATTGAATTACTTTTGAATTAACAAAATCTCAAAGTATGTACGTGCGTCATCATTTCAGTAACTGTAAAGCCATAAAAAATAAAGATAATAATAATGAATTACTAAAAAAGTTAGCGACAAAACTACAAAAAAAAAATGACAAAACTATCAACGTTTGCAAACATAGAACTGTTGCCTGTACCATACATAAGTTTTGGTACATTCTACTTTGAACTAACCTAGCATGTTTGAAAGAATGCATTTTACACTGCTGATTTTTGTTCCATTCCACACACACACACACACAAATTTCAGTGAATTTACTTAAAATTACATACCATAATTAAAAAAACAGTTTTAGTTAAAATTACATATGTAACAAAGAGATATATTAGGTATGTGCTTTTATTCCGAAGATGGAATGTTAAAGCACTCACAAAAATATTTATTTCTTGATCAAAGAAAATATTTGCAGAAAATAGCTTGAAATTTTAAGTTCACCCCTTCAGGCTGTTGAAGCAAACTTTTAATGCAATTCACTGCTGAGATTTTTGACTTCTGTCAGAAATTTAGTTCTAAATGCCTTTAGGAAATGTAAGTAAGAATTTTAAGAATCTTCACACTGTAGAATTACTAAAACATTTTTTTAAATCAAAGCTAGAATCTTTAGAAGTAACCAATCAGAATCGTGGGCTGAATTTGCATTAGAAAATGGAGTTAACTGTATTCTAAAGGAAAGTTAATTATTGGAAGGATTTGGTAAAATACAGTCCCTTACTATCCATTTGTGACGTCATTAGTTTTTGTTTAAAAATCCTTGGTAAGTAAGTATGCGTGGGTATAGTACAGTTTTAAGCATTCCAACTTGTGAAAGTTAATTATAAAATAATGCCTGATCATGTCAGAAATATTTTAATAAAAACAATAAAGAAAATAATTATATTGTTGAATTAAATTATATAAGTATACGTAAATATTATTATATGACTAAAATTTATACTCAAAGTAGTTTCAGTGAAAATAACAATTGGGAAATTTGTAATTTAGTTACTTTTATTCAGATTCTTTTTAACATGCAAAACAGCATCGTCTGGACTCAAGAATTTTTTTTATAAAAATGTTTGATGTCAGACTATAAAATAACTTGTTTTATGCTAATGAATAATAAAATGAAATATGATGCTATGATTAATATTTCTTTTATAGATGAGTTTAGGTTTAAATTCTTCAAAAATAGCTGAAGAGATGACCATTATTTTTCTTCTTTTCGTGGCATAAAATTGTCTGTGGTTGTTTGCTAAAAATTCAATATTAGATAACAACAATCCAATGCAGCTTTCGTGTGAGACAAAAGAGCATGAAATCTTCAAATTAAAATCTTAAAACATTTCCTCAACTTCGAAAATGTTCTGTAATTCATGAAATAATAGAGAAACATTTAGAATTTATTAAAAATAAACAAAATTTTTTTGAGTTTGGATAACAGAGAAAATAATTTACATAAATATCCATTTTTCTAAGAGTGCAAAACTTTACTAGAAACATTTCTAGAAAAAATTTCGAGTTTATGTATATTTATAAATAAATAATTTCTAAATGTTTTTTTCTAATATGAAGAACCATTTTTTAAGATAAGTTGCTATCTCTAAATGTAAATGCTTATTTCTTTAAAACCTCTATAACCAATATTTTATTTATAAATCGTCAAAAATTTCTGATTATTTATTGATAATTTTTCTAAATGTTTCTGTAAGTAAAATTTAGCATTTTCATACTTTTGAATAACATTAAAACATTTAAAAAGCAGCCCAATTCATTAAACTAAAAACAGTACAATTATCATAATAATTTCATATTACTGAAATAAAAACATATATATTCCAAAATTTTGAAAAGCGCAATTTCGTAAAAAATGGTTAGGAAAAAAAAACTTTTATGTTAGTTCGTATCTCTTTATTTTTCATCTGATGAAATAAAAGATATTTTATCTTTATAAATTAGAACTGAAAGCTTTCGGAAAAGCAAACAGCTTTTCTTTACACATTTATCTTCTATTTGGCTAAGAGACGTTTTTTTTTTTTTTCTTTTTTTTCCTTCCCTCCATTTGCGCCGGTTTTTGTGTAAATACAAGAGATGCGCCGTAATTGCAGATACGGTCCTGCGACCACTCTAATTTTTCCAAACTGCTTTAACGAGTGATCTAACGAGTCCCTCGGGAAAAAGTTAGTTATACTGAGTAAAAAACAATGGCTTTAGTTTCCCATTTAGAAAGCTCTAAGGCGTTAACAATTAAATATCCCCGCGCGGTTTTTAAGTCATGACAGTTGCCAACGAATTTTTATTAACTTTTTTTTTACATGAAAATCATAATAAACTTTCACTTCTTCATTCAGAATCTAAGAAAAGAAGAAAAATAAAAATATATTCTTAACGTGAATATTGTAATCGTTTACTCATTTAAACAAACTAAAAATATTTAAAAAATTGTTCATTTAAATTTATTTTATGATTTTTCGTAAAATGAGATTGAATACTGATTATAGATTAATTGTTGGTAATTTAAGATCTCTAGAAACAAATTTGAAAAAAAATGAAATTAAATATATTTCAAAAGTATATGTTTTGATAACTATTTTTTAAATTATTTTGACAGGGATAACGGTAGTATATTGTGTTTATTTAAAAATTTTGCTTAAATGCAAGGAAAATACTTAAAAAAATGTTATGCCAATTAATGATTTAGATTATGTTTCTAATATCAAACAACAAAAAAGAGCTAGAGAATTTTTATGTATAATATTCTTAAAGAAAATATGAAATATACCAGAAAAATTTCAAGTCTTCTAAAAATTCGTTTTAAAAATCATGACAAACATTTCAGATAAAACTTAATTAACAATTCATATAAGATTTAGATATCGAAAACTAAATTGCAACTGCATGATAGATTGATATCTTAAAATAAAACTAAAGTTTGAAATTTACAAAATTCTAAATATTTTGGATATCAGCGGATGGCTGAGTGGTTAGCGTTCTAGACTAAGCTCTTGGTCACAGGTTCGTATCCCGGTTCCTTTTCTCGGTTTGTGCATGGATGTTCCTTTTTTTTTCTCTTTCTCTTTGTGTTTTCTTGTCCTTTCTTCTAAGATGAATAACGAATGTGGCTCATCCTATAAACAAGTTTGTGGTGGAATGTCGTGGAAAGTGTTACTCACCTTCGTGACTTAGTTTAAAAGTGCTCACCTGATAAAGATAAATGAGTAGATGTTTCTGGCATTTTTGTGGCGAAGGATTAGTCAGTCAGTGCTCTCGCCATTAGAAAAAGAATATGCAGAATTTCCAGAGGAGAAAATACAGTCTAATTGTTGTTGTTGTCGTGTGCCAGCCAGGTTGGCGATATGGAGTGTGCTCCTCCACTTTCCCAACTGAACCATATTTTGGTGTAGAGTCCGACCTCCTCAGTACACACATGCCATAGGGATCCGTTTATAGGGTAGGCAACCATTCACTCTATATTCATACAAGGAAGGGACAAAGAGAGTAGATAAAGAGAGAAAGTACATCCATGCCCGAACCGGGATCCGAACCCATGACCTCCCTATCCACAGTCAGACACGCTGACCACTAGACAAGTTGGGCGGCTACAGTCTAATTCATACATACATTAATAATTAACAGGTACATCCGAAACGAAGAAATGAGTTTTATCAAATCATTTATAGTATATTTTTATCTAAATATGATTGAAATTTTGTAACAAAGATGATTTCAAAAACACTTTCTTTCTATTTAGTTTGAATTACATAATTCTATAGTGCTAATAACTTGTTTCAATCACCCTTTATCAATATCGATACATCAGATAAACCAAATATTTAAGGCTGAATATATGGGAGAATAAATGCAAATGCTTATCTGATCCCAGTCGAACACGTGATTGATAGTTAATATATCAATCATCACTCATTAGCGTATTATTGATAATTTAACTATATTAGGTATCGCATCATGCGCAATTGGCAATGATTGTCTTATAAATTAATATTCATCTTCTTTGTTGCATGAAATTTTCTCTCATTTGACTAATTTAATAAATTTTATTCAAAAAACAAATAAATCAGGTGTTTTTTTTTAAATAAAATATTCATGCAAATGTTTTTTTTGTGTTGTTTTACGATAATGTAATGAGTTTCCATTTAGTTATTTCAATTAGAATTGGTACAATGCCATGCATTTCTTAAATAATGAAAGAAAATTTCTGTTTTGAATCTATACATGTTACTTATCTAATAAAATCTGTTAGCTGATAGCTCACATAACATGTAATGTATATTTTGTATCTTAAAACATCTAAAATTTCCACTATTGTTCATCATTTAGAGACTCGAAAAACAGGTAGTTAAATTATCTGTGACCGGCCGACCGATGGCCGCTCCTGATACCTGAGCTGTGGATCCCGGGTTCGAATGATACATTAGTTAATATGATAAAAACTGAATGTTCTTGGGTGTAAAATTCATTAATGTAAGTATTTCCTGACATTTTTATTAAAACAACTGTACAAAATTATATTTTGTATGAACTGAATTTTAAAGTTAATCAGCTCTTCAAATTCAACATAGCAACATGAAGATTTATTTAAATACGATGTATGTTTATCAATGCATGTTTAATTGTATCCATTAATTTATAAAACCACCGACCGATGGCTTAGTGGTTAGCGTTTCTGACTCCTGAACTGCGGGTTCTGGGTTCGAATCACAGTTCGGGCAAGGATGTTAGTTTCCTTCTCTATTCTCTATGTGTTTCTCTGTCCTTTCTTCTGTGATGATTTATAAATGTGGCTCACCCTATAAAACGTGTTTGTAGTGGTATGGCGTGGGCAACGCTACTCACCTCCGTGACTTGGTTCACAGGGGCCTGCTGGGTAATCACAAATGAATAGCAATTTCTGGCCTTGTTGTGGCATAGGGTTCGTCACCCAAGTGCCCACCGTTGGAAAATAAATGACCAGTGCCCTTAACGTCAATTATAAATTTGTAAGCTTGACTGCTTCTACACAGATATTCGTTCAAAATTTAATTAAACGTGTGCAATCCAGTGAAATATTTCTCGTGAACAATAACGCCCTGCAGCAAAGTAACAGACGTAGTTTATTCTGAAGGCAAAAGTATTTTTATAATCTAAAGTAAAAACACAGGATAAATAAAGAATAATGAATTAGTGTTGAAATTAAGTAGCATGATTAAATAAACGCAAAATACTGTAATATGCATATGCAATTGCATCCCTTGAATTTGCTCCAGAAAAAAAAATTCTCGGGCAACATTTCAATTTTTTTCATTTTACATGTTTGTTGCAATGATTCATTGGCGACTTTGGCGAGAAAAGGGAGAGCAATAACTAGTTTTTTTGTAGCTATTTGACGGAGATGCAGGGAATTACAACCCATTAGCTTTCCTCTTAATGAAATATACAGTATGTTTACTGTTTACCCTCAAAATTGCGCCATTTATAGTAAATGCTCTCATTGCTTTGTATTATGAACACCGTAAACGGGACACATGAATTTCATTTATTTATTTTTTTTTCAAACCGGTGGACTGGCAACTCTCTGTCCTAGGTTTTCCCATCAGGCAAAAGAGAAATTTAATGTTTTGACAATGCGAAAAGCGATCATAAAGAGACTACCGCACGTTCAAAAATGCTTTGCCACGTTTATCATAAAAAGTGCATTATGCTGTGCTATAAAGCCTATGCGGAAAAACGCTTCAAGATTTTTATTAAAATATCACTCTTCATAACTTTGCAGGGGAGGGGTAATTTACATTTTTCTCTTGGTTTCCCGGGGAGGGTCAATCAATTTTCTCTGGCGGAGTAAGTCATAAAAGAATTTTTTTTCAAGGGTATATTATTATTCTTTAAATTCTTTTAATACTGAGCTAAATTGAAAACTTAATTTTTGGGTGGCATGTTTTCGTTAAAATTTCTTTCAACATAGTTTAGTCACTTTTCACATATGAAAGTTTTTTGATGGAAAAATACGCTGAACAAGCTTCTAGAAAGGAAAATATTAATGTTTTCTTATTAAAGTTTAAATAAGATTAACATCATGGGGAAAATTTAATTTATATTTTAATAAAGGTAAACATTAAGTTTGCAAAGTTTCATATTATTAAAGGTATATTAATTAAATAATATATTTTTAAAGTAAAAAAAAACAATAACTTTTTTCGAGAACAAAAGCGTCAAATTGTTCTTATTTTCTTTTAAAAAAGTTTGTTTTATATTAAATACTTATAAATAAAAAATGATTATATTATCGAGAATCTGCTTGAAATATATAAAAAATTCGGACTGAAAAAAAAAAACTATTAATTTCAACAAGAATATTTTTCTCATTTGAGATTTACTAAATTATGACGGCTTAAAAAATTAATTATTCTTTGCACAAAAAATGAAATAGTTAATTTTACTTAAAAATAATGTTTGATATCCAATAGTTCACTAGCAGAATGCATGTATAGATAAAGATTTTAGTGTTTCTGTGAGGAAATTAATAGAAAAACGAAATTTAGACATATATATATAATTACTGTTTGAGAAATTTTATTTCAAATAACATTAAGAAAAATAGGTTAAGTGTACAATACGTAAAACAATAAGAGTTTTGCCCCTTTTCAAAATTAGTTTTTTACAAATAAGGTGTAATTAACACTGATGCAGTATTAGTTTTAGCCATTTTGTGTACAATAAAATATTCTGTAATACATTATTTTAGATTTTTACTATTTTAAAACATGCTTGAGTACTAATTACTTTGGCGACACTGATATATATGTGTAGATTTTGCTGGAATTCAGAAGTAGCTATGGTAAATATGTAAGAATTAGTTGTTGTCAGAATTCCTCTAATGCAAAAGTCTCAAATCTTAATATTTAATTGAAAATTTTAGCAAATCTTTTACGTTGTTTAAAATAAATGTGCTGGGCATTTGAAGAAAGATCTTATTGTGAAGAAGAAGTTAACACTTTTTTTCTATTATTTTTGTAAGTTCGAAAAAAAATTATTTCTGCCACTCTTTGAAAATATGCATAAACTTTATAAATACTATTATTTTTAATTCAATAATTTAGAAAGTAAAAGAACACCCACACTCTATAGTAGTCAACGATTCTGAGTGCGGATAGGAAGGTCCTGGGATCCAATATCGTTTCGAGCATGAATATGCTTTTTTTCTCTCACCTGTCTTTGTCTTTCCCTTGTATAAATGAGTTTTGAATCGTTGTCTACTTTATAAACGAGTACCTATGGCATGTGTGTACTGAGGAAGTGGGACTCTACACCAAATTACAGTTCAATTGGAAAAGGGGAGCTTGTACTTCCTATAACCAACCTAGCTGGTAGAAGACAACAACAAGAAAATAAAGGGACCAATATATGAGAAATTATATTAAATTTGGGGTAAAGGATATTTAAAATTTTGAGCACCTTAGATAAAATTTTAAAGGATTAACATGGATTGGAGCTATGATTTTGAGAAATTGGAATATTAAATAACTTATATAATAAATGAAAGTTAATTTACAAAAATGATTAAATATAATAAAAATCAAGGTAATTTTATTAACATTTATATGCAATTATATGCTGTGAACATTTATATGCAATAAAATAATTATATGTTTCGTATGATTATCATTTTTGAAGTTTAGCTACTAAATAAATAAATGCATAATATATTTTTATAATATACGTGATAAATGGATACATTTATCCCACCCTGCAAGTTAATGGTGAAATAAAAATGAGAAATAATGTAATTTAATCATAAAAAAAAGTAATAAAAGTTTAAGAAAAATAATAAAAAGCTCAATATATTTTATATTCTTCTCATTATTCATCTTCTTGATACATTAATTTTTAACATTTCAATTTTAATTTTGAGCTTTTAACTCGAAAAGATTTTGTGGGGATATATTTTTTTCAGGCAGCGGGCATTTGGGTGACAAACCCCATGCCACAACAAGTTCAGAAACTGGTACTCATTTGTCGTTACCCAGCTGGCACCTGTGAACCATGTCATGGAGGTGAGTAGAATTGCCAGAGCCATGCCACCACAAACCCGTTTATAGGATGGACAATATTCATACAACATCACAGAATAAGGGATAGAGAAACACGGAGAGAACAGAAAAAGAGAATAACATCCATGCCCGAAACGTGATTCGAACCTGGGACCCACAGTTCAGGAGTCAGGAACGCTGACCATTTTTTTCTGGAGATATAAGTTGATAAAATTTCAAATGAACAAACTAAATTTTAATGAAAAGATAATAAAGATATGTTTGACTCAAATTAATAATAAAATATAATATATTTTTTTAATTTATAACATATTTTATGAGTTATTAACTTTATTATTAGTTTTATTAGTAGTATTAAAGTAAAAACAAGTTATTTTACTTTTTGCTTATTTTTTGAAGTGAAAAGTTCTATATATATATATATATAAACATATATATATGTATATGTATATATATATATATATATATATATATATATATATATATATATATATATATATATATATATATATATATATATATATATATATATAAATAAATATATATATAATAAAACGAATATATATATAATATATAATGAAAAGAAAATATAATAATTCTGAATCCAATCTGAATAAAGCTCTTATAAAATTTAAGTTCATTGATTTAAAAAAAAAAACATCTTAAAAACATTAAACCAATGCTTAGAAGCTTAATTGTATATAGTGCCCCAAAAGAACACTAAAAAATTCGTATGATGGAGGTTCACTGCTCTTATTTATTTTTTTTTTCGATGATCAGAATTTCTTGATATTCTGGTATGTATGTTTATTAGATTTCATTCAAATTTCATAGGTAATTATATAAATGGGAATAATTTGCTCTCCTGTCAAAAAATGTTTGTTTCTATTTATTTTTACATTTGCAAAACAATTTTATGTCCTTCATTACTGTCATAGTGGAATATTCGTAGTTATAAATTATGAATATTATGTACTATGCTTCTACTGAGCCTCAAATATACACGAAATTTAATGGTGGCCATGAATAAAAATATGTTTACAAGCTACCAACTATAAAATACAAGCAGTAGTTTGACGCAAATAATAATGAATTAGTAATAAATTTAGAAAGAAAAGTAGTTCCGTAAAACCTTTGTGATACATTTATTAACAGCATGAAATGCATAATATTGTGTGTATAATTACTTATTATATGAATGTTTAATTTTGAAAACTGTAGTTATGTGTAAATTTAATACAGGAAATTATATTATAATTATGATATTTTAATATTATAGTTATTATAATAATAATTCTTAAATTTATAAAAAACGATTTTTTCTTGTTATCTTTTTTTTAAATTTTCAATTATTCAGTGATTTTCGAATTTTCTGTAAAATATTAAAATTTTATTGTAAATTTGACATTACTGTTATTATTTATGTCATGATTTTAATTTTTTTAAATACATTATATTTCTATAACTTGTTGTTACATTTCATGCTCATATGTTCACAATACAGAAACAAAATTGCCCCTTTAAAGCACATCTAATGTTAAGACAACAAGTTATTTTTTCTTACTATTACTTAATGTTCTATCAGTTTTAATTGCTATTAACCGTAACATATTATTTGATGCAATTCTGTATTTGAAATATATTTATCAACATATGTGAGATTACATGAAATAAATGAAAATTTCATAGCAATTCATTTTATGCTTTTGATTTGATAAAAAACTGAATTCTGGTGCATTGAAAAATATGTTTATACGTATTAAAATGTAAATATTTTACTTGAGCAGAATGAAATGTTCAATCATTGTAAATGGAAATAACTGTTTTTGTTCAATCGTTATAAATGGAAAATTGTTCTACTGTTATAAATGGAAAATGCACTAAGATTGTTGCGCTAGTTGATGCAATTAAGCTATAAAACACAAGTAATTTCATTCACATTGATTGTATGATTTTAATTAAAAAGTCACACATTTTCGTTTTATATTACTTCAAAGAAATATATGAAAGAATGATATTCAAATTGAAATATCGATGTGTATTTATACTAATGTTGTATATTTTAGTTAAGTACCTGTGTCATCATAGGCCTCATGAGATTGAAAAAATTATAATGGTTGAAAGCAAGCATATGTTCTATTGTAGTTAAAATAATATCAATATTAACAAAAAATTTAATATTTTAAGGATTTTTAGTTCTGATGATAAGAAGTATTCATCAATATATTATAAAAAATCCCACTGAATTTGCACTTTTGACCACATTAAGTTATAAAATGATTTCTATAAAAAATTTTTATTCTTGATTTGGAAAAAAAAATTGACTAGTTTGTCATATAGCATTTTCATTGCAATTTTTTATTCACACATTGATTTAATAATTTTATAGTATACTGCAGCCACCCAACTTGTCTAGTGGTCAGCGTCCTGACTGTGGATAGGGAGGTCTTTGGTTCGAATCTCGGTTTGGGCATGAATGTACTTTTTTCTCTCTCTATCTATCCTGTCTTTGTCCTTTCCTTGTATGAATGAGTTGTGAATGGTTGGCTACCCTATAAACGGGTACCTGTAGCATGTGTGTACTGAGAAAGTCGGATTTCACACCTAAAGTATGGTTCAGATGGAAAAGTGGAGCATCGCACCCCATAATACCAGCCAAGCTGGCACACGACAACAACAACAACATAATGCACTGCATGTAATTTAAAAATCCAGAAATACGATAAATTTTTAAATAAATACTTTTAGTTTGTTTATATATATAAACATACTCACACACACACATGCATATATAAATATGCATACACGCATATTTTGGTAAATCTTTAAATAAAATTGAATTTCTTAAATACCTGGAGCAGATATTAAGTAAAAGAATAAAAATACTTTCTGTAAAATTGTACTAAGAATTCAATACAGTTTTATACTTCTGGATTCCGTTATAAAATATATTTAATGTCTTTCTGTTTCCAACACTTTAAAAAAATACTTTCCTACATTTAAAAGAAGTAAGAAAACATTGAAAATAAATACATAGAATATAAAAAGAAAAAAATTACCTTTTGATAAAAGATCAAAAATGTTTATTTTTTGTATAAAAACGAAACAATTCCCAATGATCCGTTAAGAGGCACGTTCCACTGTAGATTTTAACCTAAGGTTCATAAAATCAAACTCTAAACTATACCATAATCGAATTATCATCATAGTTTGGATCGTTAGGTTTGACCCGAGTACCGCCATAAAAAGTAATTACTTCGAATTCTCAAACTCTTTTTTTCGCAGTCTGTACCTTGATAAACAGAATTCAGCCCGAAACATGGAATAAAAAAATATTCTTTAATCGCTTTACTTTCGAGTCTAGCTTGTTTTCTGAACGACTTCTAAAAGAAATTATAATCGTTTTCTAAACTCGTAAAGTTTTTTTCGATAACAGTAAATATAAAACGCGATTTAAATAATCCAATAGAATTATTTCTCTCTGATATTTGAATTGAAATGAAAAAAAAATTAATTATATAATGTTATAAATGTGATACCAGAGGATTTAAAACTCATATTATATTTCTTCGTATTTGCTGTTTTAAATTTTATTTCTAAGAGCTTTGAAGACTTTAAAAAATTCAAAGTATTACATTAAATTTTATGATTATGTATTTTAGAAGCATTACAAATAATATATATATATATATATATATATATATATATATATATATATATATATATATATATATATATATATATATATATATATATATATATATATATATATATATATATAGCAAGATTAGAAGTATCATAAGCGAAAAACGAAAGATACAAGAATAGATATAGAATTGAAAAGTATACAAGAATATAGTTAAACACTTATGCTTATAACAATACATTCAGCGCAAAAGCAGCTTAAATAGAATTACTAAAATATTTATAATAAATACTAAATTTATTTATAATTTATATATTATAAATTAAATTATTTATAATAAATGATAAATACTAAAATAAAATAAAAATAGAATTAATAAAATATATATAATAAACTTAAAATGAAAAAATTAAGTTCATGAATAAAAAAAATAAATTATTATAAATGTAAATGTATTATTCTCCATCAAGTATTTGGTTATTAATGTCCAACTAGTATTTGATTATATAATAAAATTTATTTTTTCGTGTTTTAGTTCACTGTCTTAAATGTAAGGGCTTCGAATTACGTTTGTAATTTGTTGTTAAGTAAGATAATTTTTTTTGAGATTTTAATGTTACTAAAATATGTTCATAAAATAAGCTACATCGACATGCAATACTATTACATGTAATATGTAATATAGTTTTTAACAGATAGAATAATATTATACTTCAGTTTGCAATGTTTCATGATCGAGATGAAACATTTTTGACTATGAAGTGAAGAGGTTCTAATAAAAATAATTTGTCATGTATACCAAGATTGCATTAGTTCTGTAACATACATTTTAGACAATGTTCTCCTTTGTATAACATATCCGAACTCCAAACTGGAACAGAAGACGAAGTCGCTATTGAATGTTGCATGACAAAAGTATGATATCTTAATTAAGGCGGACACGACGGCCATGATGCGTTATTCCCAAGTGGTGTAGTTACCATGTAAAAACGAGCCAAGGAATTCGCTCTGTCTCAATTATGAGTTTTGTACTAGAATTAACATGCAGACAGTGATAAAAAAACAAAAATTCGGACTTATACATTTTTGATTAGACGAGCCCCGATCTGATTACGCATATGGGAAAGGGGAGGGGAAGAATGGAAGAAAAAAACATAGAAAATGTTTCCAGAAATGGAAGTTCCATTTGTCATGCACACTGAATATTTAATCCCAGAATTCCATTCGCACGTACGCGTCAGCCAATCAGAATCTAAATTTTGGCATATTTTCATCAGTGTAGCGTAAAAGGGGGATCACTTCGAGTGTGATAGTTGAAAACATTGACGAAATGCAATTACTGAGAAAAAACACGTTTTTAATAATGATCTGGAGGAGGAAAGAATTATAAAATGTAATAAGGAAAATCTGAAGTACGATTGCTCAGTGTCTCCACATGTAAAAGAATTTTTCAAAATTGGTGGTCTCTATGGTAACAGACTTTAAAAAAAAAGCCCTTAATTGGCTGAGATTGCTTTCTGATTTGACGATGATGGATATTTGCGTTTGGGGAGAACTGATTTGCTATTTTTGTTCTTAAGTTTCGGCGCGCTGGCTTATGGACTGATAAAGAGATTATTCCTCCAACTTATTCAAAACGAGGAAATAATTCAAAGGAGTCTGGAGTATAAACAACTTATTTATTTTATTCACATATTTAATTCATTCTGTAAGTTTTTATTATAATAATGTGAAAAGCCTTTTGGGGCTTGTAAGAATTTCTCGATAATGATCAACTTCTTATCAATGTCTTTTTGTAAAGAAATATTTTGAAAATGAATTTTGAATGCATTAATTTTTTTATTAAATAATATAGACATTTCTTAAAATGGTATTTGAATTAAATTGTAGTAATATATGCTTTGTAAAATGATTTCTTAAAATAATTAGAATCACAAAAAGACTTGCTACTTTCTATTCTGTACTTCCAAATAATTAAATCACATGAATCAAAGCATTGAATTCATAATATTTTAACAAAATATATTAAATTATCTTAATCAAAAATAATTTCAATGCATAATTCTGAGAACAAAAGTTTGAAATCTCTTAAATTTAAATAAAGCAGGAGTTAAACAATCATTTTTTTCTATTTACAATTTCTATTTTAGGATCAATTTTGTATTCTTTTCCTTCAATGATAACAAACACAGTCTATCAATTTAAAATATTAACTAAAATATCTATTGATCGTGGAAATTTAAATGGATTTCTGTGATTGGGGAATTTATGTAAAAAATATAATTTTTCACTCTATATAATCGAAAGGAATTTAAACATTTGTAATTATTGATAGTAAGTTAGATGTAAACTACTAATGGTCTGGCCATAAATGTAATGTCTATCTAAATTATATATATATATATATATATATATATATATATTATACATTGATTATTGATTGATGTGTTAGTTTAATAAACGCTTAAATTTAAAAAAATTTATTATAATAATTTTAATCTCTAATAAAATTAGATATATGGACAATTTCATTTTATTTAATGCAATGTTTGAGCATTAATAGAAAATTTAAAAAAAATTCAAAATTGGCAGTGAATATTTTTTATAAGAAATAACGTAATAATATATTATATGAAATTATATTAAAAAAACATATGAATGTAATAAAACAAACATTCTTTGTAAAAACTAAACAAAATTTCAGTGTTCAAAAAAAGCCGACATTTATTTAAAAATGGTTCTCTAAAATATATTAATATACTCCAAAACAAAATGCATTTATATTTAAATAGTACATTCTTCAAAATATATTTAAACTTTGCAATTCTAAAACTAAAAATATTTTTGCTATTCAATTAAATAACAGAAACTAATAAAATGATACTTTTTAGAGCTTTCAAATTTTACTATTTGATGACAGATAAGTTCAAGTTGTTTCTTTTATTACTTAGAAGACTTCAATCGTAACGTTGTATCTGTAGCAACATAATGATTATCTATTCGATTGAAATTTGATTTGGTTGAAACTATTTAATTATTAAAGCCAACAAATACTACGGTTATTTTAATACTCTAAATGATATTTTATTTCTCTCCTTCCCTGTTTCATTTCACAGACACATTTAAAAATTATATATTAAATGAAATAATTTTCACTTCTTTACAAAGAAATTTAAAGATCCCATTGTGGATTAAATACATACTTTTATCTTATAAAAAATAATAAATATCTGATGGATTCGGAATAGTTTTGTACAAATTTTTGTACAGGTTTGAAATATCTTTTTTCGGCTTGTTCGCTCTATCAGTGTTTAATATTAATCTTTCGTTGTGAATAAAAATACTTAATATCTTATTTTAGTTGAAATTTTAAGTGAGTAAAACTTTATTTAAATTAATTAACTTTTATTTGCTTGTTTTTTTTAATACTCAACATTTTCCGTAAAAATCCTTTTATTCTGCTATTCCTTACGACATATTTAGAATTTATTTAACATTTCTAAACTTCAATTAAGGATATACTTAAAACTTTTTTCATTCTATCATTAATGTCAATATATTAATTATTATCACAAAATAATTATTAATGAAAAAGTATTTGTACAAGAATAAAAGAGTTACATGAGAAATTTAATTTTAAAGTACGGAAAAATTAAAATTCTCTAAAATATTTCCACTTGGTTTTGTATCAATCAAATACAGATATTGAAACAAATAGTTGCACCGATTAAAATGGCAGAAACAAGTAGGAAAGGAAGAAAACAGACAGAAAGTCTATTTCTCTACTCCCTCCTTCCTTATCCTACAATTTTCCGGAAAAAGGGGAGACTTTGTCACTTAGAGCAAACACCGGAACTGGAGACTTCTATTGACAGTCTTCTAGATGGTGTCTTTGCCAGATGCAAGAAACTGGATGTCGACAAGTAGGGCATTTTTACACATACGCTGAGCTCAGGAAAGAGATCTGTATACGAGAGGAAGTCTAAAAGAAAAATAATGGAAATGGTAGAAACAATAAAAAAAGTTCTAAGTACGGAATTGTTTGATTTTGTCACGTTTTCAGAAATATTTTGGTAGAGGTTTTTTGTTTCAGTATTGTACTTAGTTCTGGAATGAGGGAGACAATTTTTGTGTCTTTCTTTTTTCCTTTAACAAATTGGTCAAATTTTTTGAAAGTAAAAAGTTTTATTATCCACATCTCCATTATAAAACCGAAGGGACTCTTTTCTTTCGCCAAGCCCTTGTTAGAGTTCTAGGAGGCAGACTGTTCAGGCGGTAACTGGGCAATGAAGCGGAGGCTCTTCAACAGCTGAGTAAGGTTTTTAAGGAGTTTTGTCCCAATTTTTAGAAAGATGCTTCAACCGGTAAAGAAAAATATCTTGCTCTAACATGATTTTCTTTCCTTTTTTGTAAAGAAAGAGTTTGTTGGTGGGAAAAAGTTCTTTGCATGGGTGATATCATGTTTTCATACTTTTTTTTCTATAAAATGTTTTAACTCTACAATAACTTTTAGTTTGAAGAATTTACTTTTTGCGAAGAGTTGATAGTAGAAAAAATTGCTTTTTCCAGATGTTGAAAAAGTACAAAGTAATCTAGAAAAAGGAATTGAATGAACTTTTCGTATTTTAATATGTATCAGCAACTTTTTTTTGTATAATTTCAATTAGAAAAACGTTTTTATAAAATGAAATTGTGCAGTTTTGTTTTCAACATAAAATTACAATAGCTTTCATTCAAGTTCACGATGTTTAATAAAATATGATATACAAAATATAGTGTTTCATAAAAAATTCATTTTAGATTTTTAATTTAAGCTTTAAAATAAAGATGCTTTTTTAAAGCTGTAAGTATAAAAAGAAAACTAATGTAAATTTCTTGTAAAATAGGAATTCTGCATTTAAAAGTAATCTCATTAAACAGTGATTAATTTTAGTACTCAATTAAACAGAAGACATAATTGCTTTTTTCAATCTAAGAGAAAGTCGTAATTGGTTAAAAGTGACTTATTTATTATTATGATAACCTATAGCTTGACTCTGATTAGAAATTTTCAGCCAAATATTTCATGACCAAATTTTTGAATCTAATAAGCCAAATTATTATTTTTTTCCATAAATATAACGATATATATATATCCAGAAATATAACGTGTGGTGAACGAATGTGCAGTATTCGATTCGCACTACAGAACTGCATGTGCGTAACTCTCCTTCTAGAACGAACTTTTCTTTCCGCACATGATTCCTGTGCTTATTATAATTTTATGTAAATATTTATTGTCACCAACAAATCAGAAGATATTCTTACCTGTATATATAGCCTGTTGGTTTTTACTCGCCAGATAGGCAGAGTGAGATGGCAAGTGTGTTGCTTGTCTGATTTTAGTTCGCAATAAAAGCCTATTGATTTTAATTATCCTGTATTTACTTGAGCACGCTAGTTATTCACTTCAATGGTGACCCGGACGTGGAAAAATGATGCACAGGTGAAAATCTTATTTCAATATACCTTTTTGTACGAATTTTTTCGTTAAAATTTCTTTTCGGTTGATTACAACTATTTTCTTATACGCAACTTGTATAAGTATTTTTCATATTACTTAGTTTTTCTGCTTTTTACATTTTTTGTCCATTGCTATTACTTGTTTTGTTACATTATGACTGCTCAGGAAAAGTCAGCAATTTCTGTTACGGATGGAAATTTTCCGCAGCCGGAACTTTCCCGTATCGCTTTTCGTCCACCGCCATTTTGGAAACAAAATCCCGAGTTGTGGTTTTGTCAACTGGAATCTTCATGCCAGACACAAAAATTAATACATAAACATTCTTGCCAGACACAAAAATGAATACATAAACTACATAATATCGAAACATGGTCCTCTCCCTATTTACTTCAATAGAGTTAAAAAAATCAAAGTCAACCTTTGCGTGTGTTATATCCAGGGTACATTAGACTACTGCCGACCAACTTGTCTAGTGGTTATCGTGCCTGACTACGGATAAGGAGGTCCTGGGTTCGAATCCTGGTTCGGGCATGGATGTACTTTCTCTATCTATCTATCCTGTCTTTGTCCTTTCCTTGTATGAATGATGTGTGAATGGTTGCCTATTTTATAAACGGGTACCTATGGCATGTGTGTACTGAGGAAGTCGGACTCAACACCAAAATATGGTTCAGTTGGAAAAGTGGAGCAGCGCACCGCATGTTGCCAGCCTAGCTGGCACACGACAATGAATGAATGAAGTAGTCTACTATCTTCTGAGCTGCTCCTTCACAAATCACCTACATTAAAAAAAACCTGCTAAGATGTCATTCATCTCTTTTCTAAAATATTTCATTTCTAGCTCTTTTTGGAAAAATTTTTTTTTCAGGCATTGTAAAACATCTGACTGTTCACGGATTGTATGCTTTTCTGCAGAACAAACAGCCAGAGATTTGAAAAGATCAAGCTCATCGGATTCTGATGTCACATAAGAAACTCATTCACTTATAAACAACGAACAATTTCAATATCATATAGATAATTCATTTTCCCATTATCTTACTCTTGATTCTATGCAAATGGTACACACCGTTAACGATAGTCTCTTTTAAGTTGTAAATAGCATTTTTATTTGTTTCCAATCATTTGTATATATAAGTATTATAACCAAGTGTTACATTTTTAAAATTTTCAATTATGCAATAATGCATCATACTTTCAGATTCCTTATGATTGCTCTATCTTGTACAAAAATAAATGTATTTCAACTTTCAGATATGTACTTAAAAAAAGGATGTATAAGCATCTTATTTTGTAAATAGTTTTTTTTTTAAATAAATTCGAGTGTTGGAGGGGCACCAAACCTATAACCAGCATGTTCATTACGGGGTATCATCTCACTGCTAAATGTCTGACACAAAAAAATATAAGATGAACAAGAATGTATTTAAGTCAAAACAGTTTAAGAAATTAAATAAAATAATTCATTCTTTGAACATTGCTGAATAATTACTAAATTTGGTCTGCCGAGTTAATAAGTAAACTATTATGGTTTTTAATTTGAGGAAATGATTACTTGGACGCTGTTATGACCAACTACAAATCTACCAACTACTAAACAACCATGGTCTAGAACCTACGGATCAAAATTTATTCCAACGAACAGGAGCCCATGACCAAGACATTATCTCTATGACATATCCATGCAGTTTTGTGATGTGTTTCTTGGTTTATTTTAATCTATGAGAATTCCGAGAAAATTACCACGTTTTGCAAAAGTGACCACAGAAAGAGAAACAAACCAAACTAAATTTGAGAGTCGAAATTTAATTTGAATAAAATAATTTCTGTAAAAAAAGTTGCTAATAAGAATGCCTTAATTGCATTTATCTACCAATATGTGTCATCATGAACTAATAAACATGCACCATTAATTTCACTCATTTATTTAATTAATAAAATTACATCTTAAATCAAAAGATAAAAATCTGCCTTCAATAACATTTTAAAATTTAAAATAAGAACAATCATTTTAAGATTAAAGACTTCAATTATTTTTAAAATTAAAGAATGTTGATATTTTAAGATAAAACACTTCTATAATAGTGAAGAAAGTAATAATCTTTTAGATTTAGTGGGACTTTTTTGTAATCGCACTAAATCTAAAAGAATCTTTTAGATTTAGTGGGATATTAGATAAGCAATCGAAATCCACATTATTCGTATTTTTTTATTCCAAACATTAAATAGCTAACTTGGGACTCCAAATCATTCTCCCTGTTTGAAATAAATGGGTTCTTGTAAGGTGAGGATAAATGATTTTTTATAACCAATGGGAGATACGGAGCTTCAGGTTCTTTTATTGCATTTGAATTTCTCCTATATGATATCGTAAATAAATAATAATGCTTCAAAGTTTTCACTCCTACTGTGGATACATATAATTTCCTTTTATACTTAAGAATATCTTGTTTGAATTTATTTCTATCTTGGGATAAGGCTATTTATATTGTTTAAAGTCTGAAATTTAAGTCATGCTTCATATTTTAATGTAAATTTATTAGTGTTTTAAATGATACTTTCAAATTATGGCTATAAAAAAGAAATTTCTCAAATCTTTTAGCTTGATACATTGTAGCAATGCATGCGATACGTTTAACATTCTTTCTTATAAATATTTTTAATGAATTTTATTCCATAATATGTTCTCATCTCAGAACGAATTTGAAAATTTTGTGTATGTGCTTTATCAAGTTAAATGTTATTTAAATTTACAAGAATGTAATTTTGTTTTGATGTGTGTTAAAAAAAACTCAATATTTAATTTGTAGTCAATGTATTTTGCTTAATTTACAGTTTCTCTTTTATTATAATTCATAAAATCTAATTATACACCTTGTATGAGTGTGTTATAAAGCAATTGTAAATAAAAATTATAAATTGAAGTAATTAACATTCACTCATTCTAAAATTGTTAACTTTCTACATTTAAGATAAATTTCTAATGAAATTAATAAATTAGATTAGGTTACTATAATATTCAGTTGAACAAAGCCACAAAATGTAATCTCCTGCCATACAACTTTAAATGATGTTGAAATAATGAAATAAATACATGATCTATAACCTCTTATTTGGGATGCCAAACCAGATGAATAGCATTGAATAACATATCGGTAATTTTTAACTTATATTGGCCTTTCAGCTAAATAATGTTGATTTTAGTTAGCGATTTTGAAACTTATTATTTCCTGAAATGGAAATAGTGCTTGGGCTCATCTAATTGCCCAAGACCCTATATTTGTTAAATCAATTAATAAATTTATATCATTTGAATTTTTTTTAAAATACCATTTTGTGGTAAAGCTACTAAGCACATATGAAATCAACAAACATTTATTGGAAAAATCTTAATCTCTAAAATTATCTCCTTATATTAGAGAAGTAAAATTTTATTTATAAATAATCGCATATTTACAGTAAATATGACTTGATTCATAAAGTTGGTCCATAGTTTTTTTTATATGGGTTTTCTTTGTATAAGTTAAATTAATTGCAATGAAGCTTTTCATACTGTCGTTGACTAATCTTACTGAAAAAAAATTCATGTGACATCATAAACGATTTTAAAGACATTTCTTTTCAAATTATATTGTCTATGACAAAGTTGTTTGCGCCAAGCTTTCAGAAAATATTTATACTTCTTGGTTTTAAGCCATTACTATAAATATATGAAATCTTTGATAAATAATCATTTCACTTCGAAGAAGATCATTCTAAATTAATGATTGGTAGAAAGTAAAAAAAATGATCTCTTAAGAACCTTGTATTTTGATAACGGTTTCCCAAATATATTTATATTGCGTAATTCCGTTTCTTTAAAAATTTCTCTTTCTTGATTATTTTTTGATGATGTGATTAAGAATGGGTTATATCAGAGACAACGGAAGGCTATACCTTAACGACATCCACGTTCTCAACTATCGCCAAGACTTCATCATCTGCTGAATATTCTTTTCTATAGCTGCATAAAGGGACGACAAAATGCCCCTTTATGACGCCAACAACGCCATTGGCAACTGGGTGTTTGCCTCCAAATGCACTTTTCATTAAGACCCTAGGTATTGAGTCGTAAAGGCAAAAGTTACGATCGGGGGCTAAGACTTTCCGGTCCCGAGACTTAAGGCAATGTTATGGTTGCAGTGAAGCCCCTTTTTACGATGTCGGAGAAAAGCACTAATTTTCAAAGGAATAATATTGTAAGCGGAGTGAGAAAAGGCGGAAAAAAATGAAGTTTGTGTTTGGGGAGAAATATTTATCTGCTTTAATCTTCAGCAGCTGTAGTCGTTATTGCAATTTAAAATTAATGAGCTTCTGGGAAAGTATGAGATGATATTATAAAATTTCTCCGAGAATTAATTAAGGCGACGTGAAACTTCTCAATTTCCCAAGGAAATTTTATGTTATGAGTGCTTGCATTCTTAAAATATGCATCGATATTTTGCTCTGGACTAGTTTCTCTTAAAAATAAAACCAATACTTTTAAGATTGCGTAACTTTGTAAAGTGTTATGTAAAAATGAATGCCAAAAAATATTTTAGAAAATGTTGATAACTACTTCATTAACTAGAGAAGTGTTAAGAGATGTAGAAAGTGTTGCATTTTAATTGTAAAATTTACTTAAACCAACAGAATTTATTGAAAACATATTAGGCGTTTCATATTAAATATCGACAAACATGTTATCATTAATATATTCTTGAAAAGATAGTTGAACTACTCAAAACTTAATAATTAAGTTTACATTATTTAAAGGATAGCTCAGAACCTCATACATTTTTCTAAGGTATTAGAATTTACTGAACTTCACATCAAAAATTTAGTTAAATTAATAAGACTGAGAAGCCATTTAAATACATGAGGTTATTATTAAGTTTTATCAATTTTTAAGTTAAATCATATTTCTTATATCGTATTAATTTTTAAGTAAAATCACATTTCTAAGTACTACCAATTTCTATACAATATCATTTTAGGAGTGAACTTGGAATTAAATGTACGTTTTTTTTATAGAAAAATGAAGAGATTTACTCAATTTCTTTTTGTTTAAGTGAAAGGAAACTTTAGATAAATGCATTAATTTTATATGATCTTGTGTTATTTAGATATTTTAATATTACAAGAAATCTCATTATTGGAATGGTGTTGGCAGTACTTTTCTCTTCCTAATCGTTACCCAGAAAATAAATAACTAATACATAAAATTGAGGTAAATTTTGATTTTTTAGAAAATTAGATTCATGCTGCATTTATACGTACTCTATCGAATTTAAAATTTCAATGTATTAAAGAGCTTGACTCAAATGAAAGTTTCAACATGCAAAGCTTCCAACAGTTATAACCGAATTTTTAATTGCAATTAAAAAAATGAGTAACACACATTTAATTTAACTACTGAAGATTTACTTATACGTTCTGCGGGTTTTTCACCCACAGATTTGCTCAATCTGAAAAAATTTTTAAGCCCTTTTCTTGCAAAATGCAATATTTTTTAGCTTCCTGACTTTATGCTGGTTAACAATGAAAACTATAAAGTAAGTATGGAATCTATGATTTTGGAAAGGATAGCAGAGATTCGTAAACTTCAAACTTCAGAGCTTTAGGATTAATATTTAGTGTTCCAAAATCAACAGCTACTGAGCGTATACTAAATTATGAGAGTTTCTATTTCCTTTTGAGTGAGTGAAAATGGTAAAAGTAACGGTCAGTTTTTGTCAAATAGATTTCACCCTTTGTCTACCATAGAAATACAAAGAACGTCTTATATCAATTGTTCTAATCTCGGTTGAATACAGTTTTGATCTAAAAAGTGCGTTTAATACAGTATGAGAGGCCTGAAGTGCTTCGTTATTTCTGAGTAGGAATCCTTCATGAGAACTTGATAAAAACCACACCTTTTTTTGAACTCTTCGTAATGTTAAATGACGGGCTTCTCTGCAAGAGATATTGTCAGACATACAATCGAGCATTCCAATTCGTTTCTGCTTCAAGTATGATTCCGAGGGACTGATGACACTTTGGGCATTTTAGGACAAGAAATTAGACATTATAAGGAAACGGCTTTTCTAATAAATATAATGAGTAACTACAATCACACACAATTACATTACATTGAATAATTGAAAAATGCATTGAATTAATTCCGTGAATTTATCTGAAGAATATAATTGTAAAACTTCCTTTCACTCTAAAGGGAACTTAATTAAAATATTTTCTGGTCCTCCCAAAGTAACTTGCAATATACCTGATATATTTCCATGCGTCCGCTGATCTTTAATTCATTATATTCTGGCATCACTTTTAGCAATCACACTCTTTTAAGAAACTCTTACAATACTTTAAAGCTTCTTTCTTAACATATGCACTATTTTTGCTTTTCTTCTCACATTATAGGTTTTATCGATACGTATTAAATAAGGCCTTTCAGCTATGCATTCTTTCATGAATATTTTTGTGTACACTACGATATTTTGAATTTTCCACATCCTTTTAGAATTTAACTTATATATATATATATATATATATATATATATATATATATATATATATATATATATATATATATATATATATATATATATATATATATATATATATATATATATATATATATATATATATATATATATATATATATATATATATATATATATATATATACTGTAATGAAACCTTCTTAATAAGTTTTCGCTTATATATAATAAGCGTTGCATGTTTTTAATTTTTGCTATGACTATACATTTGTAAGTATTACTGCTACTATATTTTACACTTCTTACAAAACTTTAACTCACAAAGTACAGTTTAATGTAAAATAATGATTAAACAATTAAAAATATTTTACATTCATGTGCATGATAATGTGCTATTAAATTCTTTCAGATGTGGATAAATGTTTAATTTTTACGGCTTTCCTTAATATTATAACAATAATAATCATTGTAAAAATGCAATAACATTCTGGGAAAAAGGAAACATTATAATCATAAATAGTGTAAATTATCATACATATGGAGTTTTACTCAAGATGAAACATGGTATGTCACAATTTGCAATTATGTTTCTGTACTGTGAAAAACTACTAATATGGGTGCGATAATATATCAGGCATTGTGCAAGTATTTCTCCAACAAACCTTATATCAATGCATTTCATGTAAAATAATATACCATGAGAGTCCTCATTACATACATTATAATTTATCCTTATCCCAAATCGTCAAATGACGCCTTGAATACTTTGTTCCTTAATTTACAAGAGATTATCGCCTGGCTATTTTGCTGGGAAACGACATGAATTCAATTCTCCCCCATTTGATTAGAGATAAATTAACTGTAATCCGAACAATGAGATTTCTAGAGGGATCTTAGAGGGGAACACCCTCCCCCCTGGATAGCCGAGGGAATGTGAAAATGAAAATTCCTTTTGAGTTAAGAGTTGTATAAAGAGGAGATTACACTTTATGGTCGCTATGACAACCAGAACTGATCACTAATCTGCTCTTCGTTTGAACTAGAAGAGGAAAATGAAAATTAGCTTGCGCAAGAGAATGAAGAGTTTGGTTGTTGAAAAGATGAATTTTGAGCTATAATCTTGTTGGCAATTATCTAAGCGAATAATTAACGAAGAGATGGATTAAAACTTGGATAGAAGTAATTATGTTTTCTTTTGTTTTACGAAGCAATTAAGTTTATGCACATATTCATCACACTTAAATTGTGAAGTGATTATAATGCATGTTTACCCTTAGTATGTGCCAATACATGGATATGTTATATTATAAAATACCCAATAATAATAAGAATATTAAATATTTCATGTAGAACTTTTTTGAAAATATTAAGCATTTCTTAATGTATATGACATTAATTTATAACCCCTTCAATATTCAACATATGCTGATGTTTATTACAATTAAATTTAATTAAATTATACATGTAATAGTAATTTAAAATAAAAATGATTGTCAAAAAAATGCAAATATTAAAATGTGTGTATGTGCTGACTTTTGAATATTTAATAAATTTGGTAGTTTATAAAAATAATAACCTGTAATTTATATAAGTAATGAAAACTTAAAAAATGTTTTATACAAATAAAGCATAAATGTTGACGGATGTCCAATTGAACAAACATTAAACTTTATAATAGGCTTTTAACTTTTTAAACATAAAAAGTAATAAAATAGTTCAATGAACAATAAGACATTGTAATTATATATTTCTTGTCATTATCTTAGAAGTAATACTGATTAACTAGGTTTCCTTTACTAAAGAATGCATTCAAATGTGAATATTTAAATATGCATATTTGAGAAATCAAATAAAAAATTTTTTAATATCTCAAGTTCTTCATTCAAATATGATATGAAATCTGCGTCAAATAAATAAAAAAAATATAAGAATGAAATTTCACAAAGTACCAAATTACTTTATAATGATACACAAATGAAATTTGGTTTCTCATACATATACCGATACAAATATTTTATTATTTTAAATATATAAAGGGTCTACTTGTATAGATGAAAACTTTTTATTAGACAATTTAATATGCTCGTATGCACTTGTACAAAAATTATCTATGCATCAAGAAACGAACTGTATAGTATAACTTATAGTTTTTTTAATTGTAATTTATCACAGTATATTATACAGGAAACATTACGGTACTTAATATTTTAATTCGAGAATGTTGCATTATTAGTTATAATATTTTGTAAATATCCTACCTAAACAGTAAAGTTCAGTCGAAGTTACTTTTAATGACATAATAATTAGAAATCATTTTTCTGTCTAGTTGTATTTGATCATTACATTTTTTCAGTTATTACAACTATTTTTACAGGTCTCATCATATCTCAGTAAAATAATAACACTCTTCAGAGAGGATATTCCTGAGTTTTATTGCGGAATCAGTTGAACAACTTCAGAAGTAAGTTGCGCTTATGCCTTCTGAAAATTGTAGCTGTGTGTACTTAGGATATAACTGGATTTCTTTTTCTTTGGGATAGGTAAATATTCTCAACTATCTAAGGAAAGATCTTCTGCAAGGTAGTTTTCACTTTGGAGACTAAACCTTCAATTCAGATTTACTGTATGGTCACTCTTGGCGCGATTTTTGTGACGCCAAATTTGGCGAACTTTTTTACTGAAAACCCGGCAAACTAGTATTTTGGCAACCCTGTTTGTCAAAAGCCTAATTCATTAAATTTATTAATATAAAATTTAATCAAAACATTTTATGGATAATTTAACATATCAACTTTATTATTTTACAATTGACGTTTGAAATCTATAAATGTGCGTTTTTTGTTAATTTTGTAATATTAGCTGAGCATATTATTAGATACCAACAATGTAAGAAATATTTGTCACTATTTCAGCCATTTTTCCCGATCGGTAATTCGTCCGTCCTACGGTCACCCTTGGCGACTTTTTGAAAATTTCGCCAAGGGTGACCATACGGTAAATTTTTACCAAACATTCTTTATAAGTGGCCTGAGACTTTCCGGTATCCATAACGTGATATCCAATTCTTAATAGCAGAATAGGGATAAAGCTTAATAAATTTGCGTATAATAGTTTGTACTAAATTCTATACAGTGCATATAAAAATGTAATAATTTATATAAATAAAGCATATAATTATTAAAAAACAACTACAATGCGTAAGCTAAAATTATTAATTTACAGTTTTTGAAATAGCGCACGTGCGAGAAAATAATTTTCTAAAGAATTAAACTAAGCTTCGTTTTAATTTTGAAGAGGCAAGACTGTCTAATTTTCAGGTGCCAATTTTGGAGAAGCAAGACTATCAAATTTTCAGATGTTTATAACAGAAAAATAGTTTAAAAATCAACAATAAAATTTTCTAATTTTTCTTATTTTTAGTTATATGATTCCTTAAAACGAGATTTTCTGAGAGCATGCCCTGTTCATAAAAATGGTTAATAACTTTTAGAATTAGCACCGTAATTCTATAGAGTTACGTTAACTAATTTTGAGTTAATATTAATTAATCTATAGATAAATAATTAATGTATAAATAATTAATCTATAGATTAATAACCTAGAGATTTAAGATTAATTAATTTTGAATTAAGATTAATTAATCGATAGAGTTATTCTATAGATAAATAATTAATCTATAAATATTTGATCTATAATTAATCTATAGCTTCATAATCTAAAGATTTAAGATTAATTAATTTTAATTAATTGATTAATTTCGAGTTTCAAATCTTTAAATTTTAATTTGAACATTCTCTTTTCTTCTTAAATATATTTAAAAAATAAAATTAATTATTGTAATAGAAAAACTGTTTAGTGACATCTAATTGAGAGGAGAATAGTGCCAATAAATTCTTGAACCCTCACCATTTGTTGTAAAAAGTAATGACTGAGTTTGTATAAAATCTGTTTTATGATTAGATTACGAAAAATGGAGTAAAATACATCTTTTGTTGAATACAGTTTCAGTATATTTGGAACAAATAGTATTCAGTTCAGCTTATTTAAATGATAATGAATAAAAGCAAAATTATTTCTTTCTGAATTATTAGTGCCACACTATTAATGAGAATGCTAAATTTCTCAAACACTGAGAATATATTTTTATTGTAAGGGTTTATTTTTACAAACGTATACATACGCATATGTATAAGATAATTTAACATATAAAACATACTTTATATTGTTTTAGATGAATTATATAAAAAATATTTTTGGAAATATAACTATTTTTTCATTTCAATAGTTTTCCAAGAATAATAGAATAATAAGCTTAGTTACTTTAATAATGAGTTTTGTTAGGAATTTCTTGTGATATATTTAAATTTAGGTTTTTCGCTTATGATAAAAATTCAATAAAATAAATATTCTAACCTTCATGAACAACTTGATCAAAAAAGCTTCAATTTAAATAAATGTAAAAAAAACATATCTGGCCTGATTTAAGGCAGGAGATAAATTATAGAAAACCTAAAATATTAGCAGAGTTACGATAGACAAAATATGGCATAAAACTGTGTAAAAATCAATTTCTAATTATAAATTAGAATCTTAATGAAATTATTAATTCGAATCTAGAACTTGTGACAAGTTTTAACTGGTTCAATTCAAGTATCACGTTTTCATTAAGGTATATGCAATCGATTTGTCAGTAAAGTGAAAACCATCAATAGTTTAAATCAATATTAAATTTTTCAAAACATTTATAATTATGTTAAAAATTTCTAATTAGTATTTAAAATATAAATGAATATTAAATTATTATTAAAATAAGTTTACTATAAATCTAAAGCTATTCCTCACTCATATTTTTTTAGAAATGATTGTTTTATAAACCTAGTTCATTATATCATAATGGTTCAACAATGAAAAATCAAATTAGTATTTCTGAAGATGTTTTTACCTTGTTATGCTTTTATTATTTAGCAATCTTCTTCATTTTGATAAAATATTTTCAAAATAAACACATATAAATCGCAAACAGTATTTGTCATTAATTAACAAAAATCAAGTTTTTGCATAATGCAAAATTTTAAATTTAAAATTTGAGAAAACATATTTAGTAACTTTTAACTGAAACAGTATTTGTAACTAACAGAAATTTAAAAAAAGTTCATTAATTTTTAATCATTTGAATAAAATTTTTAAATTAGTATTTGAGAAAATTTATTTTATAAGCTATCTGCTTGTGTGTAAAATGTTTCGAAAATTAATAATTTATGACCTCAAATTAACATAACTTGCAAAGTCTATTTGAGAGAAATAAAATAAAACAAAACATTATTTTGTAAAAATCAAAAATAATTTACTTCAGAGCTTTTAATAAAAAAAGGTTAACGTAATAAATTTGAGATAATGAAGTTAAATTGCGAGAAGAGGCAAACAACAATTTAATGTATATAATTCCCATAGAAAAACAAGAAATAAAACTAAAAAATTTTATTTGACCACCTGATTTGTGAAGAGTAACTTGAAATGGGATCATTTATTTTGCTAGATATGTTTCCACAAGTTATTTCAGTCCAGTTGCAAGTCTTATGGGACGCAAAATCAACCTCAAATGGCCTTTACTAAACTACAGAGCAGACTTCTTGGTTGTTTTTATCTCCGAAATTATTGCCGTCTCGATGCTTCTGTTGTGGAATTTAGTGACCAACAACCGGTAATATTTTGCTTGCTTTTTTAATGTCTCGAAATTCAGTGAACAAAAATAAAATAGTAAGCAACAGATTTGATTAAAAATTTAAAATACTTCCTGTAATTCTCACAAATAGTAATTTTAATAAAAATAAAATAAATATATTAAATCTGATATTTTAAAAAGTGCTTTAGAATTTTGTATAATATAACAATTATCAGATAATAAATACTTAAAATATGGAACCCATGCTTTTTATTGGTCTTAAATTCTGTCCCTTTTATGCCCATTTTAATTAATAACATGTTGCTTTCTTTTATGCCTTATCAAGTAATGTACCTTTATAAATTATTAATAATCTATCTGACAATAAATAATTTATTCTGATAGAAAATATAAAATGATCTTCACCTTTATAATTTATAAAGAAAAAATTAAAACTGATTATTCGAAAATAAATTCAAATATGCCTAAGGAAATTTTATATTTGATACTATATTAATTTGGCTCCATTTAAATATTGTTTTATATATCATGCTTACATAATTTTTAATTTTGCATCAAACTCGTTGTAAATTTCATGTAAAACTGCACAAAATAATATAAAGATATACATTAACATTTTACTACTGATTCTCTGGAGTTTCTTATATTTGCTTATTCGTGGGTTTTATGGCTTGGATGCTTCTTATAGTGGTTCAGAATCCTCTTTAAACCGTAGGTCGTGGTCTAATTAGCCTCCATGTGCAAAAGATGACCGTTGAGCGAGAGACAAATAAACTAACTCTTATTTGCTTTCAAAGAAATGAGAAAATTTTTTCTTTTTATTCGATATATAAATTATTTCTTCAAAAATTGCTATCCTTATAAATTAAAATTTTTTAACACACATATATATATATATATATATATATATATATATATATATATATATATATACATATATATATATATATATATATATATATATATATATATATATATATATATATATATATATATATATATGTATTATTATTATTATTATTATTATAAAACGGATAATTTATTTTAAATTAAATAGAACTGAAATAAAAAAATTGGAATATGGGTTTACGATACATAACTTGATTATAGATTTAGAAATTTATCCACTTCTAAAATTCGTTAATCATTAATGAAGTGTTACTATTATCTTAACATCAGGGAAATAATTTAATATTATAGAGAAAAAATGTTATAGTTATTATTGAATATTGTAAGAATGAAAATATTTCAATTATTAACTGTAGACGAATCGTGTGAATTAAAATTTCTGTTCAGATATTAAATTTTTTGAAGAAGAATGTAATAATTGTTTCAAATAAACTTCTACAGGCAAAGATAGTATAAGTAATAATACAAGTAAAATTGAAATAGAAATTAAAATAGTTCAAATTAAAATAAAAACAAGAAATTAAAAAAAGTTTGATGAATATGCATCTATGTTCATAAGAATTTGACATTGCACATATTTAACACAATTTACAGAAATTAATACGCATGCTTTTAACAAAAAATGTGGTTTAGTATTGATGAAAATATTTCAAATAAATGTGGTTAGTATTTCTTATCATAACTTTTTATGCTCAGCTTAAAATATTTCAGTATTTTAAGTTCGAAATAGTTGACGGTTAACAATACTTATTTATACTTAAAAATTATTGAAAATAATTGCAATTATCTATAATAAAAACACGACATTCTGTTACATTTTGGAAATTTTCATACTCATTTCTTAGAATTAGAAAGTGACACTTCCAAAAATTAATTAATATTTTAAAAAAATAGTTTTAATAACTGTAAAAACAATCTTTATGAATATATCTTACAAATACAAAACAAAGTAAAATACGAAACACTTTGGTGTCATTTATATAAATTTATTAGCGTATAATGTGCTTCGTATTAATGTTAAATAAAAATAATGTATCTGAAAGTATATAGTACTGTTAAGATTAAAATATAACTTAACAATAATGTAACAGTTTAAGACATAAATTTTATAGAAAGCATATAATAGTCAGTATATGTCTGGCATTTCATAGATACAGAATAATGGAGTTTTACATTAATAAAATAATTTGATTTACAGCTTCAATTTATTTTACCCTCTTCATGGAAAAATACTTTCCACGTAATAATAAATGAATATCTATAAATTCTGCTTTATGTTTCTATCATAAAATTTAGCAATTTTACTTAAATGCATCATTAAATTCGTAATATATTATTACGTGGTATTTTGATTCAAAGAAAAAAATTATATTCATGGTAAAATATATTTACGATATATACTGAAATATACTGTAATAAATTAGGTTAAAAAGTTAAAATTGTTTTACACATTTACACATTTAACTTTATCGACGTTAAATTTTAGAATTTATTATTAAAAGATTAGTGAGTAGAAATTTTATTTTGAACAATTGTATTTTAGAACAAATAGTTCAATTTACTGTCTTAAATTCTATGCTTAAAAGTTATTTTTCTGAAATACACAGGTTCAACAAAATCATTTTGAAAATTTAAAAGCCTGTATCATTGACATAATTTTAAAAGTGAATATGAAGATCACGAATAATTTATACGAATTTTAAATCGAAAAAATTTAAAAACTACGCTCATGATCATTATGTACCATTAGGATCAAGAGCATAAATTTTCAATATATATATCATGTTCTTTATGTAGATATTTGACCAATAACAATATTTATGGATATTTATAAAGCATCTATCCTTTTTTCTGTTTCGTGTACAACTTATAATGTAACAATCATATTTATTAATAAAAATTTATGAAAATAAATAAAAATAATTCTAAAGTATTAAATAATAATTATTCCTTCAAGCTATTTATAGTTCGAATTAAAAATTTAGTAATTTCATATCAAAATTATTCTTTTATGTTAAAAGTTGATTAGGAATTTTTAATAAGAAACCTCCTTTATTATTTATTAATTTCATTTGTTAAAGAGTTCCTTATTTAAATTGTTATTTATTTGTCCAATGTAAATAGAACACAAACTGCTTTATTTTATTAACTGCTATACATTTATTGCTTGGAATAATTTTGTATAAAGGCAAATAAATAGTAAAGAAATTAAATTGCATAAATAATGGAGAAGATTTAAAATAATAAATTATGGACTATTAATACAATTCTGTAATTATTTACAATTAAATGCCACAAATATTTATATAAAAGAATAATAACATAATTTTTTCTTAACCTTAACGTTGTAACAATAATCGTTAAATGTGTTAGAATTTATTAATTTTGACGTAGACATATGTAAATAACGACCATTATTTAATTCTCATTATTTGCATAAAAATTTACGAATTATTAACGTTGGTTTTAATAGTAATTAAAAAATGTTAGAACTTACCCTGGTTTAGTATTTGAATAAACGTCTTCTCCTCTTAAAATCCCGTGTTCAACCCCTATCATGGTTTAACAACCGTAGAGGTATGTTATGCTACTGATTAAACACCTACTAAACAGAGTGTTTTAGAGTTTTCCTAGTTACCTCCTTTGCAGCACGTGAATATGACCTACTACTTGTGAAAACTTCTCCCGGAAGTCAATTTTGCAGTGGATATTTGTATTCATTATAACGTCTTGGACCTCTGTTTCGTGTCAAAATCAAAACAAAATTTTGTGTCATCATGGCTTAGAGATAAGACTGAGCATTTTGAAATGAGAAGTCCTGAGTTTTGATTCATAAAATAATAGAAAATTCGGTATAGATGATTAATAATCCAGGATACCAAATTCTGAATTTTTTTGGCTATGTAGAAAGTTGCCAAGATTACGGATTATGACGTCTCGCAATGACGTAAATACGGTTGGCAAAATAGAATTTCCTACATAATTCTTTTAAGTCACCATCCCTATGACGTAATAAAAACAGGTTGCCAGATAAACAAGAAAATAAGCAAAAAAATGGTCAAACTCAGAATTTGGCATCCTGATTTATACGGCATCTGTGCCAAAAATTCTATAGTCTACAGCCTATATATTAAATGTTCTTCCTAAAACCAATAGTCCGCTACGGATGATAAAAAAGCTTTAAATTAATCTTAGTCACAGCACAGCACATATCAAATTAAAATGAAAATTATTCTCAAAAAGTCTTAAATAATGAAATTGTTAAAATTTAGCATTTTAGGAGACATCATTCTACACATTTTTAAAGAAAAACACAATTCTTTATAATGAAAGGAAAACTGCGTTGCATTAAAATTTAAATGAATTGAAAATATGCTTTTGTTAAAAAGATGTACCTAAAATTCCTATTCAATAAAACCATAATCAAAAATCTAAGCGTTATAGTCATATAGATTTATGGATATTGAATCAGTTGAACTATGAATTATCAGATAAAATGAATTCATCTGTGCATGATATTAAATGTAACAAGATACTTTAATCTATTCTGATCTTCATATTTTTTAAATTTAATCATTTATTTATGTCAAATAAGTAGAATATTTGAATAAATACATAGTTTTGTATTCTTATTTAAATAAGTAAAATTTGATCATTTTAGTTAACATGGCGTTTATTGAATGAAGTTTTAAATTTTCTCAAAACAAATATTTAAGTGAACATATTCATGAATTATGCAAAATATTCCTACGCAAACACATACAAAAAATAAATTTTACATTATTAAAAAAGTATCAGTATTAAAAAGCGAATGATTCGAATAAACTTTACACAAGTTAAAAGAAGTCTCTTTTCACGTAGATATTATATAAATACTTTTAGGTGATTTAAATACTTAATATTTTACTATAACAATTTTGTTTGGCTAAAAGACTTCAGCTTTATATCAATTTCTAAATTAAATATTGTAATGTTTATTCATAATAAACTATTGAATTAGTAAAATAAAAATATAAATTTCACGTGTTTGGCTTATAGCGTGTCATTTGAAAATTTTCACTTTTCTTCTAACTGAAATTATAGCTTGATTTTGAATAATTATACTCTTATAAAATAACTCACTTTCACGTTGATTAAATCTAAAAGAGTTTTTCTTCGTTTCCTCGAAAAACATGAATTATGCTCTAATAAAATAGAATTAATACTGGCAGTAAATCAAAACTGATCTTTAAATTGCTATGTAGAGAGAACACTAATTATATGGAATACCTCTTTTGCTTCTGATTATTGGGAATAGAAAACTCCTTACAAAAATAGAATTTTTAAAGATTTTTCAGCGGTGCCAAGCAATTAAGTTTTGATAAATATCCATTATATTAAGAATAAAATAACAGAGTTTTCTATTCTTAAGAAAATCAAAGAATTTAGATTTAGTGGTTAGAATTTCCTTTTTAATACAATTTGTTTTTTTTTTTTTACTGTAAATATAATCAGATATATCTATGTGTTGATTAATATTTAATGACTTCTTTTAATCTCATATAAATAAAAACTAATAAAAAATTATATATTCATTATATTATATAAATAAAAATTACGTTTTATAATATAAAAACACATTTTATAAATAATTTAATTATAAAATGAAAATGAAAGTCAGATAACTTTTGAATTAATTATGTTATTTTCATGGAATAAAGAGATAACATTGAAATTTATCTTTATAATATTTAAGCATTTTGTCTTTCTGTATTTTCAACATAATAACATGTAAAATAATAGAAGCTATATTTAATATAAATAAACTATATTTATATAAATAAGTTATATATATGAAAACTTTTAAATGGATAGCGCTTAAAATGGCTCATAAATATAGTTTATATTAATAATCGTTAAAATTTCTTTAACATGCAATTCGTTTCACAAACAGGTTATTTTGTTCTGAGCAGAATAAATTACATGTTTCTATTACCGTAAGATGAAACACAGATGTTTAAAATTCATGCTTTCTTTCACGCCATTTAACATCAAAGTACACTAGACACCTCAGAGACACAAGTATAATTCATTTCTATTGCAAGATAACTTTACAGACTTAAATATGCATAATTTAAATGGAACTATTAAATCTTTATTCACTAAACATATCTGTGTATAAATGCATACATAAATATACTCTACACACTATTTATTTTAAATGCATATTTTAAATATTTACAGTATTTACTTCATAAAATAATAATTTTTGTATTCAAAACAATAAGCAAAACATTTGCAATTTAATTTAGTTATTTTTATTACTCAAACAGTACATTAAAATAGTCTATACTAAAATTGTGTATAATACTCTTCAAGTATTTTAAATGAAATTAGTATTTTAATTTGTTTTGAATTGAATGTTTTGCAATGTAGGTTCGTATATTCTTTTTACGAAGGAAAATTTTAGAGGCATTCTTAAGCTAAGTCATCCAATACATTAATTGACATCAAGCTGAATTCAACTTCTTACTGTTCTTATATATAAAATACGAATCTATATAACATTTTATTTCAGATAGTTTTTTATACATATATAAGCTAAGTGGCAAAGATTTCCCTGAATATTTTAAATTATTAATAATTATTCAGAATCATATTATTAGAAATAAAGTATTTCTAAAATAAAACAATAGTGTGCTATTTAAAAAATGCTGATAATGGAAAAAAATTTAAAAAAAAATTACTCAGGAAAACACCATTAAGGATTTTTTTGGAAAACCAAAAATGACTCGAAATCAAATTCATAAAGCTATTGGTTCCATACTTTAAACGATCTTTTCACTATCATGATATTGATTGTTCCTTAGCACATGAGATAAAAATATCATTAATTGTGCGTAGGAAATTGTAAAGAAAAATAAAACATATGATTAATTCAAAAATATTAAATTATCATTATGACATAAGCTATAAGGAATCAAAATTAGTTTTCTGTGAATGAATTGTATAGCTTCTTTTACATTCATAACTTATAAAATTTTAAATGCATTATAATCTAAAGATTTTTTGTACCTCATTATGTACATTTCTTAGTGAAAGAAAATTCAAAACAATATTTGAATATTTAAAGATGGTTCAAAAATTAGGCACAGTTGCCGTATAATCCATGATTCCATGTTCTGAATTTTTATGGCGATGAAGAAATGTTGCCAAGATGACGTATCATGACGTGCACGATGACGAAAATACTAGGGTTACCAAAATAAAAATTTCTGCGTAATTCTTATAGGTCTCCATATGTATGACGTAATAAAAATGAGGTTGCCAGATACACTAGAAAATCCGCCAAAGAAATCACCAATCTCAGAATTTGGCATCATGGATTATACGGCACCTGTGCCAAAAATTATAACTGGGTATTAATATCAAAATTTCCGATATGATTAATTCAAAAATATTTAATTCTCAAAAGTGAAATAAACTATAATAAAAATAAGTTTTTTGTACATGAATTGTATACCTTATTTTATATTCATAGCTCATAAAAATTTTAATTACATTATAATCCAAATATTTTTGTACGTCCTTATGTATATTTCTCAGCGAAAGAAAATTCAAAACAATATTTGAATATTTAATATCTGAAGATGGTTATCGGATCTGAATATGGGGGTGAATATCGAAATTTCCGAAAGCGATATCAGAACAATTTACTGATGTTCGAATCAGATTGAGTGAAAGTAATTTTCTTTTTCTCTGCAATCACATCTTTTTTAAACTGCCACCATCTTACCAATTCTAAAACAAAAACACAAAGAATAAATATCAATCACTTGCGCTTCAGATTCTGCTGAGATACTTTTGTGCAACAAAAAAAGTATTCAAAAATAAACAATTTAAGAAAAAGAAATTATTTTTTTTTCATTAAGGTAGCTTTGGTGGAGAAAAGATAAAGCAAGATTCAAGAAATTTTTTCATTACTTCCTCGTATTAGGAAAAACTTCAATTCCACCCTCCCACATCTTTTCACTTCATTATTTTTTTTATTTATATCTCATCTCTTTTCCTTCAGTTTTTTGCATCTTTTGTTGATAGTCGCTGGAGTTTTCTAATTAATGAGTTTTTTTTAAACTGTTTTCCTTATTCTTTTCCTTACGCCTTCACCTTTTGTTCAAAATGCTTTTTAAGGTGCCTTTTTCACTATATGCACAATTTTTTCATTCCGTCTAACCAACAGATTTTCATTAACGCCCAGCACCATCACCCTAACTGTTAAGGAACCAACCTTGAGGTCTTGAAGTGAAATAAAAAGCTCATTCAAGCTGATTTCAATAATGAAAGTGATTAAAGGACCATAATTAATCGTGATAAACTCCAAAACACTTGATATATTTCAGATACATTCAAGAGATTAATCCATTAAAGAGTCTAAGTTAGAAACAATACAGGTAAATATTTCTTAAATTATAGCTAAGAAATATATATATACTTTAAATGCTGAATTCTCCAAATATATCAGTTTGAAAAAAGACTGAAGTGGAATTCCAAAGCAAAATGTAAAATATAATTCATCAACTTACATGAGCCAATTAAATTTGTACAGAAAATCAAATGTTTTCATAATCTAAACTAATTTATAATATATTCAATTGAAAAATGCAATCTTCATTTTCTCCCTAATAATGGTTTTGAGAAATATCACTTTTTTTTTTAACAGAACCGAAACATGGTTTATGTAGCTGGTTCTTCGCATAAATTAGCGATATCTATAAATTTTAAGTCCTATATTTTGAAATATATGTTCCACATATGTCACATATAATCACTTACCTACACGAAAAGGAAAGCCTAAATAACTTATGTACCTATTTTAAAATATATGAATCAGCTAATAAGAATTGAGACATTTATTTTGTTCTTTTTTATAAGAAAAGGACTATGAATTCTAATATAAGCTTTCTAATAATATGTCACGTAAATAATAATATTAGTCATTTTCTCCCCAAAACATTCAACCTGCATGCAGTTATGATGATTTATATTGTTATATTTTTTTCAAAATCTAAGGATTTTTCACCAGTAAACATAACTGTATATTGCGCAGAGTAATATTTTTCTATCGCTGGAATATTAAAAAATAAGCATTTATAGAGGTTTTCATAGATATATATGGAACTTATTAATATAAATATCTTACAGAAGTAAAAGTTATGAGTAAAAAGGGTTAAAATTGAAATTTTCAGATTAATCTACCACCAAAAATTAACCTAAGGAAAATGATATTGAAAACATTGTATGAATGACATGATTGTTCTTTCAAATGTTTTTTGCTTCTTTTATTTCATAAATATTAATGAATTTGGTAGAATGCAAGAATTCTCGCTATTGTTGTATTTGAAAAGGATTTCACTTTAACGTGTGAAAGGATGCCAAAATATAGAGTGAAGGAATATTATCAGTTTAATTTTCATAATGGAGAAAAGTAATAATACAGTTCATTTACACACACTGATTAGCTATGATTATTTGATATTTCATATCTACTGAAAATCGGAGCTTAACAAAGTTGTATTAACGCATAAGTTATACCTTTCTATTTTCTTATATTTATTAGAGTTTTCGTCATTTCTAAATAAAGCTCGTTACATCAATCTGCAAAAATAATTGTAGACTCAATAAATCAATAGATCATACTTTTATTTATATTTTGATAAGTAATCTTATATTTTTATTTCAATACCTATTGCCTAGTTTAAACGAGAAATAGATAATGTTTAATTTACGTTTTGAGGTGTATTTATCGAAATGTTTTATATTTTTTGAACATAATGTGATTTTAATAATGTAAGAGTATTGAAAAGTTCAAGTAATTATAAGGCCTTGCACATATTTTTATAAATAAAATAAATGAATTTCGCAGTAATGAAAATAGCCGAAATAGGTCTAACATGTTTTGCAGGTCATTAAAAATAAAACAGGAAAACGTACTGACATTATAAATCATAAACTTTGTAACGTAAATACACATTACTCATACTAATTTTGAAATTCATTTTATATGCAACAAATATATTTTCCATATATGCATCAAAAATTTGACTGAACCATCATATAAAACTATTTATAGTAACATACAAAGTTTTAGCTTCTATATTTAGTTTAATAGCGCATATTAAAAGGGTCTCATTCAAACCATTTATACCCTATTTCATTAATGTGAATTGGTAGACTAACTATTTGACTATTATCAATGATAGTTATAAAGGAGCTCCCTTAAAGTGAAAAGAAGGATCTTGTAAACATATGGATTCATCGTAAAAATAAATAGATTATTAATTCTATTTATTAGTTCTAGGTTTTAGGTATGTTTAAAAGAAATTATATCATCCTCCCTTTTGATCATCTAGTAAGGCATGATTGAAATTCTGTCTAGGACTAGTCATGTCTGCTGAACTTGTGGTGCAATAACTCTAGTGTATACATAGATCTATGTATAATGCATAGATCTCTATATATACAATTAGATCTATGTATAGATCTAGTAGTATATATAGATCTCTCTAGTAGATAGTGTTATATAAAAACATTGATCTCTGAGGTGAAATAACCATCTTGTGTCCGCTCTATTTTTTAAGCGATATAAAATCGGGAAACAGTTAAAATGAATGATACCAATCATTATAAGAGCTGAGATTAAATATTAAACATAATTACTATGAAAATGACTAAAAGTATGGATCAAAAACAGAAATATAAGCTTTTCTCAATATTTAAAATTATCATCACAAGAAAAACTTTACAACTCTCTTCTTCCTATGACCAAAAAAATAAAAAAATAAAAATTAAAAAATTACCAACAGCTATATAAAAGTTGTGAAAAAAATTGTCTCGCAATTGATTCATAGAAATAGCCTTCTCTAACAAAATAACATCATTTTTAAATGTAAAACTAGCAGCCTGTCCTTTATACAATTTAGCAAAAACTTCAACGAATCTAACCATTCAACTTTACACTCTATACTTGAGCAGCTAAGGCATAGACTTTTAATTGGTCATTTGATATTTATTACATTTCATTCATTCGTTAGTAAATGTTTAATATTCTGTTGTAAGCTTGTTTCAATACATTGTATCTGGTTTGTTATAGCATTAAGAATTACAATTTCCAATAATAATGAATAAAAAAAATAACTTTATCAATGTGTACATAGAAAGAAAATATATATGGTTTGATATGATTTAGTGAAAAATAACTAACTTATTATTTCTAATTAGAGAATACCGCTTTCTTTCATTGAATATATTAAATTAATAATTTGGTACTCTTTTCAGCTTATTCACGTTTTCTGTTATAAATTATAAATTTACTTAAATTTATTTTTAGTAAAACTACATGTTTTTTAATATAGAACATATTGAAACTAATTGCATTTATTTTTACAATTTTTTTAAAAAAATTAAAGCATCTACTTTACATTAAATCTACATTATAACTTTAGTTACTTTGTACTTTTTAATAGACAACAATATGTAAAGGAAAAGCAATATATTTAAAATATAATATTTCTTATATAAAAGCCGCTAATTCTTTCATTTTATTTTAATTATGTAAACTTACATTCATCAAATATAAGCACACTGTACTGAAATATGTCTATGACTGCCTGCTTAAATTAAATATGTGTTTAAATGATAAAGTTTAATTTCTTGTACATTAAAAATTTAGAATAATATAATTTAAATGATCAGATTTTTGTGACAAGGAGAATCAACTTACCTCTACTTACTGTATTATTCTGCTTTTTAAAATTATGATATTAATAATTTTAATAAAATTTAGAAACTCTTTTATACTTTGTTATTTTACTGATAATTTTGAGACATTCAAATCAATTAATTTTAGATGTACGAGTAAGAAAGGCAAGATTTCTTAAATGAAAATCAGTATTCAAATATTTATCCCATTAATTTTAACATTCTATATCAGTTTAACGTTTCTCTAAGTTTTGACATTAATATACTTGGAACTTTGAAACTAAGCCATGGCCCTACCTATAAACATTGACTATTTCTCCATTATTGCTTTAAAACTAATGATAAAGTATAGAATGATTTGTATTATTAAAATTATTCTTCAAGCGTGAAGGGAACTTTAGTCTTGATTAAAAATAACTCAGCCACTATAGAGGAGGATTTATACATCACCCTATACGAACAGACAGGGGAAGGCAGATTTTAATTAAAATTATTCCTTTACTCAACATAGAAAGTATTCTGTCCTTAAATATGATATGGTACAGATGACCGTCTGTTGGCGTATATTAATGGAGATTTAATATGCGCTGAAAATAAACTTCTCATATAGATATTTATACGTAGATGGATAGACATTTATCAAACTTTGACAGTTATTAATCGATGACGTTATAGCTGGGAGATGATATTCTAGTTCAACAAGATATTCCGGTAGAAAAAGGATCAAAATTATCCTGTATAGGTAGAGTATGTACTTATATTTGAATTTAACAACTAACATTTCGTTTTTTGTATTAATTAGACGAAGTAAAGTAAGAAATTAGAGGGAGTAATTTAAGGTAATTTGATTAGTAATTAAAGATAATTTGTATTTTATGAATAAAAATTTGTCTGGATGGTAAATTAAGTCAGTTATAGAAGATCAGTTCTTATCATATTGATGTCCTTTGGACATTATGAGTTAGTTTATGTTTAATGATCTTGAAAATTACTTAACTTTTTTTAATTCTTTTTATAGATCTTAACTCTAAATTATTAGAAACATCATAATAAAAATTTAAATAAACTTTTGATATAATAAAAATTTGGAAAGAAATTAGCGCGTTTGTTGGTTCTTTTGCATTAATGGTTGATGTTATGAATTGCTGAGAAAAACTCATTGGTAACAGTGTTTATTACTCTAAGATTGCTAAAAATTTAATATGGGGTGCTTTAAATTTTGCTTTATTTTCCTATTTTATAAATAGTATTTTTTCATGATTTTTTAATCTAATTTATTTTATACACAGAATAATGAGTGAGTGCGTAAAATATCAAATTTTATTGTTTTTAACTGATAAATGAAGCAAAATTTCCTGTATTATTTTTAAAATCCAAAAAAATAGCTTTTATAAAAACAAAACTTGAAATAAATACTTTAAATATAAAAAAATAAGTTTTACTTTTGTATGAAATAATTGCAGTGAGAAATATCAATTTCTTAAAATACAGGTATTATTAAACACTAAGAAAATGATCAATTTTCGAAAATTATATTCTCATATAGTTTTAATAAGCCTGTTTCAATTGAAAATAAAAATATATCTGTTAGTGAAATTTTTCATCAAGAGTTGTATGTAATTTTAAAATAAGACTCAGACAAAAGTTAAAAGGGATAAACTTTATAATGAAACTTTTACTATATATATATATATATATATATATATATATATATATAAAATATATATATATATATATATATATATATATATATATATATATATATATATATATATATATATATATATATATATATATATATATATATATATAATATATATATATATATATATATATATATATATATATATATATATATATATATATATATATATATATATATATATATATATATATATATATATATATATATATATATATATATATATATATATATATATATATATATATATATAATTATGTATATCGAAATAAATGATATCATGAAAAAACAAGGATATTTATTAGAAACGTTTTACTTAGCGAAAGACTTCTGTGAAACACTAAGGACCATATCATACCCTTTTTATTCTTCAGTAAAGAAACAAGATGCTTTAGGGATCATAAGCAAATAACAAGTTATCTTTGAAACACGAATATTGGAATATGGAATGTACATTAGTTGTTTGTAGTGAACCATACATATAGTTTTTGGATGTAAGGGCTGATTGTACAATTGTAAAATTCCTAGAAGCAACTGTATGCTAATACGTTGATATTTCAGATGAATATATTGCTGTCATGATATGATTTTCAAACTGTAAATGAAACAGTATCAAAATGATTTCTCATGTGGTGCATGGGGTTCCTGTGCGTCCTTCCCATGTGATACTTTATTTATCAATATTTTTAATTGACATTTTTACTTTCTTTGACGAGTTTCTTTGAATATCGGATAAAATGAAAATATTTTTTCAGACTGTTACTTCAATATTTTGTATGAAAATATTAATCCACTTTACAGGATAAAAAATCATTATTTTCATTTTATATCTCTTTCAAGGTTGAGTGTGACTCTAATCTGCCCAATGATTGAGCGCATTATTTGAGGACATTTAAATTGACGGTTAAGTAATAAGTTATAAATTACAAGAATCTCTTATGTTTAACATATCTCCCTTATGAAAGATCATTCGTAATTTAAAATATTTTATTCGGTTTCCAATTATATTTTGGTTGTTAATTAATTATTGAACTCAAAAAGATGCCATTTATAAATAACTTAAATTTCATTTAGAATATTGAATTCAATTTTAACTCATTCATTAGACATGGCATTCTCTAAATGTTAAGGATTTAAACTTTTAGAAAAATTGAAACTTCTTAAACACACACACACACACAAACACACACACACACACACACACAAATATATATATATATATATATATATATATATATATATATATATATATATATATATATATATATATATATATATATATATATATATATATATATATATATATATATATATATATATATATATATATATATATATATATATATATATATATATATATATATATATATATATATATACTGACCCAGCCACGCGTTGCAGTGGCTGAGTTTTTAAAATACATTGAATCAATTTTTTACTAATTCTTGGGTTCAATCAAATTAATATTTTCTAAAAAAATTTAAAATAGATTCATTCATATGAGATTAAAAATAAAACATTTCGCAAAAATTTAAAAGTAATAGGTAAAGTATCGAAATTTTGAAATTAAGCACAAACCAACATAAAATTTCTGAATTTACATTTTATTCATCTTATATTAAATTAAAGTTTGTAATCAGTGACTTAGTTACAAAATATACTATTTATATAGTAAAATATTAACTTAATATTCAAATTTCAATTTAATTTCAATATTAATTTTTAGATGTTTTTAATTTATATTAAAAACATCTAAAAATAAATTGTGATAAATGAGGTAGATAACATTGACATCGAACTATTATTTTTTCAATTTTATAATACATTGAATCAATTTTTTACTAACTCCTTGGTACAATCAAATTAATATTTTCTAAAAAAATTTAGAATAGGTTCATTCATAGGAGATTAAAAATAAAACGTTTCACCAAAATTTAAAAGTAATAGGTAAAGTATCGAAATTTTGAAATTAAGCACAAATCAACAAATACTTTCTGAATTTACATTTTATTCATCTTATATTAAATTATAGTTTGTAATCAGTGACTTACTTGTAAAATATACTATATAAATTAAAGACATCTAAAAATAAATTGTTATAAATGAGGTAGATAACATTGATATCGAACTATTATTATTTCAATTTTACATTATATTAAAACTAAAAATTTTTTCCGTGGCATTATACTGAAATAAAAAAATTAAAAGAATTTGTTATTTGAATAAATAAATTAGATCAAAATGTACTGCTGAATAAATTAATAATTATCAAATTATAAAATAAAAATAAAAATAATAAAAGGCTATCAAGAAATGCTTACATATTTTCGAGGTGGTATGAAAATTAGTAGAGGAAAACATTATAAATAAAATTTTATTTTACTATTTATAATATTAAAAATATTCAAACTGAATACTGAACAATAATAACACAATACAAAGTATAATTATGAAAATGATTCACGAAAAATTGTTATAGTATGATTATACATCATGAAAATATATGTAAATTCTATATTTAACCACACGCTTGCGCGCGCACGATAATTTTCTCGAAGACGGTATAATCTAGAAAAATAAACACGTCGCCATCTGCCGAATAACTGTGCAACTTAGATGCTAAACCGCCGTCTATTAGGAACTTACAGAACTAACAAATAAATAATCACTAATGTCGTATAATAAATATTGAGATCAATAATTAATAAATAAAAACTTTTCTATCTTTTAAGTTGGACCATATTATAAATAGTTACAAAATTTTATCAAAATCCGTTCAGTAGTTTCGGCGTTTATCGGGAACATACATCGTGACACGAAATTTATATATATATATATATATATATATATATATATATATATATATATATATATATATATATATATATATATATATATATATATATATATATATATATATATATATATATATATATATATATATGCAATAATCGTTGGTACATTTTTGTGTTTGTGTTATAAGATGCATAAAAATTTGAGGATTTAATACCAACATCACATAAAACAATTCAAAAAGTTATTTCTACATAGAAGTTCTTCAAGGTACTAAATACGATATCTATATCAGATAAATACGATAACATAGACTTATATTTAATAAGTGGCAAATCCATTCAAATGAATCAAATGTTCGCTAAAATAGTTTTTAAGAAAAATGGTTTTTTGAATATGAATAGATTTCATTGAAACAGTTTAAAATTTGGATGGTTTAAACATTTTTTGCTCGACTAATTATTGACTATGTTTTAAAATTCTTTAGTTTTGGCTTATGTTGATTAATTATGCAGACAGATTAAATTACTCGATTGTTAAACTAAATTTATACAAAACTGATAAAGCACAAATGTATATGAAATAACATATAGTAAATTTCATCTTATAGACATTTGTAAAACATTTTTCATTACATCAATCGGAATTTAAAATTTTTTAGTATTTTAAAAAAACAATCTTGTTTTTTTTTATCTTATATGTAAGTACATTCGCAATATGCGTTGAAGGCAATAAATGACAGGATATCTTTTCCCATTTCGATAATGTTTCAGATTTATCTTTCCAGACCAGCTGTTTGTTATTACTTTGATGTCCGCAGTTTATAAGTTTTCGATAACGAGTCACGGAAAAAGGAATCGATTTTTTCCTCGTTTCATTCGCCCAGTTATTACTTTGTATAACAGCAAAAAATATAGGACTCGGATACTTCAAGTCAACTATTATTGCTTAATAGCGGTACAATTAATATGCTATTTAGTAATTGAATTAAATCACGCGAGAATAAATAATCTGCAAGTATTTTAAAAATGTATATATACAAATATAGCTGAATTATTGTCCTTGTAAGCAGTGATTGTTATTTAGATATTTAAAATTGAGAGAAGTTACAGAATATAAATACTTATTGGAATTAAAGTTGAATTAAATTTAAAGTAAGGTATTTACTACATATATATATATATATATATATATATATATATATATATATATATATATATATATATATATATATATATATATATATATATATATATATATATATATATATACATATATATATATTACATCGTTTTTACTTTCTTACATTAAATTTTATAATATCTGCATTAAAATTAGGAAAAAAAAATCTGGTTTAATTGACTGATGTGTGATTATATAAAGTAAATGTGAACATTCATTTCATTTATAAAAATCATATACTTTCCAAAAAAGGAAGAGTATATAATTATAAAAATTATATACTCCCCTTTTTTTGAAAAAAAAATACTCAGTGTAATAAGAAGAAAGTGGCTGTTTTTAAAAAAATTAAAAATGTGTACAGTGTTTACACGATTAATGAAATGATACAAAAATCAAGACCATACGCAATATCCTTGGCTCATGATTACAGCTTAAATATGCAAATCCGTAGTTGATGGCACTGCCCTGATGGCAATGCATTCTTGTATATGCTTCAGTAAAGAGTGGCAGATAATTTTAAAGTCATTCTGCTAATAGTTCTGCCAGGAATTCACAAATTGCTGCTCCAGATTTACAATATTTCAGGGTGCTTGGATTTGGCACTTTTAACTGTCTCAGATATGCTCAGTTGGTGAAAGGTCTGGCGAACTTGCTGGTAAAATATGGAGTATTAGTGTCCAGAAATATGTGAATGGTATGAGACCTGGCATTACCTTGTTAGAAATTGTCCTCTGGATAAATGTGACGTGAAATATTATACAGCTAGCTACAAGATAGTATCAAAATATATGGAAGATAACTAGAAATATAGCCTGCAATTTTATGGGATAGCACCCCACACCGTCATATTAGGAGTAATGGCTGTATGATATTATATTCAAAAGCTGAATGAGAGTGCTGGCTCCGGTATCGTTAGACACGAATGCGTTAGTCATCTGCTTCAAGAGTAAAGCGAAATTCTTCGTTTAACACTATGAGTTGCCAGTCTGATGGTAACAATAATGATAGATTGCAACACCACTCCATATGATACCCCCGATGTTGAGAGGTCAAACGCAGACGTTTTAAATGACGCAGTCAGTGTAACTTCCCCTCAGCCAATGTCCATGAAACGGTTGGGGATATTGAAAAGGCTGCTGTACGTTGAGGAGTAGACAATGATATCGTCAGAGAACTTAGAATCTGTTGAACAATCATCCGCGCTTGCCTCACAATTCTACCTTTTGGCCTCTCAGAACCTTCCATCTGTCTATAGTTCATCGTATCAACCGTTGTCTCCGGTGCTATTGCACAGCTGTATCTGTTTGTTGCTGTTACACCAGGTATTACTTGTTGTTGCTGTATGCATCTGTTACTTGGTAAAATCACCCAGTGTCACGTATTTCGACAACGTGACTATGTTCGAATCCATTTTGTTGTCTGTAAGGTCTTCGAAAACGTCGTGATGGCATCTTTTGATATTTCTCTAGGAATCACAACGGCAAAAACGAAAAGTAATAGAAGTGAAAAGAAATTTTCACTTCTATAACCGGTATTATACTTTGCCAGTTGTACAGCAGAAATGCGTGTTACGACCGCAAATGCTGTTTATTGGCCTTGAAAATTTTACCCTTTAGGTGCTTCTTGACTAAGAAATTTTTTCAAAATTTAAGATTTCGATTGTGCTTTCTTTGGCCAAAATGCAGTTTTTAAAGTGAGAAAATCTATAATCAGCATAGGCATAATGCAAGAAATTTACGCCTGATATGATAGAAATCATTATAGTCTCTATTAACGTGAATATACAATGACAGGACGAATGTATTTCTAATAACCATGCTAATAAAACTTTGTAAAATTATTTTCTGTCAAATGCTTCAACGTTAATTCACAAAATTCCCTAATTATCGATGGAAATAAAATACAGTAGAATTAATAAACTTCTCTTTTATATAAACTTTTCTAGAAAATTCATATGCCTAAGGGATATTAAGCAATTTCTTTTACTACTATGGAAAATTTCTTCACTTTTGGGCATTAGACACAATTGTGAATGCAAGAAAAAATCTACATTTATTATTGTGGTTTTCTGTAACATAACGATGAACCCGTTTACCTTAAGGTACAGTCCTTTTTTTTCCTACATAGCATTGTATAACGATAGGCATATTTTACATAGATATTAAAAATGTATTGACATTTCATTTACCTAACACGAATAAATGCATCCTATTTTTCTTTTATTAGAAAATATATTGCATGTAAAATATTCCAAAAAAATATTTTCTATTACTAGATAGCGTTATTTGATAAAAGTGTTATTAAATCAAAAAGTTATTATATAGTGAACGTTATACTAAAGAGTGGTTTCCCCTTAACAAAATAAAAGAATAATAAAATACTTTAAAATTTATTCTTTTAAGGAAAAGTAAATTTTTATATCTCTTAATGTAATTCTTTTTGAGAATACAAGTCACGTTCTTTGGGTACTTTCCATTTTAAAATCAACTTATTGAAATTCAACAATAATCTAGTAATTCAATTCACCATACATACTCAATAATAATATGGAAACAAAGCGAAAAACATATTTAGATGGAAGGAATTATTTGCTTTTTTTAAGATATATATCCAATAATAACAATTGATAAGTTTACGAGTGTGCACATTTTATAGAAACTGTTTTCTAAACTCAGTTAGAAGCTTAAAGCACGGAATTCAATATTTTGCATATCATTAAACGTATTTTTAGATCTGGTATTAAAGTTTAACCCCACGTCCATATGGCTTGTTGGTCAAAAAAACTTCCAATATCTATTTTATATTAAAAAAAAACTTTTGAATTTTGTTTGCATGCTATTACAAAAATATTTTGCTTGAATATAAGTCTTTCTTAAACAAGCTTTATGAATATTGCATGTGTTGTTGATCCCAAAAAGGGACATGTAACTGACATCCAACAAAAAGAAAGTTCTACAGATTTATGGTCATACTTTATATTACTTTGTATTCCATTGAAATAATGCACTTTAAAAAGAATTTAAACTATTATGAAATACATTACCACAGAAATAATTGAAATTTTCTTGTGAAAAATTTGAATGTAAAACTTGATAATTTGATTCATGTTATAAATTAGACAAAATTTAGAATATTGTTTTTCGTAGAAATGAATTATGTGATAAAAGCTAAGTTGCTTACCAGTAATTTATTGATCATGTGTATTTTTTATTGAATTTATATTAACTTTGAAACAGATTGTTTTTCTTATATATATATATATATATATATATATATATATATATATATATATATATATATATATATATATATATATATATATATATATTCATGCACACTTGAATCTTTACAAGAAAAAAAAATTTTTCCTACAAGGTATTCCTTACATTAAAATATATTTTGTATTTATTTTCTCCACCACATCGCTGGTTTTTTCTGCACTTCTTACCTTTTTCTACTGTATCCATTTTGGGTTATTCAATCACGCATTCTTGTATGTACTAAACTGTAATAATTTATTGTCTTTTACATAAAATTATAAACATATTTAAACTAGCCATATCATCTTTCAGTTGTGATAATTATTTTTGTGAATTTTATATCAAATGGAATAAATATTAATTTATTACAAGGCCGGTGATGCCTTACTCCAGAGATATAAGTTTATGGAGCAAGAAATGTCGGAAGATTTTTCTGGTTTTATACCATCGTCAATATTTAATTTTCCTATGAAATAAAGTAACTGCAAATAAACTAGACCCAATAAATATTTGAATTTCAAACCAAATATATAATATTTTCAATATTATCAGTCATATATTTCGTCATATTATCCGCTTATTTATAATACAATTCATTTATTTTTTTTTATTATTTTGAAACTGAATGTTATTTTCATCCATGAATAAGAACTGAATTTAGTTTCACTAAACTATTGAAACGATATACTTGATTTTCATTGTCACTGCATCGAAAAAACTATTCACGCTTTAAAATAGATTTGCGTAATAAGACTATTTATCAGCGTTACACAGAAATATTTGGCTCATGGTACTGTATCGAATTTCTCATTCAAACTGTGTCTCCGCCTGACACAGTCCAATATTACTACGAATACGTAATATACAATAAGCTTAGAAGTCAATGGCGATAAATTTTGTAAATCCGATGGGAGAAAATGTCAATTCTTTGGTCAACTAATCTTGATTTATGACGGACACATATGAGTTTCGCATAAAATGGCCAAAATATCCCTCTACCACAAATTCGATTGAAATATAAAAAAAAGAAAGAAAAGAAACTCCATCTGAAATTGGATATTGGAATTTATTTTTAAAGTTTACAAGAGAGTTATAGAAAAAAGAAATATATATGAAACTATAATTTACATAAATCCTTTCGATATTATGTCGCAGAATAAAATTGTCAATTTAAATAAAGTAAATACTCCTTTTACACTTGAGATTTCATTTTCATTTTCTTCTTTTTGATTTTGCTTTCACAACAAGCTCTAGTCAATAGAGTATTTTAATTAATAAATTTATACAAAATTTATACAAAATTCTAGAGTAAGTCATATAAAATTCCATGGACTACGAAAGTCATACAAAGGTAAAGATAAATTCTATTTCAAATTTATTACACGCAAATGAAATATTCAGCCCAATTTTTTTCTTAGCATAGAGTGCATAATCTGAAAGTAACTATGAATATAATGGTTTGGTTTGGTTTGTTTGGTTTGTTTGTCGCTCAACGGTCATTTTTTGCACACGAGGGCTAATTAGACCGGGACTTACGGTTTAAAGTGGATTCCGAACCACTACAAACATCCATGCCCAAGGTGGGATTCGAACCCACGAACTGTTGAACCGAAGGCAAGAGCGCTAACCATTCGGCTGCCAGCTCGGCCTATGAATATAAGGATTCAAGTTTGTTACAAGCTTACTTTTAAATTGTATCTTCGCTCAAACCGATTTATTTTAATCAAATTTCGGAACAATTTAAAATTAATAAATTAAAGCTGAAGGTTAAAATTTATTTTTCCTAACTTTTGAAAGAAAAATGCAGAAATTCATGTTGAAAATATACAAAATAAAACAAATATGAATTAAATAATTAAATATGTATCGCAAATTCATATAGAAAATAATATAAATTGAATATTACACATAATAATTCTTGATTTTTTACGGATAAATAAAAAATTGTAATCGGATTAGAGTTAGAATATATATATATATATATATATATATATATATATATATATATATATATATATATATATATATATATATATATATATATATATATATATATATATATATATATATATATATATATATATATATATATATATATATACAGATATATATATATATATATAATTTTGCTTATATCTTATATCTTAATAAAATCGCACTAATGAGCTAGATCGGATATTTTAAAAGTAAATTCAACTTTTCTTGATAAAGAGATATAATGTTTTCTAGCGGTTCAAAAACTGAAATTTAATTTTGAAATGTTGAAAATAAAAATCTTGAAAGTTTTCATTGTTATACTATAATTATTATGGATGTAGTTAAAGTGATAGCTAATACATTTAGCTTTCAATACAATAATATTAGTTGTAGTCTATATAAATCAATATTTATTATTTAACACTCTTCAACTATTATATTTTAATAACAATTCATGATATTGCATTTACATAACATACAAATATTTCAATCATTTAGAAATTAAAAACTTTTTAAATGCGAATTTCTTTAAGACATTCTTAATAAATAAAATATCATAAAATTTTGGATTGCTTTTGAACTGAGAATGAACAAATACTTTCTGTCATTTTTAGATCTTGAAGTTCCTAATTAATTACTAAGATAATATTTTCTTTTGCAGTATAAAATTAAATTATCTTGATGAAAAGACACCTTATTGAAATATTATATTTTAAAAGCACACATCATTCCCTACATTATTCTTAGTTACCATGATTTTAAGTTGAAATGCTGTAAGAAAATATTTTTAATGTTCTCTCATTTATGTGGGATCTTTTAGGATGTGTGTATGTGTGTGTGATATAAAAATAACCCACTTTCTCTCTCATTTGTGTTTATTTAAAAGTAAAGATTTTTTGTTTTATAATTTTAAATTGTAGTTGTGAAAGTCAGCAAAGACGACTGAAAGACGATAAAAGCAAATGCAGAATATTATTTTCTTCCAAACTAAACGATTATGACTTTGTTTCACGAAACTCAAAAAAAAGTGTAATTTCAATAATACATCTTGCAAAAATAAGCACATTTCTAATGAAGAAACAAAATGCATATGCATGATTTCCATTATTTAGTTTATAAAATAAGTAAAATTTAAGAAACACCAAATACACTACAGTTCTAGTCATAATATGCTTATATGCATTTACAACTTAAACATGGAATAATTTTACTTCTATCTCATTCAAACTATTTTACAAAACAACGCCAAGTAGAAACGCCGTGAAGTACATTCACTTATGAATAGTTATTCCATATGGCAAAGCCTTAAGAAGTTACAATGATATACAAAGAACATTCCTCACGAAATCCTTTTGGGTGCATTGCCTCGGTCATTCCTAACTATATTCCAATTATCCTATTTATCTTTTCTAACTGTGGTTTCATTTCACGCCAAACTGAAATCTGCACCCGAGAACTATCATATGCACAGTGCGTATTAAAAGCACCGTGAAAAATTCGCTTTCCGGAACTTTAACAAACCATACTTCCTTCTCATGCAGATAACTCTTTTTTTTTAGGGAAAAAGGAATAAAGAGAATGGAGCAGATGGGGAGAAATTAAAGGGAGAAAGAACGGAAGAATGGGGAAAATGCAAAACAGAAAGAAGGCATTTAATCATTCGCTCCGCTGAATTTAACCCTTAAACCACGACGTTAAAGCAAAACAAAATTAAATCTTTTTCTAGTATAAGGAAAATACAGTTTAGCTCCACCCCTTTGGGGAAAAACTGAAAGCAAAAAGAATGATTTTGCTAGTCGTATTTTGTAGATTGTTGGGTAATCAAAATCAGCAAACCATTGATTTTTTCCCTTTTTTTTAATAAGAAAAGGGATTTTTTCCTGGATCAAGATTCTCTTCTAAAAATGGTGCAATCTTGGTATTTTCCAGTCCTTTTTCCCTGAAGATCTCTTTCCTGAAATGTTAAAGGACAATAGTAGCATTCAGCCTTTCAAATGTAATTCCTTCAAAAAATATCACAAAGGTCTCTCAGGAAATTTACTATCGCCTTATTTATGTAAAGGGGTATTTGATGCATCAAATATTATTGCATAGAAAATTGATTTCATTTTCATGCGCAGATTTTCCAACGTATCAAAGTAGATCTACGAAAAATTATCGTAATTTAAAATATGAAACTCTTTGCGATGCGTACATTCAAAAGAAACGATGGAAAACATTTTGTTGCAAAAGCAATGTTCACAGCAAATAATTTTACTTGAAAATTTGTTTGATGTTGAAGCAATATTTTCTATTAGACTTTCCTCCGGTAAATAGTACCAGTCTAAATATTAGCTTAAGGCTACTTTACAGTATTTTACATGCTATGCACAAAATATCTCATACACAAAATAACTTTATATTTGTCAAATTCTCTTGAGTTTGACAACTTTAAAATTATTTTCTCTTAATTTATTAAGTTAGCAATTTTTTGAAATTATTATGTTTCTAAGTAAATTATACAATTCAGGAATGTGAAGCTCATTATTAAAGAGATGAATGTTTATGGTAGTTCGGAATCTAATTTGAGTTATAAATTCTGATCCGATGCAACTAATTTTCATAAACTTTAATTTGATCACAAGATAGCAAACTACTGATTTGTATTTACTTAAATTTTATTGAAAATGGATACTTAAATATATCATAAATTTCAATTCTATTTATCCTACGCTTATTATTAACACACCTACACACACAAGTTATCGTTCTTCTTTTTATACCAGCAGCATTTAATTTAATACTATTTATCACCTTTTACATTAACTGAAATGTGTACTGCAAATATATCAAGAACACAAAATGGCCATGGAGAACCATATTGACAAAATAATAGCTGAAAAAGAAAAAAAATATATTACAAGTCTTTTTCCTCTGTACTCTTTATTTAAGCTGGGCAAAAAATCTGAGACAGAAATAACATATTCGATTTTTGCTCTATTAAAACTTTAAAGCATGCCCTGAATAAAATTATAAGTTAATAATTAATCATGAAATAAAAAATTATTTATCATATTTCGGACTTTTTGCAATTTGATTGTCTTGGTAGCCAGATCTGAAGTCACATTTATTAAAAAACTGCGGATGACGATTGTTTCCCATAATTGGAAAACATGCATGGACATTATGACATTTTGTGTAGATAATCTCTTGATATTTCAAGTTCATTTAAAAATATTGAAAATTTTAAAAAACAAACTTATCAAAAATCTGAAATCAAGATAATTCTTAAGTCATGGAAAAATAAAGCAATTGCATTAAATGCAAATAAACCGTAATTTATGAATATTTTAACTTACATTTTTTCACAAATATATAATAAATTATCTTTCTTACACCACATATTCGTCATCTCATAATACAATTTATCACAATTACTCAAGGATTGAGATCAATAGTAAATGGTGATTAAACTCTTTAAATATATTCACAATAATAGAAAAAGTCATCAGTTATGATACCTTCTTCCGGGTGTTTTTCTTCATAATGGTTAGACAGAAGCTTGAATCAACATAATTACTTGCTAGAACACGTTACTGTAGTATCTACAGCAGAAAATATGTTACTAAACGGTATATTTACAGATGAAAACATATTAATATACGGTATCCACAGCAGAAAACATGTTACTATATGGTATCTACAGCAGAAAATATGTTACTATACGGTATATCTACAGATGAAAACATATTACTATACAATATCCACAGCAGAAAACATGTTATTATATGGTATCTACAGCAGAAAATTGTATCAATGGGATTTCCATATTAAAGAAAAGAAACTGAATATATTAACTATATAGCTTTAAAACTCAAAGATGAAAATGCTGATTTCCTAAGAGTTTTTAATTTGACAGCATCTTATTTGTTACATCTTATACATTTTATCTTAAGTACAGTGAATAAATAATATTTCACAATTAATATTATACATTCGCAACCTCTAAATTTCTATCTAATCGATTTCAGTTATTGTGTAAATGTGTCATGATTGAAAGAAACTGTGAAGCTGCTTTCACACAATTAATAGGATATCTGTTGAAACAAATAATTTCTATCAATTGTTTTTTTTCATTCTGTTTTCAAGGTAGAAGTCATTGCCTATTAACAAACAATTAATTTTGTTAAAAAAGTAAATATCCTCTAGTCACATTAGAATAAGAGCTTACCATTATTTATTATTAACATATGACTTGCAGTACAAGCTCAAATAAAATTTACAAAATATTTGAAGAATTTCTCATAACAATAAGAATACTAGCTAGATATTTGCAAACATAGAAGCTCTGGTAATCAATTTGCTGATCAAAACGTGAAAGAACCTAGAGGTGGTTACTTATTCTAGAATATAAAACTCTCTTGCCATAAAAATCAATCTTGTAATGTAATTTTAGCAACACATTTTTTGTTTTATTTTTTTAAGGTGCCTGTGATCAACATAGCCTTGTTGTAGAACAGCTCTCATCAGGGCAGAATTTACCTGATTCGATTCTTGCTTTCATTCATTCATATGAAATGAATGTTACTCTTAATCCTTGTGCAAGTATGTTTGTGAGGAGTTTCGACTCTTGGGATATGAAACACAAAAACTTCTCTAGGAAAAGTCTTCTTGGAAGGGAATTTACGTATTGGATATTAAAATGCCGTACAACAATGCAAAGCTGTTAGGTTGTCCATTACGTGATGTAAAATATTTGTTGCCTAAATGGAAAATAAGAGCATTTAGTAAAAAATGTTCTATTGTCTGACTGAAAGCTATGAAACATTTTATCGAAATTTGATTTATCAAAAATTAATCTTCCAAATCAATTTACTCAATATCCCATTGGTATACCATAAACTCATAAATGTTTTAACGGAATTCAAGAGCACATCAAACTTAATGTTGTTGTCTTGTGCCAGCTAAGCTGGTATTATGGGGTGTGCTGCTCCCCTTTCCAGCTGAACCATATTTTGGTGTGGAGTCCGACTTCCTCAGTACACACATGCCTATAGGTGTCCATTGATAGGGTAGGCAACCATTCAAAACCCGTTCCTGCAAAGAAAGGATAAACAGAGAGAGAAAATGTATCCATGCCAGATTCAAGATTGGAACAAAGGACCTCCTTATCCGCTGTTAGGCACTCTGACCACTAGACAGGGTGGGCGGCATCAAATCTAATAATTTGCGTGTTTGATTTCAATGCCAACGTAGACCATTGCTTACTGAGTTATTCCCGTACAAAATAGAGAGCTCCATTTTGCTATTTATTAATTTTCTTAATTCTTGCTTTCAACTTCTTTTTATAGAGCAAATGTTCTAAAAGTCACACAACTCCTCACGTTCCTAACTTTAGACTTTTGTCTACATTAGAGATAGACTACAGAGAGAAAGAGAGAGTGAGAGAGAGAGCAAACCTAAAAATTGCTAGTTGATCTTGTGTGTCAAACATGCATAATTGCAAAACAATTCTCCTTTTCTAGAATATTTTTTGGTATGTATATCCAATTCTTTTTAGAGTTTTTCCTTATTTTTTATTCGTATCTACAATACGAATCATGTGCTGTTCGAATGGTTATGTCGTAATTACCTGTGTTCCAAATGCCTTTATATGAGCTATATGTCTATATATGAGCAATGTGCTTGTATATGAGTTATATGAAAGGATATAAGTTGGGTTTAAGTTGCATTTACTCTGTTATTCAAGAATTTGGGGAATTTAAAGTCTTCAAAATTAAAAAATTCTCTTCAGATGACTAATTGACGCAGCATAAAATCTCTCTTGATTGCTGTAACTATTTGGAAAATATATTATTAGAAAAAAATTAAGATATGTATTTTCACAATAGTATGTCTCTTTACTAAAACATATTTAAACGACTGCTATTTATACTAGGTGCTGAAATAAAAATTGACTTTGAACTGTTATATGTATCCATGTTGGTAAAGGATGTTATATTTACAATATGTTGAATAAATAAGAATGCACGCAGTTTGGGTTATCTGCAATATCTGTCAAAATAGTAATCTTTAACAATGTTCATTTTTTCAAGTTTCCATCTACGATTGTTAAAATGAATTCATTAATATTTCATAATACAGATTAAAATTATTGAATGGAAAAATGTTTAAAAAATACCAACAAAAGGCAAAATAAATTTTTAAAAAACTATTTAATTTTGATCCTAACTGTTTGCAAATACGAAATTAAATTTTCCCAAGTTATATTAGTAACATGATATTACATAAATAATATAAAACACATTAATTTAAATAAATAAATAATTTAATTTAAACTTCAATCAAGTAAAACTACCTCTAAAATTGTTCGTCAATAAAAGCTAAAACTAATCCACATTGAAAGACTTTATAATGTTTCTTTATAAATAATGTAAGGCATTATTATCATGAAATATTATATATTTACATTTTTATCAACACACAAATTTGAGTTTCTTTATCTCTCTTTGAAAAATTACAAAATATCTCCTATTTATTTGCGGTTCAAATGAAATTTGTCAAGTTAATTACAGATTTAACTAAAAAAATACATTTGCAATAGTTTCATATTTGAGAATTACATCTCAAATTTCCCTTTCAATTTATTACAGAATGTAACTTAAAACGGTGAAAATGCGAGATTAATACAAAATATATAATCAACGTATTCAATGATTTCGTAAATATGCAAATGGAACAGATATCATATAATATTCCCAAATCAAAAAGAATGATATACTCTTAGCTGTGAATTTCTAGCCTTAATAGATATATGAATCAATATTGGGCAAAATATTTGAAAGCTCATATACACACATTGATGCATTTATATCATTGAATGTTGGCGCTAAGAATTACTTAAGGCGTTAAAACTTCATAATGTTTTAAGTTGATTCCAAATGATTATTTCTTTTAAATATTAAAATAGTTTAAATTTCTACTTAGTCCGTTGTTAGTAAAACAATTTTAAGTGTAATTCTTATTTATATTATTTTGATAAGTGTTAAACTAGCTAACGTTTTCTAGTAGTCATTTGTAACAAAAATTATAAAAATGTTATTAATATACGATCAAAAAGAAATTTATGTATTTAAAAATCATAAAATATATAGAAATTGAATTTTTTATACAAATGCAAGTTAGTTCTTAGCTGTAGCTAAATTTAATACTATTTAAATATTAAATTCAAATTACTCTTTATAGTTCCATATTTTAGACTGTTATTATTCTTAAAAACAGTAGCTTTTAATATTAACAAAAGTCATTTTTGGTTTTAGTCTTAAAATATATAAAAAAAATTAAAAGATATTAAAGATTTATATAAAGTAAATACATTCTAAGTATTTGAGTATTTGTAACTTTTATCATATAATTTGAAATAGAAACTATTCCAATGTATATATATATATATATATATATATATATATATATATATATATATATATATATATATATATATATATATATTTACATAGAAAAAAATGTTAAAAGCTTGGATCTTGAAAGAACGAATGATTTATTGGACGAAATAAACAGAAAATGGTAAAATGAAGAATAGAAAGTTTAAGAGGATTCTCTATAATGTAAAGAGAAAATAATTCAAATTGATTCGACTGAGAAAGGAATTAAAAGCCTTCGTCATATGACAAACTGTGCTCTTTCCAAAAACCAAAACAGATGTTCGAGGCTATAGCACGGAGCACATCAAAACATTAATGCAGAGTGGCAACGTCATGGTAATTTTCAGCCCCTTAGATTCTAATTCTATTGGAGTTGAGCTGTTCCAAAATGACGTCGAAGCTGGAATTCTGATTTCTGCTTGCGTCAGACCAAAAATTTGAAAAGAGGGTGGAATTGCTCATGAAAAGGGCTTTTCGGACGTAACCTAAAGCAATGAGACAGTAATTCAAAGTAATTCATTTGGAAATCCACCGCTAACGACTTGCTAGAATCCATTTCTATGAAAAACTTTATTATAGGCAGAAAGCGGTGGAAAAGATTTAAATTTATGCCGTGCCAATTTTGTTGTTAACATGAAAGCAAAGTCTGGAATATTTTAATGTACAGTGAAAAACATATTTGATTTTCTTAAATAAAGAGTTTTGCTTAGTTCAAAAGTATTTAAATTAATCCTGCCAAGTTCTTCTCCTAAGCAATGTATTCTTTAAAAATAAAACTTCCTTTTTGTTGCCAAATATGCAAAAGTAAAATAATAAATACACGTAAATAATAAAAAAAGCATAACAATATTAGCGAAAATGCGAATATTTTTGTGGTCGATAAAAAATACTGTTCCAAGCAATTTTGCTAAATTACATTTTTATTTATATTTGTATAAAGCAAAACTTAAATATGTTTATGAAGCAACATACAATAAACAAATTATTTTACAATGCAACTAACTTATTACTAAAAATCATATTTTATTTTTAATAAAAATATTTGTGTTGTCATTCAATTGAATTTAAAAGAAAGTTATTTGTGCTGATTTTAATGAGATACTTCTTTCTTTAAATAAATTTTTGTTATTTTCTAATCTTCCTTTTATAATAAATGAACCTATTTCTTTATGACAATGATGTCAAAATTAATGTTTTATAAAAGAAGATATATCATTGGAAGGTAATGGGTTCGATATTAATTTATTACCAAGCTATTGATCATTACGAATACAAAGTATTGCATTACCGTGTTCACATTTATTTGGGATTTAAATTTCAGCTACTGATATTATGAGAAAGCTTGTTCAGGTTACTACCTTAAATGTCAAATTAATCATTTTATTGTGATTGGAAACTATGACTTTCCATCTATAAATTTAATTTTGGATATTTTTCAGAAGAAATCTCGGAATCTTTTTGAATCCCCTCATTGGAAGGATATCAAAAAACATAAAATAATAACTAGCTTGATTTTATAAGCATCTGATTTTTTTATAGTGCTGGACAGTCAAAAATGTAACAGTGTGAAGAAAGCACGCAAATTATGTTAAATTCTTATCATGCATTGATGAGATAGGCAGAATGTAATCTAGCTGCAAGAACTATGTAAGGAGAAAAATATTTCTAAGTTGAAAAATAACAACATTTTTTGCTCAAGCTTTTTATATGTTCCATAAATATCTTTCCAACAAGATACTAATTTGAACACGGATGAATAGTAGCCATTAGTGATCACAAAATATCTTACAGCGAAATCAATAGTCTTGTTGCACGAAATGATACTATTGTAATTAGGATCCTAACAGGCAAGAAGAAATGATGGATGAATGAGCGTGGTATGCATTTTCTTGCACTTTTGCAAAATGAGGACGCTCATTTTGTGCTCATGGCAGTAATGGATTGTTTAAATGCATCACAATCTATAGCAAAACATATTTAGTCTGTTAAGCATAACTGGATATCTATTAGTACCTTTCGATGTCATTTAAAGTTAAGTGGAATGTCAGCATACCATCCATTGCTTTGTTTAACATTAATTGAAAAATCACAGGTGCTTGCAACGTCAATGGTGCGATGAATGAATATAGACAAATGAATGCGATGACTTTATCTTGATTGACGATTCTCATTTCTGTCCGCAACTCCACGATTATCAGATTTGTTTCTGGGGACATATTGGGGAGACTACTGAACAGTTGTATTATACATTACCACCTTGGTCCTACACTTGGTACGATGATCAGATTTGTCTCTGAGGAGATGTTAGGGAGAATACTGAACTGTTGTTGCATTATACATTACCACATTGGTCCTATACCTGGTATTCTGATTTGGGATGTGTATTGGATTTCACTTCCTCATATAGCACTAAATGTTTATAAATGTTCAGAATACTGGCAATGCATACGAGAGGGATCTCTGGTATGCGTTACCAGTACACTGAACATCCATTTATACATCTCTGATATGTAAAAGAAAGAATTCCTCCATTAATATCAGTTGTAGCTGCCAGCTCATATCGAACTTTATCCCTTATGTCATATTATATCCTTGCTTGTTTTCCCTTTCTTTAGGTAATCTAAAAGATGTAGTCCATATTTCCACAACAATTGACTCATGATACATCACCACTGTTACACCACATCAAATTTAATATATGTCGAAGCCTCGTCCTCTTGAGATGCTTTATCCTAAGGATAAATCCAAATCATCTTGGATTCTTTGTTAAGGCATGCGTCAGAGCTATCGTTAGCAATGGTAGCTCTATTAATTACTGATTCTGCCAACATCAGCACTTCACAAGAAATTGTAATTTCAATCATTTTAACTTTGTGTAATATGTTATTTGCCAAATTAACTGTCTAGGGATATGCTTGGTCTTCCTCGGCATTGAATTTTCTGTACGTAGCCAGCAGCGTTGATATATTTTCAAAACAAAATTTTAACTTTAATCATTAAATTGTTTTGTTTACTTTAAATAAATATTAAAAGACTGTTAAACATTGGAATTTCGGAAATGAAAATACCAGTTTATTTTGGAAAATCATAATTTGTCATCCATTACAATTGCTGAATAAATATTAAAAATAAGTCTGTTTAATGGAAAAATTAGACAAAACATGTTTTCAACATTACAATTTAACCTATTATTTAGTAAGTTAAATTCAGTGACAGAGTCTCCACCAACCCAGCCTAATCCTTTGCTCTACCAAATCCTTTACAAGTCATCATTTTAAAAGAAACAACATGAATAAATACACGTAGATTTAAGAAAATAAACATAGATAATGAATGTTAATTTAAAATTAAAATGATAATTATATGCAGTTAACAACTAATCTTTGATTGAAAAAAAAATGTCTTCCAGCATGAAAAAAATGTAGAAAATTCTACCTTTATAGATGTTTATTGCTAATAACTCTCATACTTAATGCTAGGAATAACTGTAGCTCACATTTTAGAATCAGTTTTTACTTCTAAGAGGCAATGAAGATTTTTATGAATAAGATTCAATAAATTTTATCAAAAGTTAATAATTCAGTAAAAAAAAAAAAAAAAAAAAACCCTGTGAGTTTAGTGATTTTTAGGAGATATAATGGTTGTCAAAAATATGGCCATTTTATAAGTATTTTGGGCAATACAAATGCGCATTTACTTTTAACTGGTTCCAAAATAAGAGTATCTTTATAATTCAAAAGGTAGTTTAACTACGAGTGTAGATTACGATCACGGATTTGAGAGAGAATTATTTACGTTGTCATAATAATGACTTCCTAAATATTTCTAGTGGTTAGCGTATGCCTTTCCGGACAGAAGGCCAATGCTTTAATTACTAGGCTACTACAGCCCTGTTTAAGTTATACAATACAAAAATAACATGTATGTCATACATCGTGAAGATTTTAAAATTATATAGTATACATTTTTTTTAAACTTATGAAACAAATTTATATAATTTCTAAAATTTTTAATGTGATTAACGACTATTTCTCTGTGAATATAACTTTTGTAATTTAGATGTTATTCCTTAAATATTATCATTATAATATTTTATTCAAAAGTATAAAAAAATCACTACAGGTTCTATTTTTATACTGTATTTCTTATTTTAAATTTCTTTAAAATATTTTGTTAATGATTGGAATAATAATATATATACTAAAAATAAACTATGGATATACTATCCATAATGCAATTTATTATGAGTCATACAAAATAATAAATCAATGTATACTAAATAATACATAAAAAGTAAGAAATACTTAATAATATAAACTTAAAATTTTTGAATAAAACTGAAAAAAAATTATATTTTGTCATAAGAAATTTATTCACAATTTACAAGTTGATGAAATATTTTTTCAAAAATATATATTGATTTGTTAACTCACTAGAGTTTTTCGAAGAGCAAAATATTTCAGTTTATTACTAGAACTTGAAAAATCATATTTCACTGGTATTTGGAATAAAAAACACATTTGCAAAAGTTTGTCACAGCCGTCACACGTCGTCAAAGTTCGCCAAAAATTGCAACTTCTAGTAAGGTCAATAAATCAATCCTTTATCCTGAAAATGTGAGGAAACCAGAGAATTTTGGTTGCAAAAAAACTTAACTAGTTACGATTATAAGTTCTTGTTAATAATTTAAGTAAATATATTTTCGCAAAATAATTGGATTTATAAAATTGTTTTCTTTGTTATGAAAGCCAAACTTATCAATAATTTTAGTTTCTTGACATTCAACACACTTCTTAAGAATGAATGAAAATTAGTTTATGAAAAATAAGCCTTATGGGACAATTTATACCATGGAATATCCAAATTATACCAGACACACATTTTTTAAACTTTGTATTTTTATATATTATTGAAAATGAAAGAATACTATTGTGTAGAAGAAAACTTTTATAAAGTAGATTTTTTACTCCTTAGAGTGTTTTCTGAAACTTTCAAACTCATAAGCTACTTTACATATTTCATTGATATATCAAAATTTCATTCCATAATTACTAAAAAATATTTTCTGATAATTTTTTAGCCAATTCTTGTAAGCAAACATTTATTTTTAAGAATGACTCCATAGAATAATGGATTCATTGAGAAAGCTATAAATATTATTAAAACTAATATGAATTTAGCTTTATCACTTCAAGAATATACTTAGTATTTGTTATTTAAGAAATATGATTTTTATTTTGATTGCAACATAAGCCTATTTGTATAGTGGGAAAATTACACCATATTTGGATACCTATGTACTCTTTCGCCTAAATCATCAATATATATATATATATATATATATATATATATATATATATATATATATATATATATATATATATATATATATATATATATATATATATATATATATATATATATATATATATATATATATATATATATATATATATATATATATTAGGGATTTATGAGAAACACATATAAATAGAAACATAATTAAATTATCAAATCTTTTTAACTTCAATATATATAAATAGGTGACAGTTGAGAAAAATTTTAATTTTTTCAGAGAAGACTGCAAAATTTGACAATGAATTTGTAACAAAACCTGTAAAGGGAAATTACATAACTATTTAGATTTATTGCAAAGTTTAAAAAAAATCATTTAAAATATTCAGAAATATTTTGGGAGACTAACAAGCTAAGCATGTGGAAAAAGATTTAGCTCCCCTATTTGTCAAATTCTTCTTATAGTTTAAAGATACACATTAGAAAAATATGAAAAATTGTATTTGGGGATTTGCATTCACGTTTGACACCATTCATTTATCATACAAACACAAAAGAAACAGAGATTTTTAATAAATCCACACTTCATGGGAAATAAACAATTATCGTTTCGAAATCTGAAAAGACCTACCAGCAATTTTTGATTTCACTTTCACGAAATTCCTTACATGTCATCCTAGCTCTTAGACGAATCTTCGCTGCAGTCGTCTGAGAAATATCCCGTTTTACTTGTAGAAAGTTACTCATAAGTATCCCAATATAGTATTTCTACATGTTCTTGATGCTTTGGAACTGATTACGTAAATACTGTTCTTATGAAAATATCCAGATTAGGAAAAAACTGAAATAAAATAATTTTCATTGATATTTATGAATGACCCATATATTGTTAAAAAAATTTGATCTCATGAAAAAACATTGCAGCTGAATAAACGAGTCATTTTGACCTTGTGGTATGATCAAACATTTAAGAAAGAAAGGTCCTGTACTCAATCTGCACCACTGTTGAATAACAGAGAATGAATTTTGTTCTTCAGTCGGTTTCAGGGTTTACGAGTTTCCTGAATTTTCCGTAAAGATACACGAATATAGCCAAAAACCTATAAAAAGTTTCCCGTAAGCAAAGAAACGATAAAAATTTCCAAATATCTTACTATATACACCTTGATATTAGGAGGTTCCCTATGCGTCATCACAATTGAACAAATGAGAAGTATGCATAAACAATCAAAATGCATCAGAATAATTGTTGTCAAAGAATAGTTGTTGTTTCGTGTGCCAGCTAGGCTGGCATTATGGGGTACGCTGCTCCACTTTTCCAACTGAACCATACTTTAGGTGTGGAGTCCGACTTCCTCAGTACGCACATGTCAGAGGTACCCGTTTATAAGGTAGGCAACCATTCACAACCCATTCATACAAGAAAAGGACAAAGACAGGATAGATAAAGAGAGAAAATACATCCATGTCCAAACAGGAATTCGAACCCAGGACCTCTCTATCCGCAGACATTCACGCTGACAATTAGACAATTTGGGTGGCAGAATATTTTAATAGTTATATAACACGATACTGATGATAATGTCAGTTGCTTTTCTAAACGACAATATTTTCTTCGTTTGAGAGATTTACGCTGTTAATTGAGGAACTTAGAATACATATTACTTACATAATTTTACTTCTAAAAACTTTATTTAAGTTTTTGAAAAAAGCACGATTAGAAAAACTAAATGCAACATCTTGATAAATATTATTTTTTGATTTAAATATGTGCGCTATTAAGCTGAGGAATAACACACACATAAAGGACATAATTAATAAGAGCAGCTTCATAGTTAACTAACATAAGGAGCATTATTTTGTAATAGTATCATTTGTTATTGATTCTATTCATTAAATATAAATAATTTTTTAATTATTTAAATACTATCTAAAAACAACATGATTACTTACTATAAATGTTTTCTTTGCATAATTTTTATTTTGATAAATATTAAACATGTAATTTCTAAACAAAAAGCTGAATTTTTTAAACTTTAATTTTAAATTTGAAACTCAGTTTTCATTTAAATATTTAATAAAAAGTTTTAATCTCAATTTTCTGCGTAATGTGTAAAATAATAGTTTAGGCATAGCTTGCAATTATTCAAGATCAATATGTGAGGTTGCGTCAAAAAATTATTTTACTTTACTCGCAGAATGAAATGTAAGAAAAATATAACTCTTTCCTTGGAAACTAAAAATTATTTATATATTTTGATGGTACAATTTTTTCTTTTCTTCTTGTAACAAATATTTTATACAACATTTAAGCCTAAAATCCAAATAAAGGAATTATGAAATCATTTATTACGAGTTATATAATTAAATTATCTTGAAAAAACCATTATTATTTGTGATCTTCAAGCAAACCTTTATTTATTTTTATTTTTTTTTTGATTTTTTGCAGTTCTTTTTGTAAAATAATATTATAGTTCTTATTTAAAACAGGCAAATATATATATATATATATATATATATATATATATATATATATATATATATATATATATATATATATATATATATATATATATATATATATATATATATATATATATAAAATAATGGAATCTACAAGAGTTTAAATGAAAAAAAAACATTCATTTAGTTCCAGAATACAATTCATATTTCATTTTTGTAATTTTTATTTATCAAAAGGAATGAAACTGGACTCATTTCTAGATAAATGGATATTTTTTTGCAGATTATGGAATGAAGATTGTACATTTTTTAAGTTCATTTCAAATAAAAATTTCATTAACTATTAAACAGATAAGAAATGTAATATATATTACAAAACCTATTTATCGCATTATAAATCATTAAAAAAGCTTTATAATTTTACTAAAATTCAATATTTTATCATTTTATACAAATGTATTACTTTTTATTGCGGACTTCACAACGATATTCTTGTAGTATTATTAGTTGTTTTCAATTTCTGAAATAGCATAATTCTCTATAAAACTATGAAGCTTCGCGTATGTCTTTTAGTTCCTTACATTTGATACCAGTCCCCGATGTGTAGGAGGGGGAATGCATATTTTTGTCGTTTGCTTCGGAATGAGAGAATGGACTAGTTGCCATCTGCTTCTCTCTTTCTTTCTGTTCCCCTCTCATTCAGGTTTTCATCCCGAATTTCAGCCACCGACGTGGAAAGAATCGACCAATGAGAGACGCGATTATCGTGTACCTCTTGTTCTATGCCCAACAACTGAAGTTAAGAACTTCTTTGCGATTGGCTAATGAACAAAATTGGGCCTGGAAAAGCTTCAGCTTTCATTTTTCGTTGTTTCGTCTGCATTTGAGTATTCTTTTTTGGAAGTTTCAACTCTCAAAAAAAGGATAGATTTTATTCAATCTTCTTCCATTTTAAAACCTTCTTTGAGAAATTATTTCTCGAAAGATTTAGTAAGCAACCCAGAATTGAATTTCGTTTTGAGTTTTACGAGAGAATTTATTCGTTTTATTTTGGTTGATTTCAAAAGCTATAAGCAGTTTTTAGAGGGGAATACATTATAATATTAAATTTCCTATTATAAATCAATTGAAATTTTTTAATACTAAAAACATTAGATGAATACTACCATTTCAAATCATTTGCAAATATTTTACTATCATTCAAAATATTCATAAGAAATACATTAAAATAAATTTATAAAAGCTTAAATATTTCTAAAAGGTTTTATTATACCAGTGCACATATGCCTATTTCCATGAAATTTTAGAAACTTATATCCTTAGCATTAATATATTTCAGTAAGAAATTATTAAGGAAGAAAATTATGTATGCTATTTCTCTTTTTCTTCAAAGTAAAAGTTAACAACAGTCTATTTTTCATCAATATGGTACCCGTTATGTTTCTCATGTACCCTAAAATAAAAATATATAAAAATTAAATTTTATATTAGATTTGATTAGTACCCAGATAAGTAATAAAATTTCATGGTTAGTTTTAAATATTAATGCGATATTTCAAGAATATATTGAAAATATAGTGACTAATATTTTAGCTTCTTACACTGAATGGTACTGAATATTTTGATTATAAATGTCTTTACATAATATAATTTCTGTTAAATACAATTGGTATATGTATTCAGCATATATAATAAATATTATACAACGGTGATTACTAATATATAGTCAATAATTAAATGCAATTCAAAATAATCTACATCTTTATTCAGATATTTTCAGAAAACAATTGAAATACAGTTTATAAAATTGGATATGTTTCCATAGTATTAAAGATATTCAATTAACATTTTTGAGTAAAATGTTTTGTGTCGTTAATTATTAAAATATGGAAAGAAAATTTCTAAATATTACCATAAATTTGAAAAATATGAATTAGATTTGTGAAATTTTATACATAATTAATTTGTAATAATCAATAATTCAATATTACTTTACTGAACCATAAATTAATTAGTTTTAGATAAAAAAATAAGAAAAATTAGGACAAATAATTAAAGAAGGAAAAATATTATGGATGAAATTATTTTAGTTTAATCTCTTTTTCAGAGACGTGTAATGAAAATAAAATACATAAATAGAAATACAATTTGCATAAATATATTGAAAGTTAAAAGTTTTGCAGTGTCTTTTTCCTTAATTAATTTCCAATTTTTGAATACAAGAAATTAAAAGAAAAATTTTAATTAAAGTTTTAGTTGCATCAATGTAATATAGATCATTTACATCTGAGGACGACTTTTAAGAAAATTAGTTTGCTTAATATTTTTTTCATAGAAATTTATTTCGAAGAAATTTTATTTTTCTTATCATTTGTGTGTTATAGACATTGGGAAGAAACTGTAAATGATTGTATATGAGGAAGGTAACTTACTTTTTCTATTAAATTGAAATCGTATAACTGTTGTAAACTATGCGAATAAATTAATAATTTTTTATGTAGAAAAATAATATTTTTAACTAAACAAATTATATTGTCTATAAAATATTAATATTGTTTAAATATTTTATGCTTAAAATAAAATCATATTTAACCCTGCTATTTAATTAATTTTAATATTTTTATATACTTGCAATTTAAACACAAATGTTTATAATAATAGATATCTGTTTCTAATCTTTTCTTTGAATATTTTCATTTGAAGTACTTTTTAATCTCTTATATATTTTGTCCATGAAAAAGTGTATTAAAATGAGACATTCAAGTTTTTTTTCAGATTATAAAAGTTTTATTTTAAGCTTATAAATTTTATATTAATGAAATTTATGAAGTAAAGTATAATCCATTTTTTAATTTTAAGAAACTGAAGACTAGTTTAGAAAATCTGAAAATTTTAACTGTCGAGAAAATGTGATCATATTTTCTTTGAATAATCTTAAGATTAAAATTCAAAGAAGAAAAAATTTAAAAAAAAAAAACCTCTTTAGAAAACAAATATTAAAGATTAGACTTCATTTACGCTATGGATTAAAGTAAAATCAGCTTCGTGCCGAAGGCTTTAGACTTAAAAATTAATTGCCTTCTTTGAAGAGAAAAAATATATGATTTATGAAAAATATTAATGAAAAAATATTCATTAAATGTAATTATCTTAACATAAATGTGATTACTTTAAAATCCCGTTTCAAATTAAAAAATTTGAATAAAAATAATAAATAATTTTTATCAATAAAGCATTTCTATAAGCCATTTTTCTACTTCTATGTAAAACATTTCGATACATAATTACATTTCAGGAGACAAGATAGCAATGATTTTCTCAATATTGAATATTTTTGATTAAATAGCTTTAAACTTCAAAACTTTGCTTATACAATTATAAATTCTGAAAAAAAATTATTAAATAACGTATGTTGAACTGTGATTTTACAAGCAATTCTTTTGGAAACAAATTTTTACAGAGTGTGAAGCTCGATAAATATGGAGCCTGCCATAAAATCATTTTCTAAATTTCTTCTTACAGTAGAGTGTTTCTTTATAATGTTATGAGACTTAACAATGGTTTTATAATCTTTTTCATTTCTAAATAATAATATTAGAATAGCAAATGAAAACTGTTTTTAAATTTCAAATGCTACTCATATAAACTTCTTCGTAATTACATAGTTATATACTTATAGAAAAATATGTATATAATAACTGTGCAAAGAAAAAATACGAAAGTTTTTTTCAACCAGCAAAAAAATATTAAGTAAAAAGGCAAATCTAAACGGGCGAAGATATCCTAATGCTTGTAGATGTAGCATCACTTTTTAGTCCATGGTCTTTAACTAGAAGACATTTACAATTTAGAATGATTAAGACCAAGTTTTTGTAGTATTAAAATGTTCTCAGAGAATGTCCCTGAATTAAAGACAGTTTAATTAAAGAAAATACATACATTTGCACCTGATTAGAAGAGTAATTTAAAGTTGAATGACTTTTAATATGTAATTATATACAAATGGTCAGAAATAATTTTCCTATTTCATGCAATATAATTTTCATAATTTAAAAAAATCATTTGAAATAAATCTGTAATTAACTTCAAGAAACTCCCATCTTGTTAGATACTATTTACATTACTTATTACAATTGTTTATCAGCCTACAAAAAATATGAATTAAAATGGCATATCTAAAAATGAAGAATATATGCTTGTGGATGCATCATCCCATTTCAGCGCATGACCTTTAACTAGAGAAGAACCACCTATCAAAATTTTGTTATGATTGACCCTTTAAAAGTTTAGTTTATTCAGATTGCCATTCATAATTTAATTTCGATTATAAATTGAATTCTTACTTCTCATTGAAATTTCAATAAATTATTTGATTTTAGTGCTATGATCAATTACAATTATATCAATTACCCTGTTGTCAAATATCCCAGAATAATTTACACATGCATGCAAATATGAGCGTTACACGAAATTTTTATAAACTAATTTTATTTACTCTATTTTCATTTTTGATAACTTTTTCTTTTACTCAATCTACAATACTCTTTTATCTTATTTCTTGTTAAAGTTTATTTTAAATTAATTTATGTGTTTGCTAAAAAAAGATTGAAAATTGACAAACAAGAAATTTTTACTTAGGCAAAACTCTATAGTCACTTTTCCTCTCGAACAAAATTGAAACATTGTTTTAAAGCAAAATATGCTTGCCATATAAGTTGAAAAATTGCAAATAAAATCTGGCAACGAGTATTTACATCGTTGCAGAAAAATTTAGTTTGGAAAGTGTTTATTTTATAGAACGAGAAACAAATCATTTTTACTGATTGGTTCCTTTGATATTAATCATATACTTTAATTTTGCAACAGGAAAAAGTTGGTATCAGTTGTTATCAGTGCAAATTGGTTATAACTTTTCAGTTACAGACATGTTGAAAGTGACCACCTTTCAAAAGTTTAGCTTATTAAGATTGCCATTCATAATTTAATTTCGATAATATATTTAATTCTTGCCTCTCATTAAACTGATTTAATTATTATACTCATTAAACTGATTCATTTTTACTGATTGGTTCCTTTGATACTAATCATATACTTCAATTTTGCAACAGGAAAAAAGTTGGTATCAGCCATATTTTGCCCCTTCAGTAACCGAAATATTGAAAGTGAAGAATAATAAATAAAGTAAAACATATCTAGATTATTATTAATTTCCTTTCAGCTGAGTATCATAGTGAACAGTTTTAGCTGAAATGAAAACAAAATTTATTCTAGTTTAAGATTTGAAACTTAAATATTATCAAACCTTATGCCACGATAAAAGTTACTTTTAAAAATAGTTGATTATGATTGTAGTAGGAAATTGATAGCCTTAATATGTCACAATAATTATCACATAACTTCATATCCTTCTTCAACAATGCCACAAAAGACTAACTCAGACATGATAGAAACTGAGATATGTGTATTTTTGAATGTGCTATAGATAATCGAAATATCAACAGGTTGAATAATCTTATTTTTAAATGAATATAAAAATTTTTGAAACTCGAAAATTAAATCATTATATGATAATAAGTAAAATTAAGTCTTGGTATTTTTAATCATCGATTTAGCTATTATTGTGATTGCTTGTTTTAGTTAACAACGTACAGTCACATAACATTAATTTAATGCAATTTCCTAGTCTTAATATAATTATGCGCTGTTTCGAATGATTAATTTTTTGCATATGAGTTTTTTTAAAATCCATTAAAAATTAAATTAAAAAAATTAAATTTACAAATAATGTTTCAATGAAAATTTTTAAAGATCCAATTTTATCCTGACCTAATTTTCCTGGAATTAAACAATTGAAGTAAATATGGAACATTTTGTTTTTTTGTTTACCAACGCTTTTCTCAGAAAACTAGATCAGAAGAATTTTGTAATTAGATGTTACATTAATGATTGATTATAATTAAGTTTAATATTTAAATAAATTTTTATAATATTTCCAAAAGTGAACTTTATTTTATATTCACAATCAATTAGACATTTATTAAATGAAAGACAATAAAATTGCTTTTAATAATTAAAAAATAATAATTTTAATTTCTAAAATATCAAAACTTTCATGTTAGTTCTCAAAGTCAATTTTTTTTTATTGAAATTATAAAATTATATTTTAAAATTTTATCATAAAAGCAAAAAAAAAAAAAAAAAACAGTTGTCAATTTTTTTATTATTATATAAGTCTTTCATACTTAATCATATGTTTTGTGTAACTTTGGAATTAGCATTTAATATGTGAATGGTCCCTGACTACATCCGTAGATATTTCTTTTCACCCTACAGAGGGACGCCGCAATTACGAGTGGTCAGGAACAGAAGGATGAAACTAATATGAAATTAACCAGTCTTCCATCTCTTCGAGAATGATTTTCTTCGGTACGATAGTCATTCGTCATCACTTCCCTTCCCCTCAGCATCCCGAGGAAGGGGTCAGTGTCTGCATCATATGGCCGGTAATAAGATTTTCTGGTCTTTGGTCGGAACGAAGGCATTTCCGAGGAAAGAGTGCGAATATTATGCCCATTAAATGGAATTCCCATCTTGTCGCTGCTCCCTTTAATGCATTATTGGATTATTTGACTTCAGCAAAAAGGCGTTAATCTTTTATGCAAGACCACATCTAAATAATGCTCTTTATCTACGAAATAATTAGTTCATCAAATTTTTGAGACTCATAAAATGAGTCCAAAGAATCAATAAAATTATTATAAATATTGTTCTAAGATTAAATAATGAATAGTATTCGAAGTAAAAGAAATACAGCACATATATTTAATTAGGAACAAACATATCACATTATAGGGTAACTGAAATAAGAGAAATATGACATATATTTTTCATTTATTGTTTCATGTTTTTATTGACTACTGTACGGCTTTAGCTTTGAGATTGAGAATAGTTTTATCTGTATGAGATACATTTCAATGTGTATTTCTCTATTGTTTAGGTTTATACAAAATCATCAAATACAGCGAATGTTTTTATATCAGTCATGAAATTAACTTATCACATATTAAAAAATAAGTTTTTCAATAAATATTCAAAATGTAAGTAGTTTATTCGTGATAAAACTGAACTCCATTACACACATACATGTGACGGGTAAGATTTTCATCACATTAAAGAGAATTTTAAATACAGCTGAACAAATGCAAATTTTCTCATCCGTGGCTAAGAAGTATATCCTTTTTTGTAATTTTTATTTTGTTACATAATAATTAAATTAATCATTTGAATTTTTAATAATAAACATGAATTATATTTTTAAAATGTCGCTTACATTTAAAAAATAAAATTTGTTTTTCAAATTTCCAAACACTCACCATCAAATATAAACACGCTTACTGTTATCGCAGGAATCATCGGTCATAACAGTTTTATGTCACAACTTTCATCAGTTTTATTTTTACAGCAATGTTTTTCCAGTCGTAATTTTATTATTATTTTCCAACCGTAATTTTATGAATATCATCCAATCATAATTTTATTAATATCTTCCCTAACTACAATTTTATTAAAATTCTTTAATTCATTTGTTTATTTTATATGCTTTATGTACATATTTGTAGTAGTAGATACAATACAGGATAACAATGAAATTACAATACTCATTGGTTCATTTTTGTGTGAGGTTCTTGATTAAATCTTTCAACTTTTTCTTAAATGCATAAAAAAGAAAGTTTTTTGATGAACGTTTTCTAAGGTGCGTATAAAACTCAGAAAAGAACTGCATAAATAATTATTCAAACAAAACTATTTTTAGGAAATGCACAGTAACAGTTTTTATTATAAAAAAAATTGGCTTTTTATTTAGTAACTGTGTGGAGTTATAACTCTAGACTTCGCATCCTTCTATGATTAATGTTTTGAATAAATGATAAGCTCTTACAGTTAAAATAATGCAGATTTCTAAGGAGAACTTTTAAAACATTACACATTATTTTTTGGTAAATTAAAGCAAAATTAATATGTAAATGTATATTGTTTTGTAATAAAAGAATTTCATTTTTAAAATTTAATTACCTTTCTTTAAATCACTTTTATAATTATAGAGTTATAAGTAGAGGAATAAAGGTAGTGCAAACATCCATTTAAATCTCATATAAGCTAAATTTAATGTTCTCCAAAACCTTCACAGCGATTTATGCTTATTCTCGGATAATCAAGATAAATCAGAGAAGTATCTCATGATAATATAAAATATAACATATCGATAGATAAATAAATTATTAAAATACCTTTTATGTGTTAAAAATAAAAACTATTTTATAAAATGGGAATAAAAAGCACGATTAAACGAAATTACCTTGTTCTAATCAAGAAATAAATGCGAAAATTCTAATTTATGATGAAATTTCAACAAATGAAAACTGTTCTTCTATTTACTTCACTGTAATGAATTAAACATATTATATAATGAAATATTAGCATTTCTATTTTTAACTTGTATATTCTTATTTTTAATTTGTAAAATATGAAAAATTTCAAAACAATTAAAGTCCTAAGTAAATACAGTTTCAAAATTGGGTGTTAGAAAAATTTTCAGACATTTATGTTTGTTCTCTAGTATTTCCATAGGATTTTTAATTAAAAATGTTTCTACGAAAACGATACTTGAAGAATGTTTTTCCTTATTGCTTATATTCCTTATTTATAAAGAGTGGATAGTTTTTTTTTTCTGTTTTATCAAAGTATTCAGGGAATCAGTCCCACAAGAGATCCTTGGTAATTTGTGTAATTTACGTTCCCGGACAACGGCCCCGAGTCTACCCGGAAAGTGAACACGCATTCTTGAGCTTTACTAACCAATTGGTTGTGTGTGCCAAGTTCATTGATCTCTGACCCATTCCACCACCACCTCTACGCGGTGTCTCCCGGAAACGTCTTCGGACGGCTAACGGTGGCAGAGGGACTTAGTCAAGCAGACACTGCTTTTAAGCTTGACGTTATGGCGCTAGCCAGTGATGATAACAATGCAGGAGTGGTAGAGGTCTACAATTGCGAAACTTCTACCTCTGATGATAGAACAGAACATAATTCAGACTTACACAGACTATTAGATATAGAAAATGAGGTACAGATTACGATAGCCAGCAGCAAATTAAGTAATGCAGCGGCATCTAAAATCAGAAGCGGACTTTCTAGCATACTCAAAGTAGCCATGTCAATGGCAGAGAGGAATGCACACTTAGAAGGAGCTCTTAAGGCTATATATACAAGCCCAACCTCCACAAACTAAAGCTAAAAACTATCCTGAAATTGCCTCGAAGGAGGTCAAGCAAAGAAAGAGAGAGAAAAGTAAGGTAAGATCTCGACGAGAGAGTTCAAGAAACAGAGTACAAAATGTAGTAACTGTTTACCCTTATAAAGAACAGACGTTGGAAGAGACTAAGAGATTAATGCAGAAAGCCATTAACCCGGCAAAATTAAGACTTAACTTAACTAAGGTTAAGAATATTAGGAAAGGAAATGTACTGATAGAGACTAAAAGTGCGGATGAAGTAGATAAACTTATTGAGGAAATTAAAAGTAATGACCAACTCAATGGAGCTTTGAAACCGCAAAAGCCGGAAAAAAGAGACCCTAGAATAATTTTGTATAACATAGAAAAAGACATTAATAAGGGAGAATTAGTTGAAAAATTAATTAAGTAAAATGAAATTAGTGAAGGTGCGAACATCACACCAGTGCACCACAACAACACTAAATACGGCATAAATTGGATATTAAACGTAGATAGTTAACTTTTAACACCATAACCAATAAGAAGAAAATTTACATTGGCTGGAATAGTGTAAGATACCGGGAATACCCACGGGTAACCCAGTGCTTTAAATGTCTCAGATTTGGACACCAGGCCAGAGACTGTAAGAGTAAGGAAGTATGTAGTCACTCTAGTGAAAATCACATAGATACTAAGTGCGAAAACAAATAAAATGCAGCAATTGTAAAGAGTCAAACATCAGATTTAAGACCAAGTACAACATTGAGCATGAAGCAAGAGACTGCCCAATTTATAAGAGAGAAATTAATAAACTAGTAAGCAAAACTAATTATGAATATTAACAACTCACAGCTAATAATTAAATGTGCCCATTTAAACCTAAACCTTTGCCAAGCAGCTAACTTACAATTAACAGAAGACATTAAAAACTTGGACTTAAAGATAATTTCTATTAATGACCCATTTAATTATAATGAAGATGTTATAGGCATACCTAAAGACTTTAACATCATCTCCAAAAAAGACTCCAAAGCAACATTAATAGTCAGCAAAGAATTTAAATTCAACGTTATCTTAAACACTAAAGAAATAATGATAACACAAATTAATTTTCACAAAACTAGCTACATCTTCGCTTCACTCTGTTATTTGTCATCTAAAAGAATTCAAGACTATTTGGATTCGCTAGAACCACACTTAGTAGCGCACAACACAGAGAAATGATTAATCTTCGGAGATCTTAATGCTAAGTCCACAGCATGGGGTCCTAGAAGAACAGACCATAGATGGGAGACTTTACTAGACTTTGTGTCCAAACACAATCTAATTATCGAAAATAATCCTAACAGTAAACTAACATTCAACAGCACTATAGGAGAAAGCTGGATAGATTTATTATTAACACTCAACTTAGACCATAATGAATTAAGTAATTGGAATATAAGTGACAGCTACACGACTAGTGATCACATTTTAATGACCTGTAACCTTAACCTAAAGAAACTAACTCTTAAAATTAACTTAAGATGGAATCAAAGGAACTTAGTTTGGATTAATTTTATCAAAGACTTAGAACAGATACCGGACCAATACAAACAATTAGATAAGACTAACTTTGAAAATAGAATTTCGGAGATTGAACAAAATATTCTCACTATTTGCCAAAAACACAAGAAGAAGACCAATAAGGAACACCAACTAATGGTGGACTCCACAGTTCACGATTGAACGTAGTCTAGTCAGGGCACTAAGAAGGCTATACCAAAAAGAACAAGACCCAGAACTCAGGAAACAAAAAAGAAACATTTTACACAAACAGTGGCCAAATAAAGAAAACACATTACGGAAACTAAAAAGGAGGCATTTAGGAGTTTTCTAAGCACAGTAACCACAGCTCATGCCTTTGGAAATCACTTTAAACTTATTAGAGAAAATACCAGCAATAACATTATCACAAGCGAAATTAAGATTGATGAAGACAACTACACGTCCACGATCAGTGAAGCCACCGATGCAATTCTCAAACACCACTTTCCGAACACCACTGCAAGCTACACACCGGACATTAGATTAAAACACAAGACACGACCCAGAATTCACTATCACGGAAATCGAAGAAACAATAGGAAGCATGGATAGGAACAAGGCGCCAGGGTATAATAACATCTGCCTTAATGTCTATCAAGAGCTATTCAAAATTAATAAGACATTGTTCGCGGGAATATTAAATAAATGTCTTAGCTACAAAGTCTTTCCAAAGATCTAGAAAGTAGCGAAGATAGTATTCATCCCCAAAGAAGGCAAAGACTTGTCACTCTGGGAATCATATCGACCCATCTGTTTACTCCCGGTCTGGGGGAAGATATTAGACAAACTACTAATGAGAAGACTTCATCAACACTACTAGGTTAATAATATCCTAAGCAACACACAGTACGTATTTAGAAGAGGCAGATCCACCAACGACACATTACACGAGATCATTAGGAAAATTACAGAAGACAAATTGAACAAAAAGTTCATTTGTCTGATTTCACTAGATATACAGAACGCTTTCAACAGCGCCAGGTGGCAAGATATCATCGAGATTTTGGCTAGTCACGACACCCCACAAAACATTTTTGATTTAATTAAATCCTTTTTGCATCAAAGACATTTAAATTGCAAAAATAAATAGAAAGAATACAGTATAGGAGTCCCTCAAGGATCTATCTTAGGCCCGCTAGTATGGCTAGTTTTAATAAACGAACTCCTAATCAAGGACTTTGGATAGGAAGCCCACTGTCAGGCATTCGCTGACGATGTGGCAGTCTTACTCTCCTCACAACGTCCTACTTTAACTTCACCAGAATAGCGGAACATCCCTTAAAACTGATCTCGGATTGGACCAAGAAACGCGGACTCACTCTCAGCATTAATAAGTGCAAATTTACAATTTTTACACGAAATGAAGACTTCACAAGAAGGCCCCCTATCCACTTTGAAGGGCAAAGAATTGAGTACACCAATAAAATTAAATATCTAGAACTTCACGTCGACATCAAACTCACCTGGATTAACCACTTAAATATCATCAAAGACAAAATTGGAAGAGTACAAAACAAATTAGCCAGAATTGCAAGAGGTCTTGGGGACTCACTTCACCAGTACTCAAACTCATCTACACACAGGTAACAGAAAGTATTATACTATACGGTTGCCCAGTTTGGTACCACAATACAGTCAAAATTAATCTCAATTTTAACCAAATTCAAAGGATCCCACTTATCAAACTCACAAAGACATACAGGACCACCTCCGCAGATTCTTTAAATGTTCTAGCACGATAAGTACCACTACACCTTAAAGCCGCATCGTTTAAAATGAGATTCGACCTATGGAACTGCCACAAAACAATCGAGATTAACAGAAAAATTGGAACAAGACCAATGCCTGGGTTATAACAGATAAATTGGAAGCCCCCTGGGCAAGAATTACCACGGGAGAGCAACGCAGATCACACACATTACTATGCTTACACAGACGGCTCTAAGTACGAAAACAACGTCGGATGCGCTTCAATTATGCTATACAAGGACAAGATCATACATAAAATTCAACTCAAGCTCAATGAGGATGCTTCAGTGTTTAAAGCAGAGGTGACCGCCATTTTAGAAACTATGAAATATGCTATTCAACAAAACTTCGAGTGTTTTCACATACATACCGATTCGAGATCAGTCCTTATGGCATTGGAAGGATACAAATACGTTAACGACACACTGATAGACATCATTAACATCTACAAAAATCACCCCCGAAAATTCTACATGCACTGGGTTATAGTGCATGTAGGGATTAAATACAACAAGAGGCAGACGTGGCAGGTAAAGAAGCTACCGAATTCCTAAACATAGACAGAACTGTCAAGTTAAGCAGACAGCAATTTGAAACTCTCATTTCTGAATGGGAGCTAAATAAAGTGCAGGAGACTTGGAACAACTCTACAAAGACCTGAAGACTATACAACATATAAAGCACAGTATCCAGGAAAAGGCTATCTGACTGGACACGACACTTTTGGAGTCTACGGAAAAAGATGCCACAAGAAGAGCGAGATCTGCCCACATGACAGCGAGATCCAAACTCCAGAGCACCTCATCTACCACTGTAGGAAATACAAGGACATCAGAGATAATTGGTATCCCACAGATTATGCAGACATAGACATAAAAAGCCTATTCCAATTCCCCAAATTCAGGAAAGCCGTGAGGGACATTATCCTAAGTGAGCTTCAGATTCAAATCCAAACTCAGGAGGAAGATGATGATTCAGACTAACATCACTACCAAATCTACCTCTCACATATATTGTAACCCATCACTGTAAATAATGTAAATAACTATTGTGTTTATTATTAATAACTCTGTATTGTTAACCACCTTGTAAATAATTCTAACTGTAACATTTTATTATTAGTATTAATAAATAAATAAAAGAAAGAGAAAAACAGATCTTCCAGACAGACGACGGTTGAATACTGCTCTACATTTACTTTCGTCATCCAGGCGCTTGAGTCTTCTACGTGTTCGAGCCTGACTTCCCCTCAGGAGCTACTATCGGCGACCCATTTTTGCCATATACCTTCAGGTGGGTCAGTCTTCAACTAATTCAAATCAATCATTCAAATAATCAAAGTATTCATTATCATTTTCTTCCTTGTATACACATTATTATTGGTGTATATTTTTGGTTTTCCTAAAAAATGTGGTAGGTTTTGAGGGAATTAAATTATTAATATTGGGACATTGATTCATAATTTCTTATTCAATAGAAAGAATATTAACCAATGTATAAGAGTATGAAAACATTTCTAACTTTTCTATTTCTTATTCAGTGAAGTATTTCTGCAAAAAATGTAAATCATTTACATCAGTCAAAAATCAGATAATTATTTATTGCACTGCGAAGGTCTGATTATAAAATTCTGAGTTTCTATAAAACTGTATTCAGTTTTATGAAACTTATAAAGTTATTTTTTAAATTCATTGCTAATGTTTAATATAAAATATTTCTCTTCATCGAAACAAAACTCAATCAAAATTTAAGAATTTTCGTACAAAATGACTATTTTTATTCAAATTAAAACTATATTAGAAAATAATTCGATGTCCTGAAGTCTAGTGTATTAAAGATGTTAAGTAAAAAGATTAAAAGTTGAACTATAAAAATCCCATTACCATTTTTACAGGATAAATAACCCTTTAAATGTGCTATTAAATAAGTATTTGAATGTTTCAGAGATATTTGAAACTTGGTATGCACATTATTTGAACAAAAAATTCAAACAATACGCTATTATACAGTATGCATCATTAAATTTAAAATGTTAATATATTTTCCCAAAAATAATAGGCTAGAAATTTGAATTGTAAATAACAAAAATTTCAAATTATACTTATTTTTATATAAACATATATTACTATTCAAAAGAATGTTGTATAGAAACCTGTAATTAAAGTTGCATGAAACTATTACAGTGAAACAGGTATGTCTTCGAAACTAAAGTGATAAAAAATGCTTGTGTTTAAGAAAATGGAACATTATATATATATATATATATATATATATATATATATATATATATATATATATATATATATATATATATATATATATATATATATATATATATATATATATATATATATATATATATATATATATATGATTATTGAAGATTTCCAATTTCTATAAATATTAAACATTAATTAATTTTAATTAGTATATATATTTTAAGATTTACATTACTAATTTACTTTTAGAAGAACTTATTTACACTTTGATAATTTGCTTGCGATATTCTTAGTATACTCTAAAATTCTTATTATATTTTGTAAAATGTTTGCGAATGTATTTTCCAAAATTAAAGTTATTTTAGGAAATAAATATTGTAAATTCAATTTTGACCCTGCTCTATCAATTAAAATAACCAAATAACCCCGTAATTAAAACTCAAAAATCGCTTGACAGTCTGAAAAAAAGGAACAACTTGGCTCTATTTGGAGAGGAAGACATCATAAATGGTATTTACTTTCCGTCAATTATCGTTTTCAGATTATTGCAAAATGGTAAAACTTCATTTTCATTTCTGACAAGATAATTAAACCTGGGTTAATTATAAATTTAATTTCCTGGAAAAGTAACACATGGCAAAAACTTTAAGTTTTTTTTATGCTACAATTTTTAATTGCATGGTGTATTTTTTTAAAATAGTTAGAACACTTTAATAAATTACAGTTTCCTTTTTATTAAAAACATCACAGATAAGGGAATATTTATGAAAATAGTACTTACGGTAAGGAATAAAAATTACTTCAATGTTTAATAATAAGAGTTTAGCAACTCCAGAAGGCACTTGTGGATATAGTTTTCAATATTTAATAAACGAAGTCTTTGAAAGTCTAAATTGCAACAGTACTTGTTTTTAATGGGGTCTCAATTAAGTTTTCTAAGAACTTAATTATAGGATCTCAAATACAATTTATGTGATAAATAACATACAACCATCGCTTAAGTACCAGTCAAAAAAATTCTTACATTTAGATGGTTTTACACTTTTACATTGACATTGATTATTAAAAAATAAATTATAAAAATTATAAAATGCAAGATTTTTAACAAAACAAGCGTGCAGACTTTTTATATAGTTTTATTTATAAATTCAAACTCAAGTATACTTTTTAATTAAGTTAAAAAAATAGCTTGAAAGCATTTTTATTTTACCCCCCCCTTTTTTTTAACTACTAAATGAATTTTAATTAAACCTTAATGAAATTAGTAATGAACTTTAAAATCATAAATGAGCTTAGTTGCTTAGCATATTAAATGTATTTGCACATTATTTTAACCCGAAGTACTTTAGTTAATATGATAAAAACTGTATGTTCTTGGGTGTAAAATTAATTTATGTAAATATTTCCTGAAATTTTAATTAAAACAACTGTACAAAATAATCTCTTGTATAAACTGATTTTTAAAGTTAAAACAGCCTTTCAAATTCAACACACCAACATGAAGATTTATTTAATTACGATGTATGTTTATCAATGCATGTTTAATTGCATCCATTAATATATAAAACCCGCTGACCGATGGCTGAGTGGTTAGCTTTCCTGACTCCTGAGCTGTGGGTCCCGGGTCTCGGTTCGGGCATGGATGTTAATTTTATTCTCTGTTCTCTATGGGTTTCTCTGTCCTTTCGTCTGGGATGATATATGAATGTGGCCAACCCTATAAATGGGTTTGTGGTGTTATGGCGCGAGCAGCGCTAGACGCCTCCGTGACTTGGTTCATTGGTGCCCGCTGGGTAACAACAAATGAGTTGCAGTTTCTGGTCTTGTTGTGGCAAAGGATTCGTCACCCAAGTACCCACCATTGGAAAAAAAATATATAAAAAACCTGATATGGGACAAAGGCAGATTAGATAAAGTAATTTTTTTTCAAGATCCTTATATTTTAAATTATTTTTAGTAAATGTAGTTTGAATATCGTATGATTAATCCAATTATAAATTAAATGTTCTTAATGTATATAAGTCCTATTAACCTGGATCACACATAAAATATGTTACTTGTATATGAAATATAACACTGTTGAAAACTGTGATGAAATCAATTATTAAGATTTAACTTCCAGGAGATTTCAAAAAAATTATTATCTTAAATACTTAGATAACCAAGCACATCATTAAGAAACAACATTTTTTATGCCCAATCAGAGATTATCAGTTGTCATCTATATCAGCAGGAGTACAAATGTTTTCACGAGTAAGTAAATATAATATAGATCACTAAATGTGATTTTTCTACCTCATGATAAATTGTGCCAACTATGTAAAATAACTACAATCATTTTAAACATCAATAAATCAGTTTTTACTAAATTTTGCAGTAATATACCCTGGAAAATAAGTACGATTGTAAGCATTATATAAGTTGTCTTAATGTAAAGTTATTATGTAATTATACCTCTTGAAATGTTACTAATAACTTAAAAAAATGTTTGATAAGGATATGCATATTTTTTATTGAGAAATATTAATCTGACAAAGGTGCATATAGTGTCTTCAATAAAATTAATTAGAATTTTCTTATTAAGCGTTGATATTTTATATCAATTTTCCAATAATTAATATTAGTATTAGCATTATAAATTTATTAGTATTTTATTAGAATTTTTATTTCTATACAATAAAAAATTTCAAATGTAAATTTTTATTTGATGTGAATTTTTAATTATGACTAGCTATATAATCTATGAAAAAATTAAATAATTTGTTAATCTTATTAATATGAAATATTAATATTTTTAAAAAATATTTCCAAACTATATACCTTAGTTTTTAAATACTATGATACTAATGCTGTATTAGAAATATAATGTTTAAAATCTTCAAATTTATAACTTTGATCCAAATATAATCCAGTTGAAGTTATTGAAATAGAATATTTTTTAATATTATTCATTTTAAAACAGTGAATTTAGAAGCTAATTATGGTACAGTATTTTTATTATAATAGGTGCACATATCTCAATTTTTCACTTTAAGACAAATTATTAATATATAATGAGTAAATAAAGACAAATTATTATGAAGAAAATATTTTCTCGAATAAATATACACAAACCGATAATACAGGAAATGAATGAAATATGCTCACATTTAAATTTTTAAGTATATGAAATGGAAATAATTTCTAAATCTACACGATTAAAAATAATATTTGTTCTGATAAGAAGAAAAGAAATTCTACATCCACGAAATTAAAAATAATATTTGTTCTGAATGTAAAAAATGAAGCAGAACATGAAAAAAGAAAAAAAAAATGCTCGATCTAATATAATACAATGTTAGGGGTGGTCCAGCAAATCATTTATCAGCGCTCTGATAAGCCGAATCGAGCAGAAAACCTTGATTCTATTCTCATTTAATCATTATTCATCTTTTCAGTAGAGGCTGAAAAAAAATTCTTCCATCAAGCGATGAGAGTAAATTAGCTACATGATAACCGGAAAATAAACGGTTCTTGAAAAGTATAGATTGTATAAACAAGCATGTGAAAAACGATTATTATTCTAATCTAGGTCATTTTTTTTTTTTGCTATGGAGTTATTAAGGTTGGTGAATATTTAAAAATGAGCATTAATAAACAAAACATAATGATGTCGAAAATATGAAACGTAGTGTGATCTAGGTGTGGGAAATCTAGACTTCAAATTTACAATGAATTTCAAATAAGTGTAATCGTTTTTTCTTTAAATTCGTGGCTAAATTTAACAACAATTATTCTGGACAATATGCTTGTTGTCAAAATCCATAATGTCCACAAGAAAAGGAACTGCACTGAAATTTACAATGGTTAAGAAAAAAATTTAGAATGGTTAATGTGGTTGGTGGGACTAATCCCCATCTATTCCAGTGGAACTAGACCAGATCCATGAGATCATAGACAGCCAAAAATTCCAAAAGCAGATGTGGACTTTTCACAGCCTCCTCGCGATAAAACCCCAATAACTTCAAGATGTGTTGCGGACAAAACGGAGCATTGTCGCTCTTGGAGCATGCTGGGTATTTTCTTTCACCGTCCTTAAATATCATACACTTCAAGTGGCCAGTAGAAAGTCGAGAGAAAGTGTCGTCTGATGTACTCTGGAGCCCTTAAATGTTGTGGCGGCTCCAGGATGTCTTTGGAAGTACCAACGGTGAGCAGGAGGGTCAGCCCAGGTTTTAGAAGTAAGTTGTTTAGTTATGGAAGAGATCTCTGATGGTGTTAGTGCCCATGCGATCTTCCGGGTTCAAAGGATTACTGGGTTGTAGCTCAGTGGTAGAGCGTTCGCTTTGCATGTGAAAGGCCCGGGGTTTGATCCCCCGCACCTCCAACCGACATCCCCCTCAGGTCCGGCAGGCCGCCTCAAAGAATGCTCTTACAGCCAGTGAGCGGGTGTACCTGGGCGGAACGGGTGAAGTACGTCGGGAGAGTAATCTCCTGGTAGGGTCACCCAAGGGGTGAAGGGCGTTCTAATATGCTCAGCTAAGGTCTGCAGGCATAGGAGCCAAGTCAGACTTCTACCTTAGGTTCTAACATAGGACAAGGTACTCCAGGTCTCCGGATCAACAGAAGCTGTCAAAATTTCCTCTTTACCTTTACCATGAGAATGGTTATTAAAATTTACAGTGATCGTGATGGCCTTGTTGGTTAAAACTTTCTATGTGGTCGTTTGAAGATTGTGATTTTGAATTCTGACCCAGTAAATGAACAATCGTGTTCACTAATAATGTCTGGGGTGTGTAAAGAATGGTGTACTCGCTAATTTCTTAATTTCTTCAATTGTAAGAATCAATTGTATCTCTGGGAGAGGCAAGCCAAGTCTGGAGATCTTCGGTTTGATCCTGGTTCTTAATTATTATGATCTAAGAACATTCGGGTTTACGATGGTGCATCCACAGGATGACTTACTCTATAAAGGATCCATGTTTTCCATTCTTTGTGCCAAAATGGTGGATATAGTGACGTCATAGCTGTTGTGTGGACATTTTAAATAAATATGTAAAACAAGTTGTGTAAGATACAATTTTAGAAATTACAGTGAATTAATCTTGATTATATACTTGTTCTAGAATACTTATACTTTGTAGCCTGATAATTCAAGACAGCATACATTTGTGGTAATCAATAATCTGGAATAAAAAATATTACAAATTTACTATCGGTATATTAAAATTATTTTTTCTCTTCAACATGTCAAATTAATCACTATATTTTTAACTAAAAATATATGTCTGTTAATTTAGTCAAATTTTTCTTTATCTGCTTAAGAAGTTTCATAAGCTATTTTTAATGGTCACTTTAAGTGTGCAGTGAATTACAGAGTGCTATGAATTAACAGACTTCCTTTAATTATTTAACAATTAAGATGTTTATCTCTCTCTTTACTTTAAAAGTAACAATTTTTAAAGTATTAAAAACATTTAATAATAAGATTTTATTCTCACATCAGGATTACCATAAATTATCAAGACAAATTTTTTTCTTAAATGAAGAAACTTTAAATATAGTATTCAACTGAGATTCAAATACAAATTTGGAATGGAAAACCTTTATCATTAACAAAGGATTGTAAATTTTAATTACTCATAAGGGATAATTTAAATGTTACAATTTTTAAAGTGTGAACAATAGTATTTATTAACAAGACTCTCACCATAAATTATGAAGGCTGGATATCAGTCTTACTTTGATTTTGTAAAGTTCATGAAATATTTTTGTACTTATATCTTCTTCAACGTCATCTTAAAGTACAGACTAAAATTTAAAATCTTTAAGGAAAATCCCTGAAGTTATTCATGTTTTTTTTTCAGTGAGAAAAGAGATCTATACCCAAAAATATCTACTGATATCTCAGATCAAAGTCACTCCACGAGTAAAAAAATTTTTTTTCTTACGAATCAAGCTTGAACAAAGTACATAGATCACGGACGCAGAAGGGAAGGATCGATTACCAAGCGTTATATTTTTTTAAAACTAGGCAAAAGCAAAGAAAAACGACACAAAAAAGGATGGTCTGATTCAAAATGAAAGAATTCCCCTTCCCACCGGTGTCTTTTCCATAATATTTCCGGGTGAGGATCAATTTCCCCAAAACCCGTTTCTCCCTCTCCCCATTTCTGAATCCTGGAAAGGTGGATATCATCCAGAACCGCCACCATCAAGCACCCGCTTTTAGATTATTCTTCACCTAAATCCGGTAATGTCTTCCGGTATTTTCGGAAACGTCGTTAAGAACCGGAAACATAGCCATTATTTTAGACTTTCTAAGCGGGATGTGTGCTTTTTTACTTCATTGTAACTCTCCCATTTTTGTAGGAACAGTTCAGATATAAGATATTCTTCATGGGTTATTATTATATTTTGTTCTACGAATTCTTTAAAATGAAATTTTCAGCCTGATGGGAAACTATATTTTCTCATTCGAAGGCATACAAGGTCATTTGTCAAAGTTAGTTTTAGCATTTGAAGCATCTTACGGTAGATGGCGCTATTTATGGCAGCTAATGTAATAATCTCAAAGTTCTAATGATTATGTGTGTATCTTTTTAGAAGCACGTGCGTTTTATGTACATAATAACAAAAATTCTACCATTTTTTTATGCATTTTAAGACGTGAAAGTTGGTGGCGTATAAAATGATTTCACGTGAATTGTTTATAATAAATTATTCTTAAACTGGCAATGTTCTTTAAACTGATAATGGCTTATAAAAATTTGTCTTTAATTTATATACTTAAAATTACAATATTCATTTTTATTTTCCCAACTAAGTTGAAAGTAATAATCAATACGCAAATAATAATTTATTTCGATAATATCATGACATTTAGTCCAAGTCTCTTAAAGTTGATATACCAATGCAATATAACAATTATGATATCGAATTTCTATTGATTTCCGAAATCGATTTTAGTGTAATAGTAGTAGTTGGAATTAAGACACGCATTCTAATCTTATATTAAGACACTCGCTTTTCAATTAGAAAGTTTATAAGATCCTTTCTCCCTCATTAGCAAATTTGTAACTAGGAATATATTCTCTATTAGGAAGTTTGCGGTGAATAACTATATTGATTTGTTCATTGTAAGCAATTTTTAAGCTCTGATTCACCTTTAGATGCAATGAAATTTAACATCGTCCCTGCTTCCTTTCCTGTTATTGTCCTGTAGACATTTGTAAACCACTTAAAATTCAGAAATTAAGAAATACCATTTCTAAAATAATTTTAACCACAAAATACATGAGAAGATAAGTGCAGAGCTAATAGAATGTAGATTTCAGCATTCAATTAATTAATGAAAAATATCCATTGGAACTTATTAAAATTCTTTAAAATTCATAAATTAACTAGAATTATTTATTAGAAATATGCAGTAAGATAATAATAACAATATGAAAATATGGTATATTGGAACTAGTAAACATTATTTTCAATGCTGATATAATTTACTCTCAAATCAATTAAATTTAAGATTTATCAAAGAAATAAGGAATTCTTATATTTTCCTTGACTTTTTTTTTATGTTTTTATATTCAAAGTTATTTCAAATAAAATTTCTCCAACAGAAAATTATTTGCGCAATAACAATTCTCGATAAAAGAAGTTTCTTGAATTTAACATCATTATATAAACATAATTAATAATGTAGCATAGAAGTAGAAGATTTCAATGAAGATACTTTGAAATGTTTAATTCAATCATTATATATATTTTCTTTATAGAAAGGTATTTTCATTGTTAGAGTCGCCATATTTCTTGAAAAAGAAATATAACTTTCATTCAAGAAAAATCTATGTTATGATCTCTTAAAAATTTTTCAACATACAAAGCAATTAATATAACTAATAATTAACATAATCAAAATAAGGAAATACATTTATCTCTCTGTTGCTTATCAATTATTTAAATATTAACTAACAGCTTTTATTCAGAAATATTTAATCTGTGTTGTTGTCGTGTGCCAGCCAGGCTGGTATTATGAGGTGCGTCTGCTCCACTTTTCCAACTGAACCATATTTTGGTGTGGAGTCCAACTTCCTCAGTATAACATGCGATCAGGTACCCGTTTATAGGGTAGGCAACCATTCACAACCCACTCATACAAGGAAAAGATAAAGTCAGGATAGAGAGAGAAACAGCTTCCCTGTCCGAACAGGGATTCGAAACCAAGACCTCCCTATCCGCAGTCAGGGACGCTGACCACTGGATAAGTTGGGCAGAAATATTTAATCAGTAAAATCAATTAATAATTAAACTATTGATATGTGTTTAAAATTCATAAATTACGTACTATAATACTATAAACTCTACGAAAACATGCATAATTTTTTAATTAAAAGAAATTATCGGGCTGTCATACAAGGGGAAAATAGATTATGCATTTTTTCCTGAGACCTTGTTATTATATAATATGCATTCTTAATATTTAATCTCAGAACATATTTTTTGTATTCATGTAATTTTTATCTTTTTTTCACTTATTTTTTTATGTTTATGTATGAATATGTATTATTATAAATATTTCCAGAGGAAAACTAAATGTCCCGCTGAAAAACTCAAAGTTTTATTGTTTAGATAGTATATGTACTAACTCAAAAAATAAATTTTTAAACCAATTCTTTACAATACAAAATAATATTTATTTTCTGATTATATCAACGAGATTTTGGAATCAATTTCCAACTGAAAACATATTAATTTAATTTTAATATTAACTTATAAATTTTTACATACTTACTTCTACGATCCCATAGTAAAATATTCATTAAAATTTAATAAATTGTTTAGCAAATTAATTTTTTCCAAACATATAATATCTTATGATAAATAATCTTCTGAGTGACATTAAAATTAATACTTTCATGAAAATAAAAAATAATCTAAAGGCAGCGATAAGCCATTAATAGCACATTGATAAATAATGTTGACTAGATGCTAAAAATTCATTGCTTAAATATACCCAAATGTAAACTTTATTACATTACATCCATTTTTGAAAAAATATATTTTAGATATCTCATTTAGCAAGAGAAAATATTTTTAAAATATGTTTTTAATAGTAAAAAGTAAAGTATCCTTTCATCACATATGTGTGCCAAATAAATTTTTATTATTTTTTTATATGTATAATACATTATCCATTCTACAAATATATATTTTACTGAAAATTAAATAATCATTTTTATAGTTTACCACTCTTTTAGATTAATATATTTATTCAATATTTAAAAAGTTGTCTAGACTGTTTATAATTTAAAATTCTTGATGATAAAATACGAGACGTAAATAATCTAAAAGGTATCTTTTAATCTGTGTTCATAGACAATCTTACGTGGAGAGATTTTTGTCTAGACAAAATTACTGATATGTTGAAAGAAACTGGCTACAAACTTAATTAACTTTTAGAAGCAATTTTTCACTTACCTTTCTACTGCTGAATAATACAGCAGAGTTAAATACATGTCCTCCAAATGAATTTATATTTTGTTACTATGTCTGTATATATATATATGTATATATACATATATATATATATATATATATATATATATATATATATATATATATATATATATATATATATATATATATATATATATATATATATATATATATATATATATATATATATATATATATATATATATATATATGTATGTATATATATATATATATATATATATATATATATATATATATATATATATATATATATATATATATATATATATATATATATATATATATATATATATATATATATATATATATATAAGATGTGTATTCTTATAGTGTAACATAAAACTTGACGTCACTAGCAAAGTTATTTCATGATAGTTGAGAATGAAAATTTATAAGATTGTAATTTTTATTAAGGTTTTAATCAATAGAATGTGTGTGAATGGAATAAGTTTTCTGTCGAATGGATTTATATTCACAACATTAAATAGGAGTTCAAAAATATCTTCATATCAATCTAGGATAACAGAGCCTTTTCATAAAATATCTCCTAGTTTCAGAGTTTGCGAGACAGTAATCTTTTCATGATGTTTTAGCTATTAATGAATGAGAGTAGGGAAATTAAAGGGATGGGTTTGGAGATGGATTTTATACAAATTGATATAATGTTTTAAATATGCCATTGAAACGTTTTATCTCAATTTATTTTCATATTAAATTTAGTTTACTAATGAGCCTCAAGGATTGTGTTGATGAGAAACTTTATTCAAGGCAGAAATATAATCCAAAAATAGGCATTTATTTAAGTTTTAAATATTCGCTTATAAATGAAAGACTCTTTCATTAAAACTACATTGCAAATTCTTGAATACCTTAAGCAAATATGCATTCGAAAACTACGTAATTATAATACTTCACACACACACAAGTGCACATATAACAACATTAATCTCAAATCAACTTATAATTTATTATCTTTAAATTTATTCATAATTGAATGAATTTATCAATTTCTTTAGAGAAATGAATTGTGAAGTATGAAACTAAAAAAATGTTTCTCAGACCTTCTCTACTGTTTTTGATCTTATTATAAACAGCTAATTTTATTAAATTTAGGACAAGTTTATCAGGCAATAATTATCAAATTCTTATTTTTTTTTTAAAATGAGCTATTTGGATTAATACTGCATGTAAAACTCATGCATAAAAATGATTCAGTTATTTGAATCTTGAACACCCTTTTCAGCACTTCGTACTTAGTAAAGAATTAGTGAAGTTATAAAAGGGCGACATAGTGTTGATTTGAGAAAATAATGAGATTACTAACCTTCTTTGTGATAATTTCTACAAGATTTGAAGTCCTATTTTTACATTTCATAATTAAAAAAACGTCTCCTTTCATAAAATTATTTATATGATTATAATATTAAATGTATTTTAATTGCTTAATCAAAACTTAACGATAAATATTAAACTATAAATATTACTATTACATATAATTATTATTTTTATTTTAAGTTGCATTTTAGAGTGAATTAAGTTTTCCCGTATATTTGTAAGAAATCACAAACATCGGAAAATAATATAATATAAACTATTTTCAGATGTCTCTGTTTCGTAAATTTACTAACTTTATGTTTAAAGTTATTGCATTGCTCTAAATTCTCTTGTGTTATTTTCTTTTACATCGCAATAGCTTTGAAAGGAAATATTTCTGTACATCGCATACTATTATTCGTGTTGAGCACAAAACAGGCATTAACATGCAATATTATGAAATGTATAATGATCTGACTCTAATTTGTGTGATAATACATCACAGCAGTAATGGTGTTCTGATGGAAAGACTCAAAGGGATTTCAAAGTCAACTGCCGGTGACGTCACGCTGATAAGTAGTTTTACCTTGAATCTGCAAGTTATTAGTGACAGATTCATAAATGCTTCTCTGTATTAACTATGCTGATTCAAAATCCATGTTACAATTAGTTGAACATCTCTAACACGAGGTTAGTCTATCAAATGCATCTCAAATATGGATATTTTCGTTAAATTTATATTTAAATAAAGAATCTTTATTGATTAATTACATTTTGATTTAATTAAACGAAATATTCATAAAAATATACCTGTAATAAATATTTTTAAAGGAATATGAATATTTGTAACAAAGATGTATCACTCAAGATTTTAATCTTATGCTTAAGAAATGGATAAAAAGTTCTTAAATATGTAAACCCAATATAATTTTAGATGTTTAGAAATATATGGCAAATTTGGTAAAATACACACAATATCTCATTAGTAATTAACTGTGGCTACTAAATAGGAAAAAAGTCAGTAAAATTATGAAACTTCAGAAGAAAAGTGATTTTTTGTTAACTATGTCGATGATAGATAACCTTCAAAATAAATCTGCAATATATAATAAACTAGCATTTAATTCTAAAAATAAGGAATTTAATTAATTTTTCAAAGCACTCCAATTTCAAATTTTATCGATTGTAAAATATTTAAATTGTGTATGGTAACACTTGGAAAATAACACTTAATTTTGCTATCAAGTAAAATTTTTTATTCAGATAGAAGTAAAATATCTCATAATAAAAAGTCAGAGAAAATTCGTCGTAATAAAGTAAAAATATAAGACAAAATTGATTTAAAATAAATTCATTATGAATCTCAATAAAAATTAAAAGATGTGATTAATTATCATTATAAATGGAAATTATATATGTATCGTGAAAATAGTAGGAAAATACATTATAGAGAAAATTATGACTAATAAAATCATAAAGGCAAAAATAAATTATTGTCGAAAAAATATTGCAAAAAATAATTAAAGTGATAATTTTGAATAATCAAGTACTGAATATACGAATGATTAGTTTAATCAATCATAATAATTCTTCCTTAAGTATTGGGAGGAAAATCTCGTCATAACCATACAGAATTTGGAAGGAAAATTAAATTTGGGTAGTTAAACTTACTAGTGGAAAGTGTATTCATGATAGATTCCAATCACAATTTAATGGTGAAATTAATGGACTTCAAACCAAATTATTCAGTAGAAAGCTCAATCAATATTAGGAAAAATTTTTTTTTACCAAATATTAATTCAGATAGTTTTCAAATACAAGTTCAGATATAAATCAAAAAAATATATATATAGATGACTTTAAGACGATATTAGTGTGGTACCTGATTTATATTATAAAATGAATAATTTTTTTAAATACATTGAATAGCTCATTTCTTTGAATCAGTGGTTCTATCAGTTGCAACTTGCTTATGATAACATGGATATTTCATAAAACAATATTAAATATTATGAATAATACTTTGTAGAGGCAGGAATGAAAATTCAATTTTTACTGCATGCCATTTTTCTGTAAACGTTAAATTAGGACAATTCATAATGTTTTGTAACAAATAAATAATTGTGCACATTTTTTGGAAAACTATTAAATTAAGAAATCTTAATATTGAAATGTAGTTCGGCAAAATGTTATTTATAACAAAAGAGTTAATTGTGAGAAAATATGAGAATTTTTCTTGATATATATATATATATATATATATATATATATATATATATATATATATATATATATATATATATATATATATATATATATATATATATAGATAGATAGATAGATAGATAGATAGATAGATAGATAGATAGATAGATAAATAGATAGATATATAGATAGATTAGTTTAATAAGAATGTACAATATAATAACCGAAAATTCTGAATTAAAATTACCTTAAAATTAATTTAAAATTGTAAATTACATTAGAACAGATGCTAATGAGATATCCTGAATTTTAAAGAGTGATTTACGTATAACTTGATTGTAGTGTAAATTTTGCCAACTATATGATGGAAAATATAAAATTAAGCAATAAATTTTACAAGGATTTCTTATCTTGCATAGACTAGTAAATCTAAGCATTTTGATTTAATATAAATAATTAGAATGTCACAAAATTTTGGAGTTTCATATACAAGCTTTGTGGTTGACGTAATTTAGAATTACATATCATAATCATTAATTTGTTAAGAAACATTGAGAGAAATCAACAAAAATGTTATGAAAAAGCAAAATATTTGTTTGTGTTTTTTAAAATTGTTGGTTCCATTAAATGCTTTAAATATGATTAAAACTGAAATTATTTTGATGATTAATATGAGTGGTAAACTTTATTGCTATTGTCGACTAAGAACTATCGATTTTTTCTTTAGCGCAATAATGTACTTAGAAAAATAATTTAAGTAAATTTAAACTTATAAGTTATGCAATACAGCAAACAGAAAATAATTTGTTTTTTTAGTTTATGTGATAAAGACAAATAGTAAAATAAAAAGTGAAGACTAATGTATGCATGCATAAAAGGTAAATATGGAAACAGCCATTTAATGTTTGTTGTTTCAGCTCAGTTTTTTTTAAAAATTGTATCGTATAAAGTAATAAAGTCGTAGGTATCACAAAGGCTGCATAAATTTTTTTGAGGCAGAAGCATTTGTGTCAAATTTTTCGATAGCAATTTTATGTTTGTTACAAGAGCGAGTCTTTTCGGTATAAAATGAGATAATTTCTGTGTATTATTCTGAATTTTAAAAAACTGGCATTTAGTCTATGAATGTTTAAACTCAGAAATGTACTAGTATCGTAAAATTGAACATTGAATTTCAAACATGGAAAATTTAGATAAAATTTAAGATATTTTGTAAAAAAGTTAAATATTTCGCAATATTACGTGTATTATTTGCTCTACAATTTTCCACTATATTTGCTCGCCAATTTTCCGCTATTAGATTTTTTCCAATATTAGAAGTAATGTAACAGTGGATCAAAATATAAATCAAATATATAAATATAGACAGTTAATTTCAAAATATGGCAATCACTTTTTATTAATTATAATATGTTTCGTTACAATGAACATTATTTTTGTAAGTTTCGCTTATTATGTGACAAAAATTGTAGAAATAACATAAACTGAATAAGAACATTTATTCCAAACGAAAAATATGTCAATTATAAGTAGTAAAACTATATAAGCACCTTGGAGAATTAAATAATATTTTTAATTAAAATTATTTATTTCGATGGCACTGTCATTTATATATGATCCTTTCTCACTACAAACTGAAAATATATTACTTGTAGTTTTTTGACTGTTATATGTTTCTCATATATATATTTAACATAATACGTATAATATAAAAATATATTTATTTTTTATGAAAAAATTTTACTTAAATTTTTATTCAACGGAACATATGCATCACTGATAACATAGTTCTTTTATAGAGGAGAATTTCTAATAAAATATTAATATATTATTGAAGTGATATTAGCAAATAAAATTAATGCAATTTTTATTTTATTATTATTAATATAAATTTATCCTAAAAATGTCCAAAACTCAATTTTAAAATGATATGGATATATTTCATAATAACTGCATGCCAAATAAAACATGTGTTATTTAAAATCAATGAAAATTTACAAACAAATTCATATTTTGTCTCAAAGTTGATAAAAAAATAATAGAAAATAATTTTTAAGAAAATTTTTATATTTTCTTAAATGCTGACTTGCCGTTAGAAATGCTATATTTTAACAATATTCTTCTTTTTTAATCATATGGTGGAAAAAGAAAATATTATTAAATCACTATTTTTTTGGAATATTATACATTTAATACAATTATTGTCATACATCGAAGACAATTTTGTAAAATATATTTTTATAAAATGTTTTTAAATAATTGAAAATATATAATTAAGTTTTTGCTATAAAATTCAAACTATATTTCAAATTTAAAAAAAAATGAAACTCATTCAGTCAGTTATAAAAAATAGTCTTTTATGTGCGTTTAGGAGAATATGATATATTTACTATTAACATTTGTAACATTTGGTGTTTGTTTTGAAACACGCTTAAGCAAAGAAAATGATCCCAGAAAGATTTCCAATAAAGCACAGCCAATGATCGGTAATCGTAAGGAGTCAGAATAAATAAGCTACTGTGGACAAAGTCCACTGCCGAGCAATTTAGCAGTAAATGCCTCGAGTGCCTTCCAAATAGACGGGGTGGATATAAGCCCCTGATATTTGAAATCGAAGGAACACTTTTCTGGAGTTGAGTGATTCTGTATCACACGATAATATGTCTCCATGGAGGATTTGGACTCACACTTACCTAAATGACGTCACGTGACCTAATGACGTGGAAAGAACCAAACTGCTATTCGAAGAGTGACTGTGATTTGCAAGTTAATGGTCGAGCATCTGCAATCGGCACTTTCTCCAGAAAACCGTTTCCACTAAAAGTTCTACCAAAAATAACTTTGAAAACCACGGTAGTAATTTTTAGTAAACACATACTGAAAGAATGCCACGGCCCTCCATAAAATTGGAAGTTAAATTATTTTGAGATAAATTGCGTGTTGGGAATTTTTCAACTTTCTCCCCCTGTTAAGTAAAGTTGATATTTCTAGAGAAATAGTACCTTTTAAAAGATACGCATTAAACTTTCATTTTAAAAAATATTTTCAATAAACTAAGGATGTAAATGCAAATAAATATTCGGTGACTTTTAACTAGGTGAAGATATTCTTGCCAAAATTTTTAAGATTTCAGGATATGGAGTATAAAATTTATACCTTATTAAATATGTGTGAATATTTAGAATAATTTCTTTAAATAAATGTGCATTATTGAGAAATAAAATAAATTTACACAGATATGAAATCTTAACCTTCATTTTCTCATTGTTTAAAGTTAAGTATTTTTAAACACTTTATTCAGTGAAATTTTAATGTTGACTATATTACCATAGTTATTTTCTTTAACTTATAACAAAATGTATCTAAATTTCAGGTCATCCTGTAGCTTTTATGCAATTGAAGATAGTAAAATTATCAACATGTGACTGACTATTATTGTATATTGCTCTTAGTTGTGAAATAAAGATTCTATTTCATGAAGTTGAATACCTACTTATTAAAATATTTAACAATACATTTCAATGCAGTTTTAGCAATGCCTCCCTATTATATGACAGATAGTATTCGTGAAAAATTAAACAATGAATTTTTTGACAGGAAAATAATTCATAGCTATAATTCATAACTTCAACCAAAGTAAATATATATTATCTTTAAATTATGAAACAATGATTGAAAGTTTCCTCATTTTTTTGGATAACAAAATATATGAGTCTAATTAGAAAATAAATAACTGGACAAAATAAGAAAGCTATTTTAATCAGAAATTTATAACTTAAATTTGAAAATTATATTTAAATTTCAATTATGTCAGGCTATATATGTAATTTGGGTTTTGATTTCGATTATGACTCCAATTTTATTTTCAAATATAGATAATTGTAATAAAAATACGATTTTAAACTTAAAGATTAAAAATATGTGTCAAAACTTTTAATTACGTTTAAATGTATTAATTAATTGCAAAATCAAGAAAAATCGGCCATTAATATAATTTTGGGTTTACAAAGATAAAATTTTGTCAGTTATAATATTTTGAAACACAATTGCATATATTTAATTAGGTATAGAACCTATTTTTGGTGAGTAGTTTTTAAAATACTATGCAAGAAAAAATGATATTTGCAATTTAAATTTTGGTTGTTGATATGAAAACAATTCCTTGATATTTATGATGACAATTATATTTTTAATATTTTGTCAGTCAGTGACCAGCGGTAGAAAGATGACCTTTTGAATATCCCTGATGGCCCATGCAGTCAAGTTGTGGCACAGTTTCGACTCCTGACAGGTCATGACTGTCTGGCTGAACAATTGCACTGCATTGGCATCTTAAATTCACCCGACTGTCTGCTCTGTAATTTGACAGAACCTATGAATAGGACTCACCCCACTGCTGTGCTACACTGCATGTCAGTTCTGAATCATTGTTTTATTGGCAAGCCAGAGAAATTTTGGGGCAATGACTCCGGTCATCTCGTTTATTTTTAAGTACTGTATTCTCCTGTCCTGTCTCCGTCCCATGTTTATTTTGAGATTTTTCGTGTGGTTTATATTTGTGTTATTCCTTGTATTTGCCCTGCCATTGGAAATGAAAAAAAATTGTCAGTTGAAAACTTTTCATTTTAATTTGAATTAAAAAAGAACTATTTATAAAATAGTTATAGCTTACCACAATGTATGGTAAAAATATAATGAAAGTTTAGCTTAAAAAAAAAAAACTCAGAGTATTTTATTTTTGGATTAAGTTAAAATTAAACTGACTGAGCTAAATGTGAATCTTATAAAATAAATATACATAATGAAACCTGAACTGATTTAAGAATTATTCCCAGTATATCTTTAAAAAGAAATTCTGAATTATTCTTTGCAAAGTTATAACCATGAAATCCATTTGAGTTAAGCAGGAAAGTAGAGAAATGAAAATAATTCTTTACTCAATTTTTCTTCCTCTCGGTAATTGCTAGCATATCCAATGAATGACAATCTCAATTATTTTTGGAGGGTGGTTTCAAAGATTCCCATAGCTCATTTTCTTCTTTTCAAAAAACTCATTTCAAATAGAATAATTACTCTTCCAACAAGCATTCTTAAATCACGGTGTTGAAGAAATGGTTTTTTATTCTTTATATCATTCTGAGAGTCTATTCATTGCTCAGTCTAAAATGAGAAATAATTATCTTATTGAAGCAAGGGAATTATTTGAGTTTTTTCAAATGCATCAGATGAAGAGAAATTTATGTTTCATCGAAATTGTGGTAGTTCCTGTAAATGTAGTGGCATTTTTAAATTCACTCTTAGACTAATTTTGACCAAAATGTTATTCTTCGCTGGGTGACATTTTACTTAATGGAACAGTTTTTACGAAAAGCTAACACCAACCTAATGCTTAATAGTATCGATGTTACTAATTCTTATCGTATAGAAAAATGAATTTATGATGATATTTGGTAGAATATACGATATTCATAAATTTAACGAAATTTATTGTAAAAATGTTGGTTTTTGAGTGATCATTGTTGTAATCCTCTTCATAATTCCATTTTTTGTGACATATTAATTACAATGTAGTATAAATATAGATAATACCTAATTAGTTACAATTTCCCTTTCTTAATCCTTAGAAGGGCTAAGAAATTATCCACCATGCATTAATAGTTATCCATTAATAAATGCCAATAGCAACATCCTCCTCAATCAATATTCACTGAACCATTAAAATTATTAAAATTCTTTTTAAAAAGATTAATATTATGCATAACATAAAGATTATCATAATATCTTTAAATGATTACGATGCTAGTATTTTTAAGTACAGTATTGAATAAAATAATTTCAATATAATTCACAATATGATGTTTATATTTCTTGATTAATTATAACTGAATGTGATTTACTTAAAAATTAGTATCATTTTAACTGGACTTCTTGATTGTCTGAAAGATATTGTTTAAATAATTTATAATGTACAGAAAAATGCTTATTTAAAACACCAGTTGAGTCACAATTTAAACAATAAGGATTTAAATTGAGACTAAGGCTGGATTGTGATTTTTGAGTTGAAATTTCAATATGTCCATATTTTTAAAAATACTTACACACGCACATTTTGTAATCTAATTTAAAATGATCGCATTTATATAAAAGAGATTAGGTTTTCTCTATTATTATTATTTCTAAATCAAATAAATATATGAGGATTCATTTTATTAAAATTTACAAAATTTTTGTAAATAAACTGAAGATTTATTTTAGTTTCTAAAGTTTTTGTTGACTCCTTTCAACAAGCTTTTCGAATATTTAAGTTTGAATATTAATTTTCGGACGCAAGTTATATGTTTAATTAATCACAACTCATTTTATCCTGTAGAAGAAAACGTAAATATTCAATAAAATACGAGAGAAAGTTAATCATATGCATTTGTTTCTAACAGTTTTCAAATTTCAGGCATCCAAAGTGAGATTTTCTTGAATGCAAAAACAAATCTACTCGACTATTGCAAACCTAATGAAATTCATTGAAATAGAAAATTGCCTCGGCTTCCCTAATAAGTTTGCTGGAGAGTTAAAAATCACTGACTCCAATAATTACACTATAGGATCAGTTTACCATCTGCATTTTGTTGGCGATACTCAATTAATTAATTACTTAATTACAAGCAAGAGATAAAATGTGGTGGCGGCAGATATCGGAAAACTCGAGTTTCTTCTCTTCATATTGTGACTTTAGAAATTACAAAGAATATCCGGTCTTCCGTGTAAGCTTTAAATTAGTTTTGTTCTAACAAAAATTAGCGGTGAAAGCAGAAGGAAGGAGGAAAACATTTTTACACTCATCAAAGAACATTATTCCTAATGAGATTTTTCCAAAAGATAAAAGCGCTTTGGCGACCGCCAAATATTAACTTGGCGATATTAGAAAAAGATTGAATGGTAGATGAATGGGTCAGTCTTTCTAGAGTTATTGTAGTCATAAAATATGCAAGAGGGAATTGGGAACGGGAAAAGAGGAGTAAATGAAAGAAGGCAGTGATGGAACATATCAGCCAAATAAAATTAAAAGCAGATTAATTATGAGATAGGTTCGCCATTTATCAAATGCATCCTTTGCTTAGGCAGTTTCGTGCGGGGCTGGTTATGCTGGCGAAGTTTAATTATACCGAAGTTTAATAAAATTAGTTAAGGTGTGCTGGTTAAAATATTTTTAGATCTTTTAAATTTGAGTATTGTGAGAGAAGATATTTTAAAAAATATTTTAAGGAATATGTATTTGAATTATAAATATGATTTTAAAACCATGTAATGTGATAGATTATAAAAATCATGCGTAAGCAAATGGATTTCACTTTTAGATCTATTAAAACAATAATACAAATTTAAGCAAAATGTAAGCTCGTCTTTTGCAAAATATATGCATATTTTTGCTTTTAATATTTTCGAAGTTACATAAAATAAGTATAATTTTGTCGCTATGAAACAATTCTATCTATACACAAATTCAATCGTATAGAATTAATTTTTCTAAATGTATTTACAATAAACTCTTTATAATAGATTATTTTTGTTTATTTTTTATTTACTATTTTATTAAGTTTATAATTCTATGTAATTTAATAAGTAGTTTTGGATAATGTATCACGCCATTGTGTTTTATTATGCATTAGAATTTATTTACAATTCATATAAATTTGCATGTAGAATTATTAGCTACAAATGTTGTTGTTGTTGTTGTCGTGTGCCAGCCAGGCTGACAATATGGGGTGTGCTGCTCCACTTTTCCAACTGAACCATATTTTGGTGTGGAGTCCGACTTCCTCAGTACACACATGCCATAGGGACCCGTTTACAGGGTATGCAATGATTCATACAAAGAAAGGACAAAGACAGGATAGATAAAGAGAGGAAATACATCCATGCCTGAACTGGGATTGAATTCCAGGACCTCCCTATCCGCAGTCAGGAACTCTGTCCACTAGACAGGGTAGGCGGCATTAGCTACAAATAAATCAGTGAAATTATCAATGCACTAAATTACTTAATTTGTTGGACACTGCCCAAGAATTGTTTTTAATAAAAGATAAATTATAAATGCAGAAAGAAATTTAGAAATAAATGACATGTATTCTGGCACACAAAAATAGTTCAGTATTTGTGTGAGTTGTATTTATAACACACAGACTTAGGTAATCTATGTTTGAATTAAGAAAACTTAGCATCGTTAATTTTTCACGATCATCATGTTATTGCTATGACAAAAACAGGAATTTAGATCATATTTCATGTCTTTCATATTCATTTAGTTTATATTTCATGTTTTTTAGTATTTATTTATCAAAATCATGAGAAAAATTAACAATATGAAGCATGCGTTTTAACTTTTTTAAACTGAATAATGATTTTAATGAGAATGCCGTACTTTAATTGCAAATTAAATGTATTCACCTAGTTATATGATGTGTGTAGTCACAAAAAATATTTCTTCTAATGTAGACTTTGCTCGATGGAAAAGCTTGAATATATCTATAATTTTTTCAGTAAAGTTTTACATGGACATATAGATTATATTAAAAGTAGGAAAATAGAGAAATAATTTTTCACAATGTTTTTTTTCTAGATTTATTTTTGACTTCTTATAATTTTGTTTTCTTGTAAATTATGCTCATGCAAAAGTTTTAAAAAATTATTACCAGATAGTAAAGGAGGTAACTATCAAATAGAAATTTTTAATAACTTATAGAACTGTTTTTCTCTAGATTTCAATATCAATGAACAAATTGCTCCTAATAAATAAATTTTAAACAATTAATACCACACATATCAATATATAAATACTTCTTTGTATATTTATATTTCAAACATTTGCATTAATCAGCAATTCTTTAAGTATTCTAGGTAAAATGCTAACAAGGAATAAAAACATAAATATTAAAACATTCATTAAAATGCTTCCATTGATATTGAAAAATTCAATATCTAGAAATAAAAATATTGTTTTAAATAACGCATTCATATTTTATAAATTTAATATTTTTCTATTTTATATTATGTTTAATAATTTTCTATCCCCTACTTTTTTGTTTAGAGTTTTGAAAAACAAAAACACATAGATTTACTATGTTAAATTTTTTAGCTTAAATGCAATTATTAATGAAAATTAAAAAATATTGTAATGATAATAAATAGAATTTTTATATATTTAATGTGACATTTTAATTGAAACTTAATTTTTAATAAAATTTAAATTATTCCAATCATTAAGAAATTATTAATTTATTCTAATCTATTTTGTTTCTTATTTCAAAATGTTTCACACGCAAAAAATGTTCACCACATAAAAAAGCAATTACAAATCATAATATAAAAGTATATTTAAGGTTTAAATATAAATGCCAAAGTATTTTTAATTGTATAACTAATATTGTAGATATTGTATTAAAATATAATATAACGTTTTAATTTGTTTCTATATGCCATAAAAATTCTCAATTTTTCTGTTAAATATTGTTAAAATACGATTTTAAGGATCAGATTTTTAAAATAAATTTAAACATGTGATTATATCAAAGCAAATTATTACTATGCAATTTCTGAAATATACTTAAAGGCAAAAAATATGCTGAATGAACCGGCATGTTCAGCTGCATTCTGTAATCTGATGGAATATTTTTTATTAAGAAGACTCGATGTTCCAACGAGCGGGTGAAATTCTGAATTATAAAAGATGTATCGCCAAAGTAGAAGTTACAGTAAAAAAGAAAATGGAAAAATATTTACGATACAGGAGGAAGCCTAATAGCGTTCACATAGAATTTCTTTGATGTTCGAATGGAAAGGTACATGTTGCACATGCTAATAATAATTTTTCAGAATTCGTGAGCGCAGCTGCTCTTTTTACAAAAAGGACATACATGCCATTTCTTGATTTTATTCGTAATGTGTCGTCTATTTTGAATGAGAATGCTAGTGTGAAAGTAAACAATTTAAGTAAAAAGAAGATATGTATCTTTAATAGAAATATCTATTAAACTTTTAATTTATTTTGAATAAATGTCAATGATAGGATTTTTAAGATTTACAAAGTTAATTTTAATTTTAAAAATATGGAATAAATACAATCATGTTTTGTTTTTTGAAAGAGTTTCTTAAATTTTTATGATTTATTTGCTCTTAAAATTTAGTTGTATAATTTATAAAATTCTTATGGAACTTATAGAATTTATGAATTAAATGTGAAATTGATTATATTTTAGTTCGAGAATTTAAAAGAAAACTTTTAAAGACAATTGTATAGCTAGTGATTCTTAATTTCATGTTGCATTGAAATATGAGCGTTGCGACAGTTTGTATAGATTATCTCTTAAGTTAGGATGCTACTAATTATGATCTTAAATAAATATATACTGTATCACATAGAAATTAATTTATACAGATATATAATTCAAATACACTCTAAACTCTAAAATTGTTATTAAATGTGGTTTATCACTTTATTTGATATTAGAAGAAGTTGAATTTGATTTATTTATACATGTATGGATTGTACCGATGGTTAAGTGGTTAGCGTTCCTGACTGCTGAGCTGTGGGTCTCGGGTTCGAATCCCAGTTCGGGCATGGGTGTTACTTCCTTTCTCTGTGTTTCTCTGTTCTTTCTTCTGTGATGAAGTATAAATGTGGCCGACTCTATAAACGGGTTTGGGGTGGTGCGGCGTGTGCAACACTACTCACTTCCGTGACTTGGTTCACAGGTGCTTACTGGGTAACGACAAATGAGTAGCAGTTTCTGGTCTTCTGTTGCATAGGGTTCGTCCCCCAAGTGCTCACCGTTAGAAAAAATGTGTAGTGATAGGAAATTACGGCACATACAAATCAATTTTTAAAAAAATGATTTAGAATGATTGCATTATGCGACGTTCCAATTTTCGTCTAAAGCAGCTTTGGCCGTATTTCAGGCTGAGACTGATAAACATATCATGGAAGATTTCCATTTAAAATATCTATGATAAATCTGAATGAAAACTTAAATTTAAAGCAATTATGTTGACAATACAGACAAAATTAAAATATGTTATTAATTCTTTAATAGTGTTCGTGGTATAAGCAAACGAATTTCGATTGATAAAAGGAGTAAATTTCTCACGTTAGAAGGCGGATGAAATATATTCGGACATCTGTGTCTACAAGAATATTGAGCAACACTTTCGACCAATTGGCTAGGATAGAAAATTGATATATTGGAAAAAGTTATTCCTCATTAGTCATGAATTTAATAGTTTGTAATAACTATTATTCATTAAATTCTGATGCCTTGCATTTTTTTTCAATGAAAGTATTAATTTTATTTAATTGTCTTGTGAAAATTGATTGAAAGATGATGTATCTGATCAGCAATGTGTTATATATCATATTAGTTAATTTATCTGTTAACTAATTCACTCAGATTATAATATTTCCACATTGCTATTTAGTGTTAAAAGGTAAACTGTAAATAGAATTTTAAATTGTACTTCTTAGAAAAATTAAGTTTTCGGTTTCCAAAATAGCATTTGTCAAAAAAATATGCTGTACTTCCCAACAGATAATAGTATGTGTAAGGATACGTTTATCATTGCAGCATTAATGTTTATAAGTTATAGTTATAAAATCTCTTTCCTTCTAATAATGCATATACTTAACTAAAGCAAATATGTCGCATTTATTTCTCGTGTTTGATTAAATGTGCGCCAATCTTCAATTCTTTTATTCGGCGAAAGAAAATCTTATCAGAAGATAGTATGTTCGGATAATATAAGTTTTTAATTTATTTTAAGTACTATTAATGTTTTATTCATCTATAATTATATATTTTAAGGTTAACTCAAATAAATATAGATATCATAATTTTCCATAGCATGGGAAAAGAACAATGCTAAATATTAGCCTATATTTAATATATAAAAAGCCTTATTTAATGCACTTCATTCTTATGAAATTCCCATTTGTCTGACTTTATAACTTGCAAAAGCATTTAGTATAACTTTAATTCGGTAAAAAGTTAAGAAAAACAGTATTTCTTCTAATTGTGCTTATAACTACTAATATTAGTAAACTTCAATGATATACACGTAGATTTAACAGATTAATTTTATAAAGTTTCGTAAATTTTATTGCAGAATTGAATGTATTTTGTCTAAAAATGTTTTAATTTAATGTTTTTAAATGTCAGATGTATCCATCTTATAACATCGTCTTACGCATAAATTAGAATTTATATCAGTTTTTCTATGGTTTTTATAGAATAAAAAATTTAAAACTTGTATTCGTTTCGTTGACTAAATTATTAAGATGATAATAAATAAAAATCTTTAATTGTTTGATTCAGGTGAATCCATAGGTGAATATGCTTTTTCTATTACAACATATTTTCCTATAGAAATTCAATATGTCATTCAATAAAATAAACTAAAATATATTTACAAATAAGTTTGCTTATGTAATCAATTCACACAACAATAAATTCAATCTCCTAAGGAAAAATAACCAGTTCCGAATATTTTTATTCTTTGATTTGCAGCATAAAAATTTCAAAAACACTTTTTGGAAAATAAAAAAAGAAAAAGAAACACAACCAGGTGCATGCCTTGTTATCAAACAGAATTCGATAGACCAGAATAAACATAAGCTATTTCGAAAGGATTCAGAAACGCGAGCCTTAGGGTGGAATTTTCCTGTAAAAATCCTCTGCCAGATAGAAGTTGCCTCCTATAGCAGCAGTTCTCAGGATCAAGTACACCAGTTTGCTTCAGACTGGAGTCCCAACTTGAGGCCACCTCTTCGATCCTGGGCTTTCACAATTTCTTGGCATAAGGAGCAGAGGGAGAGAATATGACCAGGAGCTTTCGAATAATGTAAATAGAGACAGAACACACCACTTAGGAGAGAAAAGGGGGCCTTTCAGGTGTCGGGGTAAGTGAAAAACCCAGCCCAGAGGAAAGAATTCCAACAAAGAAAACCCCTCTCTATTCCGGAAGACATCATTCTCACTTGGAAAAAGGAAATGTTACATTTTCATTTTCTTTCTTTAGTTCGCTTAGTAAACAGTAGAAAAGTCTTGTTTCGGAATCTTGGAGGAGGCGATAGTGGCTTATCTGCAGATGTGGATCAAGTTACTCTTGGCAAGTTGATATGGATGGCATTCGAATGAAGAGCATTTTTAGAATGAAGATTAAGTTCAGAGGTATAGAAATTACTAGATTTTCTTCATTGATACAAGGAGGTAAAGAGTTTTATAAAATGTTCTTAACAATAGGAAAATCTGCAAATTAAAAGAATAGAAAGTATTAATTAATAAAAATTTCTATCTAACCTATTTAGGATAAATTTAGGACTTATTCAGGATATTTTTCAGACTTATATTATAATTCAGGAAGTATTCAGAATATTTATCGGACATACCAGATATTATAATTCCGGACTTATTCAGGATATTTATCAGAATTATCAAGTCTTATAATTCAGGACTTAAATGTGTCTTTTGGGAAACCAATCTTTCTAGCTACTTTATTTATTTTATATTTATCATAAGATATTATCAACTTGAATAATAATTTTTATTTCAAATAAACAATATCTAGATATTTTAACAATCTTTTGTTTCCACTTATTATAAATATTGATTACTCTAAGTGCTTAAAATATTTAGATATATATTTCATCTCACTTTTTGTAAACCACATAATGCAGATAAATAAATAATCCAAAAGACGTGTGCGAAATGACGTACAAGATATATTTTTTTACCTTGATAATGTTCAAAATTACTTCAGAAACTTAGAAGTCTTATGGTTATATAAAATTCGTAATCGTATAAAGTTACTTTTCTATAGCGAAAGTTAATTTTATTTAACTTAAAGTATGTTTTTGTGCAATATAATGAAATTTCTGAGGAAATACTTAACATAAAATATTTCTTAGAATCTTTACTCTTTTGATTTTGTTGAAATTAAAAATATTAATATCATATATGTATTCACACATAAAAGAGGATAGTATTTTTCAAATATTTATAGAGATTTGATTAATGGATTGAAATATTTAACTACTATATTGTTTTCTATCAGAATATGTGATTAGTTATTGTAAAATGATAAAAAAATTTTAACATTAATATTTAATAAATTTGTTTATTTTTGTAGATATTAAAAATGAAGTTTTGGTAAACCTAGCTTAAAACCATTAATATTTGAATTTTAAAAGTTAAAAAATATTTTAGTGTTTTAAAACCTCAGAAATAAAGTATTTCGTAATGAATTACAAAATTTAAAAAAGCTGTTATTCTTATAAATAGTAAAGGAATTTACTTACAATATGAACTCGTTATTATCCAGTTTAAATGAAGACTGTGAAGTCATTCCTCTTATATCTCCGCATCTAATGACTTGAAAAATTATGACTGTGAAGTGTTATTAAGTATATTTTTTATTAAATAGAATCAGTTGTGGAATACACGTGACTATAGAAGGAATCACATTTAACGATTATTAAATTTAATTAGTAAAAGAAAATAACTATGTAATTGTTTTTTAACATCGATTACATAGTTATTTTTATTAGATAACTATATTGAGAAAAAGATACACTATTTATTTAGTAGTACTCAATGAATATATGAATAAAACTTTCCAGTTACCGAGAAGACCTGTGCAAATATGCAAAATTGCTCTAATGAATTCCTTAAAAAATAAAGAGTTCATTTTGCAATACAGAAGAAGAAAAAATTTGAAATTCGTTAATTCAATAAATAAGATAAGAGCGTCTACTATTTTTAACCAATGCAATAGAAGCTCCTACATTAATTATTTTAATGTTAAGAAATATGAAATGTTCTTTTTTCATAATTTGATGTATTTCATTGGATAGAAATCATAACCTTTAATTCTATTTTCTCACTTTTTAACAGATTTAAATACTAGAGTTGGTCAACGTCTGCATATGCATAAAATGAATTAGTTAAACAATTTGGTTCACATATTAAATCCACAAATTAATTAAATGATTTCACATGGTTTAATTTTTCAATGAATTGGTTTGTTCCATGTACTTGAAATATGTTATCACGAATGTTTGCAATGTTTTTTTTTTAAATAAAATTCTAACATATATAATATGCAAACTAATAGTTATAGAACTTACAAAACATAATGTTATTTCATATTCTATTAAATTTTGAGATTTTAACTAAGATCTAAATGCAACTTTTATTAATTAGTATTATTTAAGTATAAATTGATAAGGAAAAATAAAAATAAAGTGGATTTACTTACAATTCCTTTTTTAATATTGCATCCTCTTTAAACACGTTTGGATAAATTTTATCCTTCCAATCGAAGAATTTACTGAACATGTACTGAAAATGGAATTGTTTTTGTATATAGGTTGCCATATCCATAACTTGCAAATAATAAGTACATTTCTGAGATAATCAAAAATAATTATGATTACAGGATCTGTACAACTCGACTCAACTCAACTACAGGATATGTTAAATTTTTATACATGTTACCATCATGATATAATATTGTTCCTTCTGTTATCACAGATACTTGGATACTTTAAAATAAGCCTCACAAGATCCAACATTTTTATTAGGTCTACCGGAAAGTTCTGTCCGCTCCGGTTACAATCAGTTTCAACAAGTATGCGCATATTCCTGTGACACATATTTGGCTCTCTCTTTTGATCGCTAACAATGTATACACATTTTCGTCGCAGATGAACTAAAACGAAGTACATTTACGAATTCCACCTAGGAAGAAATGCTACAGGAGCGTATAGAAATTTATTGAAAGTGTTTGGTGAAGGTACAATTTCAGATAGAACATGCAGAAGATGGTTCAAACTGACGATACTGTCAAGATCATGTTAGAACAAGATCCTTTTTTGACAACATCGGAGATTGTGGAAAGGCTTGATTCAGCTCCACAAACCATTTCCGACCATATTCGGAAACTAGGGTTTGTGTGGAAGTATTCGAGATGGGTGCCACACAAGTTAAATGAGAAGAATTTGAATGGTCGAATCATCATATGCACGTCTCTGCTTGTACGCAACAAAATCGAACCCTTCTTGGACCGGATCATAACTGGGGATGAAAAGTGGATTACCTATGAAAACATCATAAGAAAAAGGGCATATTGTGAACCCAGAAAACCTACCCCCTCTACCTCTAAACCGAAGTTGAGCCTGAACCAGTGAATGTTGTATATATGGTGAGACATTCGAGGACCAATACATTTTGAGCTGTTGAAACCAAACGAAAGGCTAAATTCGGAGAGGTACTGTCAGCAATTGGATAAATTAAAAACAGCACTCCAAGAAAAGAGGCTGGCGATGTTCAATAGGAAGGACATCATACTGCTTCATGACAATGCCAAGCCACATGCTGCTTTGGGGCCTCTTCAAATAGTCGCAAAGCTAGGCTGGGAAATTCTGTCGCATCAACCATACTCCCCAGACATAGCACCATCTGTTTATCACTTGTTTCTCTCTTTACAAAATTTCTTGCAGGGCAAACAATTCAAGAACGAAGAAGATATCAGACAAGCACTGGTTCAATTTTTGGCCTCTAGAGATAAGACATATTTTAAAAATGGGATATAGAAATTACCATCACGCTGGCAAGAAGTCATAATGATGGCAATTATATTATTCAATAAAGTTTATCCAAAGTATGAAAAAATGTATTCCTTTGTTTCATTCGAAAACGGACAGAACTTTACGGTAGACCTAATAATTTGCTCTAATTTTGAATACCAGCCCCTATTTTCAGGAATATATTAAGATATCACGAGAGATTTATTGTGTAGCAATCGAACAATTTGAACAGTAAGAAAATTATAAAATGTAATCTATTTTCTTCACACTTTCATCAAGAATAATTTCCTGCTTTTTAAAATAAATTACTTTTAATAAACTACACATAAAAATTGTTTTAAAGCTGATTTAAAACTTAATTAAAATCTGACTATTTTCATCATGAATTGAAATATGAAAAATACATTGCATAAAATTTTTTTTATGTTTACCTTTTCTCTCATCTATCAACATATAACCTATAAAAATGATGAAAAAGTGAATTCTTTTGTTTTTTCTCCCATTTTATTATCTTTCTGACGGAGTGAAATTAGATTGAAACTTTCCCGGAAGTAATACTCTTCAAATAGAGTTAAGAAACTATCTAACATTGTTTGAGAAGGAGGAACACATTTTCAGAGAAAAAAAAACAAAACTCTTCGCTGAGTTGACAATTTCAATTCAAGAGAAAAAAAGAACTGAGTTTTCTAGCTTCTTAAAAAGAAAGTTTTTATTTGTAATGTTTTAAAATATATATTTTATGTGAGACTATTCAATTACCACGTGAAGTGCTCTTACATTAGAATTATATCTTTACTTTTATGAAAAAATGTTACATTTATAATACACACTTCACATCATTAAATCAACTGATCATCTTTAATTTTGAATGAATTGATATTTTTTAAATTTCGTATTCATCTAATTATCTTTGATTATTTAAATTTAGATATCTCTTCAACGATTTCTTGAATTGATTATTTTTATATTACTTTTCCGTTAAGTTGCATTTCTTTTACCAAATAATAATGGATACGATTTTGTATAAACAAGTCCTTTATATCATGGCTTATTTAAATAAATTCTCTTATTTCTATTGAATGCATTTTTTAATGGAAAGCTAAAATAAGTTTTATTTAGTTACATGATGAACACAACATATAAAACTCGTCAGTACATGTCGTTGTTGTTGTTTCCAATCCATAAGACATCTAGCAACAGCTGCATCAGATACATAACATCTTGAAACTCAGCGAAATAGGGAACCAGCAATGGACTTGCGCAAATATCCACCAGAGGGAACCCCGAGCACTCCAAGATGTGATCGGGGAAAGCCGGCTTTAAATTGCATTTTGTGCACAATGAAAAGAACTTGCGCCCATAATCGAATGTCATGCTTTTTAGATGCCCACAAATAAGTCCTGAGATTGCTGTTTGATCATGTCAGTCCCTTCCAAATCGTCATTAAATGTAAGTTTACAAAATACACCACTGGTACAATTAAAACAACAATATATCATAGTTACCTTGATTGATCAAATGATTTATTTTTTTCACTGTCACATTTTGCACATGCAAGCTAATTTTTTAAAAGCACATAATTAATTCCAAGAGAATTCTAAAATGTTACAAGTAACATTCAAGAGTGGATTGCTCAATCAAACCGTGATTTATTGAACTGTATGCCAGAAAGCAGATTTAAGTTAGACTTATTGCCAAATTGAATAAAACACGGTAAGATAAAGTTAATGGGCTCCACTATTGCAGAAGAACCAACTTGTAGGATAATTCACAAAATTTCGTTGCTATTGAGGAGTTTTTAGGATTGTGAAAATTTTAAATTCTCTTATTCAGTCAGTATAAATTTTGGATCTATGGTTTCACATATAACATTAAGTTTAATCATTGTTTCGCTTTTAATTAGACTTTCAAATATATTATTACTTTATTATATTATAACTTTAATTATATTATAACTTTACTCAGTCGTAATTTTCAGTTAACGACTGAGTAAAGTTAAAATTTTCAAAAGTATAAGAAATAAAAATTTTTGAGTGATTCAAAACAAAATTTATAGTAATCTTAAGTTACTGGAGAATAAACTTTGGAATACAACAACTATTTTGTTTAATAAAAGTTGAATGCTTGAACCCCTAACTTATTATTGATTTTAAACCCAATTTCGTTTTTAGTAATGAGGATATCTAAAATAATAACTGATTATCAATGGTGCATTGTTAAATAAACACATAGGTAAATAAAATATTTTTTATCTGAAAATGTATATAAATGAATTATCATGCTGGAGTTTTATATTTATAGAATTATTCTATCATTTTAAAATTTTATACAATTCTACTTTAAAATTATTTTTCCTTATAATGTTTATATTCAGTTTCTTGGTGATAAGTCCTTGAGAGAAAATGCTTAAAATCCTGGTTTTATCAAGATTATGATACAAAAATATATAGCGGATAAATATATATACATCTAATCTTAATATTTCCAACTAATTGTTTCTAAAGATGGGGAATGAAATTTTAAGAAGAAGGTATTGATACTTTTTTCTGGTAACTATTAAATGTCGAATATAATGCATTTTAAAATCTATAAAAATTTCAATCTCAAAGTATTTAAGTATTTTTCGCATCCATACACTGTAAAGAGATCATTTTATGTGTACTTAAAGTACATATATATATATATATATATATATATATATATATATATATATATATATATATATATATATATATATATATATATATATATATATATATATATATATATATATATATATATATATATATAAAGCCAATAATACAATAGTTTAAGTTATTTTACAATTACCAACACTTTGATTATTGTTTCCAAAAATTATTTTATTAAGAATATTTTGAAAAAGTTATTTCTTTATTTTCACAAGGAATTCTCTTATTTAAATATCCGTAATAATAAATTAAAATTTTCAGTTAACGACTGAGTAAAGTTAAAATTTTCAAATGTATAAGAAATAACAATTTCTGAGTGATTAAAAATATAGCTGCTGAGAGCTTCTCCAATATTCAATTATTATACAAAATACCTTCACATCACTTAACAATTCACGTTACATACTTTGCAAATTATTTTATTATTGAGCAAATTACTCGATTTTAAAGAAGAAATTCAAGATGGGGCGTGCCACAAAGGCATAGCACTTCAAAAGTTTTGGAAAATATTCATAAATATTTGATATACACAAATTTTCCTAATCTTTATACCGGATTTCACTAGAATATACAATGACATTTTTTTCCTTTTAATAAATCAAATTAACGAAAAAAATTCGCTTTTTGTTATTTTGACCATTGATCACTTAAAATATATTGGTGCACATTTAAAATTACATATATGGTATCATTTTGTTAAACATATATTTTAAATGTCTAATTCACTATTATCACAAAATTAATGCAAATAAAATTTAAATAAAATCATGAACATTCACACTCAACAAAAATGTATTATTAATAATTTTTGAATTTTTCCAGCGTTTGTTATAATGGCCATCGTCACAGTGGACTTATTTGAATGCAAATGCGACTATTCATAGGAGATATTTATCGAGATTACCAAAGTAAGAATAAACCTATGAGACTGTTGCTGCAAATGTGACCACATCTCTTTATTAAGCTCTTCATCTTAAGCTCATGATGTCTTAAGAAGCCTTCCCCCTCATAAAGCTGGCTAAGAAATCGGGCAAAAGGCGGGCGTCCACTTAATGATGCGAGAAGTTCCCTGCTTAATGATGCGGTCTTTAATGATCGTGCAATTTCGTTTAGTGGAATCGTTTCATTGATTCCGTTTCACATTCGTGCATTATTTTTGCAAATATTCCTTCATTTCGTTTCAGTGAAGTAGGGTTTCTATTCCCTTATTATAGGATAGCAAATAGACCCCGAAAACAATAAGCAAATCGTAGATTATGTTGTACATTTTATGTATTTAATATATAGTTATTTTGCAAAAAATGCTTACAATGAAGCGAAGTAATATTATTTTTAAATGTTAGTGATTTTCTCATTAAATTTATGCTATATTTCATTTCTGAAAATCGTGTATATAAAAAGAGGAATTTAGGAATTTATTAAAACTTTTGAAATAGCAGTTATCATTTCATTTCTTGATGTTGTTTGTAGGTTAGAGATGCACATGTTTCTTCTTTTTATCTTCTACCAGTAGTTGGAAATTTATTTATGAATCATTTCCTCTTATTCCGTTTATTGAAATGTAGTTAAAAATTTATTATACTATGTTTTTTAATATACTATGATTCTCGACCATTGACTTTTCGTAAGTATTAAAATGTCTCTATTTTAAGAAAAAGTTATGTCTCACATAATGTCTACCACAAGCAGATTATCATATCTTATTTCAAAGTTTCTTTAAATCCTGCTCTCTCTATTTAAACAATTTCAACATTAATTCAACATAATAGTGCTTTAGCCAGCAAACGTTTTAACTTTGAAACATTAATTATTTGCATAACATATTGTAACTTACATATTCAGAAAATTTTGCGTTGTGATTGCATTCTTCCATGTTATTGTTTACAAAATTACACGAAAAAACTTGGATTTAAATGATCTTACAGTAATCAATGTTTGTTATTTTAAATGTATCATTTCTGTGACAATATATATATATATATATATATATATATATATATATATATATATATATATACAAACATACATACATACATATATACATAAATATATTTATTTATATTTATAAACCCCATGGCATGACAGCCCATGTAGGCCAAGGCCTACAGTGCCCATAACTGTTTTCATGACCGAATGTTGTCATGCGAAGTTAGGTGGTCAGTTAGGTGGTAAGTCCCAGTTAGGTGGTCAGTCTAACGTAAGACCCCCAGTGTTTAGTTCCCAAGCATGTTTGGTACTCGGTTAATCGACCCACTGAAGGGATGAAAGGCTAAGTCAACCTTGCCCAGCCTGAGGATCGAATCTCAGACCTGTGTCATGGGAGCATGAAACGTTGCCACTAAGCCACTGGGCTTCACAATATATATATATATATATATATATATATATATATATATATATATATATATATATATATATATATATATATATATATATATATATATATATATAAATTTGCATTCTAATGTAAATAATATAAAGACGACCAGTATGCATTTGCAAGTAGATCTGTTGTAAATATTTATTTATGTGCATATTTACGATTCAACATTTTGCTTGTAAGCATAAGCTATATTGTTTAAAACCTAAGTTATATTGTTTCTGAAAAGAAGTGACAATTTTATATGGTGAAATAATAACTTACAAGGAACTTTTCTTATTTGAAGTCCTTATCAAGTTCAAACACAAGTAGCATTCAATGTCTGATTATTCCAGGTGTGATTAAGAATATTTTTTTAGCGAATGGAGCAACTTGCATTTGCTACTGTTTTAGATTTTAAGAAAATTATTTAAATTAAATCCGTCAAAATTATTTATTTTTGAATAATAAATGCTATTCTTTTTCTTAGACGATTATTTGTGAAGAAAAAGCTATTTAAATAATATGCATAATACGAGGTAATTCTGAGGCATTTTTCGATACCCATTTATAAAATTCAGGGAAATTTATTTATTGGGAATTTAACAATATAGCTTGTTACAGTATTAGCATTGCAATTACAAATACATATTTACATTTAAATTGACAAAAAATCTTTAATCAAAAATATAACAATTGATTACTTTAGATTTACTATCAATGCATTTAAATAACTTGCAGAATCAATTTTTTTATTATGATAGATTAATTAATACATAAATGTTTCATAAAGTTCTTCAAATAATAGTTAAAAAATATATAAATTAGAAGTTTCTCATAAATATTCAAGGAATTGCTCGTTTATTTTCAAAAAAATGTCTTCGTTAACGGGATTGAAATTTTAAACAGTTATCTTTCACTTTTTGGGAGGAAACCAGTGTAATGTTCATGAATTATTTAAATGTCCTTTCTATATATACAACAAAGAAACACAAATAGCAAATTCATCACTTTTAATGGTGTCTTTTACTAATGATTCATTAAAAATACTCGTAAATACATAAAATAAAACTTTAGATGAAGCTACTTTAGGAAATTAGAATGTCGCTTTTATATGTCAACAATACATTTTGGAATGAGATCAAGATTTGATTTCTTTATTAACTTTATTTTTTTCATGCCCTATTTCTCGAGAATATATTTGAGCTTTGAAATGTGAAAGAGAAACGAATTTAAACAAATCCTTCTTAAATTCTAGAATTATTTTGTCAAATAATTTCAAAATTGCATCATGATTGCTTACTTTCAAGACCATTTTGTTAAAATTTATATTAATTATCTAAGGGTTTTTCATATGTATTCAAGCAATAAAAAATTGTATTTTACACAGCTTCTGTGATTTAATTTTATATTTATCTTCAATAGTAAAATTTGATGAAATGCTTATATTTATATTAAATTATATTAATGTTCAAAGCCTTCCTTTTCAAAAATATAATTTAATGAAAATATATATTCTTTGAGTAAAAAAAATTGAAGTTATAATTTTTTAAATTAATTTAAGGTTTTATTTAATAAGAGACAAATTATTTTAATTAATGACATCAAAATAATTTTATAAGATTTTAGTTTTATTTCAACTGTTGAGATTTGCGAAGTAAAATAAATGCATAATTAATATTAATTATTGAAATAAAATACGAAATGAAAGTTAGAGTTACTAATTTAAAAAAGTAAATAAATTAAATAATCATTTGATTTTTTCAACAAAATTTAATCTGATATAAAAATTCATTTCTGATGCTGCATTTTTTACTCTTTTTCTTGAGCATCGAAATAATGTTTTCTTACTGTATTTCTATGAATTTTTAATTCAGTTATAATGTTTATGTTTATGCATGCATATGATTGTAATTATGTAATAACTTTCAAGGGATTATTCTCTATGAAGGCATCTTTATTGTTGCAGCAAGAAAGGCATATTTAGATGCTCGTATTTTTATGAGAAAAGGAAGTTTTTATCACTACGGAAATTAGTTCTTTGTAAAAAAAGGAATGATTTGAAATATTTTCTGTAAAAATTGAACCTAAAATGTCATAGGTGTCCATTAAATGTATTTGTGTTTGTCATTAAAATAATATACAATAACATATTCAACCTAGTTTATTAATTCATTCAATTGAGAGTTGGTATTATTTCACTTATTTCTTCTGTATGATAAATTAATTCCAATGATGGTAGGTTTAATTAACTAACAATTATTTAAAAATAAGTAAATTTTGAAATGAATATTTTATGTTCTTAGAGAGAAAATAATCACTACTTTTCATTTTTTAAAGTTTAGAAATATTTATCAAATGTTTAAAATAATCTTAAGATATTTTCTCTTTACAGCTTTCTTTAATATGAAAATTTGAAAAATCTATTATTGACAAAAAATAGTTTTATATAAAACTAATAATTTATATAAACAGAAAAATAATAAAAATATGCTCTTGTGTTTAAATTTTTTTAAAAAAATAAATGTATGAAATTATAAAATTTATGCTTAAACAGCAAAAGTACGCTAAATTCTAAAGCAATGTATGCAATGTTTATATTTCAAAACACAAAATTGCGTACACATTTGAGACACCATAGTCCTTTCTACTGTGTTCAGTTCTGGACATAGAGTGCATAAAGTTCAGTTGGAAACTTAAATGCATTTTCCTATTCAAATGTGACAACTGTTAAACACAGAGGCCTTCATCATCAATACATTTCTAAGTACGGGTCACCATTGATTCCAAACATCGTATCAATGTATTCAATGTTATTTTTGCGCAATCACTTGAATCTCATTTCAAAGTGGATATGAATAACGTGATTTACGTTTGTATTGCTCATTCTTTAATAAGCTCTATAAGAGGAAATCCAATGGTGTGTCTATAAGAAGATATCTGTGATCTACGAAAAGATATCTATAATCTTTAAGGAGGCGAAGATACTATAATCTACAGGGTGATTATAAAAAACTTTGCCAACATCTGCACTTCTAGCGTCCATTCTATTTAACCGATCAAGATGATATTTCAAATATAGTTCTTTTGAGATATGCGCTCGAGATTCTGTGAATGGCAACACAGTGGCCCTCGCGGTTACAGTTATAGTGACAGAAACTCGAAATTTTCGAATGACAACGTCTACTTTTTACCATCGCAAAATGTTCTATGTATAAAAACGGACGTGTTCTGCAAACACAAAAAAGAGTTCTGAAAACCGGCCAATAAAACACGATCTGGGCACACGCAATAAATTTGCATGTGACAGAGTCAAGAAACCAATCACAGAAGGCCGGTCACCAGATATTCAGCGTAGGAAACCTATAAAATACCAAGCGGGTATGCGAAGTCGTCATTCGGGAACTCGCACATGCCGACGATATGAGTCTTCCTAGGAAAGTTCGCGGTGAATTGATCAAACTCTATTACCAAAATGGGATGAACGCTGCGGAAGCCTTGCGTGTATATCGCCGCAGCCATCGACAACGACGCGGCCCATATCGGTACCGTTTCAACGCTATTTAGGGTTTTCGCATGTGCTGAACATTTTGCGATGGTAAAAAGTAGGCGTTGCCATTCGAAAATTTCGAGTTTCTGTCACTATAACTGTAACCGCGAGGGCCACTGTGTTGCCATTCACAGAATCTCGAGCGCATATCTCAAAAGAACTATATTTGAAGTATCATCTTGATCGGTTAATTAGAATGGACGCTAGAAGTGCAGATGTTGGCAAAGTTTTTTTATAATCACCCTGTATATCAATCTATAAGAAGGGATCCAGTCTTTAGAGCTTCTAGGTAACGCGATTGTCCCCTTGTATCCTGTCTACTGGCCTGGTGAGCTTTGGTCTGTGCGTCATGAAAGTAATAATGTGACTCGCCATCTTGTTGGATGTAAAACTTGTCATTACCGTATAAAGTACGAATGTCAGGAAATATGGAATCGGCAAACATTGTCAAGTCCCCTTGCAGAAAAACTACATTACTTAATTTATTTATAATGCATATTGTATTACTTTTTCCTAGAAACTGAACCTTGTAGGAAGAGAAATTCGGTTTTTAGGACAGTTAAAAGTGCTTATGCATTTTTTTTTTGTTGAAACCTGTTAATTTTATATGAAAAATAGCTCGTGGCAGTATTCAAGTTAAAAGGTATTGAAAAATATTATTGGGAATTTGAGTTGATAACTTAATGATTGAGAATTACATTGGCTTATTTCTTTTAATTTTATCTTTAAGATTTTAGATTTAATTTTGAAACATTTGTTTCAAAATTAAATCTCAACCAATGTTAAGTTTATTTTTTTAAATTAATATTTATTAATAATTCCTTCCTACCAATAGTAAAAATAAAAGCATGAAATATTTATTGTATGTAAAGTTAACATTTCACAAATAAACATCACAGATGAGAAAATTTCATTATTAAGCTTGAATACTCTCCATTTAGCAATATTTTTGCTTACATCAAGCAGAAAATTGTGACTTAAACAAGTAGTAGATCTGGCAATTGGAAAAGAATATATAATTTTGATAAATTACTGAACAAAAAATCATTAGCAATAGTTAAAAATGATAGTAGTGATTAGATATAAGTTAACTATTTTCTATTACTTAATTAATAAAGAGTTTTTTGCTATTATATTATTATTATGTTATCTTAGCTTTCTTCATTTTTCTTTCCATTTGATTCTTAAAGATTTAAAAATAAAAAAGGAAAATAAACTTTATAATCTGAAAACATGATATTAAAATTTAATAAAATAATTTGAACTATTCGATACAATAAGTAAATTACAAAATATTTAAAGTTATTAAAACTGTGCATTTTCTTTTCTTAGTATAATCATTAAATCATAGAAAATTTATAAATAGAGATATTTTCTGTCGCATTTAAAAAATACAAACGCATAAAAGCTTCAGAATATTTAAAACGAAAAATGTTTGATATTTGTTTAAATATTTTCATTTCTTTTATTCACATTTATATTTCTCATTCATTGTTATATTAAAAGATTAAGGAAATTGTGTTAACTTTCATAATTTTGACTAATTGATCGTAGGTATGCTTAATTTAGGTGACACTTTCATAATTTTGACTAATTGATCGTAGGTATGCTTAATTTAGGTGACATTTTATTAATATTGTTGAATATTAAAAAAATAGTTGATTTATGTTATTTAAGCATACTACTCTAATGACTGTATTTAATACATCACTTTTTTTAAATCAGTCATTTATAGGGAAGTATGGCTTCTTTTATAGTAAATAATGTGCAAACATTAACTTCATAATTTTTGATGCATAAGTTTTGATAAAGAATTTTCTTTAACTTAATTTTTATATTACTTTATTAAAGCTTTTTGAAAATGATAGTGAAATTTTTTGTCTTTTATTTTTCAGGAATAACTTATTTATTAACATTTGTTATATACGATCAATTAAAAACAATAATTTCTAGTCATAAACTAATTGTTAGATTCGTTCGGTAATGGCTAAATGTCAATTTACATTTATTTTATTTTTAATAGTTTTCAATATTATGAAATTGTTTTACGTTATTAATGTTAACAACTCATATTTTGAGAACCACAATGATATATTTTTTTAATTTTTCCGGACTTTTTGATGTTTTAATTGGATTTTTAACCAAGTCCTGTTTCCTTGCACGCCATTTTACTACCCAACCATAATTTTATAATCGTTTGAAAACCATCAAAACTTTTCTAATCGTCTTCAAAATCAATCATCAAATCTTCAAATGTGCATACTTAAAATAATTATCTCGTAATGATTTTTGTATTATGGTCTCTTTATCAAGTCTATTTACTTTGTGATCGTAGGGCACTTATCGAACTTTAAGCCCGTGTCTTTTATTTTACAAAAGTGTCTATCATTCATTGATTAAGAGTTTTGTTGCAGATATATGACTAACTTGCACATTTATACAAGCCATTTAACCCTATTCCATTGGTAGCTTTGGATACCCGACATACATTTCAAATTACTTTGTATCTCGTTTTAAACAAATGCCATATTATTTGAATGCTGACTTGATATGCTTAGTTTGTTTGATCCAAAGTTGTTCAGAAATATTCTATTTGGAAACATGGATTGATGCGCAGAAAAAAAATGAGAAAAATCTCAATTGTTTTTGCATTAAAAAATTTGTAAAAAGTGAAATTGTATCATCCATATGATTAATTTCAAAATAAAATAAAAATGAGAATAAAATGCTGTAATTGTATGTTTATTAAGGAGGATTGTGTCTCGCACATGCAAATTTATATTCAAAAGTAATTCAAATATGTGTCTTCTAATAGCTTTTTGTACGATCGCAAATATTTATAATAATTTGTCAAAAAATATGAATAATGCATGAATAATTGTCTAAAATAATACAATTCTATCGAAAAACATTTGTAAGATTGGTTTTTAACCGATTTACATGTTAGGACTCTGTTATATAACAAAGTATAATTTTAAAGAGCAGGAATATCTCTTGATTGGCCATCAATTATTTTGATCTCTATAAATTGTTGGATCCATAAAATGAATCATGTTACGATCATTATAAATATTTTTTGTGACTCTCAACGTGTAAACTGTTTTTAAAATTATGATATTAGACACTTTTGAAATACGATTTGCTGAAAATAGGGAAAATTGCATTTAATAAGTATTAAAATTATTAAGCAAGCAGCCATATAGCTCAAATCTAATATAAGTTTTAGTTATACATACTTTTCTTTTTTCTAGGAAGGAATTGAAATCCTGAATATGGCCGTCTGTCATAGTTGAGAGAAAAGAAATACACTGAATACTGAAAAATATTTTTACTATTTTGTTCAGTAAAATTAATAGTTCAGCATCCAGCATTTATTGTTGAATGTTATCATTGTTTAATTTTTTAATTTTACCTTTCAAGCAATTAAGTTTATTACTTAGTGAAGATACATCATTACTTTACATTTTAAAGTTTGGATAAAATTCTTTTATTCTATCATTTTTCTGCTTAATATAACATGTAGTCAATTGTCATTTGTCTAGAAAAACTATAGCCTAATTGAGACGCAGGGTTTATGTTTCCACTTTATCAAATTTACTTAATATTTGTGAGCTCCCCAGTGGCTCAATAGCTTCACGCCGCTTCCCGTAAGCTCAGCAAAGTGAAGCATCATTTGCCGCGGGCAGTGGTTGGGAGGGTGACCACGGTGTACTCTCCTTCACTGGGTTGCTGGAGCTCCGTGGGTTGGGGACGTGTCCACGCTAATATGTGACGTCCAAAGTCCTTCTGCTGGTGTGGCGTGGATGTGGAGAGGAGGGTGCCAGCTCTGGAGTGCCCTCGTCACCTGACCGTGGTTTGAAATTACGAGGCACCTTAAAAAAAGCAAAGTCGTACTTTCACCTTCGTTGTGCTCTGATCCAAACCAAAGACGCTCTCTTCGACTTAATTCGCATAGTCAAAGGCGTAGCGAGCTTGGCTTGTCCAAGTGTCATAAGCAACAACAAAAACTTAATATTTGTTTCATCATTCAAAAAATTTCTGGATAATTTATTTGAATAATATAATCGTTCCATATCGCAATAAAAGTATTTAAAAATTTTTTTATTTAAACAGTGGAAGTGTTTCAAAATTGCTTGAAATATATGCAACGTAATAAAAAAGTAAAATTATAGCTTATTTTGAATATATATATATATATATATATATATATATATATATATATATATATATATATATATATATGTATGTATGACCCTTACCACACTAATGCTATTTCTGTGCATTAATGCACATTAGGAATATGATGCAATAAGGAAAATTATTTTGACTGAACTCATACCAGCCAAACAAGCCGACCAATGACTGAGTAGTTAGCGTTCCTGACTCTTGAGCTGTGGGTCCCGGGTTCGAATCCTGGTTCGGGCATGGATGTTACTATCTCCCTGTGTTTCTCTGTCCTTTCTTGTGTGTTGATGTATGAATGTGGCCCGCCCTATAAACGGGTCTGTGGTGGTATGACGCGGGTAATGCTACTCGCCTCCGTGACTTGGTTCACAGGTTCCCGCTGGGTAACGACAAATGAGTAGCAGTTTCTGGCCTTGTTGTGGCGAAGGTTTAGTCACCCAAGTGCCCGCCGTTATTAAAAAAAATACCAGCCAAAGTATTTGCTGAATAAAAAAAGAAATAATACTACGACACAAGTAATATAACTCAAAAACACACGATTCTTAAATAGCCTTTATTAACTTATTGTGTATATTTCCTTTATCACACAAACTCAGTGCTTCTATGTCTGCTGGTTAGACGAGACTACACTCCTCACTGAAAGGAAAAGTTGTACTCTCATCAAATGGAAATTGAATAGCACCTCTTTTCCTACCAGTGAAGAGGAAAAACCTCTTCAGATGTTTTGCTTTGTGAATGCAAAACAACCTGTATGGTAAAAGAACAGCAAAAGATGAGAGAGCAAGGAAAACAACAAAATAAAAGCATCTGGAGAAATGGAAAGAAAACATTTTAGAAGTCGTTTTTCTTCCATACCCCCCACCGAACACTCACCGTGAAGTTCGTGGCTTGAATAATGTACGAAAGGAAGAAAAGATGCGTGCGTATTGTTATCATGCCATTAAGGAAACCCTGTCCAAAAGAACATGGTTAATGTGTCCCAAGGTAACTAACGACTTTATGATGCTTTTACCAAATAAGGATAATTCCAACATTTATGTTATACACTTGTATTATTTTACTAAGCAATAAATAAATAATTTAAAATTAGAATTATGTACACAATATGTAAAAAAAAAAAAATATTTAATTTTTTTAATATATATGTCGGGGAAGTATAGTAAATATAATCGAAGTATGGTAAATTTTCTTTCCTCTTTTAAGCATTTTTTTGTTAATTATGCATTCTATTTATTTAATATCTATTTATTTATTCATTGGTTAATTATTATTTACACTGTGTCTAAGCACTCAACATTCAATTCATTTAAAATAATTTCTAGCATGTATCGAAATATTTGTACACTATTTCTGACCCTGATAATAAATGATTTACGTTTTATTTTCAACTGAGTGATCAGCGCTCCTGATGCCAGAACTGTGTGTCCCGGGTTCGAATCCCGGTTCGGGCATGGATGTTACTTTCTTTCTGTGTTCTGTCATTTTTCTCTGTCCTTTGTTCTGTGATGGTGAATGAATGTGGCCCACCCTATAAAAGGGTTTGTGGTGGCATGGAGCGGGCAACGATACTCGCCTCCGTGACTTGGTTCACAGGTGCCCGCTTGTTAACAACAAATGTATAGCAGTTACTGGCCTTATTGTGTCATAGGGTTCGTCACCCAAGTGCCCGCCATTGAAAATATATATGTATTCCTTCTTATATATATATATATATATATATATATATATATATATATATATATATATATATATATATATATATATATATATATATATATATATATATATATATATATATATATATATATATATATATATATATATATATATATATATATATATATATATATATATATATATATATATATATATATATATATATATATATATATATATATATTTATATGAAAAATTAAAAATTACAATTGACATCATTGTATCTTAAATGGCTTTCAATCAAGACAATGTATATATTTGTTACAAATATCAAAAATTTCGTTGAAATACTTGCAATATTGTTAGAATTATGCAAGAAATAATTTTTATTTAAATTTTACGAAATTTTAATTTTATATAAAGAAACAAATAGGAATATCATCTGCTTATAGAAACTAGATATTATTCATATGGGTTCATATCTATTGAAGAAAAGTTATTACTGATTTTAAAGTCTATAATCGAAGTTACATAGTTTAGTTAGCCTCATTTGAATATAAACTTTTAAACAATTCTTATTTTGTATTTAAGTGTTTATTTTAAGTATTTTTAATTTTAATAATAATAGATTTTCTAAAAATTTTTTTGTATAATATCAATTATCAATTTCAAGAAGATTTTTTATAGATACTTTTTTAAATATCTTTTTTTATCCGAAAAAAAACAGTGTGTTATATAGTAAAAAATGTTTTCCTTAAAAAATGCTTTTCGAAAACAAAACAGTGGATTATAAAATCTACATAGAAAAAGTATTGCAAAATACAACAAATGTTTAATATTTGTTTTCTGCAGGCATTCGATATAATGATAAAATCTATTATAAAATATCTACGTATTCCATAAGGTTTACTATCATGATTTCGTCTGATTTCATATTAAAATATGCAGCTTCGATATGCAGTAAGCCTTTCAGCAGTATATCTAAACGGCAACAATTTTCTGTCCTGTCAAATCCCAAGTTATATTTCTATAACTCTTAAGAGATTTGGCAAACTTGAAAAATAGAGTGGCGGATGAAGGCCAGGCTCATATATACTTTGAGAAATGCCATTTTTCTCTTACGCTTACTACAAAAGCCTATAAATTGTTCGAGCAGAGTTATCGCTTCTTTTGCAAGAGTGGTGCCTCCAAAGATCGCGTGCAACACGTTAACATGTTATGGATGGTGAAGAAAAATGAATGATGTAATGATGTTTTCCACGTTAAAGTCCGCTTTTCTTCAACTGCTAAAAAAAAATGTTTTTTTCAAATAAAGACGGGAGTGAAAAGTATATACTGGCGAGAAAATGCTCGCTTTTATGAGGCGAGAAAGATGGAAACTGGAAAGGATGGGTTGTTATCTTCAGAATGTGCGTCTTTTGGTATTATGCAAAGTGATAAGAAATTCTTGAATTTTTTGGAAGATTTTAAGTTTGCTATATGTAGAAATGCTGCGAAATATTAGGCGACATCCTTGTGATTGAGATGCATATATATTTCATTCTGAGCAATATCAAAATGCATTTATGTTAAATAGAAAGAAGCAATTTACAATTTTTAAAACTGTTCTTTAGATTGTAGTTAATTAGCAGGAGTTCTTTTCAAACGCATACAAACACAATGTCCTTCTAAATTTATAATTCTATTTTTTTGTTGATTGTGAGTGTGATTATGCATATTTCACTAAATTATTTTCTTATAATTTTCTTGGATCATTAAAGTTTGTAGAAAACGACATTCAGCCCTGAAATTAGAATCGAACTGAGATTTTTGAGCAAATATTCTCAACCTGAACCGTATTCATTATTGATAATTGAAAGATATTTCTTTTCAATGTTCTTCGTACCCGCCAGTATTACTCATTGTCCATAAAAGAATTTGCCCTTATAGGTTATGTAAAGAATTCTTGCTTCCTACTTAAGAAAATATAAAGTAGATCTCAAGATCTGCAAGAGAAAAAGTCAGGAAGTCGGTGAGAGGGCTTCAAAGAGGTTAGGTGACTGTCTCGTGGCTTAAACAGTCACACTTTTTATTTTCCTCTATGTGATTATTTTTGAAATTGAATGTAATGTTGTGTCTTTGTATGTGGTGTGTTTGTTTAAATCTAATAAATAATTAGTTTAGAATCTCTTCTTATTTTGATACGCCACACTAGTTAAAAATCATACTACAGTCGAAAGTTGTTGTAATTTTAGGAACGTCGTAGGAAAATTCTCTGGGGATAGTAGATCATATATTCTATAATTCAATTATACATGTTCTAGCTCTATCTTTTATGATCCTTATCGATGGATTCTATCACAATCCTTCTTTGTACAAACCCATCTGCTGAGATGTATGCTTCAAGATATCTCGGATTTCCTTTTTTGTGACAAGATCTAATGGCAAACTAATTACAATATATAAATGCAATTTAAAAGAAACAAATTTTGAAATTGTACAAAAACATTCACTGGCATTCTATGTTATAAAATTCCAATAGCTGTTTGAAATTACAACGTATACAATAAGTACTAAGCTGGTTTACGTAATAGAATAAAACAATTGTAATTTAATCTGTTAGGAATAAATTGTAGGATAAAAGTAGCTATGTTTTTAAAAATAAAAAAATCTAATTTCCCACAAAAAGAAGTCTGTCTTAGTGGCAGTGTCTCATTCTCCCAAGGCGCAGGTCCGAGGTTCGATCCTCAGGCTGGGCAAGATGGACTCAGCCTTTCATCCCTTCAGTGGGTCGATAAACTAACTACCAAGCATGCTTGGGAACTAAACACTGGGGTCACATGCTAGGTTGACCACCTAACTGGGACACATGCTTCAAACCTCAGGGTCTTCTGTCATGAAAACAGTTATGGACACTGTAGGCCTTGACCAACGTGGGCTGTCGTGCCACGATTTTAGTTTAGTTTACTTCCCCACAAAAATCTTTTGCGATATCAACGTTTGAAATGAACATTTTATATTTACATGTAATGATCACAATGAATTATACTTTTCAAAAGGAATATCATGATATTAAAATGAGTAAAATTCTGAATTCTCAACGTACTGAGATATTGAAAATTCAAGAGGCATTCATTTAAGTACTTCCAAAAAAGATTGCGAATAGTTTTCATTTAAACTTTTAAGGAAGATCTAGAACATTTTATTCAGCAATTATTCAGAAATAAATAGAAATTTATTGAGCTTATTCAGAAAATATATTAAATCAAAATAAATTTATTAAATATTTCGTTTCAAATGCTTTGCATTAAATGAAATGCTGTAAAATGTTATACATATATATATATACAGCTTACGATAGCTTCAAAACATATATTTTTCAAATAATGTAAAGAAAATATTTTCAGAAATTCTCGTTTCAATGATTGAAATTAATCTTAAGTCTTATCTCTAAAAGAGTTTAATGAGTTATAATATACTCATTCCTTCGGGAACTTAAAGATCTGCGATCAAATTTAACAGATTAGTTATGAAGATTTAAAAGCATATTCTTCTTAAAGCATATCTGTTTTGTACACTACGTGTTATTCCTTAGACGTTAAAGTTTCCATTATCTTATTCCATTACGTAACATAAAAGGAAATAAGATTCCCCGGAGAAAATATACCAATAGATACATTCGGATTTTCAATAAGTTTCGTCAATTTCCAATAAAAGCTTAAAGTATTAAGTTCTATATGTAAGTAATTATTTCAAATTTTGTTTACACTCTCTTAGCTATAAGTAATGCCAGAATTTATAAGGGAATACATCAAAATTTTGTAGCAAGTAATATTAGAAAGCCATTTAGATCAATATGGAACCATTCTGTTATACGCATTTTCAACGTTATTTGGTATTTCAAAATGTGTTGCTTGTGAATTTTCATATTAAAATATTTCAGATATAATTAATTGTTTCAATAAATGGATTTCTCAAACGCTTTTGCTTTTCCATTTTTCTATTGTAGCTTTGGAAAAATATAAGCATTATTTTTCAACTACGGAAAAAAATGTTGAAAATATAAATTTGAAATGGTGTTCTGAAAAAAAGTTATACATTTAATATAAATTAAAGTAAAGTATTTGCACAAATTATTTTTAAATACATTAAAAACATCATGTATTCCATGATATTACAACAATTTTATACCGTTATCTTATTTCTAACAGGCACCTAAATTGTAAGCATGCAGGCATCCGTTCAGCAATTCATAGGTTCAAATCCAGATTCTGATTGCTCTATTTAGATTCAGTGAGATTTCATGTTAAATTATATACTATTTTGATCTAAATCTTTCCCTGCAGAAAGTTTATAATTCAAAATGGCACACTTTTCAGTGACATATATTCTCCATAGTGCAACTTGCAGCACAATATAATATTCATTTTCTGCTTCAAATATTGTGCAATGAACTAAGTCTTATGCATACATATATATATATATATATATATATATATATATATATATATATATATATATATATATATATATATATATATATATATATATACACATACGTACAACTTTATAATCATATTTATTAATAACTATATATATATAGCATCATTCTATATATATATATATTACGATTTGTAATGTGATACATTATTAATCCTATTAATAACTATAATTATTTGTAATATTTTATCTCTTAGGATATATCAAACAAATTCCCTTATAAGAAAATTTCCAACGCTACCAAGATAAGACAATTGAAGGAACTATAGTATTGTAAGAGATGATCATAATTGAAATTGTTGGAAAAAAGTTGAGTATTGTATCCTTAATAACAGTTGTTTCTAGAAATTCACTATAATTTTTCTATGTTAGAAATGCAAAGTGTTTAAGCAGTTTTCGAAAATATAAATTTCCTTATCTTATTTCGTTTCGAATTTATTAATTTCAAATGTGTGTTGTTTTGGTCACATTTTATTATCTTATATATGAGAAATCAACGTACAAATTATTTAATTAGCTAAAAATGAAATTATGTAAGTACTGTTGTAACTACCATTTCCAGCATTGTTTTACAAATAAGCATTAGATGCTAAATTGAGTTAAAGATTTTAATTTTCTAAACAACCACACCCAAGCCAAAAAAAAAAAAAAACTCGAATATAAAAAATAGACATTTAACCTATCCTTTCGTTCCATTTATATGTTAGAAAAAAGCAAAAGGATATAAATTTTCGACGAAGCGATCGAGTGCAAAAGTTTTGGGTGGAAAACGGCAAGGGGCATAAGAGTCCCGGAAAACTTTATCTAAGATAAAAACCACTATTTCCCGTTCTTTCCCACCCCCTTTTCTTTTATTGCTACTACGGGTTTTCTGATTTCCCTACGGAAACACTAAGGGATCGAAGGAGCAGAGTATTTTAGGGGAAATCTCGAACGTGAGAGGGACCTTCGCACTCGGTAATGGGCATGTCAACGCCATTTCCCCTTTTTCTTTCGTTCTTTCCTCCCCCACCAGCATCCCTTTGCTTTTTCACGGTACAGAGACCCCGAGGGAACAGTCTCTCCTGCAGAATCGCGATTTAGCGCTTGAATAAGTAAGATAGATCCCATAGTTCAAGTTACTGCAGTAAATAGAAGGAACTGATTGCGAGGAAGGCTTGGAATTAATAGGTTACTCAGGCTGTATGTGCTTCCAGATATTCGATCAATGAATATCGGTGTGAATAAATGAATAATTTTTAATATTTCTATCTTTAATATTTCGGAAATATATTAAAGATACAGATTTTCCAAAATTAAATATTATTTGTTAAATTTATTCGTTAAGTACAAAAAAATGTTACATTTAGATACACATTGGAAGAATTATGATATTCAAAAAATATGTAGAAGTAATTTTACACTTAAGAAAACTATATGGAGTTTAAATATAACGTAAAAAGTATTTTATTTCAATATGTTTTTCCAGTGTTTGTATCAGAAAACACAATTATTTTAACAAAATTATTTCCAATATGTATATATGTACATATATCTGTACATGTCTATATATATATGTATATATATATACATATATTATATAAGGCAATAAATATATTAAAGTAATGAATACAATACTGAAAATACTTCTAATACGAACAATCTTTGGGGGAATTGCTCGAAGATTTTTAGACATTTGTCCTTCGTGCATGTCAGAAAAGAGTGTTTATTTTGCATAGCTGACCATCTCGCTTCTGATAAAGACATGGTCCCTATGTTTTCATCAGAAAGAAGAAGGATATAAGATGTATTTAATTACCTATTATATCCTTCTTCTTATCATTTTCATTGTTTATTTTAGTAATTTTCTAATTTTGTCTCCCTGTTATTAATGTTTTTTATGCTTCATCTTATATATATAAGGTAGCATGTCTTGCTGAAAAAGAGTGTTTTCCTTATAAGTTTTCTAACATTTACTAACTTAAGCACTTACGTAATCTTTCAGTATTTCCAAAGTATTGCCACAAAAATAAATTATACATATATATATATATATATATATATATATATATATATATATATAAATATATATATTTTATTAATATTAAGGTTATATATATAATAATATATATTACCTTATTAAATAATATATATATAACCTTTATGCCGACCTATTGGCTGAGTGGTTAGCGTTCCTGACTCCTGAGCTGTTGCTCCCGGGTTCGAATCCCGGTTCGGGCATGGATGTTTCTTTCCTTCTCTGTGTTTCTCTGTCCTTTCTTCTATGGTGTTGTATGAATGTGGCCCGCCCTATAAATGGGTTTGTGGTGGTATGGCGCAGGTAACACTACTCGCCTCCGTGACTTGATTCTCAGGTGCCCGCTGGGTAAAGATAAATGAGTAGCAGTTTCTGGCCTTGTGGTGGCATAGGGTTCAGTCACCCTTGTGTGCCCGCCATTGGATAAATATATATATATATATATATATATATATATATATATATATATATATATATATATATATATATATATATATATATATATATATATATATATATATATATATATATATATATATATATATATATATATATATATATATATATATATATATATAACCTTTATTAAAATATTATACTCAAGTATTTTTGAAATGAAATGCTAAGTTAAAATAATGTATATACACTGCTCAAAACAATTAAAGGATATTGTAAGTCTTACGTAAAATAAAGATATAAACAAAAATTTTTTTGCTGAAAATGGAAGAAGAGAATCACAAATGAAAATTTTTCTGATTTTCAAACTGTGGAGTATGCTAATTTTGAGCTCGACGTCAAAAACGTCACTTCAGCGGCAGTGAATGAAATTTGACTTTCAACTGAATAAAAGACAATGAATACAAGGATGATCGGTATTCAGTGACTGCTTTGTTTTGAAGAGTTCGATGTCTCAGCTAAGTCATTTAACCGATTCAGAAGCTTGGAGAGTTGTTGGTAGGTTAGAAGGAGGCCAAACTGAAGCCGGAGTGTCACAAAGTGTGATTTCCAGGATCTGGAACCGTTTTTGGAGACTGAAAAAGCAGGCCAAAGACTAGGGCTAGGTCGTAGACGGGCAACAACGCCCAATGAAGATCGTTATTTAGTGTTAACGGCTCGGAGATACCGGAATATGAACGCTACTCTTCTCCAACAACACCTTCGCTCGGCTACTGACACCACGGTTTCAACTCAGACTGTCCGAAACCGGCTTCATGGTATAGGCCTGTATGCTCACTGACCGATGGTATGTGTTAAACTAACATCAAGGCTTCGTCGCGACCACATGGAGTGGGCAACATAGTGTGTGAACTGACGGAGAAATGAATGGAGCAATGTTTTTTTTCTGACGAGTCCTGTTTTCTGTTCATCCTGATAATAGGCGTATTTTCATCTGGAGGGACCGCGGCAGTAGGAAAAATCCAGCGTTCGTGCACAAAAGTGTCAGATTTGGCGGTGGGGGAGTGTTGGTGTTTGGTGGCATCTCCATTGACGGGCGCACAGACCTCTATATCATTCGAGATGGACCTCTGACTGGTCGCCGATATAGGGATGAGATCCTCAGACCTATTGTAGTCCCTTACGCTGTAGCAATCGGAGATGACTTCATTTTAATGGACGATAACGCAGGCCACATCGTGCTAACCTGCTGCAGGATTTCCTTTTCAAGGAAGGAACCGTTCGAATGGAATGGCCAGCGTTTTCCCCAGACATGAATCCAATAGAGCACGTTTGGGACGCTCTAAGAAGACGAGTTGCTGGCCATCAACCACCCCCACAAACTCACCAAGAACTGAAAAGAGCTCCTCTGGAAGAGTGGGACAGAATACCCCAACTCGTGATTAATAACCTCATTGACTCCATGCCTCAAAAGTGTTCAACGTTGCTGGCCGTCCGTGGAAACCATACCCCCTACTAAAAATGACTTCCTTTGAAGACAACATCTTTTCTTTTTCTTTTTTTCTCATATGCACAAATTGTGTTTTTTTCCTTTTGTACGCAAATGTTCAATAAAATACATTTTTTTCTGTCAAACATATGTAATTTATTCTCATATAACCTACTACGTCTGTCGACCACGTATCTATCAGCTAAAAATTTTCCCAGCCACAAGATCCACCTAAAACAGCAATATCCTTTAATTGTTTTGAGCAGTGTAGTATTCCACACAGGTGAAGCATAGGTGATGATGGGTCTTAACATTGTAAGGTAGAGCAATCTCTTGAGTTTTAGTGTTAAATTTGAGTTTTTTCCAAATAAGTTGAATAGGCTTTAATATCCTTTAATTTAGTTATAATTTAGTTATAATTATAATTTAGCTTTAAGTTAATATCCTATAATTGTTTTGAGCAGTGTATTTTGAACTGTACGAGTGAAATTTTAATTTTACTGTAATTTGTGCAGACTGAAGTTGGTTTGATGCTCTAAAATTAAATATATCCAACATAGATATTGTTGCTTAGTTATTTAATTACAGTTGCTTAACTACTTAATTGTGATTAATTAGAAAAGTAATCAAAACTAAACGATTTAAATTAAATTTCAAAAGCTTAGTTAAAATGTTGAATTTTATTTGCTACGAAATAATTTAAATGCATTACTGTATTGTTTCCAAGTTTTTACTAAATATGCAACTCTGAGGTGATTAATTCTTTATCAATCTGATATTTCTGAACTGACGCAACAAGGTTAAATGATTGTAAATTAACCTAAGCGTTACTTCGCTCCGGTCAAACAATAAAACCTTTCATTATCAATCCTGTTTCAGGATCCAAATTTATTACAGCTTCATTCCTTTTTCGATGGAGCATTGCGGTTACAACGCGTTTAACCGGTTAATTGCAATGCCTCTAATCGATGCGAGCTAGAAAATAAAACCATTCCATTTATTCAAAAAGATAGCACTTTTTCATTCGCCTTCCTGTTCTTTGGAGCTCTGTAAAAAGTCAGTGTGAAAAAAACAGAATGGATAGTTTTTAATGATCTAACGCATTTACAACATCGCATCATTCACTTTTGTCATTATCGTGGCACAGTATGGGACTCCTTTTATGGACTCTTTTCTTTCTCATAAGCACGCGAGTTTGGGATATTAAACGTTTGAAACACTCCTTTATTACTTTTATGGGTTTTATCGCGATAAACGCTTATATCGCAGCAGAAATACCTTGTGGTAAGATGTTAATATTTTATACTTTGGAAAAAATGATGATGAAAGCCTCCATATTCTGCAATTATGCAAACTGAATTTCAAGATGTGAAATCTTAATGCAGAATAATAAATGGAGTGATTATTAATATGCTTAATAAATAATGTCGATTAAATTTGATTTTGGGGATTCTGATCATATAATAGTTATCCTGTATAAAATTTGGACTTTTTTAATCTAAAGCCTTTTTTTAATTATTCATATAATAACAAAAAGTTTTGTAATTAGTTGATTGTTTTTATTCTCTGAGGAATTATATCCTTTACAGTTTAGCTCTTTTACTATTTTAGAACATTATAGGAACCGTTATTAAGTTTATTTTAATTGCATAAGTCATTAAATAAAACAGGGACAGCAGTTAAATAGTCATAGTAGTAAAATATTATATTAATATCAGATTTTTGTTAACTATTAATACAAATTTCTTCAACAATTTATGAGACAGATTCTATCGTCATAACAACTTGAACTTGTTAGACAATAATAATTTGAAATAGTTGTCTAAAATATTATCGACTTTTGATGAAGCATTAATTACCATAATTGTTTTGTTGATTCATTCATCCAGAAAAATGTTGAAATGAATTAATTTACACAGTTCTGGGAATAATTGACTGTTATATTTAAATATGATGCTTAGTATTTTTAATGTCTTAAATACCTAGAATAATATATCTCAAGTATATAATTTATATACTTTCTTATTGTTATTAATATTTTATTCAAGATTAACTTTTTGTTTATTTGATTTGGTATATTTTTAACTTAATGGTCAATTTTTGCACACGAGAGCTAAATAGATGAGGACCAACAGCTTAAAGTGTATTTCAAAGCTCTAAAAACGCACATTTCCAAAATGAAATTTGAAGCACAAATCGTTAACTCAAAGACAAAACACTGACGGTTCACCTGCGAGTTTAGCTATTGCTTTACTGTAGTTAAACTAAGGCCGTGAAATTATTTATAGTAAATCAATTTCTAATTTTGCAAAATTATCAAAAACTATTAATTATAGCATACATAATAATAATAATTTTAACTCAGTAGTAAAACCAAATGTTTTTAAAATTGCGCATTTCGTACTCCATTAAATAAGCAAAAATGATTTTTATTTACTATATTTGAACATTTGAAAAACATTTTTCTGTTTTGATTCACATTATTGTTATTTGTGTGTTTGCTAACAACAATTATAGAAATGCTTTGGTTTGCAAGTAAAAACACTTTTGAAATTGAAATTTTGCAAAAGATTTCAGAATATTTTTTAAAAAAAATCATATGAAAATCTTCACTGTTTTCATAAATATATTTCTACATGCTAGAAGAACATATTCCTGTACTATTCCAAAAATTAATAACACGGTAATTTTTTACCAACAATAGATTTTACATTAAAAATCATGTAAACTATATAAATTATATTAATTTTATAAAATCGTTAATAAAATAGAGTTTTCAAAGAGCTATTCAGAAATTTTACTGCTCGTAATATGAAACTAAAAACATATGAGTTTTGTCTTCAAATATATATCCATATTTGTATCGCAGATTATTGATAAATTTAGTTTCTGAATATAAATACTTTACAAATCCTTTAAGCTTCAAAACAATGTTATGAAATAATTACGAGAATATATAGATAATATTTAATTCATATTATTTGTAGTAAACAGTTAAAACTATTCGTTTTAGACATTGTGAGGATATACAATGTTGTCATATAAGCATGAATTGTGTCACATGTATCATAAAATATATTACACCATCGCACGTATAATATAATTATGTATTCTGTATCTGAAAGCAATACATTTTGCTTAAATTATTATTTTATGGCTACTATATTTATATTTTAATGTGAACTACGTTTTAGATAATAAAAATCATTATACTATGTACAATATAATAATTATATATTATATATTTATAAGACACACACACATATATTACGTTGCCGATAATATTTTTGACTTCATATTTATGATTCAATAATGGGCCTCTGACTGACTCGCATGTTTTATTTATGGTATTTTTTATTTAGGTAATACATTTTGCTTTTTCGGAAAACACATGAAAGAAAAACTTCCTAAATATTTTATCAAACCAAGTTATAAACAAGTTCTAAAAATCAATACGTCCGAAATATATCTTTCTGCTCTTCTTCCTTTGGAGTATTATGGAAGGATCGTAAAATTTATAAAGCCTTTTTTATCCTAAAACAAAACTTCTCCCTTTCTATCGATTTTTAATTTTGATTTATGAGAGCTAAATTAGTTGGTTATTCTTCCTGCAATAGTCTCATGTTATATCTTTAAATTTTAATTTAAAACACCAATATTCTTTTTAATGGTATACATATTTTTAGATATGTAAAAAATGCACTAAGGAATCTTAAATAATTTACTTATGCTAAAATACCTGAATAAAATTTTTAAATAAAATTAATAAAAATAAAATAACTTTAACATTTTAAAAACTTTTATTTTCGTTTTTATTCTAATTTAATTCACATTACTATTGATTAATATGAATTTTAAAAATTGAAAATAATAATATTTATGGAGTACGAGTAAGTTGCTTTTACAAAGATATTATGTTTTTTAATAGAATATTCAAATTATATATTAGAGTATATTATATTATTACATTTCTAATTAGCAAACACACAAATATATATATATTATATTTATTTATGAAATTCATAGAACTAAAGAATGCAACCAAAATATATACGTAACATTGAATTTTTAAGTGTATTTAATTAAATGAGAAAATAAAAATTTTTAAGCATTTTTGGCGCCAAATATTTTAACTCTTTAAGCAACCAACAAAAAATGTTGTTTTATAAAGAGTCTGCATTTTTAAAATCAAATATGAACTCTTGCACTAATTTGTGGTTAATAACGTTTCTTAGATTTAAAAGGATATTAAAAATGTTGAAACTTTTACATTTGATTAATATAAAGAATAAATATTTGATTTACTTCTTGCAATGGTATAATTATATTCTGTAGAATTCTGTATCGTTTTTAAAATCTTAATTACTAATGCCTAGAATCAATATGCCTATCTAGAATTAATATGCCTAGAATCAAATCCAAAAACAAATCAAATATTGCAAAAATGAGTTATTAGAAGTATTCATTATTATTGGTAATTTAGTTTTTAATTGTTCAAGAGAGAGAAATGTAGGAACGGTCGAGAGTTAAAGTAAAAGTTCGAGAGTTATATAAAATCTTAAGAGAATAAGCAGTGTAGTGCTTATTTCATCTGTCAGTTCTTTAATTAAAAAGAATAAATTACATTAATTTCATGTAACGAAAGCCTTGAAAAGTATTTCTTGTTAAAGAAGGAATGCCGGTGAATGGTAATAGTCAATTAAAGTTTACATTTTATAATGATTTATCATGTCTTAAATGAATAAATTTTAATTAAATAATCCAAACAATTATCATGAAAGTAATAACATACACTGTATATATATATATATATATATATATATATATATGTATAATGTAAATGATTCTAATATGTAAGTAAAATTGTAAATTATGTTAAACATATTTTTTTATTCATTTCTATTTGGTAAATGAATGCAAGAATAATATAATAACTTGTTAAGCATTTGAAATGTAAGCAGAATTTTTAAGAATATCTCAAATTTTGAATTGAAATTATTATAAAAATACAAATGTCTGTATTTTAAATTACATAAAATGTCATCATTATATTGATTAGGAAATTACTAGTCTACTAAAAATAAAAAAATAATAAAAAATTAAAAAAAATTAATTAAAAATTACACATAATATTCTATTTGTCATATAATTCACTTATTTTTTCATTATTTATGCAAACAAAAATATTATTTGTTGCGATTTTCTGGAATATCTGGATAACAATATTATGTTTTTCCTGTTTACATCTGAATACTTTAGTTTGTGTCATATGTCACAATTATAGTTTACTGGTTTAATTAAAAATATTGTACTCACCCTTTAAGATTAGAATCAGAAGTGACGAAATGAGGTAAGTCCGCCTTCCAGTTCGTGCTGGTTTACAATAACTCATTTTCTTTCCCTTCTTTCTGTTCGAAAGCATCATTTTACACGATTCTCTCTAGTTATGACAAATCAATTATATTCTGTCATTAAGCAAATCTTACTGTTAATGTAATTTCTGTATTTCTAGAATGATAGCAAAATTTGTTATTTATTTTTTCTTGTACTATTAGAAGAATAGCGCACCAATGTACAAACCACAACGTATAACTGTAGTCTACATATGTATAGAGTCATTTGCTGTCAACAATGATGTATCTTAAATCTTCATTAAATTAGTAGCATGTATATACTGTAGGAAGAAATATTTTTTGAATATTGCACATTATGCTATAACCAATTCAATGTCTCTAATTCAGTATTTAGGATTCAAATTTAACGGTAACAATATATGTGCAAAGTATTGTTTATTTCAGACGTTTTTGTTAAAATTTTGTGTAGCAAAATGTTTTTAAATAAAGTAATAAAAATATATAATGAAAGAAAATGCTGAAATCCAAATATTTGATGTTAGAACACTCAATACACTGCAAAATCCGGTGTTTTTCTTATCGAGCAGTGACTTTTTAATAGTGAATCACAATCAGTAATATATTAAAATTAATTTCCATTAGGAAAACATTTTATATATGTTATCAGCCACAATAACTGAAGACAGAAACGACGCACTAAACATATCGTTTGCAAACACAAAAGAGACGCACGTGTTTCTTTCGCAATAGAATTTTCGAACGAATGGTGCAAGAATAGAACATTCACGTAGACGTGCGATCGTTCCGAAATCTCATCTGGATGTGAGGAAAAGGGTTGGTTCGAGTTTTCCGGTAGAATCCGGGAAATCGGAGTTGCCGTTTCCACCAGGAGTCGCAACGATCGCGGAGTTGTTTATACAGAAAGACTTGCGGCCGAAAACGACTTGTTTTATAACGTGGCATAAAAAAAAATCTTCGGCGCTTTTGCCGCATTAAAATTTTATGAGCTGCGGAACGTTTTTAGGGGGTTGGGGATGAGAAAGTGGTCTTAAGAAGGATGTGAATCTAGGAAACAAAAAAAATCAGATCAGTAGTTTCCATGTTCGCAAATAACAATTACATTAGCAGTAATAAAAATAGAAAAAATGAAAATGTCGAGTTGATTCTATTATCATATAAAAAGCGATGTTTATTTTTAATTTTGTGGATCACTTGTAAAAATTTAACTCTTAAATGAAAACATATACGAAGAAAACATATTTGATAAATTAGCTAATAATTTATGTAAAAAATTCTATTCAAATAAATGTCAAAAAAATTGATTTTCAAGAGAAAAAAATTAGTATTCTAACATTTTTTACACATGAAATGAAGTCAGTGGATTTTTATTAGAGAAATTTATTTGCAGAAAAAATTTTATTAAAATTTTTATGAATTTAGCAAACAAAAAAACTGCGTCTAATTACATTAAATTTAATGTAATAAAAATATTACAAGGTGGTATATTTCACTCGTCATAATTTATAGTTGTAAGAAAATATCTCGGTTCCGATGTTACGATGTTATTTAGAGGGTCAACGTAATTTGAAACCATTTTTCACATGAACATTTTAGCACCATTTTGAAAAGGATTTGGTCTCTGTGAATTTATCAGACAGGTTTTTGTATCTTGAAAGGCCTTTAAATATTTACACATTTTAACATACAAAAATATTCACAAATCCTTATAGAGTGACAAATGTATGTACAGTATACATTTGTATTCTAAATGTATACAGAAAATATTTGTTTATTAAAGTTGAAGTGAAATCACTGGAAAAGGCTTGGTCAAGTGTAATATTATTTCCTAGTATACTGAGAAGTACATTATAGGAATGATAAATATATCAAAGCATTTTAAAATATGCAAATATATTTATATAGGAAATAACATTTCATTATAAAATATATAATATTATTACAAATAATGTGGTGTACTCAAAATGACAATCTCATATACAAGGTAAACAAGAAGATACTTGCCTTTTTTATCACCCAAAAGAACATAATCTACAGAATGGGTAGCCTATTATTAGTCCTGGAAATCATCACCATCTAGCATCTTCAAACAACATGTTTGCAACAGCGTAATTTCCTTGCTGTAAAACTCGGGGATTTTGGAGAAACAAAATCAGTAAAAGTTTGCCAAGGATCTTTTTCGTCAATGCAAGATTTTCGACGAAGATGAGTGTCCAGGGAATGGAAGAGGTGGTAATTTGATGGTGCAAAGTCAGGGTAGTAAGGAGGAAGAAACACAATTTTAAAAGGAAGTCATTGAAGGATATCCTGGCCATCCGTGCTATATTCGGCCTCGAATTTTTGACAAGAACAGTACACCCTTGCGATTAACGAGCACTGGTTCTTTCTATTGCAATGTCTGTTGCACACGTTTCAATTGCTGATAGTACAGATCCACAGTGACCGTTTGATAGCAGATTAGAGTGAACCACTTAACGACTTGTTCACTAGACACCACCTTTATCACACACGGATAAACCACCCGATCTGAATTTGTGAAACCAGCACCTTGCCGTACGTTCATTCACAGCACTATCCCAAATGCTTAACATATTCGACGACTTGAGGCAGCAGCTGATAAGCCCACTTTGAAGTCGTAAAGCATACATCACTGAACGAACTCCTTCAACACGTCCATTTCTCTTCGATACTTATGAAAGGGTGTGGTGGACCTGCTTTTATAACGATTGATATTCCTACTTTCGATTGACGAGTGTCTCAACTATTTTTGTACTTACTTCATTCAATGGCAACGCTAAAAAAGGCAAGAAGTTTTTTTGCTTACCGTATACTTTGAGATTATAATCAATGGATTACATCAAAAATTTTAACGCCATTTTCTCAAGCTTTTACATTTGGGAATTTTTGCCTGAATCAACACCGAATCCACTATCATTAGTCCATAAGAGATATACCACGATCATTTATTCAATCACCTCGAGTTATCATGAATCGTTTTGCTTGAAAATAATCTACCATTCACAATATAACTGAACACTCATATTATAGCTATTGAAGTGTAAATAAAATGACTACAATTTAAAAAAAAACATTTTAGAGCAGAAATGAAGAATTACATGGCAACATCCGTAAAAATATAAGAATAGTATAAAATCAAAAATTGCTCAAAAGTACATTCTTATGTTAAAGCAATTATGTCTAATAAAATTCCTTAATTAAAGACACTTTTAGTTTCGATTGCTTTTAATTTTATCAATATTATATTTAAAAGAAAAATAGTAAATCAAGTTATTCGCAACTAAATTTTCCTTAATTTAATATTTATTCTTCTTTAATTATATTTCTATTAATTTAGGAATATTATTATTCATATTAATCTAGAAATATTTCTAGGGTTCGTAATAGCAAACTTTTGTTTATTACAGTATTTTATTATATTAATTTTTTATCATTACAAACTGTACACTAGTTTTGTGGAAGAAATATTAAATACATACATTAAACAAATAATGAAACATATAAACACTATTATAATTAATTAATTTTTGAAAAGTATGTTTATATAATGCGACAAGTTTTTTACAAGTCGAAACAATTAAGTTAATTGTTTTTTTTATCATATTTCTCTGGGTTTACGTAAGCTATTAACAGCCCATCTGATTTCCCCCATAATAGTATTAAGTAAATATTCATATTGTTTACCATAATGCGATATTTTCGTATGTTTCAAACCATAATGTGTTTCGTTTTTATTATTGATTACATCGAGATTTTTTTTTCAAGTTGAACCCACGTATGAAATTTATTCAACCCGTTTTTATTTTAGATACCGTTTATTCCTTAAAAATGTGCTAAAATATTTCAACATTTTCTGTTTATACAAATGTAAGTTTGTGTAATAAAAAGTGAATAAATCGTAACAGTTTGACCAACATTTTACAAATATTTAATAACATTAATAAGATCCTCATTAGGCAATAATCATGAAGCTATAGATCTAACAAGATAATTAAAAGACATTATCAAAAAAATTCTCATATTAATTATCAAAAATAGATAAAATATCGCCAATTAAATATCTGATTTTTAACTTGACAAATATTTCTCATATACTTATAATATTTTACAAATATCCTAGCTATTACAAATTAAATAATGAAGATCTTCCAAATAAATTATGTATCTTTTAATTCTTAATTAATTATGGTGTAGATTTATTTTATCATTTTTTATTAAATACAAATAGTGTTTATGAGGGTATATTTTGAAATATTTGTATTCTGACTTACAAAATTCTTTGACATAAATTAAAAATAAATAATTCAATATATATATTATACTAGTATTATAATTTCGTCAGCGTGCCTGACTACGGATAAGGAGGTCCTGGGTTCGAATCCCGGTTCGGGCATGAATGTACACTCTCTCTATCTATCCTGTCTTTGTCCTTTCGTTGTATGAATGAGGTGTGAATGGTTGCCTACCCTATAAACGGGTCCCTATGGCATGTGTGTAATGAAGAAGTCAGACTCCACAACAAAATATGGTTCAGTTGAAAAAGTGGAGCAGCTCACCCCATATTGCCAGCCTGGCTGTCACACGACAACAACAACAACTAGTATTCATTGACAAACACAGTAATCATGTCTAAATATTTTTTGCCACTGCAATGATCACTTTACGCAATACGTAAAGCAACAGGAGTAAAAAGATGTTTCTAACAACAATATTTAATAAATTTTTAAGCTTCAATCACTACAGTCAATTTGTGTTTAGCTGATATGTAAGTGATATTTCATTTTCACACAACTCAAACAAATATCTTTAAAAATAAATATCGATATTTTCACAAATCTCAAACTTTTCCGAGTACTGTTTGCACATTTTTCATCGAAAGCTGCGGTTTGTAGAAATTTGTGAGTTTCAACTATTAGTGATATATATGAATATAACTGAAGAAGATAAAAGAGAAATCCTTTTTCTGTAACATTGAAAGTTCAATACAAAATTTAATCTTAAAATTTGCTTGCTTCTACTTGTTTTTACTTTGTTTATTGTAAAAAGTTGTGTTTTTAATATTTTTAAAGTGTTAATAATCTCACAGATTTTCTGATTGTTTTTTAAAGAAACTAGTGGTAGGTTAAAAGAAACAAATAATGTTTTAATAAGAATGAATGATTCGAAAGTAATTGTTACTCATTTTTTTAAAAATCTCTTAAATATTTTGATTTAACTAATATCAAGAAAAATATTTAACCTTGTTAGAAATCTTACGCAATTTATTTCTGTTAAGTTGGAACTTTTTGGCTGTTTAATTTAAAATTGTATAAAATTTGAAATAAAAGATATATATTTTGAAAAAAAATCTTTTTGATAAAGACATTTTAAATAAGTTAAAAAATAAATCATATACATTTTAAAATATTTAAAAAATGTAAATTCAAATGTTAAAATTAAATTTGGAGGACTATATTTTGACACGTATATTTAATGATTTATTTTTTTTTAATTTAAGAGATTTCTCAATCATATCCATTAAATCAGAAAAAACATTTTTATAAGTTTTCTATGAAAGCTAAATTTCTTTGTAATTTTTTATTTTTAAATATTTTAATCTACAATTTTTGTAGCATAAGAATCTGATAGTAAAATATCTAATAATATCAATATTATAAATTAATTCAATTATGTTTTAAATTATTAAATTACACTAATAAAAAATTAATTTATAATCGAATAATATCAATACAATACTATTAAATTTCTCTGGTTGGATAAATCTCCACGGAAATATCTATACCTAAAATATGGGGTTTAGATATTGACAAAAATATCTTATTTTCAATTTTAGTAATAAAGAAAGGTAATAAATAAAAAAATGAGAGTTTTAATAATAAAGGTAGAGAATTTGTGTTGTTTTTCAAAAGTAATTAACTTACTTTAATTAAAAATTAAAGTTACTTATATTCTAAAGCTATGTAACAATATTTCCGGATAATTAATAAATAGAAGTTTGTGATAAGTTTATTTTATTTTTGATTTTGGCAACTATTTATGATTTACATTCAAAGCAATCGTTTCCTTTTTTGTGGAATGAATTACTCTGTATTCAAAAGCAGATAAATTTGAAATGAGAAAGAAGTAATTCAGTTAGAATTGCCGATCTTAAAAGCAGAATGGCAAATAAAGTTTTACTTTTTCAGCCGAAGGAAAAGGAAAACTCCCTTGCGCTAAAAACATTCTGAAGTAATTCAATTATTAATTTAATGAGATTAAATATTTATTCAATAAAAGTTTAATTTTTGAATTTAATTTAAACTGGAAATCTATTTACTTGGTTAAAAGTTTGTTAAAGAGATTATTTTTTCATTAATATTTTTTTCACATACCGATCTTTAAACTTGTGAAAAATATTTACATGATAAAAGAAACAAAATTGTAATCTGGTAAAGAGTTATTTATTTTTTAAATTGTTTATTTTCTGTGAGTTAAGTTTATCAATAATGGCATTAAATTAGAATCCCAATATCATGGGCACATTATTACTGTACTAAGAGACTTATGTTGTATGCAAGTATGTAAGGAAAGAAAAAATAAGCAAGAGAAACAAATAAAATACTGGGATAAAAGATAATAAAAATTTAAAAATGTAAATGAATAAATTTCTTTAATTTTTAGTTGAATAAATTTTAATTATAGAATAGATTTAATTGAAATTTGTAACCTATATTTTTAAAAATAACTTTAGTACAAATCATGTTTTCTATGTAATATTAATATATTTAAAATTGAAATAATCAATTATTAAGGGAAAAAATATGATGAGAAAGTGGTTATTTTCTTAGAGATAAAGTTTTTTAGAAATAATTTTCTTACAAATAATTTTTCATTTATTCAGAACAAAAGGATTTTTCTTTTGAAACTATATGAAAATATAAGAAAAAGCAGAATTAGCTTACAGTTTTTAATTTAAATTCTTTAGTATCATTTATCAATATTATTATAAAATTTACTGAAGTAAAATTTTTAAATGAACATTTTTTTATCAATTTTTAGATTTCATACGTTGCATGTTTAATTATTTAATAAGGAAATTTGTTAAATTTATTTTATTAACAGGAATATAAATTTTCATTAATTTTCCATATAAAACAGAAAAATTTTAAAAATCTAATTAAAAGTTTTTATTTATTTTTTTTCATTTTATTTTTTAATGACATACATAGTAGCAAGAGCGAAGTGAGTTTAGAAAAATAACAGTTTATAAAATATAATTACTTATTTCTTAGCATAAAATCACATAAATTTTAATATTAATATTTTCAATTATACTAATGAAGCAGCAAATGTTGAATTAAACTCACAAATTTATGAAACTCAATTTCAATATTTGGTAAATTCAAATTTCTAAACTGCAGGTTTCGTAGTCTTTGCAATTCAATTAGAGGAAAACATATAAATTTCATTACATTTTTCGAGCATATTGATACAAGTATTTATACAAGACATACTTTCAAATGATTTTACAATTGAAGGCATTTAAACTCGCGCACTTGATTTTAGTAGTTTTAAAATACTATTATCTCATGTCTTTAGTAAGTACGGGAAAATTAGAGCTCCAAAAAATAAGAAAATACAATATGTATCTTGACAAATATCAATGCAACATTGTAGTCGTTTTTTTGTGCATAGTGATACTTTTTTTATAAAAAAATCACAAATCTGAAAAAAACTTTTATGCTTAACTTTAGTTATTTTTTTCTCAAAATTACAACTCTCTGATCTATTTAAACACCTTTCAGAAGTGAATATCATCATCATCAAGTATCGTTCGGAAATCTATGATTGGAAAATATATTCGAAATAAATGTATAAAATAGTCGTTTGTAGCCTTTTAATTTCCCGCAATGCATTAAAAGATGCATTAAAGTTGGATTTCATCTATTAAATAGCACAATTGTTATATGGGAATAACTGTGCAGAATATAGAGGACGCTGCATTATGATAACTAAGTTTAAAACCAGAAGTTTCAGTTAGTTATCTGGGAAAAATTTTAACAATAAGTAGCTCTTCAAGTAATGTTTACTGTTCTTAAAGTCTAGGTTTTCACAATCAGTATTAATGCTGCTAACACATATAATAGTACTACTTTCCGGCAATTAAATAATGCTGACTGCATACACAGTATCTAGCTAAATACATTTTATTAGAAACACAACTTCGTTGACAAAGATTACTTTGCTGCAAAGCACATTGCACACGTTCATTTTTGTTGGAAAAGGATAATGATTAAATTTGTTTAGCAACAAAGATTCTGAGACGAAAGATTTCTTTTGAAAAAAGTTTCAATTTTCACCATAACTTTGAATAGGGATAACAATAATGACGAATACCATACAGAATGACACTATTCTTTTTATAATTTTAAAGACATTTGTATTTCTCAATGGAACTATAAAATAAAAACAACTTTTTGACACTATCTTTATATATATATATATATATATATATATATATATATATATATATATATATATATATATATATATATAATTATAAATAAAATAAAATCATAACCAGCATGAATTAAATGAAGTGGCATGGATGCAATAAAATGAAGTTGAACATAAATAGGCCTGATATACATATATAAGGAATAAAGTCATCTCAAATTTATTTGATAATTACTCTATTTAAAAGCTATTTATTTTGATTATATGAAGTAGATAAAATTTTAAAAAGTAAATACAAAAAATTTCTTTAGTTGTTCAAAAATCAACAGACTAGACGAACAAAAAAATGCTAAAATTTGCTTTGATATGGGATTTACATCAGAGCAAAGTACAGTAAAACCCCACTTAATTCTGCTTCATTAGCGCTGTTTTGGTTTTAAGCTCTCTTTTATTTGAATTGTAGTGTGACTACCCAAAAACTACGCAGCTTTAAGCATCCCGATATCTGTAGCAATTTATCTGGGTTACTTCTTTTCTGCGGATTTATACTAACGTATTTTCATGATTCCAAACATTTGTTGACGTTTTTGTAAGTATAAATTTATATAACATAATGACTAATATAGTGACAAATATCATTATATATATATAGTGAAAAAACATTTCACTATAAACTAAAATGCAAGTGATTAGAAGATTAGATATTGGTGAACGTAAATCTCAAATTAGAGTTGAATTGAATTTGGCAACTTCAACAATAAGGGCCATTCTTAAGAATAAAGAAGGAATACTGTCTTCGCAGCAACTGCAAATATGACAACTACTGCAACTAGAATTACCCGTTATAGAAACAATACAATTGAGGAAAGAGAAAAACGACTTTCTATATGGATTGATGTCGAAATTGTACGAAATATGTCAGTAAGCCGATCTATTATAATGAAAAAAGCAATAAAAACTTTTAATTACATTCAGGTTGAGGCAAATGCTTCAGGCAAAATTTTCGTTGCAAGTCGAGGATGGTTTAATAGATTTAAACATCGAAATAATGTTCAAAACATACAGATTACAGGAAAAGCAGCAAGTGGTGATACAAAAGCGGTGACTAAATTCCCAGCGACGTTAGAAGCAATAATTAAAAGAGGAAACTATCATCCAGAACTGGTTTTTAATGTTGATGAAACAGGCCTATTTTTAAAAGAATGCCACAAACGAGCATTTCTATCCCGTGAAGAAAAACGTGCACCAAGATTTAAAGCTGCAAAAAATCGCTTAGCACTTTTGCTAGGTGATAATACAAGCGAAGAGAATTCAAATTGAAACCATTACTTGTTTACCATTCTAAAAATCCAAGAGCGATTAGAAATTATTCAAATCAAATTACCTATCATTTAGGAGTCTAATAAAAAAGCCTGAAGAACTATGAAATTTTCCAGAACTAGTTCACTGCCCGTCTGTTAAACACTCAGGTGAAATTAAAATCTTAAGTCAAGAGAACTATTTTTAACTGATAATGCCTAAAGACATCCAACGAATTTATCTGACTTAATAATAAGTCTTTCAATGTCGAAATGTTTTTCTTGCCGTTTAACACAACTGTCTTAATCCAACCAATTGATCAAGGCGTTATATCAAATTTTAAGTTTTATTATTTGCGGAGATCATTTAGATAGTCGTTTGAAAAAACAGACGGAGAAATAATCAATAAGAGAATTTCGGAAAAACTACAATAACATAAAAGGGGTGTGGAAGAGCATTTGGCCAGATCTAAGCAAGGATGGTGACACTGGATATTGTGATATGAATGAAATAGTGGAATTAGAAAAACAAATCAGTTTAGATGAGGTAAATGTGGAAGATATCAAAGAAATAGTACAAGAAATGGCAACAAAGTCTTTCTAATGATGAGCTCTAGGAATTAGTGGACCATAAGGAACACAAAAGTTTTGAAAGTAGTGATTCTGAAGCAGAACAAAAAGAGCATTCATCATCATTTTTAAAAACCAGTTTGACCAATATGACAGAAATTATGGACCAATTTATTGAAAATGACCCAAATTTTGAAAGGAATTCAAAGGCAAGACTTGGTGTTATGGATCCTTATCCATATACCAACAACTCTTCTTACAGATTGCAAAAGGAAAACGTAAATCACATTGGATACCTTCTTGATAAAAGGGCAGAAAATTGGAAATACAGAAAAGACAGAAGGATCTGAAATGTAAACATACTGATTTAGAATTTTATAAATTTTTATATACATATATTCGTTTATTGTGCTTATATATTCGTAAGAAATTAATTTTTATTTTATTGTTATAAAAAATAATTAAAAATTTAATGGTAAATACCCCTGACCAATTTTCTACCTGTCTTCCCGTAATCCCAGTATTTATATGATGAGATAACCTCCATCTACGCTGTTTCATATAAGTCGCTACTTTGATGGAACGTATACCCCACGTTAAAAGAAGTCTTGCTGTAAAACGAAAACAAATAACTTTGTATTGTCAACAGAACGCTGATATTTTGTAATTTCTGATTCTTATATTAAAGAATGTAATTTTGTAGCGATCATATTTGGAAGTAGATATTATACAAACTTTAATATTAAACATCAATAAAATTTAAATTCTTTAAATAATGGGAATTATTAAGGAAAACTTACAATTCAGCTACAATTATTATTTTATTTTTTAAAGAAATACAATTTTACTGTGACAGATTTTGTTTGAAATGGCTCTGATGTAAAACATTGACTGTGGAATGAAAAACACACACTCACGAAACTATCTATTAATTTCTATAAATCTATCCAGAAAGATTTTTTTCAAAAATCAAATAGCATATATTTACTAAAGTCAGTGCATTTATTTCCATTCTTTCTCTCTCTCTCTCTCTCTCTCTCTCAGTTGTAAGATTAAAACTATAATTTTCTTGAAACATATGAAGCAAAAAGTATGGTTTTGATATTTTTTTTAAAAAAGCATTTTAGATGAGTTATTTTTACTAGTGTAAAATAGATTTTTGCGAAACAAGAAGTAAAAATAACAACTTCAACATGATTATAAAATGATCAGTTGTTGACAAATATCTATAAACTAAGCTCTGTGGTACAACCCATGTAGGTCAAGGCCTACAGTACACGTCTCTGTTTCTTAGCCAAGATCCCCTGGGGTGCGTAGCATATGTCCCGATTGGATGGTCAGCCTAATGCGAAACCCGAAGGGCTTAGTTCTCAAGCATGCTTGGTATCCAGCTTATTCTGAGTCAGTTTATTTAATCAGCTGAGCCAACCTTGCCAAGTGCGAATGTCGAACCTTGGACATGTGTCTTGCGAGCGTGAAACGCTACCACTAAGCCACTGGCCTTAATGACAAATATTTAGTCTTGAATATAATAACATTTTAAGTTAATTATATAATAATAATTTGTTTTAATATAATTTTAGTTTACAAGTATTTTTTTATTAAATTTAATATAGCTGTGTGTTGAAATATTTATTTGAGTTTGAAATTAATTTACACTGTGACTCCCTTGATCACAGAAAAATCTGGAATTTTACATTCAAAGTAAAAGAAGAAAACTATTTTAGTTTAAAATTTCGAAAAAGTCAATATATTATAATTACTTTCTTTAAAGTTGCTAAATTTAAAATGCAGTAAATCAACACATTGAGCCAACAGCTTAATGTTAAATTCATTATTATATTTTACAATGCATTTTTATTCAAAATATTTTTTGAACTTTAATTTATATGAAAACGTTATACTTTGAAAGAAGAAATGAACAAAAAATCTTTTGAGTTGCGACAACCCATACAATGAATATTTCCATTCACACAAAAACCCTATTTGATAATATTTACATTTTAATAGAAATTTCGAGGAAAAACTCCCTCTATATACGCATAATAATATGAAAAGATGTTTTGTATGAATAAGCTTGCTCAAAAAGGAAGCTGAAGAATCGTTGCATTTAATTTCTCAGTACTTGAAAACCAAAATATCAATGTAAATGCAGCGGAATTTTTATTCATAGGGTTCAAACTGGCAAAAAAAAAAATCTTACATATATAATTTTCCAGGTATAAAAGAATAAACAAAAAACGCTTTATTTTATAAGAAAAACGTAGCTGAAAAAGAAGGTTTTCTATAAATTCAATTTAGTTTCATTTTTGCAATTCACAGTCTGAGGAGGGAATAAAAAATAGTTGAAAATCAATTTCCGAAGTATATACTGAAAAATTATTTTTTATTTTTTAAAATTACATGAATCACAGATGCTTTGAAAATTTTTTGCCGAACATATATTCTTCTCAGATTAGACGATGAAATGAAAAAACAAATTATTTTTCAATTTAAATATGTTCGTCCTTTTTTGATTACTTAAACTTTTGAAGACATCAGTAGAATACTTGCAATAATTATAGCAAATAAAATTAAAATATTAAACCTTGCGAATAGATCAACAGAATACTTGAAACTCCTTAATAATTTTCCTTTAAGATTGAATGTTTCATGTATCTACCTATCTATCTATCTGTATATATATATATATATATATATATATATATATATATATTGTCAAGAAGATTTAAGTGAACACACCGTTGGCTTTAAACAAACAAGTTTATTGAAGGAAAGTAGCGACTTGTAACCTTACAAGGTCGAGAAGTTTCCTTGGTTTGGATTGGCCGGGGATGTACCGGAATGTTGTTCGGTACGTCATGCATTGTCGAGAATGTCAATGGAGGAAATCAGTTCCGCAACTACCACCTGTACGCCTAATTTTCACCCCTCCTACTGTCACACCTTTCCACCGCATTGGGATAGATCTGCTTGGAAGGTTCCCTAAGTCTGCCCGTGGAAATAAATGGATCATGGTCTGCACAGATAACTGTACACGCTATGCAGTAACCAGAGCCTTACCAACTGCTGAAGCCGAAGAAGTCGCCACGTTTCTGCTCGAAGAGATTCTTCTGAGACATGGAGCTCCTTGAGTCATTATTACAGATCGTGGTGCCGTCTTCCAGTCCAGACTTGTATCCGCACTAGTCGAATTGTGCCATATCGATCATCGAATGACGACGGCGTATCATCCCCAGACGAATGGATTGACGGAGCGCTTTAACAAAACTCTAGCCGGTAAGTTGTCTATGTACGTTGATACCGAACAGAAAAACTGGGACGAAATTTTGCCATTTGCAACGTTTGCTTATAACACCGCTAAGCAGGAGGCAACAGGATCCACGCCGTTCTACCTGCTTCATGGAAGTGAAGCCGAAACGACGCTGTACACAATGTTCCCATTCTGCCCTGATGATGCAACGGACGATTACCTAGCCAAGACTATTTCCAGGGCAGAAAAGTCGAGACAATTGGTCAGAACGCATACTCTGAGAGCGCAAGATAAAGACCGTCGACATTATGATTCTAAACAGCGAATGATGTCCTATAGTACTGGAGACCTCGTATGGGTTTATACCCCAGTCTGAAAGGTCGATCTTTCCGAGAAGTTCTTAAGGAGGTATTTTGGGCCCTATCAAGTGCTGCGCCGTTTATCCGAGGTCACCTACGAAGTGCAAGATTTTGATCCTGCCTCCCGGAAAATGAAACTAAAAGATGTTCTCCATGTTTTGCGTATGAAGCCGTACCATGATCCGGCAAAGCAGACCGACATTGAAGACGGACAAAATCAAGGTGTCGTTCTTCCGGAAAAGAAGGCAGGAGTTTACAAAGGACCTTTAACACGCTCAAGATCCAAATATCAGCGAGACGCTATCTTTTTGAGAGAGGAGGAATGCCGCATAGAGAAAGCCTACCAACGAGCTCAGTGGCCGAGTGGTCAAAGCACGCGATCCAAACCCAGAGGATGCGAGTTCGATACTAGCCACGGCTGTTGTAACCAAAGTATGGATTTTTTAGTTTCATGAGCCCGCAGAGTGAATGATGATCCGTAACAACGGTAAAATGTCTTCTGAACAGGCATGGCCGGAATTTATTAATAGCCCATACGACGGCAAGGCATTCTCGTTCTGAAGTAGAATAATTCCTTTCGGCCTTTGTCAGTGTTCTAGAGGCGTATGCTATGACTCTTTCGACTTCATTCTCAATTTGAACCAGAACTGCTCCAATACCATATCCGCTGGCGTTTGTATAAGTATCTGTAAGGCACCTTTCGTCGAATATCCCCAATACTGGATCAGATGTAAGCACCTCCTTCAGGTTTTCAAAAGCATTTACCACTTTAGGACCCCAATGAAATTTCGCATCGCCTTTCAACAGCAACTGGAAGGGCTCAGCGAGACAGCAAAAGCCCTTAATAAACCTTCGGAAGTACGAGCAAGTCCAAGAAAGCTTCGTACGTCATGTACGTTCTGTGGAATAGGAAAGTTGCTCACGGCTTTCACTTTGTCAGGATCTGGACGGAAACCGTTACTGGATACGAGATGGCCTAGTATTTTTACCTTTTGGGCAGCAAAAAGGCACTACTTGGGGTTAAGTATGAGTCCAGCTTCTTGAATGCTTCTTAATCGGATAAGGTGGTCTTCAAAACTACTATGTCGTCCAGGTAACACAGGCACATAGTCCATTTGAGATGGCGTAGCAAATTATCCATCATTCTTTCGAAAGTCGCCGATGCATTGCAGAATCCGAACGGCATGACTTTAAATTCGTATAAACCTTCTGGGGTAATAAATGTCGTCTTTTCGCGATCCGCTACATCCACTTCTATCTGCCAGTAACCAGATCGGAGGTCCATGGAAGATAAGAACTTGGTGCCTTTTAAACAGTCTGGAGTGTCATCAATGCGGGGTAGAGGATAAACATCCTTCCTCGTGATGCTATTCAGTTTTCGATAGTCTACGCAAACACGCCAGCTTTTATCTTTTTTCCTCACGAGTACGACGGGAGATGACCAGGGACATTCAGTTGGCTGGATAATACCTCGGTCAAGCATTTTCTCAACCTCTTCCCGAATTGTGCGTCTTTCAGTCAGTGAAACTCAGTAAGTCCTTTGGTAGATTGGAGCATGATCACCAGTATTGATCCTGTGTTTCACATTTGTCTTTGCGGCTGACGAATTGTTAGATATTGTAAAGATTCCAGAAAAGGCTTGTAAGAGTTCGGCTAATTTGCGTTTTCTTTCGCTGCTCAACTCAGGGGATATCATTATGGTATAATCTATACTGGAATTCGTCAGCTCCTGCTGTGTACTTTTACTTTTTGTTGTATCAGCAATCTCGCATACATGCCCGTCATTCAGGAGCTCAGCTTCGCCTTTGTACATCCCTTTAGAAATGACTTGATCTTTGGTCTGCACGTTGACAAGACTAATTTTCAGCTGTAACCAGAAGTACAGACCTCGCTATCGAACGGAAGAAAAATCCAGAAATGGCAAAATTTCGTCCCAGTTTTTCTGTTCGGTATCAACATACATGGACAACATACCGGCTAGAGTTTTGTTCAAGCGCTCCGTCAATCCATTCGTCTGGGGATGATACGCCGTCATCATTCGATGATCGATATGGCACAATTCGACTTGTACGGAGATAAGTCTGGACTGGAAAACGGCACCACGATCTGTAATAATGACTCGAGGAGCTCCATGTCTCAGAAGAATCTCTTCGAGCAGAAACTTGGCGACTTTTTCGGCTTCAGTAGTTGGTAAGACTCTGGTTACTGCATAGCGTGTACAGTAATCTGCGCAGACCATGATCTATTTATTTCCACGGGCATACTTAGGGAACCTTCCAAACAGATCTATCCCAATGCGGTGGAAATTTATGACAGTAGAAGGAATGGAAACCAGGCGTCCAGGTGGAAGCGCCTGGTACCAATTTCACCATTGTGGATAATTCTGAAATTATTCGCAGAAGTCTTAGTTTAAGTGGATTGCCCCCGGAGTTTGGTCTCTATGTTCCAGAACGAGGGAAGAAGCAGATAATGGCCGAAGATACGAAGCCTGTCGTGGTAACTCCTACCCACTAGCTACTAAGGAGCCCATTAACTTTCCGTGGAGAGCCAGGAGATGACCCCTGGAAATGGCTTACAGAATACAATCGGGTGGCCAAGTTCAACAAATGCGATGAAATGATGTGCCTTGCGAATGTCTATTTTTTCCTAGACGGTACGGCTAAGCAGTGGTATATAAATAATGAAGATGCCCCTTGGACTCCTGGGACGCATTCAAGAAAGGTCTAGAATGTCGGAGAACATAAGGAAACATTAACTAAGGAAACAAACTAAAAAATCCATACTTTGGATGCAACAGCCGTGACTAGTATCGAAATCGCAACCTCTGGGCTTGGATCGCGTGCTTTGACCACTTGGCCACTGAGCTCGTTGGTAGGCTTTCTCTATGCGGCAATATATATATATATATATATATATATATATATATATATATATATATATATATATATATATATAACATATATATGTATATGAAATATTGTTTCATTTCAATCCAACTCATAAAAGGCTATTCAAGCTAAACCTACTTAGATAAATAGAATAGGAAATACTGAGTAGTTTATTTGAAATATATTTGTTAGTAAGTTATAAACAGTATTTTAATGTTCATTGACATAAATAAATGAAGTATCGGAAAATAAAATTTTCATTATGTTACATTCCTTTTCGATTTCAAATGACTTATTGTAATAAACATGTTTCACATATATTCAAATACAAAAATAAAAAACTGGTAAAAGTGAGAATAATTATTATTGGCATCTTCTTCGCATTTGTCTCATTTGATATATTTATCATTTTCAGTAAAATTAATTTCTTCTGAAATTTTATAGTTAATATTATTTTTATTATCTATAGAATAATTTCATTTTGTTGATGGACTACATTTTCTATTAAATTGAGAAATCATTTTATTATATCATATTTTAAATCCTTTTAATCGTATATTTGTGTACACAATTTTGTCTTATCACATAGTGAAATCATAAGTATTGAGAAAAATTATATGTACTCTAGTTTTTAATTTCAGTGTACGTTGTAGTATTTCATAAATTAAAATTAAAAACAAGAGTAATATAACTCAATGAACTAATAGTAAAGAGTTGCTTATAAACAACACATTAAATTTTTTATATTTTATTTTAACTTTAGTTTTGTATTTAGAAATTGAAATAAAGGCTTCATATACCTCTTTTATGGATAATTAAAATACCGGATAAAGGATATGGATATTGAAATTCTCATACCTAATTTCTTGCGTAGTTGAGCAGTGTTCAAAAATTCAATTTTATGAATAAATATAATTGGTAGGATAATTATTCTCTGCTTCTACTGTAAGTGTAATTATCATCTCATTTAAAATTTTAATGCAAAGTAAAGAATGTCAACTTATTAAATAAGAATTTGTTAAAAACAGGAACATTTCCGTCTCTAAACTATATATAAACAAATATTATGTGCTCAAAATAAATATTTTACTTGTGAAACTTAGTGATATAATAGATTGCTTTTGCTATAAAATGAAACTTGGTCAAAAAAAATGACTACTTTTTTTGTATCAAATTATAAATTTGACGAGTATATTTACGTGAAAGAAGGCTTTATGAAAAAGGTACCCCAGTATGAAACGATACCTGATCTCTCTCTCGTTATAAATTTCAATTTATATTCTTTGAATTCAAACAGCAGAGTCAAAATAATTTTGATTTTTTCATGTACACTCAGATAATACAATGCATCGTAAAATTGTGCTATATATAATTGAAAATTAAATTAAACTATTGCTCGCATACGTTTTATAAAAATAATTTTAAGGACAAGAAATTCTCCAATAAACCAAAGAGAGTTTTGATTTTATTCAAAACCGAAATTGATTTCATTTTGAGAACACCTTTGTTCATCCGTTGAAGAAGTGAGAGGATGTCAGAGCAAAGTTTTAGAATGACACCAAAACCAAACTGATTTCTGTATGGTTAGGGGATCTTTACAACAACAATGCTATTAATTACTTCCGGAAAGTCTTAAAAAGGAGAGAAAAACAATCGATATTGGGCATGTTCCTTAATGCTCATTAAATTAAAAAAAAATGAAAAGGACTGATCAATATGCAAGATTATACGTATTAGTTTTTAATAAACTTATTAAGAAATTACACATCATTTTTATAATTAATTTTTATGTTCTCGAGAGAGAGCGAATTAATCGATTTCACAAAAAATTCTATATAAACCATTGATCAATTAACGAACAATTCGGATAGCGAACATGGTCTTGTAACGAATTACATTCGTTAACCGATCCCCCATAGCAGTTCATAGAAGGGCAAAGGTGTCGCACCATTTAAGAAGATAAGTAAATTTATGTAGTTCCATATACTTTATCTCCAGATTTGCAAATTTCTCTGATAGCGAGTAGCGTTAAAAAATAAATTGAAAAATTAAACTCACTATTTTTTGGAGAAAGCGTTTTAAATGTTAAATACATATTTTGTGTTATTTTGAATATATCTTTTAGTTTGTATATCATGTTATGATTCAAAAACTAACAATTCATATTAAAACATAAAAACAAATTGAATGGGAAATACCAAATAATAATATTATTTTGTTTTGGTTATTTGAATTACTTATGGTACCAATAATAGAAATTATACAATCTTCACTAAAATGTAAACAAAAAATATCTTGAAACTTTTAATGATCCAAAATAACATAACCTACAAGAAAGGTAACCTATTGTTAATCCTCAAAGTAATCACCACTGACATCCAGCACATTCTACCGACAAGTCTCCCTTGCGGTAATACTCGGGGATTTGGACGCAAAAAAAAGCCCATGAGTGCTTGGCTTGAGTCCAATTCATAATGAATGATTTTCCAAGAAAATGGTTGTTTAAAGAATAGAAGAAATGGTAATCTGATGATGAAAGTTCAGGTGAGTAAGGAGGATGGCAAATTGTCTCCCAACCAAGCCACAGTATGGTATTTCTGGCTTCTCGAGTTACATGCGATCTCGCATTTTTGTTAAGAATAATACATCCTTGTGATTAACCAGTGCTGGCTTCTTCTGTTGCAATACCTGTGGCATATATTCTTAACCATCTGACTCGTTGATAGCAGCTCATAGTGAAGTCATTGATGATTAATTCACCAAGCACCAACTTTATCACAGATGGACAAATCTCCCGACCGAATTTATAAATCTATGCCCTGCCATACGTTCATTCACAACACTATCCCCAAACTCTTGATATATTCGCAACTTATACAAAGAATATCGTCTGTGAGCCTATTTTTATAATGACTAATATTCCTATTCTTAACTGACCAGTGTCTCAACCATGTCGTACGCCAATTTGCATATTTATTCTCACTTCATTCAGTCACAATGCTAAAATGGCAAGAGTTTTCTTTTTCACCTTATATTTTGAACAATATATTGTATTAACAGAGGATAATAAGTTGAGATTATTATTATAATTTGAAGCTCCGGAGATGGTACAGAGATCACTATTGTGTGCTGTCTAATAATAAAATTTAAAATAATTGTTCTTAAATAATTATAAAATATCGGGGAATTTTTGGTAATAAGAGACAAACCTCGTAAAATGATTTGTATGCTATAAACCTAATAATTATTTTTGCTATAATTATTATAGCACAATTATTATAGCAATTATTATAGCACAAATTTACTTTTTAACTAAATATTTGCAAATCTCAATGCAAACTATTTCTCAATTTTACAATTCAAAAAATTCAAAAAAGTGAATTTCAAAATGCTATACAAAATCTTATAATTTAATTGGTTTCTTAAACAATCATCTTTTGATTACTAAAAATCGTGGTAAAATTCCGTTATGTCATCGTACGATAATCATCGTAAGAAAATGAATATTATTATGAAGTATATGCCAGGATGAAAAATGTGCTAGTATATGAATTTTCAAGAATTCAAGAATCTCTGTTCTGAAGTTCACTGTGGATTATTCAGTTCATTTAAATTTTTTTTCATTTAAACTCTTAAGATATTTTCTTAATATACATCAATAAAAAGAAGAGAATGTTTTAAAAAATGTGTTCTCTCAATGTTTTATGCAATTAATCAAAATTAATAAATTTTTTACAAGGTAACAAATTTATACTGTTGACAAAATCGGACTGCTTTTGATTGGTTTAATTCTTGTTCACCACTTTTTACTATAATTTCATTTGCTTATGAGATCTTAATGTTAGTAAAACAAATAAGTAGTTTTTATTTCCATGTTTGAATTAATATGCCAAACCAACGACGACAAATAATTGCTTGATTTGAGGCTGGGTTAAAGAAAATTTAGATTGGCAGAAAGTTGAATATCCTCAGATAAACCGTATCAAGTACTTTTAAACGATTCTTGTAGCTTGGCAATGACGCTGATAGACCAAAGTCAGTAATGGCTTAGGAAAGCATTTGTGAATCTGGAAAAACTCCTTTGGTTTTCATAGATCAAGGAGTCAAAATGAACAAGACCATGTACTGAAATCAAATTTTACAGTCGGCTTTGATTCCTTGGGCCCACACACAAAAATTTTTTTTAAAAACAACATCTGGACACTTCAACAAGATTCTATCACTTTTCATAGAGCAAAAGCAACGTAAGACTGTTGTCAAGCAAATCTTCCAGACTTCATACTTGTGGGAATGTGGCCTCCCTATTCACCTTACCTAAACCCAATGGACTATAGTGTTTGGTCTATTCTGGAATCAAGAGTATGCTCTAAGCCACATTGAAGTTTGGAGTGCCTAAATGCTACTCTTAAAAAGGAATGGGCTAAATTAAAGCCTGATGCACTTGCGGTCCATTGCAGAAATTTTTACGCAATGTTAAAAGTTCGCTATCGATACCCAAGGGGGCCATTTTGAAAATATTTAAATATGTTGTATCTAAGTAACAAATGACTTAAGTAAAGTTAGATTTTTGAAAATAAATTCCGTGTTTTTAGTTTAATACAATATTTTTTTGTCAACAGGATAAAGTTGTCATCCTGTAAAAAGCGAAAAACAAAATATTTTATGTAATTAAATTTTTTGACGCAATTTAATCACCTTTTACATATATTTATCCAGCACCCTGAATAATATGAAATAATTTATACATTTTAATGCCATATATATTGAAGTAAAGATTTTGTTTATGTGAATTAACAAACAATTATTTATGATATCGCTCTTCTATTAATATTAATATCACTTTTTTATAAGTTATTTTTCTTCAAGTAAAAGATAATATATATAAGGCTTAAAAATTAATTATATAATTCTTTTATAATTTTTTGAATTTATTTTTTAAGATATGTTGATAAATATTATAAGAAATATCTTATAAATTTTAAAATTAGTTCTTTTATTTTTAATAATTGATGAAAAAATAACACCATAAAAATGAAGCAATGATTTAAATATACTTTTATAGAGAAAATCATTTTTCTTGTTTTCACTTGTCTTTTATAATTTTAATATATTTTCTTTAACTTTTTTCACACAGAATAAGAATTATATCGTATATTCCTTAGATCGAATATAAATATACAAAAACTATTAATATCTTTTTATTTTCATTGTAAATTTAAATTTACCTTATAATGAATTTATGTCTGCTCTAATTTGAATTAACGACATTTTTGCCTCATCCTACTACTAATTTCCTTTGTTTAATAAAGAATAAACTTTAGCAAGGGTAAATGTATAAAGCATTAAATATTTATTGTTATATTTAGAAGTACTTTGAAATTTGTAGCATTTTTATTACTTTCCGTCACTCCTTTTTTATTTTTTATATTATTGCCTAAAAATAAATACACATTTTGAACAAATAAAATAGTGCATATTTGAACCTTAATATAGCATTACACAATATAATTCACGATACAATATACTTAAACATTCCGTGACGTGAAAGTTGCTGTATTCAATGAAGCTCTTTTCTTTGATTTAACTTTACGGATATCAAAATTGCATTTTGTCTAAGAACTCTTAGTAGAATCGTCTATAAGCAATGATGCTATTTTAGTATCAATTCTTAAAAAAATAATGTTGTTTGTTTTTAGGAAATTCATTTAAGTGTTTTAATGATATTAAATTCCTTTAATTTTTTATATCAATGATGCTGTAGTGGTATGCAATCATTTATTGATTTCTAAAACACATTATAAAATTAATCTGAAAAATTTTAATTTGAAGTTAATTATTAAGTTATCTAGAATAAGAAATATAATTTTTAAATTGACTAATTAAAAATAGATAGTAATAGTTTGATAAATTATTTTATAAATTTTACACTAAATTAAGGAATAACATAGTGAAAAATAATATATTACAGAGTCATTTTGAATTTTAGTACGTATTGCATTAAATTCTTCTTCTTTTAACTTAAAAAATAGTTCAGTACAGACTTTAAAAAAACCATAGTGAAAAATTATTTTTAAAAATTTATATATTTATATTAATTGAGAGAAAGTATCTCATATTCCAAACTAAATTAGTACCTACAAATCTCAAAAATGAAATGTTATTTTTGAAATTTTTTATTTATATTAATGTATTATAATTCAAAATATATTTTACAAACCTTCATTACGTTTAATAGATTGTAATAGTAATCCAAACATAAAAACAAACTCTCCAGTTTGGAATATGACATTTAAAATAAAAGGGCCATCTACATATAGTTTGAAGTTAAGTTATTAATGTGGTATATAAAAAGTATGAAAACTTTGTCAAGAAACTAAATACTTTGCTAAACCTAAAATTTTTATAAATTATACTAAAATAATAATCAGACTTGTGTGTGTGGAAACTTAATTCATTAATACTGCTTCCATAAATGTATGATAAAATCTTGAATTTCTATAACCAATATAATACAAGTATCAAAAGATTTTACATGTAATTATCAGTTTATCAAAATTTAATTACTTGATATAATAATTTATTAGCAAGAATTTTTTAATGTATTTTATTTGATTTTAAAAATAAGCTTAAACATAAATTCTAAGGTCTAAAATGATCCGGATTTCGCAATTGCGTAAAATGTGTGACACACACTAACATATGAAACAGAAGTGGTATGATACTGATTTGTATGCTGCTTGATTCATTCTCATATTTAGTTCTTATACAAAGTATCCCTTGTTATATATTTCCCAAACAATCTTGCCCGCTATCAGACAAAAAGGGGTGAATCATTACTGATAACAAAAATCCATTCTGTCTTGCAACCCGTCTTTAAAAAGCGAAGGCATCTTAAGTGCTTTTACTCAAATTAATCTCAAGGGAGACGATACGTCTTAGATAGTCGAAGCTACACGCCTTTGTTTTGTTTACTTCCTCACAGGTACAAGAACAGTCCATCTTGTCGTTTTATCTTTACAAGCGAGCAACGTCCTTTCATGATGTAGCATAAAAAGAACCTGTCCTAGTGACGTATTTAAGTTGCCAAACTTTAAAAAAGTAGGCAATAAAAGACTTCACGAAAACCTTCCTTAAAATTGTTTAGAACATTTTTTTTCTAAATTTTATCAAATTACAAAAGAAGAATGTGTTTGCTTAAGAAACTGGTAATTACTGGGTCGATTAACTATGGACCTTATTTATAGTTATATCCTTTATTTTCTAACAAAAGAGATAATATCTGGATAAACTGAAAGTGACGGAAAATAATTAAAATTTCTTTTAATATATTTGATACTGGTTAGTATAAAATGGATTTTTTAAATTAAATTTTAATCTTAAAAAATTCAACTATTGTTAGATCCATTAAGATAAATATTTTTTTTGTTCTGTCGTGTTATTTTCTCAATAATAAATTATTTAAATATTTTATAAAATAAGTATTTTCAGTAATAGTTTTTACTCAAATAGACCGAAGATTACTAACTGCTTAAAATCCCAGAATTTAATATGAAATGACAGTAAAAGCATAAATGTCACCTTCTTATTTATGTTGTCAGACTATGTTTGTAATATAGATATATAATCTTCACTATTTATACACGAAAAACATGACTATTTAAATGTGAAAAATATGGATATTTAAATTTGAAAGAATCCAATATATTATATTTATAATAATGATAATTTTATAAATAATATCCTGGGTTCTCTCAAATTTAAATATCCATAATTTTAAATGTAAGACACATAATAGCATTAGAAATTTAATAAAACGCTATTATGTTTACTTACATTTCACTTTATCTATTAAATGCAAGCTGTTAAAGAAAAGTTACTACATGATATTAAAACATTTTAAATTCCCATGAACTATAAGATGAGTGTTTAATATATATATATATATATATATATATATATATATATATATATATATATATATATATATATATATATATATATATATATAAATCAATTTTAGTTTTGCAAAAAAAAAAAATACATTTCAAACAATAACAAAATTGTCGATTTTAGTCTAAAAACTTCGAAAATAACATGAAATTTAAAAAAAAGAAGAAATTATCACAGTTGACATATTACGAAAAATTTACTCTGTATGTCTGAAGAAAGGTTAATATTACCAAGAAAAACATGCATACCAAGTCTCATATATTTTATGAAAAATTGTCAGGGAAGTAAAACATATGAGCGTGCAATCAACTGTTTAAAGAACTGGCTTGCCTTGCTAAGAATTTATGAGAATCTGCAATATTAAATTCTATATTCCGTCGCTTAAAAGCAGCCAAATAGTTCATAGGATATTTTGGTAGAAATGAAATAGATTATTAGTGGAAAGAAAAATTTTAAATCTGGAATTTGCCATTTTATTTTCTTTGGCATTCTCTTCGGAAAAAAAAATAGTTCATCTTTCTAACGTAGGTGGAATAATATTAATAATTTTTCCGACTTCTCTGTATTATAATTTTAGTAAATGGTGAAAGGAACTAATTTATGCTTCGAATTAAGTATTGTTACAAATCTGAATTAGATTAGGTAATTTAATAATATTCTAAGAAAAAAGTTTTGAGAAATATTTTCATAGTTTTGAGATTAATATCTTCACAAAATATCCAATCCTAATAAAATTGTAGGGGAAGATCACACACTTCAATTGAAGTTTAAAAATCGGAAGGTATATAAGCGATATATATTTTTGGTTTTTATTCTTTTATTTATACTGAAAATTTAAAAAAATACTGTAAAAATAAATACATACTACCGTTCACACTAGATAAGATTATAATTGTTTTATCAGTGTATTGGTTTCAAGTTTTTGATTAAATTCATTTGTGGAATAGTGTTTAATTATTCAAAATATAAGTAACTAATACTTGATCAGTAACATTTTTATTTGTAAATATAAGTTATCTCAGTTACAAGCAGTTGAAAAATAAAATAAGTAAAAGCAATTCATATCATATGGGGCAGAAGTTTTTTTTTTTTTTTTTTTTTTTTTTTAAATATTAAATAAATTAGGATACTGTCAATCTGACAGTATATCACAAGTTGGCTACATCTGAAAATAATTTGTGGTACACTAATTTCGTTTTTAATTATCAGTCTTTGGTTTTGAGATTTATGTTTAAAATATTTATGTTAATCTTTATTCCATTAGAAACAGTCTTTTGAAAAAAGTGAAGCCTATAATGTTTTTTACCATTTCTATATATAACATACGTGCAATGTCTTTGTTATTAAAGTGTAAAGTGAGTTTTTTTTTGTTAATTCTACGGGATGCGAAAAAAAACTGCGAAAATTTAATATAATAGATGCAAAAATTTCATGAAATTATTAAAATAAATAATAAAAAGAAAAATAATAGTGCGAGTAGACATTTATTGATAGTAAATTTCAACTTATTTCAAACTGACCACTTTTTGCAACGATGCGAAGTCAAAAGCGTTTATAGAAATATTCAGCAGAATCTTAAACCTTCCATCTATCCTAGTTCTCCTGAAAGTATGTTATATATTTCGAACGCATATTGCAGGTGTTACATTTTGAAATGAACCATACACTGTATTCCCTAAGTTGAGATGTATTAATAGGATGACAATTCTTCAAGTGGTATCATGTCTGAAAAAGGCTTCTGTCCCTAATCTTGTAACTTTTTTGCCTTGTGAACTAATATAGGGTCTACATACATGACCGATGCGCTTTTTGGCCCACTAAAGTACAATAATATAGAGAATACCATGCTAGTACACTTCTTTTATTTATTTTAGCAGCTTCATCCACAGAAACCAGAGTTGTTTTGCTACACTACACGTTCTCCATATCAATCTATTCCCAATTTTCGATTTTCAACAATTACCGAGACTTGTATTTTCTACAGACTGGATACTATGTTTCTGCATGTTTTGAGCTTGCTGAATGGTAAGGAATATTTTGTCCATGAAAAGGATAATATTCCAGTTCAAGCTTGTGTCACAATTTAAAAGACTTCACCATTTTTCGCTAAGCGTGTGTTCAATGAAAAGATGAGCTCTTTTTTTTCTTTCCAAACTCAGTTTCTACCATTGGTTACTGTGTTCGATCACTTGTTAATGTATCTTGAGAGACTTTTTTTATGGAAGCTCTCGAATTTTGATGAATTCTCTTTTTGATTGTCTTATAATTATTATAAATGCTCAACGAATGGTTACGCCTGGTCACTGATTCTCATTGTAAATATTTTTGAAACTACAAATTGCATTGGAAATTGATTTCAGATTCACATTAAGATAAAAAAACAATTTCACATTCTCATTAACTTTACTTAACTAACTCCAATTTAAGAGATACTTTGTAAAATAACTTTAAACTAAACTGGTAGCCAAAATAAATGAATATATTTAAAAAAATAGTTAACTTCTATTTTATGGTACAATAACGTATTCCAAACATTTTTCAACATGCTGCCCATCTAATTGTTCGATCCTTGCTATAAATTAAGTTTTGTTAAAAAGCTCTCAACAACATGAATAAACAAAGCTAAAGTACATTACAATGAAAATAATGAATCTTAAAATAGGTAAGCGTTCTCCGAGTCTCTTAACATTAATTTTCATTCTTAGTCAAGGCACAAAAAGAAATTCCCTATGTTCTACTTGAGTTTTCCCCCATTTTATAAGAAATGGGGTATACATATTATTGCATATTCTCATATGTACAGAAAATAGGGAAAATAGAAAGCACAATATTTGAATTATTATTCAGAAGTTTTAAGCTAGTTTTAATAGAATATTTCTTTTTAAAAATGAGTTCTCAAGGTAAACTTAAACTCTAATCTCTAAAGGTCTCTCTTAAACTCTAATCAAAAAATTATTAGTAAATTGAAATAGTATTTGACTGAAATGTAATTGTAAACACTTCTTCACTAGATTAGGATGTTTTGTTGCTTTAAAATTTGACGTGTGATATCTGGGAAAAATAATTAATGTTTCCTGCTTCAAAGTTGAAAACTACTATTTACTAATTCTTAATTGAGATACATATAATTGGATTTTTAATATAAGTAATGCTTTTAAATTACTGTATAAGATAATTGATTTAAAGTATTTATCTAATTAAATGACAAAAATTACTCAGAATATTTTTTCATGCTTTTATGTTTATATTAATCCCATTAATTATACGAATGAAGTTTGTAAGATGTTAATTTAATTTTAGAAAGAAGTTTTGCTTTTATCATTATGTTAGTAAATATAAGAATTGAAATTTCTAAATTATATCCAACTTTAAAATGTATATAAATATTTAATAAGTTGTTAACTTCACAACAAATTAGAATCAACTCTAGATATCAAGAAATATTTTGTATCACATATTCTATTAGAATAAGAAGAAATTTTTTGTTCACATTCCTAATGTGTTCTATTTATATAGTTTTAATATTTACACATTTTTTGAAAATAGCTACATTTTGCTGCAATGAATGTTTTTTTATTGTAATAAATTAACATCATTTGTTTATCCGAAAGATTTTAAACCTATACATAACTAATACGAAATTACTCTCATGTTCATAATTTAAATCCTCTTTATCCAAGCTTAATTGCTTTTAACATCTTGTAATAATAAAAATTGATACTGCGGACAAAATGTTTTAAGAATCTAATGCCTACAGGAAGTAATTTCTGACGAGATGGGTAAAGCTTTAAATTATGCGTATTTGAAAAATGACTTTTATAATTAAATTTTGAAACAAATGCAATTATTAAAAAAACATAAAATACAATGCAAGACACGTAATGATAAAATTAAAAATACATAAGAGATGAAAGCAAAATTAAATTTAAAAAAATAAAAAATACTGACCTTTGTGAATGTAATACTATTTCGTAAACAATAATACTATTTGCACATCAATCATTTAATTTTTTAAAGCAACAATGAAAATATTAAATTGATCTTACTTATAAAAGTTTACAACCCTACTAATTCTCTTTGAGTTTTAAAATATAAAGCTAACATTTTATTAAATACATATTCCATATATTTTCATGTAAAACGTGTATGAATATCATACATGCCATAACTAAGTCATACTTCATAACTTGTTCAAAATATAATTTTTTTAAATTACTTTTCAGTTATAGATTCATTTTTGTTAATATTATAGAATTAAATTAATCTTATTTCTCGCAATGCGCTGGTTTTATTAATCTGACATACAGTATCCAATATATTTTAAATTATTTTTATATATTCTAATGTTTGTTACATAAAATGAAATTGAAAATATAACTAACTTAAAATACTACGTGTAGGTTTAACTTACAGCTATTTCTATTAGTTTCTTTCTCCCAGGTTTTGAATGAACCTGAAAGAAATTTTTGCCATTAACTAAATAAAAAACTCATAAAATGTCATTGCCTGATCTATTATATATAATAACTACTTCAATATGAAGTTAGTTGTTTGGTCAAATTTTAATACATCACAGGTTAGATGCTGTTAACTATTTTCATTATAATTGTTTTCAAATTTAATTTAAAAGTTAGTGTGTCATATCGTGAATCACTCATTTATTAATCTTATGAACATATTTAAATTTTCTGACACCGTATATAATAGAAATTGTAATACTTAGTAAATAAAATAAATTGTTTTACTAGCTTTCAATTGTTAAAATATTTTACTTTATACTTACTACAATGTGAAATAATACACAACCAATGCTTATTATCATAATACACAATTATGCTTCATAAGCAAGAATTTTTAATTTTAATATTGGAATTATAATATATCTTTAGTTTCTAATAACTTACTAACTCTGGTGATATATTTATATTGTTAAAAAATTTTCGTTTTAATGTAAGTAGAAAAATTTCTATATAGGTATAGTATAACAATTATCTCTTGTAATTTTAAATACGCAATTTCAACATTGATATTTCAGTGATGAAACTTTTTCAATACACTTTATTAGACTCAACACTACAAAAAAAGTAATTACAGTAAATATTTTAATAAATGTATCATTATTCATTGACTTCATTTGTTTATTTTTGAAGGTAAATCTTTCTGTTTTTATAATCTCATGATTTATCAATAATTATCATGTAAAATTTTCATTTGAAAAATAGATAAATGGCAAGAGCACAATTGCAAATGAGTTAATTAAATCTCAGTGAATACGGTTAACAAATGACTTAAGCAGATCTCTGTTTACATTTCAATGAAATTTTTGCTCTCTATTTATTATTTTTCTTTCATTATTATAAATATAATTTATTCCTTTAAAATATATTTTTATTGTGAAACTTGCTGCTCTTAAAAGTTGCTTATTTGCTTATTCATATTGAAGGAACTATTATTTAACATTCTAATATTGACTGACCAGCACTTCAATTCTTATGAAAACGTCAAACCTTGGCTTGATGACTGGCTGGCCTCAAAAGACTGATCATTTTTGTGGCGTGGTATTCACAAATTGTCTGAAAAATGGAAAAAATGTGCAGCTAGCGATTCATATTATTTCGAATAAAGAAATATTAACAGTTTTTCAAATTTATTGTGTTTTTTTAAAATCGTCGCAATTCATTTTCCTAACCTTAGTATATATATATATATATATATATATATATATATATATATATATATATATATATATATATATATATATATATATATATATATATATATATATATATATATATATATATATATATATATATTTATAATATAACAAATAGTACATTTTATGAAATTAATAATCAAATAATAGATGGAGAATAATATATATCATTTCCAAACTCCATAATGTTTAATTATATAAGATAAAATATGCAAATATATAAGACAAATATGTATTTATAAAGATGCGAAAATTGTAAAAAGTGTGTGCATAAAAATGCGCAGATTATTTACTAAATGAACCAGTGCAAAACAACTAGAAGTTCCTCCTTATTAAGTTTTACAAATATAAAAAGCAAGATTAGAAGTATCATAAGCAAAAATTGAAAGATACAAGAATGGATATAGAACTAAAAAGTACAAAAATAGATAAACACTTATTTTTAGCAATACATTCAGTGCAAAAGCAGCTAAAATAGAATTACTAAAATATAATTAATAGTACATTTTATAAAATTAATAATTAAATATTAGAAGGAGAATAATAATCAAATACTAGATAGAGAATAAAACATTTAAAATACATTGAAAATACCGAATGGAGAATAATAATATATTTATAAAGTTAGTCAAAAACCAAATTTATAAAATTAATTATTAGATGGAGAATAATATATCATTTCCATACTCCCCATAATGTTTAAATATATAACATAAAATATGAAAATATATAAGACAAATATATATATATATATATATATATATATATATATATATATATATATATATATATATATATATATATATATATATATATATATATATATATATATATATATATATATATATATATATATATATATATATATATATATATATGTATATTCTATATATATATGTATATATATATATATTCTTATATATATATATATATATATATATATATATATATATATATATATATATATATATATATATATATATATATATATATATATATATATATATATATATATATATATATATATATATATATATATATATATATATATATATATATATATATATATATATATATATATATGTATATATATATATATATATATATATATATATATATATATATATATATATATATATATATATATATATATATAGCAAGAAATAACATGCATTGCTGTATATGCTAAATTTATAATAAGATTAAATTGTTGATGCAATGATAACATTATTTTGATGTTTTGCTTCAGTCCGATTAAATTTTTCCCTTTCAATTTATCAATAATTATATTCATACTTTTACTTAAGTGTGTGATGTCTCTTTCGCATAACCTTATTAATCTTCTTTCTCTCAAGATGTTCGATACTTGTTCGTGATTGCAATGGGCTTCTGGTTTTTCAAAAGATTAGATTTTGAAAAGTGGATAATGCATTTTTTAAATGAGTCCAGTCTTAAGCAGTCTCGTGCAGATGCGAATGAAAAAATCTTCTCCAGGTAACTTAATTAAATGAATTATTTAATGGATTATCTTCCTTGATCGGGTGTCTTTGAAACTATGCTTCCACTCGCCACAGCGTGATTTTATTGGACGATCTCCGTTTACATTCAACGTTTTAATTCAGCGTCTGGTTGTCTCTTCTGCAATATAAATATTGCCAAAATCGTAGATCGAAGTATCACTTTTTACCTCTGAAAATTGATCTATATTCTGGAAATTTTGGATGCATTGTTTTCCCTCTGATTTTGTTTATTTATGTAATCTCATTATTTGTGAGTTTGAAGTGTCTTCCGTGTCCACCACAAGAATAATTTTGATTAATTAGAGTAAAGTTATCAGCTTATTTATATTCAGCTTCTACTATTATATATTTTTAACAATGGTTTTGCAAAATTTATTCACTATCATAAATATCGAACAAATCAAATTTGTTTAAATATTCTTTTATAAGATCCCTTTATTATATAACTTTAGTTTTATTTGAAATCTAATTGATTTATAGATTGAATTGAGATGTCGTTTATATTAAGTTGAAAAATGGTACATGTATTTTTTTTATTTAATCAAAACTAAGCGCTATCTGAAGGCGCAATCTTTTTCATAAAAGACGTTTCAGCAACTTTTATTTTAAAACTAAATGCAATTTCTATTTTACTTAAGTTTAAATTTATAAACACAGATGACTTATTTTTTAAGTGAACTGTAAATCTAAAACCAGAAGATGATGAATTAATTTTTTGTAATCTCTTGTACGCTAGTTAAACTATTTCATAAGAAAATATTGAATCATGGTTTTGTGACGGTACAAATTAGATTAATAAAATAATTTACTTGAACTATCAACGGTAAATTTTAATATTTCACCTAGTTAAACTTTAGCACAGTGACAATATGTAGCATTTATATTAATTATTGGGGAATACTCTTATATTTTATTTATAATTTTATATTATTTATGTAAAACAAAAGGGGAAATATAGTTTTAAATTTAATCATATAGAAGAATGAAGAATAATCAATCGCTGAATAAAAGACTAAATAAATGTCCATAATTATAATTTAAAATATATATATAAATGATATATAACTTTTAATAACTATCAAGTAATCCACTTAATCTATTTGCTAATAAAGTCAATACATTATATATATATATTTAAATACCATTTAGAATTGGATTAACAGCATACTTTTTTTTCGTTATTTTTAAATGCGCTCAACAAAGATCAAAGGTACATTTCTTGAATTTGCTTTTGCTTGAAATGTGTACATTGACCGAATTGAAATGTACGATTAATTTTGATTGGGGTTTGATTTCTGAAAAAAATGTCCACCATTGCTGGTTCAATTACACTGCAGTTCATTTAATTTATACATTTGCTTGAATAAAGTAATTTTGAACTGTATATAATACAAAAATAAAAGGTGATTAAAATAACTGAAATGAATGTTAGAAATATGATTAATAAAATTAAAAATGTTAAAATGAAAAAACGATAGAGCATTAACGTATTAAAACAAAAATGAGACATGTAAATTTATAAACAACATGTAAAATGTGTCTGCAAACATTTCAAATTATATTGAAAAGGCTGAATTCAGTGTGCTAATAAATTTTAAAAAAATTCCTTATTGGACATAATAGTATTATTGTACCAGGAGTATGGGAGTCTTCACAATTTAGAAAAATTGACCAAAAAGAAGACTACCTGATATTTGATTTGCCGTCTCAGATGTATAATTTCACTTGGGGGATATTGTGACCATGATATATTAAACCTGACCCAGACTGCTTTAGTTAACAACGATGGATCTTTAATCTAGCCAGTATTCAAACCCATTACCTTCCAATTATAAGAAAAACGCTTAAGGCAACCAGGCAACCGTGGCCTTTCGGACGTTATAGGGAAAAATTACCGATTAAAATAAATATTCCCGTGACTATAAAGTTTTATTTTACAACTGAAAAAACCCTATTAAGGATTAAAAGTTCAATCGGATAAAAAAAGAGTTGGAACCAAAATTACACAATATTAATTATACTAACAATATAATTTACACTAACATACTAGGAGCCTATTAAATAATATAAATCAACTTCTATCAAATGTTTTCTCATGGAAACTCGGGTTTCTATTGAAAACTGTTTCTGAAAAACTGTTTCTCTGATTTAGGAAACAGGATAATTCATTTACAATGTGTGGGTTACTACTATACTATAAGGAAGACGGGAAAATCATCCAGAAGGGAGAAAAAAAATTAGCTGCAGGAAATTAAGTTTCACAGAAAAGGTCTGATTATGTTGGCAATAGAATCAATATCCGATTTGCTGTAGACTTTCTCGAGTGTTCTAATAGAAAGACATTATTTTATTATTTAATCAAGAAATATGATATTTTATCCCCTGAAACTGAAGCAATTTTCCTATGATAGAGAAGAAATCGTCTCTTTCTCATCCCAGATCACGTTTCGTCTACCCTGTAAAAATAAATGGAATCAGTTTTGCTTTGTCTTTTGTTTGGGCTTCTGTTGATTTGCCATTGTTTTTTTTTTTTTTTTTTTTTTTTTTTGCACTCGGATGGCATTGGCCATCAAGATTCCTAGTTATTGCTTTATTGCAGCGATTGTTGAATAAAGCAAGATCTTATCATTTTGCTTTTTTTATATAAATATTTTTTTATTTATTTATTTTTGTGAAAACCTGTGATTCTTGGTATTTGAAAGTGGTGCTATCTAAGCTCAAGATTAAAAAAAGTATTTTAACTAGTTTATCTATTTTTTCATATTTGTAAGAAAAAATGTTTATTGTATTTTGAGATTGGATTATTTTTTCTAAAAAAGGTATTTAACAAAGACTCTTCTAATCTTTTATAATATTAAAAAGATATTTCAGAAACGAATCTTTGTGTGATAGCTTTAATTATTGCTATGATTAAGGTGATAAAATGTTTTGTAAAATTAATGATTATTTTTTTATATTAAAGAAGTTATATTTTATGTTGTGATGAAACAAATAATCATATTTTAATGGGATTTAAATTCGTTATTAAATAATTGAATAAATATCGAGTTCATAACATAATACTAGCACTCATTCACAGTCCATATTGAAAGTCTAATTGGTTGATCTATAACCAAACAAGCTGCAATCAGATCATTAGAGGGAAATTATTACCAGCTGCAAGTATCATGTTTCTTTTACCTATAATTAGCCAATAAAAACGACTTACTTTCTTTTGAAGCAATAGTTATATTTATACAAAATATCCCCTGTTAATTTTTGTACTTTGTTCTTATTGAATATTTTTAAGATTTAAAACAAATAACTGTATTTAATAAAAATCTGTTCGTTATATATATATATATATATATATATATATATATATATATATATATATATATATATATATATATATATATATATATTTATATATACAGTTAGACCGTAAATGTAGTTTTTAGAAAGCTTGTACATTGATAATTGATATTGAATGGTTTTAAGAAGGTTGCGCATTTTCAGTGTATCTTTCAAGGAAATATTGTGCTGGAATATTCTTCTAACTTGTACGTTTATGTGCCTGTGTGTGAGTGTATTTTACATGAATTCTCCTTATACTATTAACCGTAGAAGTTTTCATTTTTGTGGTTCTTGGAAACCTTACACGAGAAATATTAATCTTGAATTATTCTTCAAAACTGCACATTTGTGTGCTTATATGTGATTGTGTTTTACATAAACTTACTTTACTTAATAAAAATTTTTTAATTTGTCATTCTATACAAATATTTGTTTTCAACGAAATTAGAACAAAAATAGTTTCACTTACAGAATGACTGGTAATAAATATTAAAATCTTCTGTAAGTTTTAAAAATTTAATTATTTTCAAGTTATTTTTATAATGATATGAAAAAGAATTTCGCAATGCATTATCGTTTACTCTGAAGTAAATATTCTCATAAAGACCAGTTCACTCTGCTGCTCTAATAAAAAAGTAACTATAAATTAAGTCTGAATTCTGTGTGTGTATTGATTAATGAAAGAAAAAATAATTTACTTTGGCCATCAGTATTGATAACTGTTTCTAATTAAAATGAAAATAAATGTTTTACTGTTTCCTATGAAATAATATTGTAACAATATTTTTATAAGTAATTTCTAATATAATAATCAAATATGTTTCTTTTTTTGATAAAAATTTCCATTTATCAAAATGCGTTAGGTGTTTCTATAAAAATTTATATAACCCAGTATATTAAAATATTTTTACTAAACATTCTTATATCATTTGAAATGTCTTAAATATAAAAATTGTATAACAGCAAACGTATACTCTGGTTAGTAAAAATATTATATTATTAAATAAAATAATTAAAATATCTGGGATTATGTATTCGAGTTTTTGATTACAAATTTATAATTATTGATGTATTGTTTTTTTTTGTACCATTTATGATTTATAACATTAAACTAAGATACATTCCGATTTTAGCTTATATTCTATTGCAATGGAACTTAAAAGATAAATATAATACGAATCCATAAAATTTAATCAACTGTATTTATAGACTATACAAATATAGATCACAGTTTATAGATAAGACTTTTTATATCAAATACAAATGGATTAAGATTATTTTTAGAAATAGTATGTTCAAAAATAAGTTAACATTTTAGGATTTGTTTTTTGTCCCTGAAGAAGCTCAAAACAATTTATTTAATGAACTATTCTTTCCGCTATTTTTGTAACACAGCTTATCATTTTCAACACACGTTTTTGAAAAAGGGGGATTTGATTACCCAGGAAATGGAGAATCATCAATCCAACAGTGAAATAAAATCTTTTCAGTTTGCTTTTGTGCTTGGTCTTTTGCTGCATTTCTGCAAAAACTGAACTGTTCAGTTCTATGTTTTTCATTGATTTTATAAAATATATTATACAAAGTTACAAAATAGAACATAATTAGATACAATTTTTTTAAAAAAAGATGAAATAGCCAAAATGGTTTTATATTAAAAGTTTTATATAAAATGTTAATATTTTAAAACAAATGCTTTTGGAGATTTTTGTAAAAAATAAAATGATGAAATATAAGTGGTAGGTAGGTTATGGCGGACACTTTTGGAGCTTTATGCTAGGATGCTTGTAGCTCTCGTTGAAGAAGGTACTTGGAGAGGATTTATGTAGTCAATCAACTAACCTTATTTAAGTAAAGTTAATTGAAGTCGGTGATCTCTAACAGAAAAAGTCTTGATATGAGAAGAAAAATTCGGATTTATAAATTCATATTAGAAAATAGTTCAAGGATTTTGAGTTGTAACTTTCTTTTTTCGTTAAAGTTAGAATCTGTTAGACTGGCGTAGAAATTCACAGCATGCAAGAATTTTAATTTCCGGATTTGTAGATAGTTCAAATATCCAAGAGAATGATAACGCTCCTATTCCTAATTTTTTCCGTAGTTGATTCCTCTGATGTTCGTACAAAGGACAATCTAGTAGAATATGATCTATAGTTTCAGGTTCACCACACTGACAGCGGTCTGTATGCCAGAGATTAAACCTAAATAGAATAGAATTGGTAGGAAAAGATCTTGTTCTTATTCTGGCCAGCCATACGTCTTCTAGTCGCGATTTCGTTAACAGTCTATGTTTTTTGCGAATAGATGTGAGATGAGTGAATGCTTCAGCATATTTGCTATTTTTCCATTGATTGTAACTTTCGTTAAAGTAATATTTCTTGATGTGTTTTTTCAGATCTTCAGGAGAAATAGATCGAATAGCATATTGACTCCCTGTTGCTGCTTTCGCCAATGAGTCAGCAATTTCATTACCTACAATCCCTGAATGTCCTGGAACCCAAACTAACTGTATTGACAAGCACTTTTGAGTAGATTGAATCATTTGGGATCGAAGCAGTTGAATGATAGTTGGTGATGTCCTGGAACAATCTGAAAGAGCAGAGATGCAAGAAAGTGAATCTGTGAAAATGACATATTTTTTGGGTTCAGTGCAAATTTTAGAGACTGCAATAAGTAGTGCCATAGCCTCTGCCGAGAAGATGGAGTTTATGGAATTAATTTTCCCTGTTATTGATAGACTAGTTGTAAAATTGACTATTGCAATACCCACATTTGATCCCTGCTTGGAAGCATCTGTAAATATCAACGTATTTGTCTGCCATGATGACTCACAAACTTGGTGAAATAGCTTAGTAATTATATCTTTTGGCAATGATTTAGTCTGAAAAGGGAGACTCGAGGAATAAATTGAGATTTTTTTGACATTTCTGGCCAGTCTATTGGGACTTTAAATATGCACGAGATATTTATTTCTTGTTGCTCGAGCCACAATTTGGCTTTAATGGCTAGAGGATGATTACGATTAACTCGATTATAAGTTAGCTTTTCCCAAGCTAAAGCACAGGGGGATAATGAGGACTTGCTTAAATTCCGAATGTAAAAGTTTAAGGAGAGCATTTCATGTCTAGAGTGAAGAGAAGTTTCTCCTGCTTCTTGTAGAACTATAGGTATGGGGGTCCACTTGGGAAGACCTGTGGCAATTCTTAGGGCAGTGTGATATATAGTTTCAAGGATTTTGCGATCTGTTGTGCATGCTTAACTAAATATATGACAGCCATAATCTAGACTGGAGACAATAAATGATTTTACGATTTGTAGAAGATGAGCAGTACGAGCACCCCATCTATTGCCTGCGATACCTTTTAAAGCATTCAACTTTTTTGATATAGCTTTTCTCTTTTCCTGAAAATGATGACGGAAAGATAAATTGTGTGAAAAATGTAATCCCAAAATTCTAACATTTTTACTCCAGGAAATAGGATGATTGTTGATGAACAAGTTGAAATTAGGTTGTTGTCGTTTTGAAGAAAAGTTGATCATAGAACATTTTTGTGGGTCTATCGATAACTTCCATTCCTGACACCAATTTTGTAATATTCCAAGTGCAGATGTTAGTTTCTGCTGAAGTTTTCCCAAATTAACAGATTCATATAGTAGAAATATATCATCAGCGTACATGAAGCATTTGATGTCAGGGGGAAGGATATCGTAGAGGTCTGCCATAAACACTGAGAACAGGAAAGGTGATAACACGCTCCCTTGTGGAACTCCCCTATATGATGTGGCTGGTGAAGATAGCTTATTTCTCCACTTTACTTGAAAATAGCGAGTTATAATGAACTGTTGAATCCACAAAGCAGCATTTCCTTTGATGTTTGCTTGAAGTAATTTATAAACTAGGCCATCTGGCCAAACTGAATCATAGGCCTGGGAAATATCCACTGCAACCAAAACAACAAATTTTCTAGAGGATCTGGCAGAAATTATGTGATGATGAATGATGGATAAAATACTGTCACAACCTCGATGTGGCAGAAATCCGTGGTGATTGGGATGAAAGAAAGATTTGGTTGATATATAGTCAATAAATCTCTTCAAAATCATTCTTTCCATTAATTTACACATGACACTAGTCAGAGATATAGGACGGTACGATACCACAAGATTGGTCATCTTTCCCGGTTTTAAAATTGGAATGACAATAGAGGATTTCCATATTTCTGGTACAATACCTGTAAGCCACGATTTATTTATCAGGGAGAGGAGGTAGTCTAGGTTGGTAGTAGTAATTCCTTTTAGTATTTTTGCAGATATCTTATCTGGACCTACAGACGAATTTTTGCATCTGGCCAAAGCTTCTTGTAGTTCAGATACATTAAAGGGTTTATTGTAAGAGAAATCCTCACTTGTACTTAAATCCAGTGGAATAACCTCTAAAATTGGTGTACGAGTGTAGAAGTCTGTAAACATATTAGCTTGATGTGTAGGATCTGTCACTGGAGAATTATTATGTAATAGGATCATATGTGAAGTTGGAGATACTGTAACTCTATTTTGGAGATTTTTTAATAAATTAAAAATATTTTTTGATGTTCCAGCTGAAATTATTATTTCGTCCCAATATTTTCGAGAGAGAGATATGAGTAGTTGATGTAGTTCTGCTGCAGTTTTTTTATATGCCATCCAAACGTACTTATCACATGTGCTTTTGGCTTTACGCCAAAGACGTCTTTTTGGCCCAGGAGATAACCACATCTAGAAGACCACCATGGAGGATAACGTTTACATGGCATTTTCTGCCATCTTCGAAACTTGTGAAGTTTATTTATGCAGAGATGATTGAATTGTTCAATAGAATGAAGATTAGAAATTTCATGATCAGTATTGATGGAAGCAAAGAATTCTGACCACAGGATACGTGATCTGTTTGGTATATGGTGATCAATATCTCCTATAGCTATGCTAGTTTTAGATGGTAAATGATCACTTCCAAAACAATCTGGGTGAACTTCTATTTGACTTAGGTGATAAATGTCTGGTGATACAAAGGTGAAATCGATGAGTGAAGGTTTATGATGTGGGCCGTAATGTGTTGGAATTTCAGAGTTCATGAGGCAGCAATTCTCTTCCTGAATCCATTCAAGAAGGTCATTTGCCCTTGATGAAGTAGAATAGCTTCCTAATGATGTATGTCTAATATTGAAATCTCCTATGATGATGTAAGGAGGCTGAATTCCTTGTATTATGCTATGAAGCCACTCTGAAGAAAATTTGCCAGGAGGAATGTAAACATTAATAATAGTTATTGTAGTTGTTGCCACTGTGATCTTGACTGCTAAGAGTTCTCTGCCATCATCTGAGGAACGGATAGGAGAAAATTGCCTTGTTGGAATGTTTTTATTTACTGCTAGGAGAAGGCCGCCACCTCGGCTATCTTCCTTATCTTGACGAAAGATTATTTTGTTAAATAAAGATATCTTGTCAACTTTTTTTAACCAAGTTTCCTGTATTGCAATAATGTCTGCAGAGTTAAAATAATGAAGTTTCATGTATGGGCGCTTATTGAGAACACTACGAGCATTCCACGAAATTAATGAGAACATGAAAAAAGTTACAATTATTATAATTACTGTTTGACTTCTACGGACTGATGCACCCAGGATAGTAGATGCGTTCCATCTGTTAGGAAATTTTATTACTTCCCTTTCTGAATTTTGCATTTTCAATTATTTCTGACTGCTCTTCAGAAGAGTTACCAAAATTAAATACACTGTTCACAGGTAAAATTGGATTGAACTGAATGTCACTATTACTAGGGTTTGATGATTGTTTTTGGATTCGACTACTTTTCCGAGTTTTCCTTCTAGCAGGGGATGACGAGAGACTTCTAGTTTCAAATATTTTGCTTACAGTTTCTTCAAATTTTTGGAAAATAGTATTAAGAATTGTTTCTTGTTGGGTTTGAATAGCTAAAATTTTTTTGTCTACTGACTCTTCAAATTTTGTAAGTATTGAGGTGACTATATCATTTATTTTTGCATGAGTAATTTCTGATGGTTGATTAGACTTTACAATAGTAGCAAAACTGGTTTTAGAGCTTTTAAATTGTCTTCTTGCTTCAATAAAAGATAAATGGTTTATCGCCTTAAATTTTAAAAACCGAGTTTCTTCTTCACGAGCTGAACATGAAGGATCATCTGCCGCGTGAGATCCTTTGCAGTTTACACAATATGGGACTTTAGTTGAACAAGGATCATTATTGTGATGTGAGCCACAGAGTCTGCATAAAGCTGTTTGTACTTTACATGTTTTTGTTGCATGTGTAAATTTAAAACAAATTCCACATTGACGAACTTTATCCACAAAAATCTTTATGTTTACAATAGATAAAAATACTTTAATTTGAGAGGGGATATTATGTCCGTAGACTCTTACCAAGATAGTTTCTGAAAGTTCTGAAGATCCCTTTTTATTGAAACGTCGTATTTGAGATACTATAAGGCCGTTATTTTCAATTTCTAATGCTAGATTTTCTAGACTTTCGTCCACTGATATGAACGGGATAATAAATTTCGTAGTGTATTGTTCAATTTGTATTTGGGGAGTTACAGGAACATTTAATACTGTTTCGATTTTACAAATTTCTGTTGCTGTTTTATAATCATTTGTAGCGATAATTAGTTTTCCGTTTCTGGTATGTCTCACTTCTTCAATCCCATTTTTGTTGGAAATAGCATTTAATAGTTCAGATTTTAACTGTGAAGGCCTCTTAGGAACTGAGGTATATCCTGCTGTAGGACACAAAAACACTATGAAGTTTGAAATTCCGGCTTCTGAAGCTAATTGTATAGCTAGAGGTGTATTATCATCATAGTCTAATATAGAGTTCGATACATGTTTTGGTATGCGATATTCACATTCAATAGATGGTATTTCGTCTTGTAAGTCTGTCATTTTGAATTTAACATCTTGTACGTACTTGAGAAATAAACTATAGAACTACTTGAACTAGAAACTAATAAACCAATTAATCTTATAGGAATTCCCGAATTCCTCTAAACTTAAATAATTTAAAATAAATTGCTTGAGTTCTTCTCAATGCGAATAAAGTTCGAAGAAGTATGTACGTACCGTTAAGAGTTTGCAACTTTTTCTCCACACAACAAAACGCTCCGTAACAACAATCCGAAATTAATGCGAAACGTGTGAACCTAAATAATTGCAGTGATGAAATATAATGTGAAAGATAATTGAATTTAACTGTGAGTGAAATTTTGCACATTTATAAATAATATATTTATTTAATATCTGTCAGAATATATAATTTAATACATCATTCTGATGACATTTATTTTTTAAATATGTTAATATTTTGTATCTGATATTTTTAAACATTTTAATGCCGACGGATTGGCAGAGTGGTTAGCATTCCTGACTCCTGAGCTGTTGTTGGTCCCGGGTTTGAATCCCGGTTCGGGCATGGATGTTTCTGTTCTCTCTGTGTTACTCTGTCTTTTCTTCCGCGATGCTGTATGAATGTGGCCCGCCCTATAAACGGGTTTGTGGTGGTATGGCGCGGGTAACGCTACTCGCCTCCGTGACTTGGTTCACAGGTGCCCGCTGGGTAACGACAAATGAGTAGCAGTCTCTGGCCTTGTTGTGACATAAGGTTCAACCCTCTTGTACCCGCCATTGGAAAAAAATATTTTTAAACATTTTAATTTAAAATTGGTGATGAAGTTGAAAACTACCGGGAAACTCAGCAACGTAATTTTTCAGAAATGTTAAGAAACGTAATTTTTCAACTTTGCCACAAATTTAATTAAACACAAAACTGTCTTTTAGTTTTTTCTTTTTTGTATTGCGCAGATTTGCAATAAAATTTATGACTTCATATAAGAATAAATTTATAACCGTTGTATATTAAACTAATTTAATTTTTCTAATTCCTTTGTTATTGAGATGACACTCTAACCCCGGAATATATTTTTTATCTTCCCTGCCATCACAAGAAGTTTACAGGCTATTGACAAATTTCACTTTCAGGAAAATCTTTATAATGATAAAATTGTAACATAGCCAAGACCATGATTTTGGCACTTAGATAAATTTGACTTGATTTCAAATGGACACTTCAACAACCAACTCAAATCATACTAATTTAATTAAAAATAAACATCTGTAGTGACATGAAAATAAAGTGATATAATCTTGATAAAAAATACAAAATCGTAGAAAATTGAAAATTTTAATCCATAAATATTTTTTCTAATGCCCGGATGCCCTTAAGATGTACCTATCAGATATATAATGGGCGAAGGGATAATATTTCGTTCAGTGGTTCACCCAGTTGGTGTACCATCTTTATCCAGAAATGGAAAACAAACACAGAGAGAGAAAGGAATATACATGCCTGAATCAGGATTCGAACCCGGGATCTACTGTTTCGAAGTTAGGGATGCTAATCTCTCTCACTTAAGTTCTTATATTTTTTCTTTAATTTTGATGATAATATACTTCCATAAAAATAACAATTGCATTAAATAATTATATATATTGAGGTCTTTTACGTTCTTAAAACGACTCGCAGAAATTTAGGCTTATTCGAAGAAAAAAAAATGAAACCTTCATAAAAACATTAATATTGTTAAATACATGTTATTAATACAGTAAATATTGTTTAAATTGGCAATCTTGTCAACTTCTTCAGCAAAACTAAAGTAATTAAATTCAACACTTTATTATATTAAAAACTATATAAGCCAGAAATTTCTTCCATTCGCAAAATACAATGCGAATTTTTTTTCAGACATTTTGCAGTTATCAAATATAACCGTTGAACTAGCTTGCGTTTTCTTTTTCATTAGGAAAAACAAAATATCTGTAATATATTTAGAACTAATTCTACGTAATCTAATTAGTAGGTAAGTAAAAGTTATCTGTTAAGATAACTTTTACTTAACTTTAAATGACTACAAGAATTTTCACTTAATGCGTTACACGAAGTAAAGCATTTGCTGGATCTCAAGATACATTACATTTATATTTATAAAATATTACCCTTCTGTTATATTTTAATTAGAAATATTTTATTATTTGCAATTAATTAAAATGTATTCCTTATATTAAGTTGATTATTTGAATAATTTTACGGCATGTGTAAAATATCTTTGTTTTTATTTAATATAGGAATCTTTCATTAAAGATAGAAATAATATGTGTCAAAACGAATAAAAAAAAGCAACTTATTAAGCGAATAGTAAATGTACATCATCTTTACAGAAACAAATAGCTCTTTATTTCTGCTGTTTAGAAAGAGTTGATGCAATAATTGCCCTATTTTAAGAAATATTTGCACATAAGAAGTAAGTATTAAAGAATGTTATGATGACAATACTGTTTATAATATTAATCAAAGAGAAACAAAACCATTTGCAAATTTTATTACTTAATTCGGAAAAATTCTAAAATTTCACTGAAAAATTAGTAAATGTTGTAAAGAAAACTTGTTGTGTCATCATGTATTGTTAATTCTGTAAAAAAAAAAAAAAAAAAAATTAAAGTGTTGTTATTTTAGCTTTTGTAATGTAATTGAGTCTTATGATGTTAATTTGATATCAACAAAAATCATTGTTACAAGAGCTTAAATATTTTTTCACTTGAAAGGAGTTTTTGTATAAAAAATGGTCATTTTTAATCACCTTTGAGAATATTTAAAAGTCAAGAATGTCGTGGCGAAAGAAAAATTGAGCATTGTGATATGAAACTGTTGAACTCTGAGAACTGAGAACTGATAAACAATTTTCAAATTATTAACTTTATCTATTCCCATATTTTATTTTTTGTGGTATGTAATTCAAATTGTTAGTTAAATTTAAATGTGGTATTTTTTACTAAATTAAGTAAATATGTGAGAAGATAAATAGATCTTAATATTTAAGTGGTCTACTTTTACGCATTTGTTTTAGTGCAATCTAGGGTAAGAGTATTAGTTATTTAATCAAACCTACAATGCTAGTATTAACATCGTTCAGTGTCTTCAACTTAGAAGAAATAGCCAACCGGAATCTTGATTCTATATATGAGATATCGGGAAAACTATGCTCATAACTGTATTCTTAAATCCTAAATATCCATAGATTTCATTGATAATAGTGAGTAAATTGGAAAAATATTGGAAATTGCGATAAGCGCCGTCATGAGACAAGTAACTTGCTGAAAAAATGAGTATCCATAGATTCCATAGAGTATCCATAGATATCCATAGATTTCATTGATAATAGTGAGTAAATTGGAAAAATATTGGAAATTGCGATAAGCGTCGTCATGAGACAAGTAACTTGCTGAAAAAATGAGTAAAATCTGAAAACGATTTTTATGTCATACTCACTCCATAAAAAGTGTAGAAACAAATCCTTATTTATGAATTTTCAATTACATCGAGTCATTAATATTTAGAAAGTGTCTTTAGAGATCTGTCTTTTATCAAGTAAATAAGTATACATTAATTATATTAGAAATATTCTACCATATTCCTTGAAAAACTTTCAAATAAGTATTTCTTAAGTATCTATTAAATTGAATATAACAGAAAAGAAACTCAGCAATGACTTCAATGTAATAAAAATTGAACAAAATCTAAGCAGTGAAATCTATAACATAAATTCTAGTATTTTGAAAATATATAGATCCCAACTGGGTAAGTAATTTCTTTAAGTTAATATTAAACCTTAAAATAAATAATATATTTTTTTCTCATGGGTATAATAAAATAAATGCCATTATATTTTTAAAAATCCAACAATGTAAGTAGTACTATAGCTTTAATTCAATTACAGACTTCATCTTTTCTTTATTTTTTATTGAAGAAGCAAAATGTAATTGATAATTTCTTCTTCAATGACCTCAAAGATGTTTGTTTATAATTTTTGAATAATTAGTGTGTGCCTGAAATAATGAAATTTATGTTATAAGAATAATTCTTTACAGGATCTTTTCACAAAAAATCTTTATTATATCAAACACATAACTATTATAAAATACAAAATGTCTTTATTTTTCAAAAAGATTATCAATTACTTTTAACAAAGGATTTTTTTATTATACATTCTAACATCTTCGTAATTCATCCAAAATCTGCTTTCTATTTATACTTTACCTTATCGAATGATTATTCGATGTAAAAATGTCTAAAAAATCACATTTGTTAAATCATAATTGATTAAAACTAAACAATAATTTTATAAAATTTAACCAGATTCGATAAAATGAAAATATGATAATCAGTTTTTTTTATATTTATCTATCAAAAGTGAGTGGTAAAATAAAAAAGATATTTTAATTAAATATTAAAGAATACTAGGAAAATTTATTGATGAGTTCTAAAACTATTTCAAAATAACTGCTAAAATACCAAATAAACTAAATTCAAACTTTTTTTGTTTTAATGATTTTTGATGTTTTGCTTGAATAAATAGGAGACAACATAATACAATTTTATGTAAGTAATTATCAATTTATTTCTAACATAAAAATGTATCACTAGTGCTGAATTTATAATTTTAGAATGTAAAAATTTAATTAAATTAGTTAGAATTCTCAAAACAAACCAAGATTTTGTGCCCAAAAGAATTTTTTAAATCTTCTATTTTGAAGAATTATAGAGTTTCTAAGAAAAATGCATACTGTAAGAGGTTAACAATGTAAAAAAAACATTGTTGTGAATAAACTAGACTATATAAAATTAAACCATCAATGTATTTTAGTATCATGTTTTTTGTATACTACTAGATCAGAAGGTAATCGTAAACATAATAGAAACTATTCATGGATTTCACATTGACAAAATAAAAAAAATATATAAAAAATACTTCACTTGAAAACTCTGGATGTAAGAAACCAAATAAACAAAAAAGCACTTTAATTCATAAGGAAAACTTTTTACCGGGAAAAAGAAAGCTTTCTTACTTTCGATAAATTCAATTTCCTTCCATTTTTGCAAGCCACAGAGGTTGAAGCGTGGGGAAAGTGTGGTACGAAATCTATTTCCGAAGAGCATTTCTCGGAATTCTTTTTATTCGGTTAACTAAGGAAAACACAGCTGCGATGGAACCCTCTTGCCGAATATATAGATTTGGTTCCTATTATGGAAATAAGAAGGTGAAATCGACACATTAAATTTAAAATTTAAATATTTTTTCATTTCTTTTCAGTTATTAAAAAAAAACTAAGAATGTAGTAAAAAAATTGCTGTTGCAGACATTAAAATGTAGAATGTTTTTAATTTCATTTCTTATGATCCTGCCAAAGTTACAAATATGTTAGAAATAATTGTAAAACAACAATTGTAGGCTGAGTTGTATTATTTTAATCATATTATTAATAACTGAAGTATTGTAGTTGCTGAAAATTATATCTTATTTAAAATTGGAGCATATTTCAAATATATGAAACTGTGTGTTAATTTCCAGATTTCGTCTGTCATCAAAAATCGGGAAGTATGTCAAACAAAAAATAAATACAGTAAATATTTCAATAAAAAAATACTATTCGATAAGTAATTTTTAATGTACATTTGATTGTAAATTGTTTTGTAAATTTTGCAATAACTGTGTCTCGCATTGGGAAAGCAAAGTGATACAGACGTTTTTCTTATATATAAAATGCTAAATGATGTTTAATTAATTATTTTTCTTTATGGTCTGAAATAATGAATTAGTCATGAAAAAAAGGTGCTCACATTTTGTAAAACATTTTCTAACTAAAAATACATTGTAATAGGAAAGACATTTTTTGCATTTTAATATGTGTTACGCTTTGTTGATTGTGTTATTAGTTTGTTTCTTTACTTAAATTAAACTTATAGATTCTAAATTATGTAATATTTATTCTTGTATGTGTTTTGCATGAAAATCCAAAATCTTATTAGCATAAATTTTAATATCATCTATCACATATTCAGCTTTTTTTGCATAGATTTTGTAATTAATAGAATTTCTAATCTTCAATATATTGTGAAAATAGCTCCAAAAGTATTTTTAAATATTATAAATTTGGTTTGTAAGAAAGTACTATTTTGTTTTTACGTGATTTTTAGCGATGCAAGTAATTTTCATAAGTCAATCTAATAATAAAAATATCACATACATGTTCAAAAAAGTGTTTATTTTAATCTTTTTATTTTTATTTTGAGACATAAAGCAAATACTTCTGAATTTTAATAATCAATAGGTATATGTTATTTGGTTCTAAGATATCGCTATAATATCATTTAATAAATTTTATTTATTTAAAATATGACGAAAATATTCAAGGGAATCCGTATTTCTTTTCTGGAACAAGTAAAATGCGTTTAATATTATTTTGCCGAATTTTGAACTTGAATCTAATTGAAAGCTACAGCATTTTGAAATGAAAAGAAAAAGTTGCCTGACTCATCAGTCCGTAAACAATGTGGCCTTAAGTAAAATGGGATCTTCTTGTCAGTCTAGATCAGTCTCATTTTCTACTGAATTAATGAAAATGGCATTTCCAGAAGAATTTTGATAGGTCTAATGCTTTCTTAACAAAGGCGTTTCTATTTCATTTTTCCAAACTTCTGATTAACTTCTTCGCACAGTCGTATAATTTTTAAAAACTCATTTTAACATTTTCGTTTATTAATTGAAATATAACTAAATATAAATGTTTTAAATACATGTGGAACAACACAAACATATCGGATTTTGAACATAAGAAAAATCATTGACAGAAAGAAATTGATTTTGTAATTTATTTAAATGATACTAATATCGTTTGATAAAAATTCTAATTTTAATTTATAAAGCAAAATATTTTTTTTTTTAGTTTTGAAAATATTTTGTTCTTTTTAATGAAATATTTGCATTTGCTTAATCTAACTTATTTTTTAGGCCACAGAGAATCTATGATATTTGTGTCCGGAGAGATTTTGAAGGCCATGGTAGATATGTAACTGAATCATCACATTCCCAGTAGCAATTTTGATATGTGCAATCCCAAGATGTAAACAATGTATACCTTGTAGAAAATTGTTGGGTGGCTAAAATATTTCAGTGTTGTTGGCTTTCCATGTAAAATGACAAATGGACCGACTCAAAATCAAGATATGAAGCTATAAACAATCATAGAAAATGTCTTTAAATAAGTTCATGAAAGATTTCATTGTTGAAAATATGTAAGCAATTTGGAACTGCTTTTCACATATTCCTGAGTAGTGTTACGACTCAGTTATTTTGTATGAAGGCTTGAAATAACTATGAATGTAAATATTTAAGGATTTAGTAGAGATATATTTTCAATTACAAAAATGCCCCGTTGTTTGCCACTTATTTCACGAAAATACCTTGATGAAGAAAATTTTAATCTTGATTTATAAAGCTAATCTTAATTTATAAATTATAAACTTAATTTATAATTTATGCTTACTTTTAATAACCTTCTTAAATTTATCAACATATTTTACTTATTTTGTATACATCTGTAAAATTATCTTAAGAATATTTTATTCTTAAGATATTTTTTTAGATTCTTAAGAAACAAGTATATTTTATTCTAAGTAAAATGATGAACCATTAAAAAATAATAAAAATTCCAATATGTTCTTAACATAAAATTAAAAAAAATTACAAAATATATTAGTATCTTATGAATTAGGATGTAAATATGTATAAAAGGTAATAATATATTTTATAAGTAAAATATAATAATTTAAATTATTATGTAATTTGCATACACTGATATCCAACAATTATGAAACAACCGGTTTTTTAGATATAATTTGTAAATTAATGAATGTAAGAACGCCAAATTTGAATGATATTTGTACAAAACTGATATGCATTGACTGCATAAATTTACATCATATAAAGAAAAGATAATACATATTTTCTTTAGAAGAGAATACATACGAAAAATACATCAATGAGTTACAACTAAAAAAAAAGCAATCTCACTGGAAAAGTCTGTTCTTAGAAAAAAGAATAACCAGAGTTTTCAGAGGTAAAAGGTAAATTTAATAACGTGTACATGCCAATCTCTAGCTTGAATGTGTTGGAGGCATATATTTCCTTGCATTCAACTAAGCTGTCAGTTTCCGAAATGGTAAGCGAAGACCAGACTTTGAGTAAGCAGTTATTTAGCTATCCAACAGGTTTTTGAGGAGGACTTGAAGCAAAAGGACAAACTCTCTACCAAGATAACCCAAGAGGTGCTCTTTGGAATTCAGGTCTGGAGATTAAGGTGGACTTTCCATTTCCAATAAACAAATATCCCCAAGATATGCCTCAAGTAATACAACTCAATGAGGTCATACGTTCATCAATCAGAAGGAAATCATTTGCAATCGCAACAAATATGGGTATTTATACGAATTGTTCTGATACATCACACTGATTGTTCTTTCTGTCTGAGACACTTGCAAGTCAATGTGACCACCACCGAGCGAGATCCCTGCCAAAGCCATTATTTCAATGCCGTGGTAACTGTGACTTTCCATAGCGTTAGATTGATGATATCTGGTGCGGCAGATCAGCATGCGTCTGGAATCGCTCTTCTTTGTGAATCTGAACTCATTTGTAAAAAGTACTGAATCCTATCGTGCGCTACCTGGTCCAAGTAACGTGTTCTCTTGCCTAAAATAAATGGTGTGGCATTCCTATTTCCAACCATCCGACCACCAGCCACCTTAACGAATTGAGCAAATGGCTTCTTTCAGACACTGCGGGATCTAATCAGATCTTTCAGACACTGTGGGATCTAATCAGATCTTTCAGACACCGCGGGATCTAATCAGATCTTTCAGACACTGCGGGATCTAATCAGATCTTTCAGACTCTGCGTGATATAATCAGATCTTTCAGACACTAATGTTGCAACGAATTTTCTAACATAAGAGCAATGAAAGTTACAGGCATAATTACGAAAGCCTAAAGTTACCAAACTTTTCTCTCACTCATATATACCTGTTCTTTTCTATAAAAAATAAGTGACAGCTAGCAATTTGGGCATACATTTACACAGATTCATTTGTATCATTTATATAAATTATACATTTTATTGTCAGGGTCATTTTCTTATGGTGAGCTTCAAAAAACATGTTGTTCCTCAATTTTTGGAGGCTAGTGTAGTGTGATTTGAATAAATTAGATTGTATATTATATATGATACAAATTAGGATATTTCCATATACTCTCTCTCTCTCTCTCTCACACACACACACACACACACACACACACACACACACACACACACACACACACACACACACACACACACACACACACACACACACACACACACACACACACACACACACACACCATTCACCATTTTGAAAATTCACCATTTTGGTTGATTAAAATGATTTTATGTTCATTGATAGTTTATACATATTTGTGAAAAATAATTTACTCCCATTTGACAGATTTTCTTCAAATTTGTTGCTTATACAGGGAGCATTGAATTGTATAATGACATTCTTATCACAGATTTGAAGAATACAAAATAAATTATTAAAAAAAAGAGAGGAATGAATTTCATAGAATACACGAGAAATTTATCATCATTTTTTGTATTAGTTTTACCATTAAAAATAATGACAAACATATAAAAAGTTTAATGTGAATAAATTTTTCATGGCATCTTATTTTATGTAAAATCTCTTTTATTTAAATTTCCAAATAAAGTTTCCATCTCAAGCAGAAAGAAATGAATCTTTGAAAATAGCAAACACACAGCAATGTATTCTGTCTTGCAGCGCGTCTTTTAAAAGTGAAAGCATCCTAAATGCTTTCACTCAAATTAATCTTAAGACACGTGATACATCTTAGTAGGTCGACACTGCGTTTCTTAGTTTTGTTTTCTTCTAACAAATTCTAGAACATTCTATCTTTATCTACAGCAGAAAACACTGCACTTTCATTCTGCTAAAAATGATCTTCTCAGTGAATATTCATTCGACTTTTATTAAAATAATAAAGAATTTTTTTATAATAAATTAATAAATAAGAATGAATTAAAAAAAAAACCTTTTTTGAAGAATTTTGCAGACTGAAAATTAAAGAAATTTTAACTGAGCGAGCAAATGACAGTTCTTATGTTTAGTTTCGCAATATCTTGACAAACTAATTATTTTGTGATTCTAATTTTTTTGAACTAAACTCATATTGGTTAAAAATATATCAACTATTTCTTATTAATTATAAATTATTTTTGATTCATTATTATCTGTCACTTAATTTTATTTTTATTCACTTGTATTATTATAGCGTTATGCCTAAATCTTGAATAGATAATAATATTTAATTTCCATTATGTCATAATATTTACCGTAATAATTTTATTCTTATATATTATTCGTATTTCTATTATATTTCCCATTATTATAGTGAAAAATTTAATAATTATTGCGCGATGTTTAACATGGAAGAGGCTAGAATATTAGAAATTTAAGTGCAGTTTTTATTAATGACACCTAAATTAATCACTCTATTATTTTTGTTATTATATTTATTTTTTTTTAGAATTCTGATAGGGTCCCTGATATATAATAATGTAAGTTGTATAATACTAAAATAGGTACATTACAAATGATCATTTCTTTGTAAAACTTGTAATTATCTGGCAAATATGTTTAAAACCCTGCAGGGGCTTATATCGGTCACTTAGAATATATAAGCAGCTTGAAATTTGGTATGATTTATTAAATATTACCAAGAATACTGAAGTCTTGAAGTATTATTAAGAACATTTGCTACTGTTTGGCAAAGTATATCAGTATAATAAATTTTGATAAGTGATCTCACACATAAGCATCAAAAATTAAAACTTAAATCTACTCTTTATAATTAAAATTTAGCAAACTATTCGGTCATTGTACTTCCCTCAATTAATCACAGCATGTAAGTAAAATATATTTCAAAGCCAAATTCTTGAAAATCAGAAGTAAAAATGTATCTCAATGTCATCAAACCAATACTGCTTAAAATATGAATCCTACGAAAATAATAATTTCACAATTAATTGATATATGATTTCTTTTATCAACCAGTTTAGAATAATGTTACTTTAAACTAGTTTATATTTGATACATAATGTTTATAGTTTATATATCATAATTTATTAAGTTATTTTATATATCATAGTGAATTAATTTATGGTAAATAATGTAATATAATCATATAATTTATCATATTATTCTTTAATTTTATGTACCTTGTTTATTAATCTACATTAAAAACTATTTCCATAAAACCATCAGAAGTATAAATGTCGACTAAAATACATAATGTCTAAAATTAATAATGTACATTTTTACTAATTTTAATCTTTTTACATTAAAAATTATTGACTAAATTATAATTCTAAATACATATATTCTTCTAAGACAATATTATATGTAATATATATATTTTCTCATGAAATGAATACTAGCATAAACTGCTGCTGTAAAAATTTGATTTAATAGCCCAATATACAAATCCAATATTATTTAACACTTAACATAAAAACATGTTTTTAGTAATCAAATAATCTTTAAAGAAATTTTACCAAACATGTCTTTTAAAACATTAGAAACAGTCTCATGGCACTGCACATTACTAGATGTAAAATAACATAAATAAATCTAAATTATCCGCACGCCATTCTTATTTCAGAAATTAGAATTTGAATTAAATAAACAATTAGATATTTCAATTTCTGATATTTAGAAAATACCTCTCTCTCTGTATATCAATTAAGTAACCAATATTTGATGTTGTATACGGTTTATTTTAGACTTGGAATTAGATTCTTTTAGAGTTTGAAGTGAAAGCCATTTCTGTTGGAAGGAATTAGAGAAATCTGTTTGTTTTTGAAGAGAGGAAAAAAATAATGTCACAAGTCTTTTTCAAAAAAATTTGTTACTTGCCTTTAATAAAGAACTATTCTATGATTATATCAAGCAAAAATGTAAAATCTTTTTTATCTTACGTCCATCCTCGGCATCTTTGCCATTAATTGACGAGGAGCTCAATAAAAAGTTGAGCAAGTATAGAAACAAGAATAAAGTCCTTTAGTAGCCTCAAAAGTGTTGTCAGTCATAAATTTTAAAACTTCAGGACTGTTCTTGAGGTCAGTAGCATGCATATCATCAAGATTGCACAATGGACAACGAGCAGAGTCCATTACACTTATTCGATGCAGATGCTTTTGTAGATAGTAGGAAACAAGCAACATCAAAAGCTCGTGGTAAAGAGATTTTATTGTTCCCATCACGTAGAGTTTGCCTGTTCATAGCCGCAACAGCATAAAGGGAAACTCAGTCATCCTTTCTTTTACTGAAGATTACACTTTTGATGTTACGCACAGGCAAAGGGGTTTAGCTGGATCATAAGGGAACCAGCTTTCGCAAGTCTGTCTATCTGCTCATTTCCAAAAATATCACAGTGGCTCGGGATCCATTGAAGAGCAACACGGTCCTTGATTTCAATGAGTTCGTGTAACTTCATTCTGCAAGAGTGGACTAGTGCATAATAATTATAATTTAGATAAAATGTAAAAAGCATTGTTATCATATTTGTAAAGTATGTATATATAACATGTAATCTTAAGCCAGGTCTACACTAACAGATGGCAAAGTATAAGTTTATTTTATATGTTAATTGCATATTGATAATTTATTTAGGATTAAACTAAATGGACGATTGATAAAAAATGTAAAATCAAAAAATTCTAATTACTAGAATATTTGAAACAGTTACATAATATAAAAAATCTTATACAATTATATTGTTAAAGTTAGGTTATTTAATTAATTAAGATTTATCCGTTTATATTTCAAATGTTTTATTTTACATTTAAATTAATTTTTTTTTCAGTTGCATATTCTAAAGAAAAATATGCTTCCCATTTACTTACATTAGTAATAAAATTTCTCAATTAATTAATATTAATAACACACCAGATAGCACTACTTTAAAATATTTTCAACTCACAAATAAAGATGCTGTTACTTCAATTTATTCAAAACCTTAATTATTTCTTGTAATTAAACATACTAGCATATATTAAGGAGAAATTTTAATAAAAAACAAGGAAAGGATTTTTGAATTTAGGAATTAATTACATTTCATATTGATATAGTTAGGGGAATTTTTCGAAAAAATCAGGGAATGGTATTTTAGTTTATGAATTAATCACACAGTTCTTGGGAATCTAGATTCACTAAAAGTATTGTATTTTTTTAAAAAAATATGTTCTGTTATTAATTCTTATTGATAAGAAATAATTTTTGCAAAAATAAACGAAAATGAATTAGTACAATCAAAATATATCAATGTGTCAACACTTATTGGAAATGTGAATATTAATTAGACACATTTTATTTGTAATAGAATCAACGTATGAAGAACGTTTTATTCTAAGATGGTGTAAGTTTAAAATTAATATTTAGTTATTCAATCAGGAAAATGATTGCACATCCCTCTGGTGCAATATCTTATCCCTAAAATTGAAGCATTTTTCCCTTATGGTTGGTAAGAAATTATCCCTATCTTAATCCAGATCACGTATTGTCTACTCTGTAAAAATAAATGAAATCAGTTTTGCTTTGCATTATATTTGTCCTTGAGCTGATTTGCTATTTGGCTTTCTTTTTTTTTCATTTCTGTATCAGTCTGCAACCACCAACCTTCTCCGGCATTTCTTTATTGCAACGATTCTTGAAGGAATAATATGTTTTCAGTTTTATATCTGTTTCATATTTTTTATGGAAAACTTGATCATTGATATTTGTAGTTGTCGCATTTTAATCTTAAAACGACAAAAATTCTGGACTCAATCAATGATTTATTGCTCACTCTTATTTTTGAAGAGAAGTGTTCTAACTATTTATACATTCAAATAAAGTTCTTATGAAAGTTTATAAGGTTTTCCAGCATTTTTTCCCATGTCAATTTATTTTTTGAGGAATATTATTTTTTCAACCTAAAAACATTAAGTTAAATTTCATTCACAATATGTTTCTATTAGCAATGCAATACTGTCATCATCTGCAACTCTCTATTCTTTATTAAAATTACCAATTATAAAATATGTATGAAAATGTTATAAAATATGTATAACTTGAAATAATATAGACTGCAAATAAATTTCGGTAATTCAGAGAAATCTATGAAATAACTAAAATTTTTCTTTAAATTTTAGATATATTAGTTGTAATCTGAATAAAATGATAGAAATATCACTTAACTTGTGACCTCCTTTAAGATTTTACAATTGAATTGATGATATATATACCGGGTGATCCAAAAGTCAGGACGAAATTTAAAAATGAATAATTCGAAAACGAATCACAATACAAAGATGCGGTTTGCACCAAACGGATGGAAAAGAAACCAGGTTTTGTGTGGCAATGAAAAAAAAATAGTTCTCTTGGCGACCAACAGATGGCGCTATATTGTTTTATTGCAACAAAAGATGTTTTACAAATGAAACAATGATTAATGAAGTCAGATTAATTACAGTTTAAATGTTCAATGTGCTGTCCATCATTCAGAAGTAAAGCTGTGACACGAGTCACCACACCATTCACAACATTTAGTAGCATTTCTTGCGTTATGGCAGACACATTTTGCCGGATGGCATCTTTCAGTGCCGCTAGTGATGCCGGTTGGTCACTGTACACTTTTGACTTCAAGAAGCCCCACAGCCAAAAGTCACAGGGTGTGAGATCGGGAGATCTTGGAGGCCATGCGTGATTAAAGTAGCGACTGATAATACGATCCTCCCCAAATGTTGAGCGTATCAGGGGTTGCACAGGCAGAGCAATATGAGGTGGTACTCCATCTTGCATAGAGGTGACTGTTTGGAGTGCCTGTCACGCTTGCAGTTCAGGAATAATGCTGTTCTGTAACAGTGCTAGATATCGCTTACCGGTGACAGAAACTGTTTGGAAACCTGTCAGTGTGACTTCCTCGAAAAAAAATGGACTAATTATGAAACCAACAGTGCAGTGAAGCCACACCAGACTGTCACTTTAGGCTGTTGCAAGGGTACCTCAACAAATGCATGTGACTTTTCTGTGGTCCACACTCGACAATTGTGGGTGTTAACAGCGCCAGAGAGTGTGAAATGTGCTTCATCTGTCCAAAACACAGTGTAAAGCCAGTCGTGCTGCTCTTCCATCTTATTGAAGACCAAATTCGCAAAATGTCGGCTAGAGTCGAAGTCAGGAGGTTTCAGTTTTTAGTTATGCTGCAACTTGTAGGGATACCGTTGCAAAGTTACTCGCAGAAGTCTCCAGACACTTTTGTACGACACTCTTGTCTGCCTCGAAACTTCTCGAGCACTGCACTCCCCATGTGCAGCAACCGCCGACATGGCTTGCACCATCTGCTCCACTGTCGTGGCAACAGCAGCTGCAGTTGAGGAACGTCAACTTCTTTGACGTAATGCCAAAGAACCTGTAGCTTCAAATTTTTTCACAATTTTGTTCAATGCAGAAGACGTTATTGGTGCTTTGCTATCTCGCATACCCTTCATGTAGCGATATGCTCACAATGCCGCAATGGCACTTCCCGAATTCTTATGAAACAGTTTAACTAAGAGGGCTTTCTCAACTATGAACAGCATTGCGATGCATACCAGCTTCGACTACCATTACCTGCTGCAGTTGCTTCTTTTTATATCGTGTGTTGCTTTGCATAATCCTACATCAGAAATCCGACAGCACCATCTGTTGGTCGCCAACAGAACTATTTTTTTCATTGCCACACAAAACCTGGTTTTTTTTCCATCCGTTTGGTGCAAACCGCATCTTTGTATCGTGATTCGTTTTGAATTATTCATTTTTAAAGTTCGCCCTGACTTTTGGATCACCCTGTATATATATATATATATATATATATATATATATATATATATATATATATATATATATATATATATATATATATATATATATATATATATATATATATATATATATATATATATATATATATATATATATATATATATATATATATGTGTGTGTGTGTGTGTGTGTGTGTGTGTGTGTGTGTGTGTGTGTGTGTGTGTGTGTGTGTGTGTGTGTGTGTGTGTGTGTGTGTGTGTGTGTGTGTGTGTGTGTAAAGTAATAAACATTAGATTTTACTAGAACAAACATTTCTTACTGTTAATCTTTTCTTTTTATATTAAACATGATAATTTAACTAATACAGTTTAGATGTTTACTTTTTTATTTTAAACACCATAAGATTGGTATGGAAACATTCATATTTCTTAAATAATTTGCAGAGCAAATGATAAGGTCCTATTTTATGAATAAAAAAATTGTAGGATTGGTATCAATTATTAATATGCCTGTAAAAATTAAAACTAATAGAGTTTATAATAATACCATTATATTATATTCTATTTTAATCAGAAACGTTACATAACATAAAGGTTTTATTTGAATAATTTATTTTGAAAATCACAGTTTTGCACAAATATACATTCATTAACTTGGTTAGTCGGGACTATTAACATACGAGTAATAGAGAAGATGCTATAAGTTTTATATTCAAATTGAGCTTATATTTTATGTTTAATTTTGTGATATTTTTTTCTGGAGGAAAAGTAGTTAAGCTAACATAGTTTTTCTTTTATACACTGATAAGTACGAAATAAACAAATTGTATTTCAATAGACTACTTCAATGTAAAATTTCTAACAGGATATAAAATATTCCATATTAAATACACATTTACTATGCAAATTTATCATCAAATTTTCTTGATGAATTTTTCTATTAGATTTGTTTAATATTATAGTTATTATTTTACAATTTTTTCAGGAGAAAATAAATTTTCTGAGCAAATAATTTATTTTTGTAAATAATTTGACACACTAAGGAAATTGGCTGATTATGATAAAAATACCGAATAATTTAAAATATTAAAATGTTCCATATTTTGGTGTTATTTAGAAAAAATATATTTATAAACAAACTGATTCATTGTGTACAAACTGAGGAAGTTTTATGTAAATTTTTTATTTATTTATTTATTTTATTTGTAGAGCTTTCTATACTATGGTGTTTGAAATTTAAAAGTGAAAAATTATAGCTTCATTGATTTATATTTACCAATGAAACAGACAGACACTAAATAATAAATATAAATTAACTAAAAATGCGCATTCGTGAATGTTATTGTATTTGGTTTTTGGTCAATTTTTCTCTTGTTCTCTCTCGTATATGGTCAATCAAATCTTTCTTTCCACTTCCACTCTTAATTTATTGTATTATTTAGTTCCTGTACGTTATATCTAAAATTCTTGTTACAGTAGAAATTTTATATGATAACACTAACCATTCTATATTATCAAGATAACATTAAATTAAATACAGTCAAAAAAAGTAAATCTTAAATTTGACAATATTACTAATAAAAGATAAGTGAGAAATAAGATTTTTTCATTAATTTGAAATAACTACTATATATAAAGATGAAAGTAAACAGAAATCCATTTCTTGGGTTAAAATAAATCATGGTTAAGATAGTTCAATTTTGAAAGAATTTGAATTTTAGTATTGCCACTAATGGACTGTTTGTCGTAACGCCTCTGCATTTAGCATGCAGATCTATGAGTTATTTTCAAATTTTCTGAGAATATAAATGCACAATTAGCCAAAAAATAACTTGAAAGATCTTTAGAAAAAAAAAACATTGCATTTATTTGAAAATAGAGGCAAATAAATTCGATTAAATTCTGTGATTGTAGTTAAGTGTTTTCGGAAATTAGATAACGTAGATATAAACATATATAACAAGATAACGTAGATATAAAAATAACATATATAAAATGGTTTCAAGCAAATTAGTCATTCAATTAATGGATAAAAAAATAATCAAAGGAAATCTTAATTACGGATCATTTTTGTACGGATGTTACAATTAAATGTACGGATCATTTTTATTACCTTATTGAATGATGTTTATTAATAAATGTTATCCGAATGATTCCGAATAGTGAATCAACTTACGAAATATTGTGAAATTTTCCCATGACAAAAGGATTTAAAACGGTATTAGATTTGATAGCACGTCCTTGAACTCTAACGCTTCTCCATTTCTTTAAAGTTAGTAATTATTTCGATAATTTCAAGTATAATGAAAAGTTATCTTTCACAGATAAAAGTAATAAGTTGAATTTGTGTATAGTGTGAGTAGTGTGAAAACAACAGTTCTGAGACACTCGGAGTGTGGATATTATCACCAGTAGCAGCAACATCATAGGTTTGTAGACTTACTAGTGTTTAGAGTGACGTCATATGTTTGTGATCATATACGAGGGTGTAGTCACTATGCAGATTGTGTGACATCATACGTAGCCTTGAATCGTGCTGCCATCTATTGAGAAATTTTTAAACTTTTCCTTTGATACTAATGTTGAGAGTGACGTGGTGAGAGAGAAAGGGGTGATTTTTATGATTTATTATCAGAAAGGAGGTTAGGACTTTAATTTTTTGTAGTTGATCAATTTTTTAAACAAAATTATAGACATTTTTTAATGATTTGAACTTAGACTAAATGACTGAACTCTATTCACTTACCTTCAGGATCACATTATCCGTTTAATTTTCATATTGGTTAAAATAGTGCTGATTTCCACACCACGCTAGGCGTACAGCACATTTAGTGCGTTATCTCCTTTTATTTTATGCTTAGCGAGATTCCCCAGTTGGCCTATTTTCCAAGCTTTTAGAAATGAATATATACAACTAATGGTTTCTGAATATATACAGCAATTTGAATATATGCAACAAGGAATTATGGAATAATATCTGAAATCTTATGATGACCATAGGAGTAAAAGAATATACCGTCATCTAAGAGATATATTTTAACATCAAAAGGTGAGAGAGAGATTTTATTAATGGATGTTGTAAAAAGTTGTGATGGCTTGTACTTTCAATGCAATTTTGTTCCATTCTTTTTATTTCTCTTTGAAATAAACATTCCCTATAATTGTTATGTTTGAGTTGTTTCCTAATAACAATTCTATTCATTCCTGTAGATGTATTTTATCACCTTCCAATGATAGCATAGTATACATCTTAGATCGTAATCCTATGAATTCGAAGATGAGCTTCGAATTCAATCCGTCCTTGAAACATCCAATTTTCTTTTTGTTTCGAATGTTGAAGAGAGGGTGATCTGGAGGGTAATTAGAGGTGTCATAAATGTTGATGTTTTCCTTTATATCATCATACACATCGTCTTTTTTAATAAAGAAAAATAGTCTTTTATTATTATGAACTGAAATTGTAAAGTAAAATACTAGAATTTCTTAGCAAGTTCAAATTACAATGATAATTTTTTATGTACAATGAAATGCAAAAAAAATTTTTTTTTTAAATTCTAATAAGTGAAGTATTAAGGGAACAATATTTATTTTTAATTAGAATAACAATATCATATTTTAAATATTAATGTTTTCATAAATAAAAATAATAAGTCCACCTACATTTTTAAGAGTTGTTTTCTTGTTGGGTACATTCAATGTAATACAAAGATAGGTGATTTCATGTTAAAGTGGAGATAAATATATCACGTGATCCTGCATTTGATGTGATTTGTTGTATTCACTAAACATGAATCATCAAGTGACTGCTGTTTATCAATTCTTATCGATAAAACGTGATAACAATCTTATTAGGTATGTATACTTATGATTGTACTATATAATTAAATTATTAATGATTTAAATTCTATTAAAAGTGATCAATTATTTATCTCATGTCACTAAATAATCATTTTACTCCCAACAATAATAATTTAAGTATTTAATTTAAATGAAAAAAATATTATATTCGTCTTACTTTATAACATTTATTTTAAATTATTCTATTATTTTGAACTTACATCCAAATACCTTTGATATTTTTTAACAATTACACTAAAAAGAAATTAAAATATATTCATTATTGTAACCTTTTTAAATTTTGTATATAATGTCTAGTTATAAATTTACAACTTCTGTTCTACACTCAATCATAAAAATTTTGAAGAAAAACTAGTGTTTAATCGCTTACAATGTACATTTTAAAATATTTAGTATCACAATATAAAAATTTCTTAACAAAAGTCTAAAATCTCCTTTTTTTGCAAAATCTTTTTCAATAAATTAAATATATTTACTACTTGCGTTTATTAGAAAACAATTGTTATTGGATAATGATAGCTTATTTTTGAAGTCCATTCTAAGGCATTTGAACATCGACTCTGTGAATAAGAGATACTTCTATTTTATTAGTAAATAATACGAAACAATGAAATAATGTATCAATAAAATATCGCCTAAATAAATATGATTTAAAATAAACTATTCATTTCAAATCTTCGGGTTATTAACTACGCAAATGTTTTTGCTATTAACAAATTTCTACATCAAGAAAATCCAATAAATATTTATTATTTATTTAATAATGCATTATTTATAATATGTTACGTTTGAATTAAATACATTAAAACTTAGTAAAATAATAAATTAAAACATCCTTGGCTAAGTTTTCTGCTTAAAAATGCTTATCTTGATAACTAGTTTAGAGAATTTACCGAATAAAATATTCTCTTGTTTGAAAACACTATTTATACCAAGAAAATTTAATTTCGGAGAATAATAATTTCTAGCCTAATTAATTCAAATTTTATATGTATAAAATTAAATTTTGTTACATTTAATTTTTTAAAAAAGTGTTTTCCCTTACATTTATTTCATACAAAGAGTTTTATTCTGAAAAATGCTACTATTCTTCAATGTAAATTAAAATGAATACGTAAATATTCATACAAATAATAATGTAGTAGACAAATGGTAAGAAAATGCTTATATATGTATTCCCTTCCGTATTAATATACAATGAGAAATTGTATTTACATAGTAATAAAGAGAACTTTTATATCATTCATTAACTATAAATAACATTTATGGATTTTATGAATGAAATGTTCAACAAAAATGTACATGTGGGAATTTGTTTTGTCTATGGATAAGCTCAACAGTTTATTTAATAACCTACTTTTTGTATTTTATGGTATCATATTTTATTATGCTTCTTAGAAATACTGACAAAGAAAGAGTGAATTATCTGCGAAAAAAATACATCAATTTTTAAACAAAATGATGTTTTTTCATATTTTTGTCACCGATGACTTCTTTTGTAAGCTAAATTCATTTGTTTATATAATCATATTTATATTTTTCTGTTGAATATGAAACTTCAACATTACAGATACAAAAAAAAAGTATTCTAACATTGGATGAATATATATATTTTATTTAATTATTTTCGATTAATTACGTTACATTTTTTAAATGTTAATGTTTAATTTGTTAATGGTTAATGAGAAATTAGTTCATAGAAAATGAATGTTAAATGTAAATGCCTATTTTATCACTTCATATAGATTAACTAAAAGCTTATAATTTTATGTGCTTGAATAACAAACTTTTTATATTTTCATCAGCTGTACTGGGATAATAATATTTTGAATATTTTAAAAATGTCGTCAAAAATATTTGTTGTTCCTTAAATGAAAATATAACTTAAAAATATTAAATAATAAATCTAATTTTAAAATATTAACAGATATTGAAAAGTTAAAATGTATAGCTGCCAAACGCTATATTTTTCCTTAATCATTTTGAAAATAGGATCTACTTTTAATGAATTACTGTAGTTTTTTTTTCAAATAAATGCAATTTTCCTAATTTGATAGTAATTATTATTTTTTTAAATTTTGCTTGAATCTCATTTTTAAATGAATATTTGTAAATAAGGTTTTAAGTAGATTGCTGGATAGTAAACAATTGTGAACTGTGTGATGAATAATTTGAAGATCGCAGAAAATATTTTTACTTGTAAATTCTCACTCTTAATAACTGCTATTCAAAATATAAATCAGAAAAATGAAAAGAAATTTTCGTATTTTAAATAACCTATGAAATGTTTTTCAAAACAAAGCATTGCAATATTAAAAATGATATCGCAGACCAAATATAATCTTGGTTTGTTCAAACTAATAAGAATTCTTTAAAGTTTGATTAGAGTTATTTAAAACCTGTTGTAGAAAACGAGATTCGTCTGAAAATATGGTCTTTATCGAATTTATGCATTAAAGTGCATGATTAAAAATTTTAATTTTTTTCTAATGCAAATGCCGCAATATAATCCAGTCAAATTATTAAAAATATTGAAATAATATAAGTAACCTTTAAAACAGACTGTAACCTTCTTTCAAGGGTTGTTTGACTTTTTACACTTTCTCAAGTGATTGAAAGTTTATTCATTCAAACGTAATATGCAAATTTAGCCTGGCACTTAGTCAAGGTTATAAGCCACTATCCTCATAATTAGTTCATGTATAATTGGGACAATCATTAGATATTTTAATTAAATATGTAATTAATAAATGTATAAGAAATATTTGACTTTAATTATTATTAGAAGGAAGATACAATAAGTATTTTGAGTTATTAAATTAGTCATTTTTTTTATAAACTTCCCCACTCGATTAGATATATAGTGGTGATCGGTTTGACGAACAAATCTGACAGCGAACGCTTTTACTTAACATTTTTGTAATCGGAAAACGAACAAATATCGGATAACGAACTAAAACGAATTCTAACGAACATTTCTCGTCTCTCGGAGCATAATGTGAAAGTCTGCCAAATTCAAAGAACCAAATATCGTTTTTTAAATACATTGAATTATGTTGCTTGCCCATTGAACTTCAGATTTCTATATTGGAAAAAAAATCCAATAGAATATATGTATAACCATAGTAGACCATCAGTTTTGGTTTTGATTTCATTTTAAACATCTCCCCTTTTGTTAGTTTACTTTCTCATACGTAGTCTTAAATAACTAATTCCAGACGATAACAACAACGTTATTAATCTCGCTATAACGACAAAGCTATTAATTACTTTCCGAATATCCTGAAAAAAAGGGAAAAGAAATCGACATTGGATACATTCTTTAACACTCAATAAGCAAAAAAAAAGTTATTAATATGCAAGACTATATGCATGCATTACTTTTTAATAAAGTTACGAAGTAATTATAATCATTTTTTAATTTAATTTTTAGTATCTCCAGAAGGAATTAATCGATTTCACAAAAATAATCTATGGTAAATCGATGATCGATTAATGAACAGTTCGGATAGCGAACATAATCTTGTAATGGATTATATTCGTTAACCAATCACCCATTATATTACGAACTTACCGAAAGAAATTTGGATATCAAAATTACCCTCAAAACATGTTTATTCTTATTAGTCACACTAATGGCCACTAAAATTGCAACATCAGAAGAAAATGGATCAACGAATGTCACTTGCGCTGATTGAAATCCAACCAGTGTCATATGAAATTGGAATTGATTGGTTTCTGATAGTCAAATTGGAGGCTTACACGATCACAAAATTTTCCCCCAAATTACATAATGATCGATATACGTAAGGTTGAGCTGACAAAATCATGCAATTCAAACAATTATATCTGTAATTAGAAAATGTACTAGTTTTCACCATGTCCACCCATATGGTTTGAAGACATTTAGAACAGAAAATTGATTGTCATTCAAGATTGCTTTGACATTGCAGCACAAAGACAGGCAGAGAGATGCCTGGATTTTTTCCCAACTAGCGTACTGATAAAATATATTTGTTCAGACAAAAACCAATTCTGCTTGTAACTTCCGAAAGACAATATTGGTGTATAGAAAATCTGAAAAAAAAAACCTTTGCCTGTTTGCGCTATCGATATCGTTTTAGAGAACCTGCTACTGATGTTATGGTATGGGTAGCCAGTGGATGTACCACATGCACATCTAAGTTCTGATCGACGGTAAGTTAAACGCAGATAGTTCATTTCTGCCATTTTCAGGACTGTGGAAATGCTTGACTTTTCCTCACATGAAATGTCATCTTTTAAAAAAAAAGTGCAAGAGCAAATTATGTAAGCTTATTTCGACTTTTTTCGATAAGAGAGCATTATATTGCGGCTTTGGTATCCATGCTTGATATTTCTTTACCAATAAAAACATCTGATTTTCTCTACTATTCTTCTCCAACTACTGCAGTTGAAAGAGTGTGGCATAAGCTTGAGGTAACTTGGAATGAGTTTGCAGTTTTAATTCTTCAAGCTCCATTCCTTTCCATGCTTCACCCGCCAATGGTCATTTTAGCTGCCAGTGGTGACAAATATTTTACTAACTTTCAAATTGTTAATTCTGCAAATGACTCACAAATTTAAATTTTTTATCTTTATGCTATACTGTTTATCCACGAAAAATATTTTTGCGTTTACTTTCACCGTTTTGCAAATTTAATGACAAGTATTGAATATAATGTTTTAATATTTATTTGAATAATTTAAATTTAATGATTTTTAAATCAATTTTAAAATTTTTGCAAAGAAACGAATAAATTTAACATGATTTTGTAAAGTTTATTAATTTAGGCTAAAAAAATTGATTTTATAAAGTCAATATTCAAATCTTTTCTCATTCAAACTAATATCATATACTTTACCAAAAATACTGATTTCCTGAAAAATAATATAAAATGTGTTTTATTAAAAATTTACAATTTACTTCAAAAGTATACACTTTTAAATAAAATGATTTTCCTTATATTGGGTAGAATATATATATATATATATATATATATATATATATATATATATATATATATATATATATATATATATATATATATATATATATATATATATATATATATATTATATATATATATATATATATATATATATATATATATATATATATATATATATATATAACATACTATATAAAATATATTCGTTTATTATTATCTAGAATATACCTTGAACAGTTAAAATCGTATTAAATTCATCACACATTCTCTGCATTTTATTAATTTCATTGAAAAAATTTTTAATTTATTGTTAATAATTATTTTACACTGTGTATTAGCTTTTAAGGAATGCAAATATTTAACTTAAGTTACTCAAAATATGAATATTTTAGACATAGTTAGTGAACTCGTAATAAAATGTTTAATATTGATCAAAAACAAAATTTTATCATTAAAAATAAAATATATATAATTATATTTATTAATAATATTAACAGAAGTATGTGATTAAATTAAGAACCGATTATAAGCAAACACGAATCTATTCAAAATGAACGTATCGAAATGAACGTACAGAAAAATGTATCGACTAAAGATAGTGAACATTGTTTAGATTGAACGAAATACGTGATATGAGTTCCTCCCCAAATTTCAATGAAATAGATGCGTCTGAAAATACGTAATCGCAAATTCTTCGAAGCTTGCCTCCATTTAGCAGAATTGTGTTCGTACTTCCTTAATCTCAAACAAAAATAACATCCACGGGAGGAAAACACTTTCAGGGAATTTTTTTCTAATACTTGTTGTATATATGTTGCGAAGAAAGTCATAAAAGATGCAAACACAACCGAAATCGAGATCGCATTAAAAACAAAAAAAAAAAAAAAAAAACTTTTAACGCAACAGAGTAATCACTTCGTGGGTACCTCCCACAGCTTTAATGTTTTTGCTAACTTATAACTAGAAATTCTAATGGTATTCCCCTTAAACCTTTTTCTTCTTTTCGAAGGTTTAATAAAAAATCACAGAAGAAGTCACGTATTAGGGGGAAAATTCCAAGAGACAAATGAAACAACGTCAGCATGGTAAACGATGTACGAAGTGGGGAAAGGAGATCTAAAGTGCGTTGAAGCTGATTGCTTTCGCGATTTTCCTTTTTTTTCCTGAAAAAAAGAGGAGAAAGGGGAAAAATAGCTGTCTCGGACAAAATGTTTCTTCGAATGATTTCTTATGACTTACGAGGATGAAAAGCGAAAAATATCTGGCAGAAGAGGCCAGAGATACATTGGCCACACGTAAGCCAATGTATTTGCGCTATTACGTGCAAGCTTTTATTTTCAAGACTTGCAATAAAATAAAAGCTTTCTTTTATTATGCTGATTTCATTCTTTTTTTCTTAATCTTTAAAGCTAAAGATGTTGAAACTTTTCCGTCATTTTGCTTGATCAGATGATGAAAAATTGGTTGAAAGTTTGACACATATCGACAATCATCAGCGACAAATTCAATTCGGAATATTTTTGCTAATTCTCGGCTCTTACGAATGTCTCACCTTTCGGCAATATACAAGGTTTTTGCACAAGAAAGAGTATGTTACGTGCAAGATTTTTTTTCAAGACTTATTTATAGCAATAAAATAAAAGCCTCCATTTATTTAATTGATTTCATTTTTTTTTCTTAAACTTTAAAGATAAAGTTGTTGGCATTTTTGCGGCATTTTGCACAAATTGGCTATATTCAAGTCAATTCTGAATATTTTTGCTTATTCTCAGCTTTTACGAATATTTCCTCTTTCGACAATGTGTTTCACAAAAAGAATGGCATTTTACATAGGGGGCTCTAAAAAGTATGTCATATTAACCCCAAATTGCTTGTAGCCTTGTAATTTAGAAGCAGGGATTAAGAAAAATACCACCAGAATAAATCAGTCACTCTCAGAGACATTATTTCCTTTGGAGGTTATTGTGACAATGTACGTAAGAGATAGGAATGGAAATCCCATCTCTTACGTACATTGTCACATAGACACAGGCTTGTGTCTTATAATCGGATGTCACAATATCTGTTTATAAGGCACAAGCCTTATAATCAGGCTGCCCCGACAAATTTAGTATTAAAATCAATGATTTGTTACAAAATGAGGTTAAAAATCTATGCAATTATCTCAAAATTAAATAGTTTAATTAAGTAAGCAATAGTGTATTAAAATTATTATAATTTCTTACTCAATGCATAAAATAAAGATTGAGATTTGTAGCAAAATTAATTCTATATTATTTATTGGGATCATTTGTTATTATAATCATGTATATAATATTATTGTAATTAATAGCTTTTATATATTTTATTATCGTTGCTACAACTATACAATGATTATTGTAAAAATATTCTCTTAGATGCTTCTGGAGTTATTCTTGCTTTGAAACATTCAAATTTATTGGAGAATGTAATATGTGTGAAGTGAAGAAAAATAATAGTTGTATATTAAATTTGAAATCCTGAATTTCTCTCTTGTGCTCTTTTCATTCAAGTATTCTAAAATTTGATTTTATCTCATTTAACATTAAACGTCCCAAATCTCACCTCCCCCAAACACTTCGCAAACTTCCTTTTGACCAGTGGGTAGAATTATGTATCACTATCACTGAAGGTAGTAGAACCTTTGAATTCTATCAAGAGGTTTCAACCGATATAATTGTCAACAACCCTCTTACTACACAATACCTTACGGGCTATACTGCCACTCCGTAATATTTTAATAGATTCGGAAGATTATTTTCTAACAACTGCGCCTTCAACAGTCTTGGGGATCTGGACCATTACATCTTCGACTGCACATTAACTTCAAAATGGCATGTCAGGAAACCAGAATCAACCATAAACACTGTCCCACTCCATTCCCATGTCATCAGTTCATTACACTTAATGCACAAAATCATTTGCATTATTAGCTTCCTCGATGGAAATGACCTGGATCTGTGCAAGGCTTCACTTCCGGCACAATAACATCCAAATTCCGGAGGATACTCCATACCTCGCACCTCTCAGAACTGGATGCTGTTTTTTTCCTGCTTCGTCTCCAACTTGAACTTCTTGTGTACATCATACAGACTTTGATGGACTCTATTTTCGTTTACCCAATACACTTTAGCAAACTATTCAAGTTGTTATTAAGAGCTTTTATATGGAGTTTATTTTTAAATTTTTGTGAAATGCTTCACTATTTGTACATTCACTTTGTCAAGCATTTCATTTATTTTTCCTTACTTCATATGTAAATACCACCACTGTTTGATCATTATTTTGTAAGTTCATGTTGTAACGTTTTCTTCGGTTCTCAATTAAGTCCTATGTGCAGCGGTGAAAGAGCAATATTCGGAAAACTTGTGAGGTGCTGTCTTTGCTTTGCTGGACTTAAAGGAAGGAAGGCGATACCTGTTAAACTACGAACTGATCAGGTGCCTTCCTTAGTATCTCCTTGTCCTTGTATCTCATTTAAAAAATGAGTGCCGGCCCGATGGGTAAGTGGTAAGCATTCTTCATTCCTAAACTGTTGGTCCCGGGTTCAAATCCCAGTTAAGGCATGAATATGTTTCTTTCTCTTTGTATTATCTTCTTAGATAAAGAATGAATGAATGAAGTCCACCTATAAAGGGGTTTCTGTTGACGATATGTAGGTAATGTTACTCATCTTGGTGTCTAGGTTCACAGGTGTCCACTGGATAACGATGAATGAGTGACAGTTTCTGACCTTGTTGTGGTGAAGGTTAGTCACCCAGAGCCAGAAGTCGGAAAAAAACTTTTATAAACAGTTATAAACCTTTTAGATCTGATAAATAAACTATCTAAGTTTTAGATATCTCACAGGAACTTTGAACTAATAGATTTTTTTCTCAGCTACAGAAATTTTCTTTTAATATTTATTAAATTTTGAATTAAATTGAATATACATGCAATTATAATTTAAGATGCCCTTTAAAAGCCCAGTTAAGAAAATCCCTGATCAGAATGTTATGAGATTTCTTCTAAGTAAACATGAAGAAGTGAACTTTGTAAGGCAAAAGAAAAATAAATCAAAGTTTGTCCAATAGAGCTTTAATCTTTCGTCTCATGATAATAAAATAACATTATTCTTAAATGTTAAAATAATGTTTAGATGCTGCTCAAAATGCGGATTATACATTTCATATAATACTTGTGAAAAAAAATGGGCAATATTTATTACTTTACAAAAGCACGCAATATTTATTACTCAACATCTGAAAATGTAGTCAAGATTTTATCTTTGAATGATAGGATTTGTGTGTAAAACACTTTTACAAGAATGTTGACAATACTGGTCCAATAAATGCGTTCTTTCTGAGGAACATGGTAGACAAATTAAAAAAAAGTTTTAATTTGAATTAACATTAGAGGGAATATCGAAATTTCTTCAAAGTCAAAACTGCTTGTAGCAAAAACTAATACTTTTGTACAGAGTAAAGAAATTTTTGTTATTACTGTGTGTATGATTCTGAATTTTTTATGAAACATCAGACAATGCTATTTATTTAAAGTTATTAAAAGTCAAAAATTGGTTCCTTCTGATTTTACCAAACCAAAAAACTCTTAGTATAGTCCATAACCATGTATTGTGTGATTCCGTCTGAGGAGTTTGTTCCTCAATAATAATTAGACAATACATAGCTGTGTAACAAATTGTGGACATTTGTTTTTATCTTCAAGATACAGGTCAACACTAACTATAGTTAAACAAGTCCTTCAGAGAGAATTCATTTCAATGTAAGTCTATTGCTTATTCCAAAGGTTGCTGTGTGATGCATGTTTATTGTAACATATATCTTATTACTTAATGCGCAAAAAAACAGCCTTGACTTGCAGACAATATTATCAATACCAAGAACTATGAATCCCTCTTGAGTAACTTGCAATGGAACAACGTGACTTTATGAATTTTATTGAATGATTGTACTCTTCAGTTTATTGCAACAAAAGTGAAGCAGTTATCGGATCTTCCTTTTAGGAATGATAGAATTATTAATCTTTATTTTTTAACAGATTAGCTGTCATGATTACTTAACATAAACACTTGTGATTTCTGGCTGTGGTGTTATTAAAAACATGTTATATGCAGCTGTCCGATAAAAAAATTCAGCTGAAATCAAAACTACCTAAAACCTACTTGAATCAAAACCATGGAAACATAATTTAGATTGGGAAGCAGTTTGGGAAATAGCTTCAGTAGTAAGAGATATCTTTAAGATTCAACCAAAGACAATTTCAGAAAAATTATTTTTTTACATGGTTCACGGTTCATTTTATTCATAATATGACAAAATGAAAATGGCAACAAGCAAAAATGGTAATCAACAAGGTAATTTTGAGAACTATATTTATTCCTGTTCCTAATGCGTTTCATCTGAAGGAGACTGACATATCCAGACACAAATTTTCATTTTTCAGTCTTCAAGATGAACGCAGACGAAAGAATACACAGTGGACATTGTGCATTTCTATTTATCCAATGATCAACAGTTTTGCAGAGACATCGTCTGCAATTAACCCAAATAACTTAAGTTCACGTGATAGTGAATCAGACGTTGAATATTTATAATGTTATCATTTAACACTTAAATCTTTTTGATCAAAATTAATTTGAACTCACAAGTCAAAATCTTTATGCATAGCTATTTCATGTTGCTTACATTACAGAAAATTTTTAATTCCTTTATTGTGAATCTGCATTCTTAATATATCCTATTAATCATCTATACCTAATCTAAACACACAGTTTGGCAAAAGTATCTCATAAGTCTTTAACTGAGCTGTGACGTAACCATGCTATACTTGATCCCAGAATTCTAAATAGTCTCAACAATGTCCAAATCATTTTAGATTTATTTATTCTATTGGGAAATGTGCGTCTATTGGTTCTGTCTCTTGGGGTTTCCAGTGAAGTTTTGACGACCGGGCAGGTGCTCATTCAATTTGGTAATAAGGAAACATTCCCTCTTAACCAAATGGCAAATAGCAGGATTCTCTTATTCCTTTCTTGTAAGATATTCTGATTTGCTCTTTCAACTTGTAATAAAAATGATGGACAGTATATTCAATATTTAAATAAACCATAGCAATTAATTTAGGACATTTTCTTGATTTTTTCATTGCTTTTGATTTTATATACTTTTCCCTTGGAAACCAAATTTAATTTTTCTTTTACCATAAAATAATTTTTATTTTAATTTAAGATAATTAAAAGCTTTTTATTGTTCTCATACTTCCTTGTTAAAATGGATACAGAATCATATACTTGTTCATTCTGAAAAAAAAAACTTTTTTTCGTTAGACAAATAGTCATTGTTTCAATTATATTTAAATAAATATCGAGTTATTTGGTTAATCGTTTAGTAATTACCACATTTTAACGTGTAACAGCATTTGCAGTATCCATTTTATAATTACTCAAGTAATAATTACCATTACTATTACTTTAGATAAAATAATTTCTAACTTTTTATCATTCAACGACTTGTTAAAGCAATATTTTTTCCAGATGAGCTAAATAACGTAAACTTCGAGAGAATTGTTAATTTTAAGAACTATTATAATAAAAGTCTTTCACTTCATATATTCCAATATACACTATATATAATCAAGAATCAAATCAATAACCTCAATTAAACATTTTTTTCTATCTTTGAAGCAGGTATTAAAATAAATATCCATTTGTCTTGACGGCTAATTATTTTCAGTATTACTATTCAAATGGTTTAAGTACTGCAGAATCACAGGTTCAAAATGATTTGATACAAACATTTAAAAAATACCTTACAAAACGAATATTGATTGATTTCTTTTCTTTTAAATTCTTCCTCTTGGATCATTTTTCAGAATTGGTGAGAACTAATACAAATCACACAATACAATGTAATGGATAACTTTGTTAAATTTAGTCAAACATATTAAATATGAATATTGATGATCTGAAGAATTTAATGAGGTCATTTAGTACTTATTTATGATTTTGTGATAATAAGGTTATCAAAAGTAAGATGTGGAAGTTTTAACAAAAAGCTTTAAATTAATTAGCAATTTTTATGAAACGTGTGAAGTAGCTACGCATATAATAATGTAGTGTAATGTAATATAATAATGTAATAAAAATAATAACTAAGTGACAGTGATTTCAGTCACTTTATTGTCAAATTTTTAAGTTGATTGACACTTAAGAACTTGTGAGCTAAAAACAACTTCTTCAGACAAAAATTCTGTTATTTCTTAAATTAAAATTTCAGATAATATATTTAATAACTAATTTCAAAACCTGCATGAATAAAAAGATGTATTAATTTCTTTTTATTTTAATGTTTATTGATATATGTCCAGAATACGTTGCCATTATTTTAATTTCATTAATTAACTTATTTAATTGATTTCGTTAATCAGTTAAACATATTTGCAATCCACCATTACAAATGTAGCCAATAAAATTTATCTAATGGACAGAATATTTTTCAAAGAGAAAAATGTTGTCTTATGCATTTTCCATTAGCATATTTATGTATATAATAAAATAAAAACAATGTTTGTCAACGAAACTTAGAATGTTAATTCAGTTCCACATAAAAAGGATGATATATGTTCTACAATTAATAGAGAAAATTTAATTCATCAATTAAAATTTATTAAATTCATTTGCAATCCACCATATACACCATGAATATATAGTATAAATATTGTATATTCCAAAAACACGTTCATTATATATCAAATTTAGGAATAAAAATTTACCTGAAAAAATTTATGGAGCATGAAATTTTCTATATGTTTCTATAATGTCATATTTCTAATTCATGTATTAAAAAAAAGAAAAAAATATGGAATGTTGTACTTTCTAGATTTTCTTTCTTGTAAATTTAAAATTTAACAAAGGGTTGTAAATCTATCTATTTAAAAATCAATGCCCTTACTTTTCTTTTTATAGACATTTTATACAGTTAAATTTTTCAAATAACATTTTGAATCTTAAAATTACTGTTCAATGAGACATTATATTTGAACACAAATTATATAATAAAGTTTTAAATGGAACGAGTCTCGTGGGATTTCAATTTTTTTTCAAGCTCGTTTCTTATTTAATATTCTCTAACAAAATATTTAAAAATTAAAAATCCGTTTTACTGATGAGTTATTTAATGAGTTCTTTAATAAAATAGAAGGGATGAGGCTGTATAAATTGAAATGATGGCAGAAATCTGAAAACATCAGTTTAGTCAGAAGTTTGAATTTTCAATAAAAAATTATCAATATCATAATTTGAGATAAATCAACAAATTTAGTTAAATGATATTTTGCATTAAAATATGAGCTTGTATTATTGTTTTCATATTTTCTTACATCCATAAATTTTTATGGTAGATAAAGTTTTAATATATTTTCATATAGCATCATATGAAAATTTTTATTGTACCGAGGGTAAATTAATTGCTTTGAAATGTGCATACAAGAATTGTTTGGCTTTCCCAGAATATTTAGTTTACTCGATATAAGCATTAATATACATAATTTAACAATTTATAAGCAGCAATAGTAATATATTAGCAAAAAAATATGTTAGTAAGCTTAAATTTGAGAAAAAAACTATCAGTTCATTCATTAATTTAAATAAATTTATTTTGATTGAATTAATTCAACAATGTCAATTTGGAATTTTCGTTTATTTTGATTTCAGTAATTTTTTCATGAATATTTTTTTTACTATTATTTAGTAATTTGTTATATAGACAAAAATAATTTTGTAGAAAACATAAATGAATGAAAATTAAGTGAAAATATTCCTCCAATTATCTTAAGTTTATTTTCACATTTTATCAAGAATCACATTTTATTTTTACTATAGATATTTTATAGTTAAAACTATCTTCTACATATATTAGATATTTAGGAAATTCTACATATATTAGATAGTTAGGAATTATATCTGTTGATTTAGAAAATTTTTTTCAGCGTTTTTTTTATATAGAAAATAATTTTATTTATATCTATATATTTATAATTTTCCTCTGATTTTTTAAAAATATTATAAAAGTTATCATAAAATGCTTAATATAAAAGTAAAAATACGTAGAAAACATCATGATAAATTTATTAAGCAAATTTAAAAAGCGTCATCTTAATACTTATTAAATTTTCAATATTGGTAATTAAATTGTTGAAAAATCATTTTATTTCATTTTGGTTTTTAGGTCCTTATTGACATTAACTCGCTTTTTAATGAATGTTGGTTACAAGTAGACATTTCAAAACACTGAGACAGTCAATTACATAGATGAATTAATAAATTTTTCTTAAATTATGCTTATTACACTAATAGAGAAATACATTTATATTTGCTCTTAAGAATTTAGAAGATACATCCAGAAAATCATTTTATTTTAATTCATTTTTAAGTATGCATAAGACTTATTTATATAATGACAAGCATAAAGTTGATTAAATACGAAATTTATTCTATCGAAAATGCAAAATTTTTTGCAAAAATGTAATTACATTTGATAACGAGACATCATCATTATCATACATTTCCGACGTAGAAGCAACGAGTTTATTACATTTTGAGGAAATATTTAAGTTATACATTTAAGAAACGTTGTTCCTAACATAATTCGTCCTTCTTCATATTTAATGTATTTAAATTTTGGAATAAGACTTATAACTGTATATGCAGGGAGACGATTTCCTTTTAACATGCACCTTTTCATGAAACTGTTGAGAAAAGTTTCCATCCATAAATTCAGCCTAGAATGTACATATTGCTTTTTAAATCCACACTTGCTATCATCGATAACTTTATTACATAAACTAAGCTCATTACAAGGACATCTCTGTCTAAAAATCTCATTTACTCCTTCCTATCTATCTATTATAATAACATAATTTATACCTGACTTGGCAGAGAAATCTACCAAGTTCGCCAAGGTTCTGGAAGCTTCTAGGCTATCTCGAAAAATATTGGTCCTAGAGCTTAGGTGATGGATGTTTCCAGATATCGATTTCTCGCCAAGTCGCCAAGAATCTCGCCAACTGTCGCCAAATTATTAGGAAATCAGCTTTTAAACTACAACACGGCTAAATACCGCAATTTTTGCCCAAGATGTGAGAATTTTCGATCTGTCTGAGATATTTTAAGACAAATATAATCATTATTTATAAATTTGTAACATTTTCCCCTCTCAAGGACTGCACGTCCCGGGCAGTACAATCCCCTGATAGGAGGCCAAATTTAATATAAGAGAATTTACATTTCAAGAGGATACAGAGCACATTACATACACAAGCAACTAAAAATACAAGAAAATAGAAAAGATTAAAATTATCTATACTATTTACAAAGAGACCATGGTCTACTAATTTTTACTCTACATTACGATAAGGAGCTAATCTATCATAATGTACTACCTTTGGTTTTGAAGCAGATGATTTTCTTATACGAACCACGACGTCGTTCAGTCTTTTTAGGACTGTGTAGGGACCTTCCCAGTTGGCTTGCAACTTTGGAGAAAGTCCTTTACGTCGAATTGGGTACCACAACCAAACTTTGTCACCTTCTTGAAATTCATGTCCCGTCGCTCTTGTGTCATACCTTGTCTTCATTCTTTCGGTCGTCAGGTTGATTCAGTCTCGAGCGAAGTTATGGACATCTTCAAGACGTGCCTGAAGGTCTCGAAGGTATTCCTCTGGCGATGAAGATGTATCCGGTGGACGACCAAACTGAAGATCACAAGGGAGACGAAGTTCGCGACCAAAGAGCATCTGTGAAGGAGTATATCTGGTAGTCTCATGGACAGCACTGCGATATGCAAGCAGAAACAGCGGTAGCTTCAAATCCCAATCTGACTGATTTCTGGAAACCGTAAGTGAGAGATTATTCAAGATGGTTCTGTTAAATCTCTCTACCATGCCGTCCGATTGTGGGTGTAGTGGCGTGGTCTGCGTCTTGTCTATTCCGAGAATTTGACACATTCCTTTAAACACAACAGAGGTGAAATTTGTCCCTTGATCAGAATGGATTTGTAAGGGTGTGCCGAATCTGGAAACCCATTGATGCACTAGAACCTCGGCTACTGTAGTCGCCTCTTGATCGGGGATTGCAAACGCTTCAGGCCACTTAGTAAAGTAGTCCATGACAACTAGTATGTATTTGTTGCCATTTGAGGATCGTGGTAAAGGACCCAAAATGTCCAATGCTATCCTCTCAAAAGGTGCTCCTACGTTGTACCACTGCAACCTTCCTCGGCTACGTTTCTTCGGTCGTTTACGTGCCGCACAGTCATCACAAGATTGGCACCATTTCTCTACACCTTGTTTCGTTTTGCTCCAATAGAAGCGTTCTCGAACTTTCTGTAGAGTTTTTATTACTCCGAAGTGGCATCCAGTTGAGCTACTGTGCAATTCTTTCAAAATATCTGAAATTCTTGATTTTGGAAGAACAAGCTGCCATTTGAAATTACGTCCATCATCGGACTCCCATTTCCTGTATAAGACACAATTTCTTATATGGAGTGAGTCCCAAAGAGCCCAATATTGCTTAGTAGCAGGACTGTAGATGGAGATATCCTGCCAACTTGGTCTCATACTAGAAGATTCTTTCAATTCAAGAATTGGATTTATATCTGGGTCTTCTTTTTGGGCTTCCCTAAGTCCTTTATCACTCCATGGGTCTGGTTTTGATGGAGGTGAAACAGTAACTTGGCGTACCGAAGGATTTACTAACTGATAGTTCTTCTCTACTCTAGAACAATATCGGCAGCTTTCATAACACGGTTTCCTTCATAGTGCATCAGCATTTTCATGAAGAGTTCCTTTGCGATGACGTATTCCCATTTTAGAAATTCCACCATCTTTTGTTTTCGGACAGTATCTACGGACGTGTCCGACTCCACCGCAAGTCCAACACTGAATTTTCGTGTTTCTGCCACCTTTACTCAATTCTAAGCTACGGAATTTTCGACGCAGATCTTCAATTTGCTTTCTTAGATCATAGTTCGTAACAGTAGCACAGACGGCTCTGATTGAGTGCTGGTCTTTACGCGCGGCCTGCTGGGCAGCTTCTATCTTATGTGCGTAGACTAGGGCAGATCCGATATCTTTGACATCGGCGAGTCTAAGTGCTTTCTGTATCTCCGTATCCCGCACACTATCGATGAAGTGATGGAGGGCCAAATCTTGACGTATCTCAGCTGGGCAGTCCGAAAATGCTAGATGGGAAAGTCGCTGAATACCGGCACCTAATTCTTGCAGACTTTCACCCACTTTTTGATAGCGGGACTTTAACTGTAGTCTGCTATATTCCTTAGTGCACTTTTCTCCAAACCGCAGCTCTAGCGCACTCGATAGGGCTTGGAAATCGGGTCTCTGATCTTCCGGAAGCGTCTCGAGGATGTCGGCCGCGTCTCCTCTTAAAGAAGCCGCCAGATGAAAAGCTTGGGCTCGGGGATTCCATCCATTAGCTTCCGCTACCATCATCACTGGGTCTTGTATACTTGCCAGGATGATTTCCCATCAAATGTTGAGAGTTTAATATTGGCTAGGGATGGCACAAATGCCACGTTGGGCTCCTCATGTCTGTTTGACATTTGCTTCTTCAAGCTTTCAATCTCCTTATTGATATTGTCTAATGCTTCTTCCACGTTTCCTTCTATCTCCAGAACTTTAGTTTCTACTGAAGTTACCTTATCTTCCATTGCATTCATCTTCTCCTGAATAATGTTGGAGAATTCTTCTTTAACACTTACAATGTCTTTCTTAAGCTCCTCCTGTCCAGATTTTATTTCTTTCATCATCTCGGTGTTAATCTCCTCTTGTCCAGCTTTCATCTCCTCTTGTCCAGCTTTCATCTCTTCTTGTCCAGCTTTCATCTCAGCAATCTGCTCCGCTAATTTTTCGAGAAGACTTTTCATTAAATCCATATCCATTTTTGTTGTGACACGCTGTATCAACTCTTCAATCCCGATTCTGACACCAGTTGTACCGAGCTTAACGGGTTCGTGTCGATTGAGAGTTGAATAAAGCAACCACTTAATGAACACAAGACTTTTATTCGTAATAACTTCACTAGATAAACGAAATTCCCGCTGTAACAATCACAATTATACAGCTACAATTCGTCAGATATAATAAGAAACACCTTCTAATCACAGGTCTGAAATACCTCAGACAGAGAACAACTAGCAGTCACAATTAACCGTCTTCAATAAACTGACTGTCTTCACAATACTGACTCTTCCATGTCGGGCTGCGGTATTTATACCTGACTTGGCGGAGAAATCTACCAATTTCGCCAAGGTTCTGGAAGCTTCTAGGCTATCTCGAAAAATATTGGTCCTAGAGCTTAGGTGATGGATGTTTCCAAAAGTATCGATTTCTCGCCAAGTCGCCAAGAATCTCGCCAACCGTCGCTAAGTCGCCAAGAATCTCGCCAACTGTCACCAAGTCGCCAAATTATTAGGAAATCAGCTTTTAAACTACAACATGACTAAATACCGCAATTTTTGCCCAAAATGTGAGAATTTTCGATCTGTCTGAGATATTTTAAGACAAATATAATCATTATTTATAAATTTGTAACAATATATATATATATATATATATATATATATATATATATATATATATATATATATATATATATATATATATATATATATATATATATATATATATATATATATTTATATATATATATAATATATATATATATATAATATATATATATATATATATATATATATATATATATATATATATATATATATATATATATATATATATTTTATCGATTAAACGGATATGGAATATTGCAGAAAGAAAGTAACTTGATAGCATCAGGAAATTATTTTATGATGTTTATCTGAAATGAAATGTAATTTTATTTTATGATTGGGAACTGATATAAGGATTTTAGAGATTTTTGACTGTTAATAAATGTTCTTGAGAAATTAATCTATTATTTATCTTTCTTTCTAACTTATCACTATTGGTATTTATTTATTTTAACCACATCAACGGAATCATTATTTTTAATAATTATTTTAAATTGATTTCCTTTTGATATCAATTTTAAGGTTTTAGGCTATTATATAGCATTTAACCATACTGCATGCCTTTTGTAAGTTATGGATTGTATTTCCTTGTCACATGCGAGGAAACGTGAATGTTCCCAATGGTACACAATAGCAAATATGTATGAAGGTAAAACTTATTCTTCTTTATTCAATTGTTTCTGATACAATATATGTACTTCATACAGTAAATATAAATCTTTCTTCTTTTTAATGATCGATGCATTAGAGCTCGAAGCTTATGATTCCAAAAAATGTAGACCAATTAATTCATTTCAATATAAGTTAGAAAGTCCAACAAGTATACAATTTGAGCTATCCGTATGTGAAAATTTAAGATAATAAATGGGTTTTCAGCGTTTGAGCTTCGATTTAACGATATCACTCTAAACTTTTTTAAAGGTCCATAAATACTTTGAATGCATGCAGTAAGAACTATTTAGTATGCAAGTGCCAGTCACTATGGATTCATGGATTGTAAATAGTTCATAATGTATTTAAATCCATTTACATTAACTTTTGTTTTAAGAATAAGACTATATGGAGTTTATATATTAAAGAACGTAAAAATTTACAATAATTTCCATCAACTAATATTTGGTTCAGGACATTATCTTAAAGAGTTTTATCTAAAACGTTTACAGAAGGAAACGATTTCTTTAAAATAATTTAATAATAAACCATGGATGTTAATGGCATATAAAACTACACACCAAGCTCAACAAGTTCTATTTGATGTAATTATTCTATAAAAATCTTTTGTGTAATTTCATGAATTTATGTAGATATCGATATTTTAAGTCGAGAAATATATATTCATAAATAATAATCATAGCATCATATAGAAAATTATTCATTAACACTTTAATGTGAATTGCAAAAGTAAATTTCTAATTTAGAAGTAAAATATTGGGTAATTTATAAAATATGTCTCGCTAATTTCTATAAAAAATTATTTTCATTTTAGACAATTTTTTTAAAAAATTGTATGCAATTAAAAATTTAATGAAATATTAAAGTGTCAATTCTTTTAAGCATACACTTATTCCTTGTGTAATGTATAAAATAAAAATGTTGTGCCGATAATTCCATTTTGAAAATATTGAAGAAGCTAGATTAAGAGCTTCAGTTTTAAAAGGAATTCGAAGTTAATTTTCAAACATGTTTAGTACAAATACAGAGGGTATTAACACATTTTTAGAACGATTTCGATTATGAAATTTAAAAAAGTAAATGCTTTAGAACAAAAATGTTTTTTCAACAGCTTATTTTTTGACATGAGAAATATCGTCTGTTACTTTTAAATTTATTCTTCTTTCAAAATGTCGCATGTAAACAAGCTGTGGATTGAAGGATACATTTTTGCGCTTTCCGAAGAGAAATATTCTTATTCCAGGATTCAAAAACCTTGTGAAATGCATGGTATTAAAATTTCTAAGTGCAAAATAAGCAACATTATAAATCGGACAGGTAAAAACCATCAATCATTATTTCTACATGGAAAGAAGACTCCAAACGAATATCCGAAAAAGTACGTAACTGTTTCAAATGTTTCTAAAGTGAAATCGCTGGTAACAAGAGAAAATCCACCAACACAGAAATCAATTTCAAAGTCTTTAGATACATCTGTAGCAATAATAAACAAAATAATAAATCAAGATTTACAACTTAAAAAAACTAAAAAACAAAATGTTCACCAGCTTTTGCCGAGGCATGTGGCTCAATGCAAAACATTTTGTAGAATCCTGTATGAAAACCATTTAGCAGGAGATAAATGGAAATACATTGTGACCGTTGATGAAGCATGGGTTTACCTAAATGACTGCAACAAAAAAAGATCTATTTACTATAGAAAACGAGGGAAAAAAAGTGTACAAACCTGGTTCCGTCAATGTAAAAAAAGTTTCAGCAAGGGGTTTATGATAGTCGCAGGTTTCTCCTACAATGGGAAATAAAATATAAAAATAGTAGAAAAAATGTTAAAATCAAATCATACTATCAGGAGAAGATTTTACGTTCAATATTTACAGAAGAAATTCCACTTCTTTATCCAAATGACATTCAAAAAGTGAAACTTCATCAAGACAAAGCTACTAGTCCTACTTCGAAAATTACTACTGCATTCCTTGAAAAAATGAAAACTAATATGGGTATTTCATATATACCTTTTCAACATATTCCTGTGAAATCCCCTGACGTTTCACCTATGGACTATTGTGCTTTTGGTCTGTTAAAAAGAGCTCTTTCTAAACGCAAACCCACCACGATAGATGGACTCTGGAAAGTAGTGGAAGAGGAATGGAAAGCAATACCCCTGGAAATTTTACGAAAACTCTTCTATCATGGAAATCGCGATGCAGACTTATAGTCCACAAAAAAGGCTATCAGATCGAACAGTTAAAAAAAATGTCTTCAAATTTTAAAAATTAATTAAACGGCCCCGAAATCGTTCTAAAAATGTATTAATACGCTCTGTATACTGTTAAAATAAAAACAAACTACAGATTAACTGCATAATATCTAATATATTAATATAATATATATATATACATATATATATATATATATATATATATATATATATATATATATATATATATATATATATATATATATATATATATATATATATATATATATATTATTTTCTAGAAACTCTTTTTATTGGTTTTTATTATTATAATTAAAAGGATTAGTAAAATGTAGTAAAATGTAACCGGACAAGTAAAATGCTACTTTGAATACAAATAGCAGAATAATTTATTTTACTACATTTCTTTGTATTAAATTACTCTGAATAATTAATGGTGATACCAAACAGGAAGAATATTTACTCTCAAGACAATTACAAGGGAAAATATCTATGAAAGATTGCAAAGGCAACATTCCTACCATACTATAATTAGGAAATTCGTTTTAGCGAAAATTCTGCTTTAACAGAAAAGTTCTATATAGACATATGAATCAAACTGCTGCCGCAATCCAATTAAAACACCAGTTTCGATTCGCTGCCACATTCCTTTGAAGTTGATGAATCTTCTGTCATTCGTAAAAGGAAAACAATCTTTGTATTTTAATGAACATTGCAGTTTTCTTACTAAATTTTCTAAATAAAAGACGGCTGATAAGGATTATTGTTTATTTAGATATCAAGTGAAGAATTAATTTAACAAAAATTAATTAATCTATGCCTTTAATTATTTTTAATTGTGATAATACTTTTTATAAAGCATTCTCTTAATATTTTATTTTCATACTTCAATTATGTAGTGGTTAGTATCATTCAGAGAAAATAAAAAAATAGACAGTATATTATTTTTAATGATGATAATGCTACACTGCTGGCCTCCAAAATTGCAAACAAAGAAAGATAAGAGATACCAGAACAAAATTTATTTTGTAGAAAACATATTTACCAGTTATCAAATGATTAAATTTCTAGATTTCTGTGAAGCAAGGTTCCTGCCAAAATTAGTAGCCGGAGACCATTGCTGGAGATCACAGTTGCCAGAAGCCTTGGCATTGATTCACAGAGACTTTATATGTGATCTTAGGGTATAGCAGAACAATCAGTTTGCAGAGGTTGCCAAAGTTGATCTGATGTGGCAGCTGGAGAAGTAATATGGGTCCATTGTTAAGCAACTCTTAATCACATGTTTTCTATATGTGAAAAATCCGAAGAGAGATCTGGCCAGGGAAGCAATTCAGTCAGGTGATTGATGAAGAACCCTTGGACAAGGCGTGCCACGTGTGGTCACGCATTATCCCGTATGGCTGTAAGCCTTAAGGTAATGAAGGACAACTGGCTCCAACAACTAGGAGATATAGCGCTGGCTGTTTAAAGCATTTGCAATGCGTACTAGAGGAATGGGAGAGTGATATCCAATACCGCGCCATAACATAATACTCAGTGCAGGAACAATGTGGTGGAGTATAACGCAGCTGCTGAACATCCTCTCTCTACAGTGTCTCTAGATTCGAATGTGACCATCGTGGTGTTACAGACAGAAGCGTGACTCATCAGTAAAGACATTTTCATTCCATTCTGTCGTCCACAGCCTTCTTTCATCACACTATTGCCGGCGGTGACGTCTATGGCTCTGACTCAAGGGTAGACGAAACAATGGACTTCTTGCGGACAGACCACTCTACTGTAAGCGGCGTCGAATGGTACGCGCATACACTGGATGATACTTTATAAATTGAATGTGCTGTGCTTCGTGATGTGACTGAGCGATATGTCACTGCCATGCGCACAATTTTCCTGTCATCACATGAAGTGGTACATTGAGGTGGATGCGATCGAACACGTCGGTCCGTCGTACCCTCCTGTATCCACATTACAGTAGTTTGGTTTCGTCCAACAGGACAACCGATTTCCCTGAAAGATAATTCACAATTTCCTTCCTCTTTCGAAATCGGATACTTAATCAAAAAATGATCGCTGTTTTCTACTTGGCATAATTGATCGTTAAAAAAAAACACAATTGCCAAACATAATATCGTCAATATCTCCAAGCCTTAAACAGTGCTTTGAAATTGAACCACAGGCGCGCTTGATTTGCCGCCTGCGCTAATCATTTGCATATCTGTAAAACTCTACGAACGAAATTTTAATCATTTGCATATTTATAATAATACGAAATTCTAATCATTTGAGTATCTCAACTCCGCTAATACATGTTATAAATTTCATATTATTTACATGCTTCCTTCAGGGTTTTGCATTTACGGTGGCCAGCAGTGTACTTTGGTTACAGGAAGGCAAAATATTTAATGTGTTGTAAAATAATACTTGCTAGAAACGAATTAATGTTTTACTTAAATGAGCCAATATAATTTACTGCTACCTTATATATTCATTTTTGCCAATTATATCTAAATGGCCTTGATTCAAAAGACTGAAACACGAACTCTAGACTCTCACTATAATTCATGTTATTTAAAACAGCCCGACCTTGATCCAACTCATTGTAGATAAAAGCAACTAACACAAAATCCAACACTAACAATGTGAAAGATTAAAAGTTAATAATGGCAACGGTCTCTGATTGGATCTTGAATTATACGCTATTAAATGATAATATTATGTGAATGTTCAAGTATTTCTTTTAGGGAAACATTATGTAAAAGTGAATTTTCATGTATTTTTGTGCATTACGAGAAAATGTGTTTTACAAAGTTCATTTTGAAATTTCTTTAAAGCAAAACTTATTAAAAATCAGCAATTACTCCAAAAATAATGTTAAAGCAACTATATTCACAATTTTCAGCTTTTTATGTTTGTTGCTAAAAGTTTTCTCCAGTGAAATGATTTTTCTGAGAACAAATTATGTTTTAAAACACTATTATTAAAAATTAGTAATTGTTACTCAGATTTCTGATTAAGTGCATGTATATCTGATAAAAATGAAAAAAAAAAAACAATATTTTTTATATTTAAACATTCATTTTTAAATTAATTTCATTAGAAATTTTTTTTTAATATTGCAAATTTCCTTTCAATATTTTATGCGATATATTTTGACAGAATTTATTTTTCTAAATTTTGTTATGACCTTAATGCTTGTAAAATAAACGCATAGTAATAATTTTAACAAATAAAATTGTACATATTTCTTCATAAACAATAAAAGTTAATGAATAATGATATTTTAATAATATTCTTTGGATAGAGTAAAAGTATAAATATATCATCGTGGTGGGAATTTTACAGGATTATAAATGCATTTGTTTTGAAATCAAACAGTAGCGCCATCCAGTGAGAAAGATATTTACAGAAAAAGATATCTAATAATATTTTTGAGATTATTTATTGCTTTGTATTGTTTTGCAAATAAAAACTTGAATAGATATTAACACTTTATGATGAGTACTATTATTTACTTCTAATGAAAATGAATATGATCATTTTTCTATGAATTAAAAATCCTTATTATCCGTATAATTTATAAAATAAAATTCAATATCTTTTAATTTGGAAAGGCTTTATTTGTTTTTTAAATTATTTTCATTCTTACAAAATAATAATTTATTTTTGTGGTTATAGTTTCAAAAAAAATTTGAGGTGTATTTTTAAAAGTAGCCTCTTTGCTTTTTAAAACTTTTAGTCAAAGATCCCATTTAGAGGCAGACTTTCAATGCAATATATTTTATTACATTTCAATATAATATTACACCTATTGAAATTTCAATAGAATACTTTTTCAATAGTTGTCATGATTTTATAAAAGAAAATGCTTAGAATTCACTTTCTGTAATTTACAACTTTAATCAAAGTATAGCATAAGCTTTAAAGATACTCGCATCTCTATAGAGGCAAATTTTTTTTTCGAATATTACGTATAATACAAATAATTCATTTTAAGTGTTGCTCAGATTTCTCTTATAATAAATTTAACATAAGTAATTCATTAAAAATAGTAATGTTTGTAACTAATAACTTATGGAATTTTTTGGAAATATTTAAAAATATTACTTATTTTGATATGTGGAACCTCATAATATAACAAATATTGATCAAAATGATTTTTATAGCAATTTGCTTTCTCTACTTCTTCTTTTAGTTAAAATTTTCTTTACTTTCAAAATTGTAAGAGTTATCCATTAAAAAATACCTAATTATTTTTATAGTGTTAATAGAAAATTTTAACAAATTGTTCATCATAATGCAAAATATTATATTTTTCTCATGTTAAATCAATGCCAAGCATTTAAATTATCATCACTCTTATGGAAATAGTTTCGTTTGAAAGAAAGGCACTAGAATTTACAATCCACTGCTAAATAAGATACCATTGTTCAAGTTATTACTAAGTTTTCTTTATTAAATTCAAAATTTTTTCAGTTCCCTTAAACATTTGATTACGTTATATTTCATAAATGTATGTCATATTTATAATACAAATTTACATTACAATTCTGAAGACTTTCAATAATTTGCAATTTGCTTTTGAAATGTATTATACAAATTATATTTCTTGTAAAATATTTTAATAAATATATTTTCAGAAAAGACATGGATTTTAATAATATCTCATCATTAAAGTATAAATTTGTAAAATTACATAGCAATATCAATTAAAATTTTAATGAAATATTAAACTAAGTCAATATATGTAGTTCTGCAGTAATATTTTGGTATAAATTTTAATAGTGATGATTTTTGAATAGTTTTGAGTAAAATTTTATAGTTTTGCAGTTCTTTATGGTTCATTATTTAAACTTGTAATAAATCTTGAATGGAAATGATTACTGTATTGTTAAGACAGCTTAGGTTATATGTCGATGTTAATTAAATTGATTAAATTTGACTGTTAGCAGCAAAATAAATAAATAAAAAATGAATGAAAACAAATATAAAATAATATTTTAATGTTTTAAAAATGTAATATTTTTAATACAAAAAAATATTTAATTCTTTAAAATAAAAGATATTTTGTATATAAAATGATATTTTATAAATAAATTAAAAAATAAAGATATTTTATAAAATATCTTTATTTTTTTATTTCAAAATAAAGATATTTTATAAATAAATTAAAAGATATTTATGGGATGTGACACAATTATTGCCTTTACATATGCTATTTAAATAAAGAAATACAGGAATATATGAAATTTTGTACATATTTACATAAAATTATATAAATTTGTAATAATTTGTAATAAAAATAAAAATATTTTTACGTAGATATATTTATTAAAAATATTAGTGCTTTGAAGACTAGGTTTTGGAATACGATTTTCTTCATTTGATTTGTGAATATCGAAAGATATTTAAATTGTATATTGAACATTATCTTTTCTCAAAAATGATTTTATGGCACTTTATTGTTAAATTCCTGCATTCATTAAAAATGGAATAATTATTTTCTGTTTTCATTTATTCATTATATTATGAAAGTTTTAATTTTACGAATGTAGTTCTCCCAGTTTTGTGCATTAATGTAATTTTTTGAAAATTTCATTCAAAATTGAAAAGCATTTATGGTTAAATACTAAATTATGATCAAGACCATTAGTTCCATTCAAAGTTTCTAGTAAATGGAAACTTATGAAAACTATAACTGTACTACTTTAAATAAAATATACTCATATAATTTCCCTTCAATTTTATATGATTATAGCTCAAAATGCTTAGAAATAATATTGGTACCTTTGATTTGTTGAATATAACGCGCAAGTATTTGCTTTTCAGTTTTCGATGATTTATATTTTACTTCAGAATTTTCATTCCCTATTTATTGTTATAAGTTATATTTTTCTTACTTTAGCTTAGAGCCTCTAGCATAATAATATTCAAAATGAATATCTTTTTTATCAATTACTTATAAACAAGAATAATTCGTTGAAAGGTGGTTGTTAAAAGAGGCAAAATTTAAGCTGATGATGAATTAAACTCCTTTAAATAAATAAGAAAGAAAACGTGATGACTTCACTAATTAGATATCCTAAATAAGTTTTCAATTCATTCATCATTCCTGTTCAATTTCCAGCATTTTTGTAAAACAAATACTCTGCTTAGTTACTTTAGACTGCAAAATCAGAAATGAAAAGTTTCACTCATAACATTAAATTAATTGCTAAGTCAATGGGGGGGATCTCCACTTGAATTATATAAATACCCTATGAAATCCAAGTATCTTTAAGTGATTTCAAGCTAATGCATTTTTTAAAAACAAATATTAAAATTGATTTACTTAAATCTTTAGTTTGCGGGTCTTTGTACAAGAAATGTCCAGCCTAATTAGTAAAATTATCCACTGAAGATGTCTTGATTTCTCTTTAGGGAAATTAAGGAAATATATTTTTATAAAGTGGAACTGAAAGATTAATTAATTAGAAAACTTCAAATGCTTAAAGTTTTAGGAGGATTATATTGTTTTCATCTTTAGTTTTTCATATGAATTCAAATTGATTAGGGATTAATATTCAAGCAACAACAGCTCATTTTTTATTTTGAATACCTTTTAAGAAATTATATTTTAATTATCTGTGGTAAGAAGATATTGCTGATTATTCCTAGTTTTAACAGAATAAAATTAATAAATTCGCCGTTTTTTATTTAGATGATAACGTGTAGATAAGGAATTAATTTCTCTCAGCATTTAAACCTTAATGAAAAGAATGATTTATTATAATTTAAATGCTGTATAGGCTAAAGGAGATATTAAAAAATGCTATTATTTTTTTAAGCAAATGTGTTGAAAAAATTATTATTGCGTTACCTAATGATTATATCTTTCGCACTGAAACACTTTGCAATTAAGATGATTTTGTTATCTGTTAAAATCAAAATATAATATAAAGTCTTTTATGAAACAAAAGTAAAGGAGCCAAATATATTTCATGATAGTATATATAAACATTAGTATATGCTGCCTGGTATTGCTGAAAAAGAAACCTCGCTAACAGAAACATAAGTGTATGCATGGCGCATTTGAAACAAAGCATTTTTCCAATGCCTTGCCACACAGACAGGACAATATCTGAATCTGTTGTGCATAAATAGTCAAGCTCATCTTGGTGAACATTACACTACTCAATAAGCCACAAAAACATGAAATAGGTCTTTTATGGGCTGTAAATTATAACCGGAAAATGTCATATAAATATTGTATTGAATTCATATGATATAAGAATCCTAATTATTCCAAATTAATCATACTATCAGATTAAAGGAGTACACTTATAACGTTTTCATGGTAATGGTAGGGTTTCTTTATAAATAAATACGTATTCTTTGCCATCTCTTATAAATACACACACTGTTGTCGAATGAATCCTCGATACATCTTCCCTTTAATGGTTGCTATTTGTATTGGGTTGTCTCTTAATGTTTCAAAAACTAACCAACAGATCTGCACCACTGTACACTAAACAATTTTGCACATTTTATTTGATAACAGCACTGTGCGGATAACAAAATATTTCAAACTAAACTGCTTCGCTATCGGCGTCGTTTATATACTTTTCTGTTTCTTTCTCGTCTCCGTGACATATTGTGAATGTCATCTTGTATGTTCCTTGGACTTGTAACACAAGCAGTAAGCATGTCTTCTCAGTAAAATTCTCACTTTAGCGTACAATTTCTGGGGGCGTTTTAATGACATACATATATTCTACGGTGAAAGCAATTAATTCAGTAATAATATAGAAGTGTATCAACCGGTGATAATTTATAATCACAATTAAACTTGGTAAATGTGATAATATTTATCTTTATTATATTTATCACTTAAGCTGATAAAATCCCTAACTCGGAATACAGCAAATTCTGATTATGTTGTTGAGAAATGATATCTTAATTCGAAAAAATACGGACTTTTAAGTGATATATCTATATTTTTCAAAATAAGATATGACTTCTTTACAAAAATTAAACTATCTATCTATCTATATATACACACACACACATACACACACACACACACACACACACACACACACACACACACACACACACACACACACACACACACACACACACACACACACACACACACACACACACACACACACACACACACACACACACACACACATATATATATATATATATATATATATATATATATATATATATATATATATATATATATATATATATAATGCAATACTAAAAATACAAAAATACAATACCAAAAAGTAAATATAATACAAGAAATCTAACCAGCGCAAAAGCAGCTAAAGAGAGATATGCCAGATTTAATTAGATACAACGTGAAAAACAATGAAAATAATAAGAAAAAATTTGAAAATCACAGAGAATATACAATACAAAGAATAGGAGGAAAGCATAGGGACCACGTCTTCAACAGTATGGAGATGGTCAGCTATGCAAATTAAACACTCTTTTCTGACATGCACGCAGACAAATGTCTACAGATTTTCGAGTAACTCACTCGAAGAGTGTTGGTATTAAAAATAAGAAGCATAGAAATATTTATTTTAAAAATTAAAGTAAAAAAATATATATGTCAAAGGAAAGTAAGCTAACCCACATTAGAAGGAACAACAAATATAGTTTCAATATATCAATACCAGCAAATCAGAACCCATTTAAATATTGGAGAAGAGATAAAGTTGCCAAAAGTAAATTTAAAATTATGATAAAAATAATAATTGCCAAGAGTAGTTAAATTAAAAAAAATTAAAGTAGTTTAGAAACATTCAGTAAATTTAAAATTAAATTGTGTTTAAAGAGATTTAAAGTTAAATTATGTTTAAAGAGATTTAAAGTGAATGTTGGTGTTTTCGGGATTCTCTTGTAAGAACTTCAATGCTTAGATGTCCCTTCTGTAGTTGTAAAAACTACGCATTAATTCAGTTTTAGAAGCAATTTCTTACCTCCTACATACTTTAAAATAAATTTGGTTGGAATTTTATTGATTTGAGGTGATCAATTAGAAGTTTTATTTGATTTTTAGTGAATTAAGGATTATTTCAGATATTGTAAATGAGATTTATTTCATTAAGTATAATATTCCTATATATTTTTAAAGAAATATTGAAGTTGCAGCATATTAATTTATTGACTTTAAAAATAACAACATAAGTAACTGAATTATTAATACTGATAAATAAAAAGCAAAAGGATACTGATTAATAAATCTTTTTTCTAAATAATGTCAAAACAGATTAGTAAGTATGCTAGAAAAGTTAAGCCCGTGTGGAATACTACCATTTTGAATAAATAAATTATCTCCATTATAGATAAAATTATTTTAAAGGCACAATTTAACCAAGTTATTTCAGTATTCAAAATCAACATTTATAATAAATTTTTATAATTCTTTCATATTATAATTAATTATATAATTAAATAGAAATATAATACATTCAATTTATCAATTGGTATGCTAGTGAAAAGGCCTTTAAAATCAGAAGAACTAATGCACTATATATATTATTTCGTGATAAAAAAAAATTCTGAAACAGGTCTCTTATTTCTAATAATCCACAAGTGGCTTCATATTTAACAATATTTTCTAGTATAATGTTTATATACCTAGAAAAAATAATATCATGATTATTCATAGAATATTGTCCTTTAAATATGTAATTATGTATTTCATTCTGTAAAACATATTTGCAAATCTTTAACTACATTGCAAGTTAAAATTTTGTTATTTTATTTTTACTTATGAAAGAATATCCAAATTATATAGAAAAGAAATACTTTATTTTTGAAATAAATTACTTATTCTCTTAATAGGACATTGAGTATGCCGTGAGAGGATTGTTCGGAAAAAAGTTTTCCATCCATATCTATAGTCAACAAAGCCCGCTTGTGACAACATAATTAAATTTGCTCTCTTTCTTTAAAAACTGCACAAAAAGTGAAGTATATCACGGTAAATAACAAACACTGCATTATTAGATTAAAATTTTAAACAAAAACACAATACACACTACCATGCCGTTACCATCATACAATTTTCTGTCTGTCTCAAAGCCTGCTTAATGAACTCATTGTTCTTTTGCCGAGTAAACATAGAAAAAGAAAAGAATTTTTCGAACTATTCGACCGGAAACTTCGTCGCCAACAGTGCCATGTGTTATAAAGAGAAGGGTGCTATTATTCCTTTTCAAACGGATACCGGAGTTTCGTGAAAGAGGCGGCATATTTAAAAGTTCTCCTATAATCCTTCTATTAATTAAAATATTGTCGCGTCCATGGCCATGGCTGCTATTATGCATAAAGAACAAAAGGAACCCATTTATTTGGCGAACATTATCGAATTTTTTCCTCTTATTGCGAACATTGCCTGAGGCATCCATAAATGCTTCTTTTCCAAAGAGAAGCAAGAAAAGCTTCTCTGTGATAATCAGTTAATAGCGGGCGAGAAAAACTTAATTATGGCACCAGAATCTTCATCGTTTGTCATCTGTCTTGGATTCTTAAAGTTATTCGGTAATTTGGCTCGATATCGATTATATCATTTTATCGTTGTTTGGCTTTTGATCACTTTTTTTTTTTTTTTTAACGAAAATTGTAAATCACTCTGAAAGTGTTTTTGATGATAATATGTTAATCGTAGTTTTCATGTGTTAGTTTTTTCGTAAAATATTTTCGGAATATTACATCACGGAAGAGATAAGGAATATTATCTTGAAAATTATACATTTCAATGTTAGTCATATTTTTAAAAAAATATTTAGGGCTAGTGATAGTTATTTAAGAAATGAGCTTTTCCAAAGAAAAATAAATAATAACGCTTCGCATATATTAACAAACTTAAACATACCATAAGTCTTACGTTTGAAGCTGAATTGAAAGAAATTGATAAAATCCGTTTCATAAAAATGTTATTATTTAATTTTTTTTTCCATTTATTATATCAGCTTTTTTTCCAGACACCTGAGCTGTTGGTCCCGGGTTTGAATCCCGGTTCAACCATGGATGTTACTTTCTTTCTCTGTTCTCTCTGTGTTTTTCTGTCCCTTCTTCCATGATCATGTATGAATGTGCCACACCCTATAAACGGGTTTGTGGTGGTATGGCGCCGGCAACGCTACTCCCCTCAGTGACTTGGTTCACAGGTACCCGCTGGGTAATGACAAATGAGTAGCAATTTCTGGCCTTGTTGTGGCATAGGGTTCGTCACATAAGTACCCACCACTGAAAAAAAAATATCTGCTATTTTAAATGCTTGACACAACTCAGAAGGAATTATTTTAGCTCATTCCTTTGAAGACTTTTCTAAAAGATAATAAATAAAAATAAGCTACTTTTTTCCTAAAAAGTTCATTCTGATCATATTTTTTTAATTTTTAGGTTTCATTTTTCATTTTAGTTTAAAGAATCTACAATTTGCTGTCATGCGTATTGTAGGATATCAAATGTCAATTTTACATTTGATATCCTCAACAGTAATTGATGGAAAATGAGGAATTCTTAAAGTTTCCATAACGCAAGGAAAGAGAAACTATAAATTTATATAGTTGTTGAGATGAAAATGGAAACTTTAATCGCTTAACTACAAACGAAACTGTTCTATAAAGAAGTATGACATATTTCACATGCATAATATCAAACCTATTGGAGAAAAATATGTCCTGAACTCAAATAGCTTAAAATAAAATTTTAGTCATACATTGTATTTATTAATAAAGTCTAAAAGTATTTTAATTTAGTGATTTAATAAAATAGTTATTTCATCAAAATGTGCATGTATGTGTTAATCATATTTAAAACAATGAACTTTAAACCCACCACATTCATTTATATAAAATAAGTTAGAACATTTATTTCTATGACTTCATTTTTGGCATAAGCGTTCATATTATTGTTATTATTATTAAGAAAATTGTCTTGAATAGCTTCAGTAATAATTAAAGATAATGGGATGAATGGGATTGAATTAGCATAAAAATGATGATTGAAATTCAAGGCCAGAAACGCATCACTTATAAAAAAAAAGAAAAAAATATTATAATTAAAAGAATATTAGTTTAAATAATCATATTGTTGCATTATTTATAACACATAACGTTACACTATTATAAATGCATTATAATTTATTTTAGCTTAGATTATTATAAAACTTACTTTTACAGAAAAATGTGTTAATTTTTTAAATATTTCATAACACTGATCAAAAATCTGATGCAGATTATAAGTAGAAATTTGAAATTTTATTACGGTTATACTGTCATAGTTTTTTCCAATAGCAAAATGACAAAAGTTGTAATTTTTATTAAAAAATCTATTTAATAAAATTCAGGAAACATTTAGTATAATGTTTTGCATTAAATATACTTAATTTATTTTTTTGTAATAATTGCTAATAGAAAATATAAAGAAATGCATTTTTATCAATTAAAACAATAAATAATCCAATACTATTTAACTTATTATTAAAATTACAACAATCGTAAATTCAATTTGAAAAAGAAATTAAAAAGCAATTAATAACTATTATTTTTGCGGAATCAGTATAAAAGTAATCTTTTAAATCGGAAGTAAAATATTCTTAATAAATCAACCGAAACTTAAAATATCATAAAATCCAATATTCTATTATTTGATAGGATTAACTGCAGTTAAAAACACAATAAATGTCTACACAAGGCTCTTTCTCTAAAATGGTTTTATCTATAACTTTAAAATAAAAATACATAAACTGGTAATATTTAAAAAGAATATTTTGATAAAACGTTTTGGTTAACAAAACAATTATCTTAAAAGTCTTAAGTCAATTACTACCAAAATATTTAATAAATACTTAAAACGCTCTTGAATAAAAATCCTTTTTGTGATTGGTTCTTAACATGAATTAGAACTAAGTATAAAATAAAAAAAAATAAAACTTAAAAATTTTAAATAAAGTACTTTTTTAATGCATTTACTTGACTTTAATGTAAATTAAGTATAATGAGGTTTTCAAACTCGGGAGGTTTCTCGTTCGCTATCAATTTATTAAAACTACTCAAATTTTAAAGGGGTGTAAATTATTGTTCAGGATATTTGTTCATATTTTTCAAACTTCTAGAAAGCAAACATATGCATTGCATTTGTTGTGAAAAGAATAATTAATTAATTAGTATAAAAAGTATAATATCTAAAAAAAAGTTGCTTAAAATTATCGCAGTAGATAAAATGTTAGTAATTATATCGAATGTTGTGCTTTTTGTAAATTAGAAATGAGAAATTTAAGTTAATTTTTAAAAACAACTTTATGTATTATATAAATAAAGGTTTTTATAATTTAGTTAACATTATTATTTCAACATTACGAATGTACATTTTAATCACTTTTAAATTTAATTTATATATTAGTTCTTATAATTCTTATATCAGTTCTACGCATAAGAATGAAATTTAACAGTAATTTTATTAAATATTTTTCATATGCGAAAAATTATAAAGAAGTGGAAAATTGTTTGAAGTTCGAAAAAGCCTTGTCTTACTGTAAAAAAAAAAGAGTTACTTCTTAAAGAAATCAATAATTTAAAAATATTTATGTGCTTTATTTTATATACGCTGAAAGGTGAAAACATTAAGATTATCTGTAATGTTTGATATATATACCACCTAGAATTGCGGAAGACACATGATTCTGTGGGAACTATATAGAATTTATCCCAAAATATGTGAACCTTATTTATGTGACTATTAAAATTATTACTAAAAATAAATTTTAATAATTAAAAAAATTAAGAGATAAAATTTCTTTGAATTGTTGTTAAATTCTACAGAATTGCATTTTTCTGTAATGAGCTCTTACTTCTATAGAAAGTAACTTATAATCACTTGATGTTAATTAGCATGTATTTTAAAGTAAATTTTATTTTTATTCATGACTCTTAGAGCTTTGTACTCAATTTTTCAAGAAAATGGATCACTTGGAAACTGGAAAAGATTTCTTGGAATAAAGAACTACATATTTCTTCTCATCCCCGTCGAAGTTCTAGTAAAATCAATGGTTAAAAGTGTTTTCAGATAAATCATTCATCACACACAGAAGGAAAAATTGACATAGAGAAGTTATGTTTTTTAGTTTAGGGAAACTATATTTTTTATTATTATCATCAATCAATCTAGTGAGGAAAAGAGTGACTTTGTAATGGACATTTACGCACTCAAAGCATGTAATTTTACATTACATCGGCTTCTTCAGCCAACATTGATCTATGGATATATTTCTTAAACAGCAATTTTACTTTAACCAGTTTATAACGATTTTTATGATCACCCACAAATATTCCACAATTTCGATTTCACTTTTAATAATACTTTAGTTTTTTTTAATAGGTGTTTATTTTTTTTATTAATGTATTCTTCTGTGCTAAAATTGGTTAATTAGAGGAATTTATGAAAAAATTTTCGTTTTAGTAGAGCTTTGTCGATTCTTAAGAGATCAATAATTCTGCGTTTCAATGTAAAAAGCAATGTATGTTTCTGTTTGGAAGAGTAGTCCCTAATTCTTACAATAAATAATTCCTAACTCATGCTTAATCCACTTATATTTCCTTTTTGAAGTTTAAGCAAAACTCATATTTTACCTCATGTTTTTATGTAGACAATTTTAACGTAGTTTTTTTTTTGGCAGTGAGTATAATTTTATTGATCAAGAAATTCACATGTGCTAGTTACGGCTGCCAAATTATTTAGATGTTGGGCTGCTATTTTTAATATTTTTTGATAATCCATTGCGAGAAGTTGCAACCAGATTTCGATGGTTATGATAACGAACTTACTTTGAATTGGATGAATATTATTGGATTAGCTTTTTATAGACAGAATTATTTCAGGAATTATTGTATAGCAATCATATGATAAGGGTCTTAAATATTAAAAAATATTCTGGAATTCAAACAGTAAAGAAAAACGAGAAAATAGCAATATTCCTTTTGAAATACGCAATTCTAAAATGTTATTAAGAAGTTCGATGAGAAGTGCGTGCTTTAAGAACTGCAGAATATAAATTTTTTTTTTTTTGCAAACATGATACGTTATCTGTGAAGACAATAAAATTTCATAAGTAAAAGCAAAGTTTTAAATTCAATCATGGAAGTGTGATAAGAAATCTGATTGGTTTGGTTTGTGTGTCGCTCAACGGTCATCTTTTGCACACGAGGACTATTTAGACCGGGACCTACGCTTTAAAGTCGATGCCGAACTACTACAAACATCCATGCCCAAGATGGGATTCAAACCCACGAACTGTTGAACCTAAGGCAAGAGCGCTAACCATTCGGCTTCCAGCTTGGTGATAAGAAATCTGAAACAAACAATTCGTAACAATGACCGCCAATAGACTTTTACCAAAGATCTTCGACAAAGAACTATTGATAAAGAGTAGAGACAACACAAAGTTAAATCGAAGGGAGTTGGATACTTAGTAAGCCCTTCTGTGCTTGATAATATTTATTAGCAACTGTATACCATGCATTCAGCAGTTAAGAAATTTAGCCATGATGCAGCCATATGGTATAATCTTCTCCAGTGACCAATATTTGTCACTATGCCAACAGGACATAGTTCTACAATTATTCCGTCCGATTTCAGATATTCCCCAAAGAAGTTGGTATCTATATCAAATAGGCTTAGGTAGCTTTATGAAGGTTTATTTAAGCAAGGTGACTAGTTTTTTGCGTCACTTCCATTTCATGCCATGAAAGATAACATTTGAAATATGTAAGTCCACATTATTGTAATCACTGACAGCATATTATTGTAAACTAATTAAATTACGCATTTTATCCCTGTCTGGAGGTCTTTAATATTTCATTATCCACAAAAATTATATGTCCCTTACACTTGTAAGAAGTAGACTGATTTAACTGTGGACTTGCGGAAATCTGTTCTAAAGAGCAATATTAATCGAAAGGATAAGATTGAATAAGTAGTAACAAAATGGCAGAGGAGAGCGCCTGAAGAAAAAAAAATTAACTGAAAAGACAATTCTAATAAATCAACATGAAAGACTGCTTAATTTCAAGCCAGGTTTGAGAATACTAAATTCTCAAGATTGCCACATAACATGTTTGAATATATAATATTTTATGACACTTTGTGACTGGAAAAGAAGAAACATGCTTTGATAAAATGGACCTAGATTGTGCAAATATTTCTGAAAAAATGAGCGAATGATGGTTTCAGAGTCGTCAAATTAGGCTGGCTTGCTGATAATTGCCTTGTCCATGTTTTATATAATATTTTACAGCCAGTAAAGTTTTATAGTTGATATTTTTATCTTAAATATTTTGTAGCAAAATAAATATGTCACGTGGGTTCTTAATAATGTCGTTACCAGTAATGATTAAATATTTGAAATAACGTTTATAAATACATTTTCTTTGAATATAAAAGAATTGGTAGTTTTATGATTGAATTAAAAGTAATTTTTAATTACAAAAGCGAACAGATTCAAGTTCAGTTTTGGTAAGGAAATTAATAAACACACAACATAATTTTATAAAAATAGTACATTTAAATTCAAAGGCTATTTGTAAACACTTTACGATATCAAGAAGCTCAGCAATTATATTAGGCTCTAATCAACACAGATTTAGCCTTCATTGTGATACAGGCTTTTATGATTTGGAATCCATTCTCTCCAAAAGAATCCTTGAATCATAGGAAAAATTCGTGAGAGTGATTCCTTCCTTCAATGCAATACAGGCATTTATGATTTGGATTCCATTCTCTCCAAAGAAATCCTTGAATCATAGCAAAAATTCGTGAGAGTGATTCCTTCCTTCAATGCAATACAGGCATTTATGATTTGGATTCCATTCTCTCCAAAGAAATCCTTGAATCATAGGAAACATTCGTGAGAGTGATTATTTCCTTCAATGCGATACAGGCATTTATGATTTGGATTCCATTCTCTCCAAAGAAATCCTTGAATCATAGCAAAAATTCGTGAGAGTGATTCCTTCCTTCAATGCGATACAGGCATTTATGATTTGGATTCCATTCTCTCCAAAGAAATCCTTGAATCATAGCCAAAATTCGTGAGAGTGATTCCTTCTTTCAATGCGATACAGGCTTTTATGATTTGGATTCCATTCTCTCCAAAGAAATCCATGAATCATAGCAAAAATTCGTGAGAGTGATTCCTAAGGATCAGCCAATGTCTATATTTGTGTTGGCATCTCTTTGATTGGATGCACATAGCTTTATGTCTTTTCTTATGAATAAGGGAATACACACACTTACCGAGATGGTTTTCTTGATGTTTATTTATACACTAACCCTAGAACAAGTGAAGATTTCCTTCTCTCCTAGAAAAAATAGGGAACTCACAATATGTGTGTCGTGTATTCTTATTGTGAGCATCAAACGGTTCTGTGATGGAATGCCTGATCTTTCATCAGACCTAAATTTAAATCGATCATATTTGAAATACTGTAAAGAAATTACTAATGAGAGCTAAAGCTTCACTTGTAATGGCTTCAATAAAGCATTGGTTCTTACATTACATTCCAATCTTACACATATCTGCCCATCATATCATTATAAGTGTTCATATAAGGGGATCATATACCATATTAGAAGTATTTTGCTTGTTATAGAAGCTGGCACATTTGATTTATTTATTTTATACATATGCTTGTTTCTATAGCCCAGTAACTGTAAATCATTTTCGTTAAGTTTTTACGTAATTATGTATTATGTATTGTGGATAAGTTTGACTATATTCTATAAATAATTGTTCTAAAAATCTCTGTTTTTGTGATTTATTTTGCTTAACTTTTGGAAACCAGTAAATCTGAATTCTCTCGAGATATTTGACATATTTTAAATTAAAAATTTTTGGATTTGCTCAAAAATTAGTATTAAAGCTTAAAGAATCACTAATTCATATTAATATGGATATTTTGAACTTTTAACCTTCCTTTATTATATAAGTTTTAAACTTTAATTTTGTGAATTATAGTTTATGAAACACCAATTGTAATTAAATATTTTATCGCATGTATCTACGTTTTTCATTTTAATATTGAGAAAGCATGTATTATTAGGAAAATATTTTTAATTATATTATGTAATATATTATTGTAATTAGTCACATAAATAAAAAAATTTTTTGCTGAAAATATATTCAACAATTAAGATTATTATGCGATTTTAACCTAAACAATATTAAATTCAAAACTTTCAATATAATTCATATTTTTAAAAGTTTATTTCTGATGATACGAAATTCTCAAGATGGAAACAAATTATCATAACACATGTAAAAAATTGTATGTAGGATTTCTACATTAATTGCGTACTTTTACATCCAAACTGAGGTTTGAAGTAAAAGTACAACACAGGAAACCGTCACTTTAAACATCAATTTGAACATCTTGCTTTCCTTAGCGACTGTCTGTGACATAAGTGCTAAGATAATTATAAGACTAATATTTATACTAAACTGCCAAATGACTTACAATACTTCCTCGTATATTAAATAACTTTCTTTCATATAAAAAATCAACAATTGAACAAAATATTTATAAATCGTTAAAATTCTCGTTCAAATATTAATTTCTTTTTTTATTTTCGAAGTTATTCATATATTTTCGAATTATTTCATTACTTGTGAAAGTATTATTATTAACTGATTTTGCAAAGGCATACTTCCCTTAATCACATATTCCACATACATTAGAACGATATATGTCTGATTATTTTGCTGGCTGAATTACACAAAATGTTCCTAATATAAATTAAAAAGGCATTTCGGTAACTCTTATAGTGAATTTATTTCCTGGAAAGTCCAATTGTGGTGTTACTGTATTAATAAGATGAATCATTTTAATATTTCACGAAGTAATTGAATGTTTTAAAAGAAACTGGAATATGTAAAGGGCTAGTGATGAAACAAGGCTCTTCAGTGTGGAAAGTTACTGGTTCAATCTTAGCCCCTGTTGAGTGACTGGAGAAGGATATTGAATTCGCACATTCTGCGCGAACATTTGTTGGGGTGGATGTTTGAGATTTTTCTTAGTTTCCATTCTTACGGCACATAAATATGGCTTACTATGAATGAAAAGTCTTCACAAAAAACAACTTAAAAGGGATAATTTAAAATATCACTTCGCTATGGGTAATGTAATTTAATGCTCCTTCATTCATTATAGATGTGTCAGTTTAATTTACACATACCTTACGAAGTAAACCTAGATTATTATAGAGCCGATATTAGCCAAAACAGAAAGTCTTTGATTAAGTGAGTACATACATCATTAAGGCTTGCAACTAGATGAAACAATACTACCCATGCTTTGTATTGAATTTATTATGTCCAATTGATCTACCATATCTTTCCAATTCATCAGATTATGTATGGTTTCTTCATCGTTTCTTAAGCAGACTAACTGAATACATACATCACTAAAGCTTGTAACCAGATCAAATTACTACTCTGGCTTTGTATTCAATTTAGCACGTCCAATTGATTTATCATATCATTCCAATTCATCAGATTATGTATGGTTTCTTCATCGTTTCTTAAGCAGACTAACTGAATACATACATCACTAAAGCTTGTAACCAGATTAAACAATTCTACCCTGGTTTTGTATTGAATTTAGCATGTACAATTGATTTACCATATCTTTCCAATTCATCTCAGATCATATATAGTTTCTTCATTCTTCTAAGTTTCAAAATTTAAAGCCAATGGTATTTCAATTATTAAAGGTTTACGAAAATATTTCTGCTTATATATGTCATCAAGATGAATTTTAACAGGTATTTCTTTGTAGACATATATATGCTAAGCTTACCACATTTTTCTGTAGATTATAATCAACTTAGGGTTTTGTGACTGTTAGTAATAAATATAATACATGCGGAAATGACTGGTTTCGTTCATTTTGTAGATATGGTTTGTTTCTTTCTAATTCATAGAGAAAATAATATTTGAAATTTCACATTATTGAAAATATATATACATACTTATATATATATATATATATATATATATATATATATATATATATATATATATATATATATATATATATATATATATATATATATATATATATATATTGTTTTGAAAATTTATAAAATTTTATAAATGTACTTTATTGAATGAATATATATTTATATATTTAAGATTATAATACAGCTTGATATGTATATTGACAAAATTAGGAGCAATTGAGGCATAAAGTTTTGCTAATTTACATTAAATTCAATAAAATGATAAAATTTTAGTTTTGATTTAATCAGATTTTACTACATTATAGATGTTTAATATGTTACAAATAATTCTGTATATAAATTGACTTGACTCATTATTACTCAACTTAAAGTTATAGAAGTATAAAGTAATCCCCACATTGTAGAGGGATTTAACGTATTAATTCATCTAAACGTAGTCCGAATAGCTCGTTAAATCAAAGCCCCATCCAGGTGACTGTAATTTATTCAACTTTAGTATGAATTCCTCAATTACTATAGTTTACTTTGACAAGGATTTAAGCGAAAGCGCTCATTTAATTGAGGATTTAATTCCGTTAAGAATTGACAATCTTCCCTTTATCACGAATTTGCAGATTGTGTGAAAATAGTATTCACATAAATGCTAATTGTTGGCAAATGTAAACTTGCTTAAAAAGTAAACTTGGAGTAGGAAGGTCTACCTTTGTTTCTGTAATAATTATTTTACATTTTTTACCAAAACTTTATTTTTATTTTTAAAATTTTATTGGTGATGATGTTATAAACTAATTAGATTATATGCTGGCAACACAAGATATACCTACCATCATAGAATTCTTAATTCAGAATGCAACGAAATATTATCAAAAATATTCCATACACCATTTTTAAATAAATCATGATATTAAAGAACAATTCAACTAATTTTAAATATAAGACTGTCAAAAGATTTTTTTAGTTTAAAATTCAAAACTTTCAATATACTATAATAATAAAAAAAAACCATTTAATACTTTTATTAAACAATATTGAATAGGAATTAATTGTTAGAAAAAATGTTTAAAGACACTAACATTGCTTGTATTTTCAAAATAATTTTTTAGGGTGTATAATTTTTTAAAACGCTTATGTGATATCATGGCTGCAAATATACTGATATTACCTTGATATTTTAGAAAGAATAAGTTTCTAGAAAATTCTTAATTTTTTAAATATCATATAGATTTGAAAACAAATCAAAACAAAGGTTTTTAATAGCTTTAATGAAAAGTTACATAATTAAAAAAGTAGCTTTTTGTTCAGTGATAAATATTCAGAGCAATTATTTTTATTTTCTTAAATCTTATTAATTTTTTAAACCAGAAAATCTCTTATTTCCATAAAGTAATCATATATTATGCACTGTTTATACTTCATCTTACAAAAATTTATAAAATAAATATTTCATTAAAGAATAATGCTCAATGTATATTGTTTGAAAAGCAGAAATTAATTGCAAAGATTCCACATGAAAAAGTAGCACGGTAACAACTCATAATAGATTAAACATTTCTAACAGACAGCTTCAGAAGCACATTAAAAAATTCTATTTTAATCGTTTCAAGAATCATACGGTGGCGAAACTAAGCCATCTGTTACTTCGATCGAAATTTAATGATAGTAAGGCTCAGTGCAGCTATAACGAACACCTGCCTCACATTATTTCGCAATAGTGGCAAAGTTTAGGAGGGGAATTCTTTGTGAACCAATACCAGTATCGGACAGCGGTTATACTCTTACAGTGAATGTGTTAAAATAATTTTGGAAAGTATGACTTACAGTGTTTGGCAGCAAAGAATTCATTCGTCTGATGACATTCTACGTTGATTGAATTGGTGAAAGAATCCTTTCATTCATCCGTATTTATCCAATGAAGCGTTAAGTCTCTAATGACAGACCCGTTTCCGAATGAAGTTTTTCCTGTGTTTTTTTATTCTGGTGTGTGATAGCTATTGATTTTATGCCTGAAAGATTGACTTTGTGGAAATCTGATGAAGTGAATTTGATTAGAGAGATATTTCCTTCACAAGCAAATATTTCAAGATTATTTTTCTAACGCTTGTGTATATTTCAATAGGAGAAATTTCTTTCGTTTGTAATAATATTATAATTATTCATCGTCTATCCTGAAGAAAATAATTTACTTATTTACTGCCTATTTATTACTTATTTACGTCGATGTACTTATTTATTACTGTTAAAATAATTTCATTTAATTTCGTTAATTAATTGAAATTTGTACGTAAATGGCATAATATACTTTAAATTAGGTGTATTCAGAGAAAATAAAAGTAATATTTCTTCTTTAGACTCTATTATATGAAATGAAGTAACTTTGGTTTGAAAATTTAACATCAAATGAAATATATATAGCTATGCAAAAATATTTTGTGTGGGTCCCCAAAAATTAATTCCAGTTTATTCCATTTTGCTCATTATATAGCAAAAATGCTTATAGATTTTATTAATTAGAATATTTTAAATATGCTGATTAGTAACAATAATTCATCTCACTAAAATGGGGACACAGCAACTAAAATTAGAGAAAATTTAAATCTTTCTGTGCTGCTTTATCTTTACTTTTATAATTATGAAATAAAAATATAGAATAGTATGGAATAAAAATAGGAATCTAAGTAAATTTGTGCAATCGAGAGTATACTTTAAATTACTAGAGAGATTAATAGAAATAGAGAGTAAAAAGACAATGTATTTTTGATGAGTTAATAATAATGATGTTATAATTTAACAAATACTGCACACGCCTGTATATTTTTGGTGCCCTTTATTTTAATTGTATTTATATTATTTCTATAAAATTAATGACATTTTACTAAGAATAGTCTTCCATATTTTCTTAGTTAATTTTTTAAGCAAAATTATAGTCATTATTAAAAAAATTTTAAATCATATCATCTTAACTACAAAGCAAGTGGTAAACATGAAATTCATTTTCTAAAATGAAAATAAAAACCGTCATTTGTAAAAATTAATTTCTTTCTGTTTTTCGAATACTGTCTTTCTGAGTATATGAGACACATTTTAGGTAATTATTTTAACAGTTATGGAATCAAGGTTTTATGGTCTAATTGAGACCATCGTCATTCTTATTTTTGAAAATCAATGAATTCAATTTCCAACTGAAACGAAGATCTTTAAAAGATGATGGAGTATGTTATATGGATCGTCGTCACTGTGTTTTCTATGTAACATAATATCAATAGGAATGGCAGTTCAAGTATTGAAGGGTTTATTCTAGGTTTTCCCTTTTTAATTAAGAAGAACTGGTGATATTTTTTCATTTGCTTCTACCCAACAGTAGAGAATCCAACTTTTATTTAAGAAAGAAACGTTTGCTAATGCTCACAATCAGTATCAAAATATTGAATTTTGTTGTCTACAATTAATATTTAAAATAGAAATTTTGATTTACAAATGAATGTTTAAATATTAAAAATATATCAATTTTTTCTTTTACTTAACTAAAATTCACTCCCATTTTTAAATAAAATTAAAAATATTTTGCTTACATTTTCTAATTTTACAATTTGATTCCGATGATACTTATATTTTAAAACAAACACGAAAATTAATAGTCAAATTATAAAAAACTGTTAAAACTTACTATGTATTTATTTTTTAAAAAGCAAGTTTAATTTAGTATTATTAAAATATTAGTGGTAAAAATATCAAAACTATAATTTTGAGATTTAATTTATACTGATAAAACTGAAGGCTAACTTTAACCTTTAAAATTCATATTAAACTTGTATAAAAATTTCAAACTAAATGTCACCTGTTTCAATTGTCTCATATCCAACAATTATTCCTATCCTTAAATTTCAGAAATAAGATGAATTTGAAAAGCATTATCTGTTGTTTTCTGTAAAACTCAAACTTTTTACGGCAGTTCTTTCATTTTTCGTCAGCATGAGACATATCTATTCCTTTGAAGTCTCTCCTTATTACTAACTTTATTGACTTTAAAGTCATTAACGTCAAATCCGGAGTCCTGATTTGACGAGAAATCCAGTCATTAGTACAACAGAATGCATTTCTTGGAATAGTGAATAGAATCTTTCTTCGTCGAAACGTTTTCGTTGGATTTTTAGCCATTAAAATGTACGGAATTCTGTCAGTTGTTAAAAGGAAGTTTCTACCATCATATTCATCACAATTTACGAAGTATTTTGATACTACAAAAATATTTTTTTAGTGTAGAAGGAGTACATTATTACTTTGCCATCACCTCAAAATAACTCAGATGGTAAAAGCGTTATAATCTATACGGATGATCACAATTTCATGCAATACTCAGTAAATTATACTTATTGAACAAATTTTTCTTTTTTAATATTCGTATATTTGTTCAATAGTTTTCAAATTTTAATAAAAATTACATTACTTATGTAAAAACTCTTTATAAAAATTGTAATAGAATGTCTTAAAAGCACGAGGTAAAACTTGAACATAAAAGAAAAACATTTTTCAGATGTCTGACTGATAAGAAAACAATGATTTTACTGGAAAAGATTCTGTATGTTAAATAATATTTTTAATTAATTTGCTGCGTATTTTAATCATATTGTCATATACATAGAATCAAATGTATAAATAATAGACGCAAAAATATTTATGAAAAAATAATTGAATTGTTTAAGCTCTCTAAATATTTAGACAATTTGTTACTTAATAAATTTCAAGATATATAAAGATTTGCTGTTCCAACAATTCAAGAAAAAAATGCTTATTGTAAACTTTGTTATTCCTTTGGGAAACCAAGGCTCTTAAATAAGCACATGACAACAACAATTTGTGTATTTTTGAAAGCATCACTGTTTTTATTGTAACTGGCGTGAAAGTACACATACTTACGAACATTTTTTTATATTTTGAACCACAAATTAGGATGAGAATATGTGCATAAAGAATCATTTATAGCAAACTTATAAACAGCTGTTTACAACAAAGTCCTATGTTTATCTATTCTGCTGAAATTGAAAATGATCACCCAAGACCATAGTGTATATCGCCAATGAATTCCATTCCATGTAAATATTAGTGGCAATGAGACCACAGATAGACTGGCCAAAGGGGACAGTGAGGACAGATACGCCCACTGGTTCATTACTTACTTAACAGGAACATTACTCTAATGAAAAATCTAGACTACATTCATAGTGGCAAATTCCACTAACACACCAATGGTAGTCAGGAACATCTCCTGCAACTCTTCTGGAAATAGAATGATGACCGAAAATCTCAAACTGCTCCTGGACAGATTCTTAAGTAGACATCTAAAATGTTTATCGCTTGAACGTGGTACAAAAAATTATCCCTAGTGTAAAAAATTGTGTGGCCATCCAACCCCACCGAAACATATTCTGGATTGCTTTGGACTTTCTCGGGAGGATTTATCCTCAAATCCCCTGTTTGTCATTGACGTTCTAACTGTCAACAATTTAATGGAGTTGATCTGACAAATGTCAGGTCTTTAAAGAGGATAAGCCAAGAACAAAAACAACTATTTAAAATAACGATTTTTAGTTAAGCCATCATATTTGCATTATAAGTTTGAACATTCCCAGCAAGCACAAGCCTTACGGCATCCTGATAGGAGGATATCAGAAATGTCAGGTATGAATCAGCATTAGCAAGCTGATTTCGTAGTGATAACGATTCCATATTGGTAAACGACAACAAAGCTTTGTACCTTAATGTTATCGAAAAAAATAAGGTTGGTCCTAATGCGGCTAAACGCTGACAAATTGTGAATGTCGTCTGCCAATATAGATCTGATACATGCTTCTCGATTCTGGTCTGAATATTATATGCGATATCGGTCTTATTGCGGAGATGTTAAAGTTAGTGATACTATCAAGTTTTCTCTGAATCCAATAACTTATTGTTACAAAGGCAACAATGACAAAAGAAATTAGGAATTAAAGTTATTAAAATAATTTGATATATGAGAGCTATTTGTCTTAATATTGCATTTAATATTCAAACTGATTATTAATAAAATTGTTATATTTCTGATATTATGAAATAGTTATTTAATGGAAAATATTTAAATATTTTATCTTTAGATTTTTTTAATAAACAAATATTTTGGTGAAATTTAGAAACATATTTCATAATGAGAACTTAGTTTAATATAAATAATAAATTTATGATCTATATTGAACAATTGTATTAAGGAAACATTTTTTCTCAAGTATTAAAAAAATATTCCAGGGGCTTGATAGCCAAGTGGTTAGGGCACTGGCTTTCTGTCCGGAAAGATGGAGTTCGATTCCTGATGCTGCCAAAGACCCACTAAGTACATGCGATATACTTGTCTGTGAAATCTGTGGAATAGAAAGTCCTATGGTCGGTCGATGAGCAGTTACCATGTATGTAATAGTCTGGAGAATATTTCCTCCACTTCAGATCATTGTCAATACTGAGGGAATGGATTCTCTGGTGGTGCCATCTATCGAATGAGGTTAAAGCAAAGTCGTACAGTTCTTCTGGTTAAACGGTGCATCTGGTGCTCTGGTTAAACGAAAAACGCATCCAACTGATTTAAATACGCTTAGCCAACAGCATAGCGAGTTTGACTTGTCCAAGTGTCATAAATAACAACTACAAAAACATTTTAAATGTATACATTTTGATTATATTAAAATTGTTTTTGATGACGATTAAAATTAGTAAATCCTACTGCTTTCTCATAAATATATAGCACTCTTGAAGATGTTAAAATTTTGATTTCCGTTAAACAGGAATATAATCGAATATATTTGAAGTTTTTATTTTATAAATATTACAACTAATATTTAATAAACATTACAAATTTTCTATTTGCAATTGTTAATAATATTAAGGCAGTAAGTGAAACTTCTTTTAGAGGATTTTTTCTGTAATGCACGAGATAGCTATTTTAAACGAAATCTTAAATGCAACAGGAATAAACAGTGTAAGTAATATTACAATTTAAACAAAATTTTTATCAAACAAATTTTACAAACAAAAAATAATTGTGAATTAAATAAAATAAATAATTTCTACTTAGTGATTTGCGATCGGTAATTTAATGTTTGCCAACTCTGTACTATTTATCAAAATTTTCAAAACGGAAGAAGATATCACTAAAACACTATTTAAATATTTCGCATGAGAAAATGAAACTTTTTAAAAAAAAAAATGGGATATACAAATTACCCTCACGCTGGCAAGAAATGCATTAATGATAATGGAAATAATATATTTTTAATAAATTTTATTGGCATTACAAAAATTTTTTATTTTGTTTATTCCTAAAATTCACAGAACTAATAATTAGTTTCAAAATATTAATTTAAAATAAATTAGCTTAATGCTTAATTTATTTAATAGTTAAGAATTTTTTATTAAAATGACAAAGTATTCTGAAATTAATGTATATCAAAATCTAACAATTTCAAATAAAAATTACATATTTCTTCCTATTATTATTATTGTATATGACTTTTCCAATGAATATTTAGCATGCAAAACTAGTAAATTAAAACAAAAAAGCAGTTTATGAAATCTGAAACTATTTTATCTATTTTAAATAATCTAGACATAAATGTTACTTGAAATCTCACTACATTTTACTTTACAATCGTAAATTATCACTAAACATACTTTGAACAGACTCTAAGTTTTATATTTCTTTGTTGAATAAGCAATAAATTCTTAAAATATACGTAACTGTAAGTAAATTCAGATTTTCCCTTAACTTATATCACCGAATTGAAAATATGATAATCATAAAGAAAACATCTGTTAATGTTTATAAAAATAAATATTTCAAAACAAAAGAAAATTACATAATTCTTATGTCTAGATCCACGCTTAAATATATAACTAGATCCACGCCTAAATATAGATCGACATTTAATGACTAAAGCTTCAGGCAACTAAAGCTGACGTACACCTGTGATTCCAATTATTTTGTCATAAATTCTCGGTCACATTCAGGGTTTAGAGGTTGATCTTCTCTTGATTAGATTCTCAAAGGGACATAAATTGTTCTACAATAATGACTAAAATTGAATTCTTATGCCACATTTTTGTTTTAAATTCTGGTGTTGTTGAAGAAATAAATATCATAATATTTTACACTGTTATCCAACTAATGAATACCGTAATAATTATTCTGTAAATATGTATTAAATTAAATGTGTTCAGAATGTATTGTATATATTCTATATACGATGATAGACTAATACTTCTAATATTATTTTTTCAAATTATGCATTAAATAAACTTGTAGATTAGGAGTAACACAAGGAACAACTTATTGTAATTTTATATTCAACAATTTCGTGACCATAAATTTTAAGAATTATTTATTATGTAATTACATCATGTAAATTAAATGGAGATGCTTATAATTTGATAAGGAATCTCTTGTAATTTGTCTTTGTATAAAATTAGTTTTGATTTTAAGTATACGATTCTTTAGCTAATCTACATTTTTAAATTTATATACTTACAATTTAAAGATTTTAAAGCTAACCCAAAATTATTAAAATAATTAGAAACTTAAATAAATAAATTAATTTCTATTAATAAATTTTTATTTTACATTTATGTTGTGTTTATATGCATAGATTTGTGTAACGCATTGATTTTATACACGTAAAATATTTATATTAACTTATTATTGAGCATCATAATGTTCACAAAGAAATGACAAATATGACCATTCACTAAATTATTATTCTTTAATTTATGAAAATGCTAAAAATAAGTAAAAAAATTGAAAATACTAAAATTTAACCATAAGAAAACTTTTCCTTTGCACTTTCTTTACTCAATTTATATTAAAAAACTATCGAAATGAATTAACATGTGATTTGAAAAATTAACGTCATTCTAAATTGCTATATATTTCAAGATACTTTATATTCGTCTTCCAACAAATATTTGGATACAAGGAAACAAGGTAATTCGAAGACTTGTAATACTTCAATTCCTCTGCAAAACATATGTTCTGAGAAACCACGCTGTTGGCATAACCAGCGTGGTAGCACTTAGATCGGATCTCTTGGATTTTCCGAAATGTGCAATCGCTGATGTTTACAGAAAAACCGATCTATATGACATGTTTTGCAAGCTGAAATAACCAGAATCAAAAAAGAGCTAAATGGCTTACCAATGAAGGTCAGCAAATAATGTTGGAATCTACACCGAGCTAGAAAACCCACAAAAATATGTCACTAAAGAAAGCTGTTTACTGATGGATTGAGTTGTTTCAAAACAAAAGTTTGCTGGGTATGGTATTATTCTTTTGAGATATTTTTCCTGGCAGAGCGAAAGAACATGGGTCATAATATTAAGCTCAACACCGAGACCAACAGCGAAATAACAGATAATTGTGTGCTTCTTGCATCCAGAGAATTTTAGAAACATTATTTCGTTGGATAATTTTATCATCTTGTAAAATGATTGTACTAATGTCATTCTATCTTTTTTTCATGTTTACTTTATTTCAAACTTATTATTTTATGATTATTCTTAAAAGTTTAATTTAAGATAATGATGTGGAAATATTGGAGTTAAAGTTTTATATTACGAATTTATTATTTTTGTTGCAATTCATAATTTTGTATTACTTAATAAAAAATTGCAATAAAAAATTGGAATTTCAATCTGATAAATGTTTGATTAAATCTTTTTATGTATCTATTTTCTATAAAGAGTGATTCACTAAATTCTTAATTTTTTTGTCTGGTGAAACGTAAAATCTCTCGTTTATATATGTATAAATATATTTCTCGTTTATGTAAATTTTTTATGTTCTTCTTTAATTCCAATTATTACTTAATGCATAGTTCTAAATCAAAACAGTAAGCAAAGACAAACATTTTATAACATTTTATAAACATTATTCAAATATAAAGACACAATGAGAATGTTTGATTAAATAGCAATTCAATGTATGGCCTAAATAGTAATTATTCAATTTGCTACAGAATATGTGCGTCAAATTGATTATTATAATAAATATATATATATATATATATATATATATATATATATATATATATATATATATATATATATATATATATATATATATATATATATATATATATATATATATATATATATAAATGGATATATGCTATATCTATCAACCATATATGTATATATATATATATGTATATATATATATATATATCATATATATATGCATATATCTCGTATATATATATATATATATATATAAATATATATAAATATATATATACATATATAGAAATATATATATCTGTATATATATATGTGCATATCATATATACGTCAGATATATATGTATATATATATAGTATATATATATATATATATATGCCATATATATATATCCCATATCTATATCAGATAGTTATGTCATATATATGTATGGGTACATATATACTCTATATATATATATATATATATAAATGGAATATCGAATCACATTGAATAGAATTTAATACAGATAAGAATCAAAAGTATGCCTGTTTCAGCTATTCCAAGAAATATTTAAAAATTTAAGTTCAAATACTTAACAATTAATGACACTTGTGATCATTGGTTTTTAACTTGAAACATGTTTAAAATCTGTTTGCTTTCTGTAACAAGTTTCGATAAATTAATGCATTTTGTAAGTCAAATTGAGTTGACAAAATAGCATCAGAACAGAATCGGGGAGTTGGATTTTGCAGTCAATGTTTATTCCTAACTTTTACTTTATATAAAACCGAAATCGTACAGGTAATCTCCATAAAAATAAAATATGTTCTATTATAAAAACTAAAAAGTTATCATTTCTTGTTTGTTCATATTGAGATCAAAACCAAGCCAATAATGTGAATTATAATTTACGAATAAAATAAATGTAAATTTTATTTTTCATTTAACGCTGCAATGTTTCTCAAATACAATAATAGTTAATAAGCAACTGAAATAAGACATAGACATACGCAATGGAACACCTGGTCTGTACCTTAGGTTATCAGGTATAGCTCCATCACGTAATACATCTGGTGTGACAGAATTGTCACGAAATTTGATAACAAAATTGAATTTCAATAGGTCTCTAATATTTGAATTTAATAATTTGACAGAAATATAACATCAACAACAAAACATTTACAAAATTTTCACTATTAGAGATGACATGAGTTAAATAGTTAAATATTGCAATAAAATTGTGAAAATAGATTATCCTAACACTCCAAGTAATCTTGGTAAAAAATACAAATTAATTATCTTGATGATGGTCATAGCAGACGATATAAGTAGCTTATAACACAAATATGCAAGCAATATAATTAAGTTTAAGTAGAAGAGTATAAAAAAGAGCAAATAACTGGGACAGAGATTTTCAATAAGTACTAGTAACTCTCTCATGCTTTAACTGGGTCCTTTAATGTAACATTGCATTTTTCTTAAATTTTTTCTTTTTGGACTTGGGAAAATTAGGCAATTAATGCATTAGGCATCGAATCTAATTTCAGCCTTCATGAGTGAAATATTTATTTAATTAGTAATAAAAATACTACTTATAAGTTACTTGATCTTTCGCAAAATATTTTGCACTCTCTTGAGAATTGGTGTATTTCCAAACACTAATCTAATTATAATAGAAATGTATAAAAATAAGACTGTTTCCTCGTAAAAATTAATATCCAAGCTCTACACGGTACTTTCTTAAAATAATTATAATTAATGTTGTAATTTCGGCAAAAAATAATGCTATTTCTGTATGATTGTTTTGTATTATGTATGAATTATTGAATATAAGCTATATATTCAATAATTCAGGTATAATACAAAAAAATCAACAAAGTTCGAGCAAATATATTAAAGTTCGTTTTTAAAAATTTAATAAAATTTATAGTTGGTAACTTCCTGAATTATAAATACAAATTCTTAGAGATAGAGTATAGTGAATTATGTATATAAATAACCTTAATTGTATGATAAATTAAAAAAAATTAGTTTACAGTATAAACTGAACATTTACTTGTTTAACTATTGATTAATGTGGGGTTGACTAAATATTAAAAGTAAGATATTTAATATAAAATCAAAAATGAGAAAAAAATCCTCAGTAGTAACATTTTGAAATGAAGAATAGATCTTTTCGCAAATCCCCTCGTAAAAACAAAACTATACTTTTGAGTAGAGTTTGATTCCTTGAAGTTGAATTGCATCACTAATGGCAAAATGAAAGAAATTTGGCCACATTCATTTGCAATACGCGAGTGTACAACATACAGACTTTTGTTTAGTTGAAAAAATAATTTTCAATAAACCCATTATTAAATTATTATAGCAAGAACCGTTTGAAATAAACTAGAATTTTCTGTACACATAATTTCAATATTTTTTTTCATTTTATGAAACTTTTGAATTTAAAAATCACTGTATATTTCATTGCTGTTTGTCTTTATTTTTTTATGGGCTGGTCACTGGTTCTTACCAATGTCTAATAGTAAACATTTCTTCCAGATGAATTTGGAAAGTAAATAAAAGATGTTGATGTATCGTAAAGTAATGTATCTTAATAAATTAAGATCTTAAGAAGAAAGAAAGTTATCTTAATAAATTAAGATATTGAAATTCTTGTTTTAAGTTTTCAGATATTATAGTGTTGCCATGTAATGAAAATTCACGTAGCACACAAAGTAAAGTTAAAAATAATTCCAAATTGAAATTTGAAATTAATGAATTAATACTTTTACATGTCAGTAAAAGGTAGAAATGACATTTTTAATGATTACGTACAAAGAAAGTAATCAATGATATCGATGAAAAAAACTTCTTTCGAAGATGTTATTTCATTTATCTCTTGATGATACATTTTTGATAAAGTCCATAGAAATTGTTTTATGACGATTTGAAGCTCAGACCCTTACCAGATTCGAGATTATCATTTTCAAAAAGGAACTAATCAAATCAATCTCCCCACTAAATGATATGTAACTGTAGGATCTTGGTTTGCAAAATAATTTATCTGATTTAATTCACAATGCTCTGTTAAAAAGCTATTTTGTTGCAAATTTATATGAAAAAATAAAGCATTTTATGTTACTTTTTTATCGTGCTATAGAAAGTGAACCCACATATATATAAGCCTTGTATACATGTGGTTTAAACTGAATCATTCACTAATTAGTTATGCTGTTAAACATTACCCTCAATTTTCATATCTAGCAATGATATTAGGCAATGCCACTTTTCATCCTATTTTACTGGTGTTATGCACTATCTTTTAAACTAAAAATATAGTAATTATTAATAACTGGTCATAATTTTTACGATGAATACTTTTATTTACGCAGGTAAATATTAAGGTTATAAATAAACAATATCTTGGAAACATTTTACAAATTGAAATTCTATTTTTCGGTTTCGTCTTATCATATTATTTATAAGCAAATGCTATTTAATGATAAATGTATTAAATAAGAAAAAAGATGCATTCTGGATAATTTCATGTGTAATTATTTCAATCAAATGCATGCTAAATAAGAAAAAAAATCTTAAGTTACAGCGGAATATGTATTAAAATATTAGTTTTAGTTTTAAAACTTTAGTTTGAAATATTTGATTGCTGTCCGTTAAAAATTGAAGTAAGATTTTAATTTAAAATCATATTTTAACGAAACATTTTTCAAAATTTTTAATTTTGTTCGTTAATATTACAATTCTTGTTTCAATATTTATAGAGAAATGAACTTGAGAGCATAAACATTTAATACTGTTTATCATTGTGTTATAATTGTAAATACATGTCTAAACAGTATAGTTCTGGAATATAAATTAAACTAGTCAGTCTTTTGTAAAATATTATGCATTTTTAGTTAAAATATTTTTCTATTTTTTTGAATAATCAGAAATTTTAATGAAGTAAAAACATATTTTATACTAATCATTTTTTTAATATGTATGGAGCTATTAATTAAACAAAGTTGGACTTTTCAAAAATTCATTTGTATAGAACATGCTTTATTGTTTTTCTTCTTTAATATTAGTAACAATAAATATTAAAATTATAAATATCTAATGAATTGTTTTTGAAGAACTGCACAAAATACATATCAAACTAATTTCTGTCAAATAACGATGAAAGATGAAATTTTACTCTTATAAAATCTTTATCAGTAAATATTGGTTAAACAGTAAATATAGGTAAATATAATTAGCTGACTAAATTCCATGCATATCCATTATTACTTAATCTCTTAAGAGCTGCCGACAAAATATTTCGTAGAATAACTATATTTATTAATAAACTATATTTATTAAAATTATTAATATAGTTTATGAATCACTAGTAAGAGAATAATGGGAAATTTTGAAGTTGAGACTATACATATTAGCCACAATGAAATTAAAATTTTGCTTCTTTATATAAATTATTAAATATGTCTAAATACACATTAAGTATGTGGCCTTAGAATTTAAAAGGATGTATTAAATCGTAGTTAATAATTGAACTGAATATAAAAGTATAGTTTACTCTATAGTTCCTTACAAGAAGAGATGATTTCAGATTAATACGTTCAATTTTTCGAATATCACTAATATAAATCTAACAATTTTCAAAGTCATTAATAAGGTTTAATAAATTTTTAATATAGCAACGTAAGTTTCTAAATAAGCATATAATTTTGAAATTTTAAAAGTATTTATATAATAGTTTGCTCAATAGTTTCAGTTAACTAACCATCAAACAATCTCAAAAATTACTTAATATTATGCTTAATATGGTAGTTTAGTTTAATTAATAGTTATGTTGATTTGATGTTGATATCACATACGAAAATATTACATATTACTTTATAGCATTAAAAAGTTGCTGTTTAAGTATACATCAATTTAAAAGAAGCTTTTTTTAGTGATTGAAAACAAAAGTTAAGTATTCAATTTGATATTTGCTTCGCAAGTTTATCATTTATGGATTTCTCTTATGAAAAATTAATTTTCAGTGAATACAGTTTATCGTTAGCAACTATAGGCTCTTTATGTCAAACTTAAAATGATTTGGTTTTTACAATAAAAGTCACCACGGTATAATATAAGGTGATGCATGTGTAAAGATTTTCATATAATCATATTTATCATCACCCATTACCTTAATTCGACATTGAAATAATGTCAGTATCAGAATTTCTGCCTACCTACTAAAACCAACAATTATTAGAAAAGCATAAATGATTTTAATTCAATTGAATATTACTATTATGACAAAACATAATATCAACTTGTCTCTTGCGATAATAGTTATGTGAAAATCTTCATAGAAGGATTTCAACATAAAATTATGACAACACAATGGTACTGACTTAAATTTAACATTAATTAATTAATACAATTATAATATTTTATTAATGAATAAAAGTAGTGCAGTGAACAAACAAGGAAGTCAAATACAAAACAAGGAAATCAAAAAAGCTCTCTAGATAAATTGTTGAAATCAAAACACAATATATTGAACACTCTTTCATCATCGATACCTAGTCATTCATTTTAATATGCAAAAAATGCACACTTAGTATGAACCTTGCAAAAGTTCTTCATCTTTTCATTATGAACCATAAAATATTGAAGCAGATTTCAATCACATATTATTTCAAATCCTTTTTCCATAAAAGTGATTGATTTAATAAACTAGATATCTTAAATATTTTTTACTCAAGTTCGTAAATTAATGGGGTTTTTCAGTCTTTACTATGGTGCTTAAAATATGACCTAATATCATAAAAAATGATTTATTGCTGGTCGACGAGAAGAATATGGATTTTATTTGGGACCCGAAAAAACTGAATAGTATGAATGGTGAATGGTAAAATCATATTCAATACCTAACTGTTCTTTGGTGCAAGGTATTGTTAATTCCTTAACAATGATGTTTCTTTGTTTATAATAAGCCACTTTAAATGAAAAAAGACTTACTCAATCAAAATATAATTTTATAATAAATATCGGTAATACCGGAATTTCATTTATGTTGTTGTTGTTCCTTATTCAACTTGATCTAGTACAATCTAGACCAAGGCCAGTAGATCGTTCGCCCAGAGAAAGTCCCGAACCAGCGCAGGGTTTTCAAAAAGATCTCAGACAAGAGAGCAGATGGTCCGGAGAAGCTTCATTTATAGCAAAGTTAAATAAATCTCAGTAAAATTCTTTTTACATAAGAATCCGAGTCCAAAATATGTCAAAGCGCCAGAAATATCTTTCTGTTTTTTGGTGCAAGGGATTTTCAATTTCTTAATAATGATACTTTTCTGTTTATAATAAGCCACTTTAAATGAAAAAGGACATACTCAACCAAAATATAATTTTATAATAACTATCGGTAATACAGTGATTTCATTTAAAGTAAAGTTAAAGGAATTTTAGTATTATTCTTTATAACAATACATAAGAAAATCAGTCAAAAATATGTTAAAGCACCAAAAATATCTTTCCAGACACGAGAATGAGTAAGTTGATGGATGATGCTATTCTCGTTTGTACTGTTAAAATTAGTCAAAAATTATTAGTTAGTACTTATTAAAGTTGTAATTTTAGAAAAAATGGTCGAGATAACCTGTGGTAAGTTTTAGGATGTACAATGAAGCATATCTTCAACACTTCAGCAACATTCATAGATATTGTGAGTCAAATTAGAACCATTGGTAAACATCTGGAATTTTTTCCTTAATCTACTTCACTAGTAAATAACATGTGCTCCTCTTAATAAATCTCATTTTTTGTAAATTATTTGATAATAGCATTATTCATACTGATCGAGCATATGAGTGCTATTCTACATCCTTCTTTTTCAATTTCTTCCATTATGTTACTCCAAAATTATCTCATATTATCATATGAGGTAATTCTGCTTGTAAAATAATAAAAGAACTTATCTTATAATTTGGATTATCTCTATTGCATAAATAAGAATCTCCCATTCAACAAGAGCTCTCAAAAATGTATAGAGTTTTTACTAAGATTTACATTTTGTACAAACAATTAAAGATTTTTTGAAAGCTAATTTTAAGGTAATCTGAAAATGCATGACTATTATTACAAGTCATCACTTTTAAAACTCATACTTTATTTAGCCTGAAATTTTAATTCGCTTATCAACCTTTTTCAATTCATCCAACCATTTCTAAGCACTTGATCGTAAAATTTTGCAGGTAAGATCGTTATAAATTTTTGTCGATGATAAGTAATATTTTTAGAACAATAATTTTTATCAGAGCAAAAGAATTACAGAAAAATTTGAGTATCGCAATTTTTACAAAAAAATATATTAAAAATAAAGATAGGATAAAATGTGGATTTCGTTAATTAGTTTATGACTTATGGAGAGATACGGTGTTGTTTAAGCTTACATCCAACTCCTAAGAAAATAAAGGCCAGTTACACAGAACTTGCTTAGTCCATATTTATATTAAAACCCGTATTTGTATTAAGGAAGCAATTTATCAGATGCAAAGCACAAATTAAGAATAACGCTTACTTGTTTCCTTCATGCATCTACAGATTGTAAATTTATGTAAGAATTTATAACTAAACACTTACTGAATCAAAATTACGATCTTAAGATGTCGGTCATCGGTAAGAAAAATTACTAAATGAAATTATCAGAAATAAATCTAATCAAATATCATGTCATTAACATTCTTTTGTAATATTAAATAATTTTTATATAAAAAATTATAATTTAATTTATTATTCTAGATAAATATTAGTTTATATTTTGAATATTATGAATATATAGTATCAATCTATAAACATAGTTGAAAATATGAATATTTTATTATTCACATGGAAATAAGTTACTTTTTATTTTAAAACCACAGTTCAAATGGTCTTTTTATAATATTGTAACAAATGTCAGCTAATTTAATACATAAGGATACGAAAGTATTCTACCAAACTTTTAAATAAGTTCATATTTGCTTTTTACAACTCATTATTCCTCAAAAATCTCCACGCAGTTATTAATAATTCCCATTCATTAAATTAAATCGTAAAATAAAATTCATGTACACATTGTTAATATTCTTTTTGTTTTATGTTAGCAATGTAGGGATTTAATGAGTTGGGGAGGAAATTATAATTTCTATTTTATCTGATTATATTACTTGATTTATTGAAATGCAAGAGGATTTTAATTTGCATAACACTTTGTATGTTTAGACAGTAAAAAATTATATAATATCGTTGAAATTAAATTTTTTGTTTTCTAATTTAATCTAGTTTCAAATCAATAATGAAATAAATTTGAAAAGAATGAATTTAGAATTGTTTAATATGTTTAGAATATTTTAATAAAACAATAAATCAAATAATTTTACATTAATAATACAATAAATCAAATAATAAGACTAAATCACATATAAATATAAATTTTTTGATACATAAGAATTACTTAATAAAAATTAATTAGGGTTATATATAATGGTTTTATTAATAAAGATAAATTTAAAATATGTTTGGAACATAATTTAGGCATTTTTATATTTTTACATTTGGAAGCACAATTAAAGTCGTAGATAAAATTATTGAATGGAAACTACATTAGTTGAAATCATTATTGGATAAACAAGTCTAATTCTAAACACTAAATTTGGTTGTCATATATTTTATGTTTTGTCAAAGATATTGTAATTTGGCTTGTATTCAACATCATTGTAATAACTAAGTATTTACCATATAAAAAATAATTTTCTAAATTAAAACACAAAAGTCTATCATTATAGTGAAATTTTTAAAAATGACAAATATCAAAAATAAATTGGATATTCATATAGTTTTAAATTATGCCTTTGAAATTCATTTTAATTAATTTTTTTACAATGAAGCATAATACTTAATCATTTAAAAATTCTTAAAATGTAAAAAAAAGAAATAAATTTAAAGTCCCCATTCTTTAAAATATAAGTATAAGATCGCACTTAGTTTTGCAGAAATAAATATATTTAATACATATACAAACACATTTATTAGAAGTTAAAAAGCTTTTACTTTCAATTTCAAAAAGAAAGATACGTGACAAGAGCCGGTAAGAAAACTTTAACTTTTAACACACCTATTTTTCACAAAAGTTTTGCAAAAAATATTCAACATATACAATAAAAATAACGTGTTTGTAGTTCGTAAACCTTTAGTTTTGTTTCTTAAACAGAAGAAGTCACAAGATCATAGATCACACCAGACAAGGATTCTTCTGAATGTTAAGACTTTCTATTCTTACGAAACACCCCTATTCCATTACCAGTATAAAACATTCCTTGCGGTGACAAATAAAAGTGGTTTAAGAATTTACCTTCTGAAATTTCCGTTAGCATGTAGTTCGCATTAGAGCACCTTTAGAATGGTGATAAATGATTATTGAAAAATACTTTTAACTATCGATTTCCATTTGAAAATAGAAGGATTTAAAGTAATAGTCCTGAAGGTTGAAGAAATGTTATGTGAATTTGTTGGCATTTTTAGAAATGTTTAGATTACTTTTGTAGAAAAATATTGCTCTTTAAAAGGAGTAATCTATGACTAATGGAGATGTATTAATAAATTAAATATAGTATATAGCAATGACTTCTTAATTCAATATTAAATAGTGAATTTCCTACAGTTAGTAACAAATGAAAAAATCATATATTTAATAAATTTTAAAAGTTTTATGAAAATTTGGTGATGAAAATTTGCATTTATGAATATTGTAAGCCAGTACAAATGTAATCCCTAGTAATTTTGGTTTAGATTTAATTTTAAATTATAGATTTAATAGACGAACTTGAAATTTTTGGCTTGTCTTCCCGACATCACATAGATGATTTTATGCGTGGCCGAATTATTGGAAATATCGAAGGACAAAAAATAACAGATGTTGCCAGGGAGTCCGACATCACTTACATCGTTGTTTCACGCGGCTGCGGAAGTCATTTAAAACTACTGGAATGTTGAGTAGGTGGCACGGGGGAGGTCGTGTTAGAAGTACGACGCCTGCAGAAGACAGATATATCGTCCTATCAGCAAAAAGGAACAGACACACCACAGCTCAGCAGGTGGCAAATCAGGTTCTTTCTGCCTCAGGAAAGCAGATCTCCCGAAAAACTGTTGCCAGACGTTTGAGGGGAGGAGGACTATACGCCCGCAGATCTGTTGTGTGTGACCCATTGATCAGACAGCACCGTACTGGCCGTTTGCAATGGTGTCGTGAGCATCGCAATTGGACTGAACAGGACTGGGCATGCGTACTATTTTGAGATGAGAGTAGGTTTAGTCTGTCATCGGATTGTAGACGCCAACTGATCTGGTGCGAGAGTGGTACTGCTTATCGTCCAGAAGATATCCAGGAAAGGGACCGATATCCGACATGCAGTGTCATGGTATAGGCTGGCATCATGATCAATGGTCGCACGCCCCTACATGTGGTTGCGAATGGGACTATGACGGGCCAACGATACATTAATGAAGTTCTACTTCCTCATGTTCGTCTTTTCCGTGGTGCTGTCGGTGATAAATTTGTTTTTATGGACGATAACGCAACATGTCATCGAACACTCGCTGTTCAAGATTGTCTTGACAGCGAGGGTATTCAACGCCTCGTATGGCCATCACGTTCTCCAGATCTAAACCCCATTAAAAATTTGTGGGATGCTTTGGGGATTCAAGTTGCTGGTCGAAACTATCCTCCGAAAAACAAGAAAACCCTCATCCCAGCACTCCCAGAGGAATGGGATAAATTGCCTCAACAGCTGCTGGATAATGTTGTGCAAAGTATGATACGACGTGTGGAATGTTGCATCACACTCCACGTTGGACATATCCCGTACTGATACATTTCTTCAATGTCCCTGCTGACTTTTAGATGCATTGTTCCATTATTCCGTATGCAGCATCAAATGAACATTTTTTTTCTTTCAGATGTTTCTCAGCTTTTGTACTTTCCAGAACAATAATTTTTTTTTTATTCTAATGTCTGAACAGTGTGGCAACTATATTTTATCCTACTAGGCCACATTTCTCGTTTAATGTTATGCTACATTGTAATTTGTGATCCGTCCTTAGCAATTGTCCAGCAGTGTATACCATTCTTTTTACTGAAGGTCGAAAATTGATTATATTCAAAATTTTAAGGTTTATACTTGCACAAATTTTACTTAAATAAATGAGGTGTTTACATTTAGTATTACATTAGGCATTACAATGATATTTGAGGCCAATAAATGGGGTATTTACAAAGTAATTTAAACACATGGTAGTTACTGTACTTATATTTTCGCGTATCATGAATTTCAGTCAATGATTTAAAAAATATTTATTTCAAATTAAAATTAATAAATTATAACGTAAACATATTAATAAAATGTATTTGCTTTAGAATCTTAGAAGAAGAAAACTTTTGCCGTTTTTATGTTGTCATTAAATGAAATAAGATGAGTTGTCACGATGTCGTTAAATGAATATGTGCAAAGTAGTGTATGACGTGTGTGAGACAACGGTCAGTCGTCAGTAGGAATATCAGTCGTAATAAAAGTAGGTACACCATGCGCATTCATCAATCGTAACTCTTACAATGGATAAGAGAAATGGACGTGTTGAATGAGCTCGTTCGGCGTTGTTTGCTTTACGAATTCAAAGGCTGCTGCATCAAGTCATCAAATTTGGGAAGCACTTGGGGATAGTGCTGTCAGTGGAATTATTGCAAGCCGTTGGTACCACAAATTCAGGTCAGGATTTTTGTTCCTCTATGAATAAGCTGGTGTTTGGTGGATTATTCGTCAAGTAGCTCAATGTAAGCTATTACCAGCAGGCCCACATGGTCATTGCTAACTTGTACTCGCAGTAATGGGAAGGTGTGCAACAGACATTGCAACAGAAGAAGCCAGCAATGGTTAATCTTTATGGTGTACTGTTCTTCGCCGTAATCGGGAGGTCACATGTAGCCTGCCATAGCTGTAGGATAGACAGGAATAACACACAGTGACTTGATAGGGAAAATTTTGTATCATCCTCATTATTCACTAAATCTTGCACCATCAGATTACCACCTCTTCCATTCACTGGACAACTGTCATTGTGGAAAATCATTCTCCAATGAAGCAGACTTACGCCAAGCATTCAAAGGTTTTTGTTCTTGTCCAAAACTCCCGAGTTTTACAGCAAGGTGCTTACACAATTAGAGACACGTTTTTAGAAGGTACTGCATATTCAGGCCGATAATTTAGAGGGCAAACAATAGTCTCTACAATATTTCAGTCACGTTCTTATTTTTCATTAAAAATTGCAAAACCTTTCCTGTTTACATTATATTTAGCTTTAATGCAATTGTTATGCATGTTAAAACTTTCTACTTTATCTTTTCGGTTTGATCAGCTAAAATAAAGAAGCATTTAACTTTCTTATCTCTAATATATACATATACATATATATATATATATATATATATATATATATATATATATATATATATATATATATATATATATATATATATATATATATATATATATATATATATATATATAACTATGAAATTACAGAGGGTATTAACAAATTTTTAGAACGATTTCGATGAAGAATTAAGAAAAAGTAAATGTTTTAAGATGAAAATTTTTGGCAAGAGCTTATTATTTGAAATGAGAAATATCGTCTGCTACTTTTAAATTTATTCTTCTTTCAAAATGTCGCATATAAACAAGTTGTGAATTGTAGGATATGTTTTTGCTCTTTCCGAAGAGAAATATTCTTATTCCAGAATTCAAAAACGTTGTGAAATGCATGGTATAAAAATTTCTAAGTGCAAAATAAGCATTATAAATCGGACAGGTAAAAACCGCAAATCATTATTTCAACAAGGAAAGAAGTCTCCAAACGAATATCCGAAAAAGGTACGTATTGTTTCAAATGTTTCCAAAGTGAAACCGCTGGTAACAAGAGAAAATCCGCCAACACAGAAATCAATTGCAAATTCTCTAGATACATGTGTAGCAACACAAAATAAAATAATAAACCAAGATTTACAACTTATGAAAGCTAAAATACATAATATTCACCAGCTTTTGCCGAGACATGTGGCTCAACGCAATACATTTTGTAGAATCCTGTATATGAAAACCATTTAGCAGGAGATAAATGGAAATTGTGACCATTGATGAAGCACGGGCTTATCTAAATGACATCAACAAAAAAGGTCTATGTACTATAGAAAACGAGGAGAAAAAAATGTACAAACCTGGTTTCGTCAATGTAAAGAAAGTTTCAGTGAAGATTATATGATTGTCGCAGGTTTTTCCTATACAATGGGAAATTAAAAATAAGAAGATTGGGAAAAATGTTAAAATCAACTCATCATACTATCAGGAGAAGGTTTTACGTCCAATATTTACATAAGAAATTCCACTTCTTTATCCAAATGACTTTCAAAGAGTGAAACTTCATCAAGACAAAACTACAAGTTATACATCGAAAACTACCAATGCATTTCTTGAAAAAATGAAGACTAATACAGGTATTGCATATATTCCTTTTCATCATATTCCTGCGAAGTCCCCTGACATTTCACCTATGGACTATTGTGCCTTTGATCTGTTAAAAAGAGCACTTTTGTTTTCCTGGAAAGCAATACCTCAGGAAATTTTACGAAAAGCTCTTCTATTATGGAAATCACAATGCAGACGTATAGTTCAGAAAAAAGGCTATCAGATCGAACATTTAAAAAAATAGTCTTTACATTTTAAACATTAATTAAACGGCCCCGAAATCGTTCTAAAAATGTGTTAATACCCTCTGTATATACATTACTCGTATTATGGATATCCCTTACCAATGAAAAAAAAAGCAAAAGTCATCTAATGCAAATATAAAATCATGTATATTTAGTAAAATATTTTATATTAGTTTAAGGATTTTAGTAAACATTTTAATCTTTAAATATTCCTTGAAACATATGTTTCATTAGAATAATTAATTACATAAGAAAGAAAGTTAATGTCCAATTGTTAGAGGTTAAAAAAAGCAATCAGAATCAAATGAAGTAAATATATTCCTTCCCCTAAAATTAAATGTTGTTTCATTAAAAAGTTGGATATATTAATGTAATATCAAGAAAAATGATTTAAATTTGATATCATGATCAAATATTTAATTTATATATTTTCACATTTTTCATTGAATAAGGAAATTTCTGATTTATGTATCGAAATTATATATGGGTGACGTAAAACTAATAAATTATTTAATCAAAATATATTCTCTCTTTGATATTTTACCATTTTGTTTCATTAATGTTAATAACATAAATTAATTATATTAGCTTAGCACACATTTAATGTTAAATACATATATAATGTAAAAAATTATTATATTAACTTGCGGCTCACATTTTTATTTGTAGAATATGGTATTTTTGCTATGTCAATTCCCACATGCATTTAAGCTGAAGTTCATTATTATAAACTCATTATTCATTTAAAACGAGGAAATTAATTAAATAATAAACAAATGTTGCTGATTTTCGTGTAATCTTTATATTTTATAATCTTTATATTTATTTATACTATTTATATACATATTTATGTATGTATGATTACATATATTTACTGCTGATATTAGTTAAAATAACTAAGTGTCAATATCATATTTTTATGATTGAAACAAATTTTTATGTCATTTGCTGACCTCAAGACCAAGATCATTTGCTTAGCCGATAATAATATTAAAATATATTTTAATATTGATTTTATATCCAGAAGTGGAAAGTAGCTTATCAGCGTCTCTTTAAGCAGTTAAAGTTATTTCGTGATGTATCATTTCTAACATGATTTTCAAAAATTGAAATTCAGTGTAAAACTGCATTTGAACTCTACAATTACTCTTATTTTTATTTATTATGACATTATTAGTATCTATTACATTATTTTTTGCCAACATTGCAAAGAATGGTTTTAATTATACATATTTTTGTCCAGAAACTGTGAAGATATTAGACAGAAACTATCATAAATTATACAAATCGTTAAGATTATTCTTTAAAGAAAAAAACATTTAAGAATAGGAAAATTTGTATTATAACTTAGGGTTTGAAACTTTTGCTGAAATTAGAGAATATACATTTATATCACCTTCTCCTTTCTTTCCTTAAATTTCATAAATTGCCATTACTAAATTATAACTAGGAGAGGTATAGAAATTTGCAAAACATTCATATTGGCTAAAGTTTTATATAATTTTACCCACATTTCATAATCGATACAGATTAAGGTATACAAACTTATGCAATTATGCAATAAATATCATGTTGCGTAGTTCATAATAAATTCTCTTCTGTAGTGCAAATACATCGACTTTAAGATTGAAGGGCTCTAAAATTCCCATCCATCATCTTGATAGTTTAAATCTTCGAAATTATTAGTGGACAACCATCAATCAAGTCATGAGCAACGAGTCTTGTTGTCCTAAGTATACGTGTGGTTAAACAGAATGGAATTTAATTAAAGTGCAATTATTTTGAAATAAAGGTCAAATAGCAGATGGCAATTTTTTTAACATTCAACTTACTGATCTAGTGTGAATACTCTACTTAATCATATTTAACTCTCAGACAAATGTAATACGCGAAATATCACAGCCAATATATTGTATTTTCCCAATTTCTTTCTGATTTATGCTTCCTATTTAGATTTACAATTTGTTTTTTCACAGTCAACACAGTCATAGATATATAATGATCTAGAGAAATTTTATTCAAAAAATTAATCAGTATGCATACATACACACACACAGATTTATATATATATACACACACATATATATATATATATATATATATATATATATATATGTAGCGTGTAGCATGTAGCTGGTTTAATAGGAACAAAGAAATAGGTTCCTTAAATAGCTCAAAATATTTTATTACAATTTTAGGTACAATTTGAGCACAACACAGATACACACAGATACTACAAATAATACTAAATAACAACTAAAACATTTAAATTTGAAGAAAAGAAAATAAACATGAGAGTCATATGGACATGTCTCATACCGTCGGTTGTTGGAGAGGGACTGGCTTCTCGTTGACGATGCCATGGGTGGCGCTGCAGATAGAGGGCGCTACAGACTCCCCCTCTGGCTCCGCCGACGTCCCGGCAAGGAGACAGGATTGAGATTAGGAAGCTGCTGAGGGTGTCGACGTGGTCTTCCTCTACTTTTCAAAGGGAAAACGGGACCGTTATCTCTAGATGATTGTTGATAAGGCATCAACATACTGGTATGATAAGTACCGAGTACTTGATCAGGGGCAGCAGGGTCTGCAACATCATATGTATTTGGTGATCTATTTGTTAGGATAATATAAGGTCCTTCACGTTTGGGCATGAATTTCTTACTAGTTTTGGTCTTAGACTTGCTTATGGGATGTAAAGTGATCCAAACTTTATCACCTGGTTGATAATAGGCGGGTCTATGCTTCTTGTCGAAGTACTCCTTTCTTGCATCTTGTTTTTGTTCTACACGTTCTCTAATTAATGGTGTAAGACGTGCAAATTCTTTCAAGTAAGGTGTTATCTCTGCGACGAAGTTATCGTTATCAATGACAGCTCTTATATCATGCTTGACATCATCTGTGGTTCGAAGCTCTCTTCTGAACTGAAGGTAAGCTGCCGTATGACCTGTAGAATCACATTTTGACGTGTTTAAAGCAAAACGTATCATGGGTAGTTTGTCCTCCCAAGTATCATGTGAATCACCTACTAGAATTGCTAATTTGGGTTTTAGGTCTCGATTTTTCCGTTCCGCAGGGTTTGCTTGAGGATGGTATAACGGTATAAGATCTTGCTTAATACCCAGGATTTTACAAGTTTGTTGCATTACAGCACTGACGAACTGTACGCCATTGTCACTGATTACCCTTTTAGGTAGGCCATAGCGTAAGAAGACTTCTTCTATCAATATTTTAGAGCAATTGATAGCTGTAGCATCTATTAAGGCAAAAAGTTCGACCCATCGTGTACTTGTATCTTCAACAAGAAAAATCCATTTTTTTCAGTTGGGGTCTCTGGGAGAGGGCCAAACAAGTCTATTGCCAGCGTCTCAAATCTTTGTGAGTAAATAGGCGTTCTGAGTAATCCAGCAGGTTTCTGGTTGTTAGATTTGTACCGATTACATTCAGCACAATCTTTCACGTATTCGGCGATAAACTTTCTCATGCCAGGAAAGAAATACCTAGAAGCAATCTTATGATACGTGTTCTCAGCTCCACAATGTCCTGCAGTGGGAGTATCATGATATTGCTGTAGGACACGTTCTCGCTCGTGACAAGGGACAACTAACTGTGCTTCTTCTGACTCTGTTTCAGGCGAATATCGATACAGTATTCCCTGATTCATCAGATACCCTCTACTAGTCCAATTTACATAGTTTTCATCTTTCCGACCACTTTCAAAGCACTCTATTATCTTTCTCACATCCTCATCCTTCAATTGTTCTTCACGAATATCTTTAGATTTCCTGGATGGCAAATCTATGGAAATAGTGTTCAAGTTACAAACAAATTTGTCCTCTTTATCAACTGGTCTGGACAGAAGATCTGCAATTACATTAGATTTTCCTGGAGTGTAAAGAATTTTCGGATGATATGACTGGATTTGAAGAGCCCATCGAGCTAAGCGTCCGGATGGCGATTTAATGCTCATAAGCCACTTCAAGGGTTGGTGATCAGATGCAATGATAATTTCTTGATTTTCCACATAGCCACGGAACTTTTCAAGTGCCCATACCACAGCTAATGCTTCTCTTTCAGTAGTTGAATAATTTCTTTCTGCTGAACTGAGCAATCGACTGGCATACTCAATCACATGTTCTTCCGGCCTTTCTCCTTGGATAAGGACTGCTCCTAGAGCGTAATTACTAGCATCAGTTCTTATGAGGAATGGTTTAGATCCATCTGGCTGAGACAACACAGGTGGTGAAATCAGCCGTCTTTTTAACTCATCTAATGCTTTCTGTTCGGTATCACCCCATGTCCATTGTTTATTCTTTTTTGTTAAGTCACTAAGGGGTCTAGCAACTTCAGAAAAATGGGGAACATATCTCCGAAACCAGGAACAAGTCTGTAGGAAGGACTGAACTTCTTGAGCACATTTTGGTGTTGGAATTTTTTGAATAGAAGATACTTTGTCAGCATCCACTTCCACACCTTTTTCAGTTATCCAATGACCTAAATACTTCACTCTGTCACAAGAAAAATGACATTTGCTTCTGTTAGCGTTCAGTTTAAATATAGAAAGTCTTTCAAACACTTTTCGTAAATCTGATAAATGTTCATCAAAAGTTTCTGATAAGATAATGATATCGTCAAGGTATGACAATGCAAAAACATCTTTGAGACCAGATCTAAATTTATCAATGAGACGTTGAAAAGTTGCGGGTGCGTTGCGCAACCCAAAAGGCATACGTAAAAATTTAAAAGTTCCAAATGGACAGATGAATGCAGTCTTCTCTTGGTCCGATTCATGAACTTTGACCTGATGATAACTAGATCTTAAGTCTATCGTAGACATGTATTTCGTCGACTTGGCTTCAGTCAATAAATCATCCATTCTAGGTAGTGGATAGTTATCCGGAATAGTCGTTGAGTTTAACTTACGGTAATCAACACACAATCTGATGGTACCGTTCGGTTTAGGCACTAATACCACAGGACTTGCATAAGGAGATTCACATTCCTCAATTATTCCTTCAGTTAGTAAGGAATCTAGCTCTTTCTTCAACAACTCTTTCTTTGCAGGTGTCATTCTATATGGAGGTTCAGCAACAGGTAGGCTATTTCCAGTCTGTATTCTGTGTTCAATAAAAGGAGTAGGTTCTCCCCTGGTTTGAAGTTATTTTCAAATTCTTCCAGCAATGAATTTAATTTATGACGTTGTTCTCTTGTCAAGTGTTTTCCTTCATCATTTCTCAATTGCACAGAATTAGAGGTTCCTGAAATTTCAGCAGACATATCAGGCGAAGTTAATTTTTGCGACATTATTACTTTTGCAGCACTTACGGTTTCAGATGTTTCCTGATAAAATGGATAATGTCTGTGTGGATATTCACTAAAATGCCAAGTGCCATTCTGGATGTTAAGCACAATACCAGCAGCCTGAAGAAAGTCAGTGCCAAGCAATGTTCTATTACCTTTAGCATTTGGTAACGCAATAAATTTCATACGAACTTTCTTTCCTTCTACATTAAGATTCACGACTGTTGTCAAGGCTGGGACATTTCTTTCTTTTCCATCAGCAAGTACCATTGTAATATTCTTCTTTTGAAATTTAAAACCTTTCTCTTTCAATAAACAAAAAAATCTCTCTCCCGCAATGGAATTTGATGCACCTGTGTCGGCACAAAAAGCTGCTTTTTCACCACAAACAGTTAAAAAATTGAGCTAGACAATGAATCTGAAGCTTGTGCGGTATACAATTTTACACCATTAACAACTGTTTTAGCCTCTTCTTTTAATATGTTGCACTTTGGACACTTAGACTGAATGAAACCAGGATTACCACATCCATAGCAATGAACCGAAAATTTTCTTTCTGGCTTGTCTTTACTAAATTTTGGACTTTCATAGTTGGAATATTTTATTTTGTTATGTTCCCTAGAGTTAGGAGGCTTATAGTTTCTTTCTGAAATAGATTTAACATAGTCTTTGAAATTTGGTTTCTTAGCAAAGATAGGTGAATTTTTCTTCATTCCCAGTCTTACATTTTCATAACTGTCAAGCTTTTCTGCAAGTTCTAAAGGATCATTCAGCTCTGACCATTGATCAACAAAATGTTCTCTTACCTCTGGAGGTATTCTTTTCTTTAACTGGTCAGCTATAATTAAGTCTTGCAATTTCTCAAAAGTGATGATATTCAACTCTTTTACCCATCCCTCGAAATATGATTTAATTTCAAAATAGAAGTCTTTCCATGTTACTTCTGCACTTTTTCTATGTTGCGAGAACATCTGCCGAAACCTATCTGATGTAAGGCGAAAACGCTTCAAGAGCATCTCTTTCGCCTTTGAGTAGTCGTTAACATCTTCTTCATTTTCTCTAGCAATTAATTGATTTATTTCGGCTGGCAATGAGCCTATCAAGTACGGCATCCAATTCCTTTCAGGTATATTCACTAATTTTAATTGACGTTCAAAAACTGTCAGGTACAGTCCTATTTCATCCTTATTAGGATTGAATTTTGGGAGAATACGATTCAGATCCCAATTTGTTTTCTCTGCTTCACTGGCTGGAGCTGTGGCAGTGGAGGAAAGTACTTTCTGAGCTTCCACTTGAAGTGCTAAGCGTTGCAATTCATACGCTCTTTCTTTTTCAATGCACAGTTCTTTTTCTTTGGCAATTCTTTCGCATTCAGCTTGTTTTTCTTTTTCAAGCCGTTCCTCTATTATATTAGTTAGCATATTTTTCACTAACTCTTCATCATAATCGTTTGATTTGGTTATAATATCTTTCAGTTGGATTACTTTTAGATCATCTGCTACCCCTAGCCCCATTTCTATAGCGAGGTTTCTCAAATCTTCTTTTTTCCCTTTCCCAAGGAAGGCCATTTTTGCATGAGTTTATTTTTAAGAGTTCTAAAGTTATTTTCAACTGATTTAAAATACTGATTTTTAAAATATGTGTTTATTTATTTTAGTTAAAACGAAATTTAAACACCATCAGTCTTAAATACTATTATGTGAAAATATAAACATTTTAACTTTAAACATAAGTAAAGTATAACCTATTATTATTTATCCAAATATTTACTGCAAATAAAATGAACTCTTAAATTATTGTAAATAAACCTGAAATATTCATATGATATTCACTGAAATCAAACAAAACCAAAACAAAGCATTTCACAATTCTACCATAAATTTTATTTTCCTTTCATTTATAACTCTTTACTTTCGTTTTATAATTATCAATAATTACTAAATATGTACCTTTGTTAAATTATATTTTATCAATACTTTAATACCACATTCAATAATTCAAAATATATTAATTGAGATAACTTAATCATATGCATTCAAAGAATATTTTATATTAAAATAACAAAATGTTTCATTGACTTTTTATTTAACTTAAAAGTTCTTCAATTTTCTAGAATATCAATTCTGATATCTTTTACCAAAATATTAATAATAATTTTGTAATCTTAAAATATAACCTTAAATATATACATGGAATACAATATATTTTCATTCTTTATTCAATGAAACCACTTACTAAAAAAATAAAACACAAAGATTCTAAACAGAAAGTGAATGACAAAAAAAATTAAATAAATAAAAATAGCATTCATAGATACTGAAAGGCTAGACAGTGAGGCGTATATGAAAGCAATAACAACGGTCGTTTGCGGCGCCTTGTTTCGTGTTTTAAATCAAAACAAAAGTATCATCGCATGAAAAATGTACAGTCATCAGACAATTAAATTCTGTTAGATACTATATTTTAAACACTATTTCACTGTAAAGAATATATTTTCAACTATTCAGAATTAAGAAATATAATATATGAGAAATAAAAATATTCAGAAGTAACAGAGATATTAATTCACGTACACATACTATAATACTTCAAATATAAAAATAAAATAAATATATCTTTTAATTCAATACTCTAATACAAAATATTATTCATTTAATAATATGTGAAACATTTCTACCAAATCAAACAAATAATTATACTCGCAAGTAATAATATTGTTCAAAATTCAAGAACATAAAATAATAACACTTTTATGGAACACAACTTATAAAGAAACTTTTTATATAGTTTTATATTCATACGTGCTTAAACATTAACATTTTTGTGCTTAAACGTAACTTAATTTTAATTCTTAGTACAGTATAAAAGCAACTTATCTGGAATTTTCAGATCGCTGAACTCCTCAAACGAACTACAACTACAATCTCGGATGAGATTACACTTCGGAATCTAATAATAATGATCTCGGATGAGATTATACTTCTAATGAATCCATAAAACACTTCACATCAGGAGGTAACCTGTAAAATTTTGAGTTCCCCTCCAACAACAAAATTTAATTCTGGGTAGAATTTTCAAGAGCAAAAAGAAACTCGAACTCGGGCCCCACGTTGGGCGCCATTTTTTGTAGCGTGTAGCATGTAGCTGGTTTAATAGGAACAAAGAAATAGGTTCCTTAAATAGCTCAAAATATTTTATTACAATTTTAGGTACAATTTGAGCACAACACAGATACACACAGATACTACAAATAATACTAAATAACAACTAAAACATTTAAATTTGAAGAAAAGAAAATAAACATGAGAGTCATATGGACATGTCTCATACCGTCGGTTGTTGGAGAGGGACTGGCTTCTCGTTGACGATGCCATGGGTGGCGCTGCAGATAGAGGGCGCTACATATATATATATATATATATATATATATATATATATATATATATATATATATATATATATATATATATATATAAGCATACATATATATATATATGCTCGTATAATAAAACTGAGAATAAAATTAAGTATATAATCTAATAAATTTTAATAATTTCCATACATTTCCATTGCTTTAATATAATATATTTTTACAATTTCCTCACGTTCTTTTTAAGCATTTCTTTATATTTTTCATTCAATAAAAATTATTCTGTGTTTTCTTCAATTATCTTTACATTTTACCAAATTTTTGATATCAATTCATTTGTATTTATTTGTGTATTGTTTTTGATAACAGAAAAATACTATACAGTTTATTTGTGTAATTTTCCATGGTTAGAATCTTTCAATGAATGATTGAAATTTGGTTTTGTTTTGAATTTGTCTCTCAAAACTAGAAGGAACAGATTTCTGGTTCTTCATATTTTATTGCATTTTCTTTGTTATTTCTTCTTGCATTTTTTTAAATTGTTAAATGTTTAATTTTTCTTAAGATCGTTGTAAACATTCACTGTAGTACCTTATATTAGAGTCCTAAAATGATCGCATTAAGTAAAGATCATCTTAATTTGTGTAAAGTACATGAACAGTGAAAAGTGAGTTAATGGCATTTTACATTATGTTTTACTACTTACGTATTACATTTTCCTCCCCTCAAATTCCTATGTGATGTCTTATCTTGGTAGAGGGGTACCTCTGTGCGGAATGGGCAATGTACATTATGAGAGGCTTTGGGTGACTTCTGGTAGGGTCACCCAAGGCGAGTAGGCCATTTGCCCTTTTTGCACTTAAATCACACAACTGAAGGAGCCAAGTTAGTCTTCGATCGGATGTTATGGTCTCTTAGACAAGAAGAAGCTGCTCCCTTTCCTTCATTATGAGTTCCATCTCTTCTGATATTGTCCTAGATTGTCTGGTTCGAAGTTATGATGACCTAATATAATCTCCACTTCTAGTGATTTACTTCGCTAGAATGCATGGTCTCATGGACGATATGTAGCTTTTGCAAGTTTAAGAAGTATTAGTGGAAACAACAACTTTTTCCCTTTTTCCTTAATCTTAAACGCGGAACTGATTTAGACTTAAGTGTCATTAAGTTGGTTTTTTTTTGCTTTTGTAAAGAATCCTCACCAATCAGTATTTTTAATAATTGCATTGCTTAGTATCCTTCTAATGCAATATGGAATGAAGGTAAAAAATCCAAATGACGTGTTTAATTCATTACTTAAGTTTCTTAAATGTTATATTGGTGGTAATATACTAGTTAAAATATTTATAAAACCTAGGTTATGCTCCATAATTTTATGTAAGTCATAAGATCCATGCTAATTACTTTTTCACAATTTAATTTCTCTTCATTGTTATGAAGCGGAAATCTTAAAATGAGAGAGGAGGCTAATTTTAATGTCAATCTAATTAACTGATCTCACTTTAAAGTAATATGATTAATCGATAGCCATAAGTACTAGGATATTTCATTTTATCTCTGACAATCAATTTTGACTAACTACAATAAAATAAAATTACAATAATAATAGATTCTATTTTTTATAAAGTAGTTTCATACAATAAAAGTAAATGAGTAGAATCAAATTGTTACTTTTTATAGCAGTAACAGTAATTCTTACATATTTGTTTAAATCAAGAAAACTTAATTATGAGAGACTTATACATTAAATGACTCTATTCTTCAAATTTATATTTGGAGGTCATTTAACTATTGGAATGCATTAAATTCTTGCTATTTTGTTTAAGAAATTAAAGTATAATAATTTTTTAAATAGCTTTTATACATTTTCAGTAAAACATGATGAAATGTATAAAAGCTATTTAACAAAAATAAGTAGAAACTAGAATTCGTAAATATTCATTTACATAGATGTTTAATCAAAGGAAATTTTAAATAAATGTAAAAATAAAGCTAGGAAATATATATTTTGGATTTATCATGACAAAATTATCGCTAGTGTAACTTTTGCTATTTTTTCTTTTACTATCACCGACTTTTAATTGGATTAGAATGTTATACTGCATATTTTTTACATAACCTATACATAGTATTTTATCATAATAATAATGTAAAATAATTTCATGGATGAGAAAGTATAAAAGTACAGTGTTTATATGAAGTAATCTACAATATTTTTCATATTTAGTTGAAATTAATGTCTCATAATTATTTCGAAGAAATGGACTACTGGAATAGAAATAGATAAAAGAATAGGAATAAATAAAGGAGAGAATATTTTTTTCTATTTTCATTAAAAAGCTATTTATACGAAAATAAACAAAAAACTAAATTAATAAAAATTCTAAAACAAAGCAAAAAAGGAAAGATATTTATTAAAAATAGATAAAGATAATTACCTTATTGAAAAATTAAGTTTTTATTCTTTTCAAATAATGATTACTTTTTAAAAATGTTACGTTGATCGTAAAGAATATAAATTTACTAACTATGAAAAGTCCTTATTTCAAATCAAGAATCATATTCAATAATCATATTACAGCAGGTTATTTTTTGTAAGTTTCTCGTAATATAAAATTTATATATATATATATATATATATATATATATATATATATATATATATATATATATATATATATATATATATATATATATATATATATATATATATATATATATATATATATATATATATATATTTCATAATATTCTCAAAAGATATTTAAAATTTAATCCACCTTGTATTCATATATAAATACATTATTATAAAATTATTTCTTAATTAACTTTTCACCAATATATTTTACTCCTTTGTGATTTTTTTCAGTTACTTTATTGCATGAAAAAAGGAAGCACCGGAATTGCTTGTAATGGTTATAACATTTCATAATAAATTATTAAAACCATTGACTTACATTCAAAAAATGTTTATACGTTTTTAAAACTTAGCTGAAAATTTCAAAATATATTTGCAGTTATGTACCAGTAGATTACATGTATTGAACACATGAATGTATTTGACTGATTCTCAGTTAAGTATCTTCAGTATCCACGATTTTACTACAAGCAATGTCAGTATCAAAAAATGTTCTTGATGCTCCCATTCATTTCTTTTGACTTGATTTCCGTCTATTTTATTTTAATTCTGCTGATTTTTTTCATTCGAATTACTATGATTCTTAACTCATCATTTTTTTTTACGATTTTAGATGTATGCATATCTTTTATTTGTTACAATAGCATATTTATAATTAGAAACATTGAGATTCTTTATGCATTTATAGAGGAGAATGAAATTTTTAAACTATTTTATCAAGTACTTAAACAAAATATTTCAAACAGTTCTTGTAAATATTTCGGTTGGGGAATCATTATTTTCAGGAAGTATATAAAATGTTTTTCACTTTATTCGCGCGTGTTAAGCTGTAGTTTTTAAATATGTTTCATATGAATTTGAAAATTAAAGCATTATTTAACATTTATGAGGAAAAATATCACGGAGACGTAAATCGAGACTTGCACAATGTACAATTTTTAATTGTCTCAAATGCATTGACCAATTTTATTGATAAGCTGAAGCATTTAACACAATGATTTTTGATTTAAATCAAATAACAGCCAATATAATTAAAACAATAAAATTTGATTTATTTTGAAAAAAATATTAGAGATAAATATAACTACAATGTAATCTTGTACATTTATACATTTACAAAGCAAAGTTTTGAGACTGATGTTAACATGAAATATTTTTAGTTTTACAGAAACATCTTCCTCGATGATATCTATGAATTTTTTTAATATGCTTCTGTCATTAAATTTATAGAAGTAATTCATAAAATCTGGAAATAATTTTTTTTGTTAGATTTAGCAGGAAAATGTGCTTAATAAGATTTTACTTCATAATGAACATAACTCTTCATAAATAAACTTCATATAAAATTTGGTCAGTATATAACAACTAATAGGAATTTTTCTATTCATATTCAAAATTAAATGTTTGTTTGCGTTCCTATATAATTATATTCAAATTTATCATTTAAAATTAATAGCTACAAATCATATTTTAAATGATATGTATATTAACCATTAGTAATTTTTATCATCATTATGATGATTGAAATTTTAATTAAAATCAAATTAATTAAATTATATTGAGTTTGGAAATTTTAAACTTTTTTGTTTTAATAAAAATAGAAATCTAAAATTACGGAAATATAAGGTTAAGTTTTGTTAGGATATTAAACTTATAGAAGATATATAGTTTTATATAATAATTCAAATTAAAAATAATTTAATTTAAACTTAATTTTATTAGATAATTGCAAATTATTGTGCATAATAAAATTTAAAGTAACTAAATTATTGAGTGTTAAAATAGATTTATTTGCAGATATTCACTTATAAAGATGTCAATTTGTAATAGTTGTGATTTTAAGTTGTAACAGAATACTATATTTTATTATAGTAGATTTCCTTTTAAATTGATTTTTTATTTATTTAGTATAAATTATAACGTATGTATATTTACTTTAAAATAATTAGCTTTAATAATCTTAACACAATTTGTTATTTGATTTGAAAAATAGTCAGATGTGCATTAGTACATCGTTGTATTTATTCTTCTTTTGAGAAAATTGAAAAAGATTTTTCTTTGCTGAAATATTTCCTTTGTATTTTTAACTCCATTGATGTTCGAAATAAAATCAATGATTACAAGTTTTTTTAAAGAAATTTAACAAGACTTTGAAGCGATGAGTTGTGTTGTTATGTTAGAGAAAAAATATTTTATAAAAGTATCATGAGTTAAATCTCAAGAGGACAAACTATTTTCCTTCTCGAGTAATAGATACGGATACAGTGATAGTGGACAGTTTCCTGTTTCTATCAGTTTCAAGAATAATTGATCTGTGGCTTTGTTTTTAAGAGAAAGTAATTTTATTCTTTTAAAATCTTCCAATATCTTCTGTAGTTTCACTGATTTCCTTCTTGATTCAGTGGATATTGAATTCCTTTAACCTACAGAGGAGTTTGTTGAAATTCATGCATAATTACTTTGAAAATTACGTTATTATTTAACTAATATTCTGTATATAAGACATCTGAATTAATTTTATTATAGTGAATAAATAAAATCTTATATTAAAATACTAAGTATTCACATCTTTAATGAGTACTTAATACTCAACACTTAGTTTTGTATTGTTAACTTTATTAAACTTAACAATTACGTTTATAACAATTACCTTAACTTTTTTATTATTACGTTTTGTATTGTTAAGTTTTTATTTTATAATTTTTGACATAACAACTATTTCAAATGCATAACATTTTGATTATTTTTAAGTGCTATTTGTTACTTTAAGTCATCATGAAAAATGTCATAAAGTGAAGTGCACTGTATAATACAAATAAACCTATATAACTAACCGAATATTTTATCTCGCTTAAAACTATTTCACATTTTGCTAAATATATGTGCACTGTTTATGTGCATTAAATTTATGTGCACTGTAACTGTTAGGAACAGGTAATTTTATACTACCTGTGATACTTAATCTGGCCCACTTTAGAATATCTGTAAGAATATTTAATAAAATGGATATGCTGGGATTAATATTATTTGAAATATAATAGTCATTTTCAGTGAAATTCATTTATAAAGTGACTGTTGATAAAAAGAGAATTTGTTGATAAAATAAGGCTATCGTTAAAGAACACCCAATGTGAGTTTAAAGCCTCCACTTCCCACAGCTTGAAGACCCTTGTTATTCCGATGTGTAAAATTTGTCACCACTTGGTACAATCACTAAATTTTAACAGCCTTTGTTGAGCTTTTGAGGCAGTAAAAATATTTATTTTAAAATAAATAATCTTTCCTACAATAGTGGACATGTTCCTCAATGATTTGCATAACAATTGACTGTAAGTTGACATTTAAGCTAATCTAGTGTAAATCTAATTTAAGTTACTGGTAGTCTGTGAAAATTAAATATATGACAGACTAATTAAGAATATAAATTCAAGATCCTACTTTCCTGATGCTCTCGGACATCATGGAAAAGTCATACATGTTTGAAAGAACATTTGAAATAGTTTTTCCAACTAGAGACGAATGGGATAACAACATGTTCGAAACTAAAACAGGAGATCTAATCTGGTACACAGATGGATCACTGAAAAACAGCCTCTCAGGACTGGGAGTATGTGGCGTGTCACCAAGAACCAGCCTATCTGTAAGCCTTGGGTAATACGGTATGGTCTTCCAGGCAGAAGTTTTGACCATAATCCACTGTCTGTGACTAAATATGAGGAAGGGCTACCATGGTAAGCAGATTCTCATTTTTAGTGACAATCAAGCCGCTTTGAAAGCGCTTAGTTCTTTTGAAATCAAATCTAAAATGATTTTTGAATGTAGAAACCTTCTTACAGAACTGGCAACTAGAAACAAGGTGATCCTTGTATGTGTGCTACGGTACAAAGATATCGAAGATAATGAAAAGGCTTTCTAAACAAGGATCGTCTTTTGCTCCCATCGGTGCAGAACCATTTTGTGGGATCAATTTGAAGACCGCAAAAACCAATGTTCTCAGATGAGAAAAACGTAAGATTTATGAAGCTAGGCTCAACACTCCTGGTTAAACCGACGCTAAAAGTATGATCTGTGGATCATCAGCGAGGATTGCCTCTGAAATTCTACGATGTTCTATGCAGAAGATCCGTTTAATCGTAGGCTTCATAACTGGGCACTACTATTTCAGAAAACACCTCCATAAAATGGGATTTTTTCAGCAAAACCCTATCTACAGAAATGTCATACGCAAGAGGAAACGGCCAAGTATATCATTTACGAATGCGAGGTTCTTGCCCTCCCTAGATTAACTTCTTTAAGCATCATCCATACTAAAGAGTTAAACCTAGACTATATTAAAGGGTTATCGGACTTTATTAATAAAGTGGGTGACCCGAGCAACTGGAACTAGGAAACATTGGGTTTGAAGTTAATAGTACAAAATGCTGATAAAAGCAGAGGTGCCCAATGACATACAAACCCAACTCTAAGAAGAAGAAGAATTGAGAATATCGTCGTTTCAAGTAAAATTATGGTAAAATGCCTAAACGGAAGGAACTTAAAGATATGTTAAAGTGTAGTTGGTAGCTTTTAGCATGTAGTAAATGAACAATTGTTGTAGAAATATTAAAATCTTGTTTAACTATTGTTGATAAGTGTAAGGGAATAAACGACAGGTTACGTAATCCATTTTACGAAGTCCGTCCGAAGTTCATTCCCATAAATTGGCCAACATCAACATATTTTAAAGCATGTAATTCATAAGAATTGCAAGAAAATAATTCAGATTACTTAATTTGATTTTTAATGGGCTTTAAAGTTTAAGACGTCACCAGATGCTTTGAGGAAAAAACTGAATAATATGGTATTCACGGATATGTCAACGCCAACAAACGGAACAACACACACCAAAGCTGATAATGATGAAAGATTTTCTATGCATTGATCACGAATGAAATATAACAATTAGAACATTTTAATAAATCCACATATCAGTTTGACACTGCTTCAGAAGGAATTAAATTAGATACTATAAATGTGAAGAGGATGCTTTTGACACCTAAATTCATCGTTTCAATTATAAATTCCGATGTTAATCTGTACTAACTTCCGAATGATTTTTGAAGTTATCTTTATATGCTTTAATATTTTTCTTCATAAGTTAAACAGTGATACAACTGTGTGCAATTTATACAATTGGAGTCTTTCTTTGATTCTACAGTTGTTATTATTTAATAATTTCTATTTGTAGCCCTACAAATCACTTATCAGAATGCGGAAGTTAAAAATTTTTCAATGACTTCTTAGATTTCTCATTACATCCTTGAGATTTGTTGGACAAGCTTGAGTAAAGTTTGCAATAAATGAAATCACGTCAGGGATGATTGACTGAGCTAGGATTACTGTAACAGGAATGATCACAAATTTCACTAACAATATGGTCATAACCGCAATGAAAAAATTCCAAAATGGTTGCCCGGTAGAAAATTTACAGCAAAAAATAAGAATAAAGATTAAAGAAAGCAGAATACAACAAACAAAAGCAACGTCAAGGGAGTCCATTAATCAAACACATGTCTTTTGCCTCCCAGTAATCCTCAGTGAGAAAAGTCTTGCTCAGAACAAGACAAAGGAGAAGATACACTGAGTTCATCACCTCTCCAGAACTGCACCGAGTGCATATTACAGAAGGAACTATTTTGAATATACAGAGATGATTTCGAATGCGGTCATGTCCAACTTCAAGAAGTAATTCAGCAACCACTCTCTTTGGGTCATTACACAAATTCGCGATATCATTCTTTTAAGACTTGTGATGAGCACGTTAGAGTTCTTCCGAAAAAGTATTTGGATAGACCTTTTAATAAAATTTTTAATAGTATGGAAGGGCATAGTACGAGAAATATTTTGCGTGATTAAAGCTGTTTGTTTTAGCCAAGAATCTGGCTTTCTCATTTGCTGAAACTTCACACTTGGTCGGAACCCACTGGAAAACCATATTTTCTTGGAATAATGGCAGGATTTTCAGATAATGACGATAATACTATATGTCCTGCATTGTGGGATTTTTATCTGAAAAGATAGCCAACTGAGAAGCTTGGGGATCACTGGGGATAATAGCTCTTGTGAAATTTTCCAAATGGCAGGGCAGCTGAGACAGAGCTATGCGAATCGCAGTAATTTCACTATCAAATATAGTATCTCGGCCCACAGGAATGTAGAAAGAGAAAGTTTTGGAGAAAACTCCGGCACCTGCGTTAGGGCCATCAGGCAAGAGTGATCTATCATAAAGATTCAATTCAACCCTTGTTCGGAGTGAAAAATGATTCATACTTCAAGAGCGAGGGCTCTCAGAAAGCGGGGTTCCTACTACTTTTAGTTAGTTTTTTAAAGTCAAGACTAATCCAATAAGATTTCAAATTTATTAAATTTTATGGTGGAACAAGTAATTCTGGTGTATACATTAAATCAAGTGAGGTTTTTTAGCTTGAAAAATACCTTCAGAAAGCCTGATTAAAAAAAGAACTGATTATAAAACTTAAGATTTATAATCGGGTCTTTTATACTTCTATACAGAGTGAAAATCAAAGAGAACTCTAACAATCTTTTCCAAAAGAGTTATGATTCTCTTTTAAATTATGATTCTTAAGAGTTTATCTTCAGTCAACATAATCATGACGTCAATTGGGATGGTATTTACTGTTTCAGAAACAATATCAAAGGATTTTGGATCTTTTTATAGAATATTGTGCACATTTTCTAGGCCGCAAAATGTAATCCACAACAGTAAATCAGAAAGGGGAGGATGAACGTGTGATTAGTTTGGAGCAAGGTTTGTTCACAGTGCATCCTCACCTTGCTTTAGCAAGATGCTTAATTATACCGATTCCCTTCCTAGCACGATTAGATCATCTACATGTGGTTTCCACGTTAATTTGCGGTAAAATACTACACCCAGTATTTAAATTCATCACATAAGGGAATTTCGGTAACCTTTTACATAAGTTGTAGTAGCTTTAAAAATTGGGACAGAAGGTATAAAGACAGGGAGAATGATTTATTTAAGTTCTCATCCGTATTTTCAGTATCACTCAAATTTCTAGAGCTTTCAAGGTAGGAGATTGCTTGGTTTCTATATTTCTCGATGCAGTTTCTTTTTTAGAAACTGTCCAGAAAACTAAATCATCAGCGTTTGACATTTTACAACCAAAATTTATTTTAAAAATCAGATTATTAATAATAGTGTTAAAAATAGAGCAACCACTAACACCTCCGTGTGGGAGACCAATTTTAAGGTCTAAGATTTTGGAAATACGTTGTCACAACTGACATTGAAAGGCGGTGGTACAGGAAATCTTTAAACCAGTTAAATGTACTCTAGATCCTAGCTTTTACAGTTTCAGTAGTATTCACTTTTAACATTCTTTGTCATTAGCCTTTTTAAAGTCTATAAAAATGTTGTCAAAACTTGTCTATTATGCAAGAATAAGGGAATCCTTGAGAAATTCTCCCATGTGGACAGTATTTTGGCTATTAGATCTAAAGTTTCTAACACCACTTGCTCCTCCACAAGACGTCTGCATGTTCCTAGGTAATAGTTAATTCTTCTCACATTTATTTTCTTTTAAAATTCCACAAGGAACACGTCCCACAAAAAGAAAATAATACATGCCTTTAAGGTGCCAACAAGAGAAGTAACAAATTACAAAAAATGCTGCTCTAATTTAAAGTGAGGGTGTGGCATTGCTTTTAATAATACTGCGGCAATATTTTGATCCCTGACATTATAAGAAATTTTAAACTGATGAAGAAATATTTCAATATAATTATGGGAAGTGTTTCTAAAAATAAAAATTGTGTATTTAACAAGATTTTGATAAAATCGTCAAACTATTGAAAAGTTATTGTGAGAATTTTTAGCTTTATGTCACAATTTCATCGATTTAAAAATAAACTAAAGAACGTTTGCACTGTATAAATGTTTTTCAAAATATTTAAATTCTTTAATTACTAATATTTGAAAATATTTAGAAAAATAACAAGTTTTACTGTACCGTAGTTAAAGGAACATCTGAAGCCTTATAATTGTTTTTGTTTTAGACAATAGAACTACATAATTGAATAAGCTATTCATCTTCTTACGCTACAATTAATTTTAAAAACCCTTTCCTTTTTAAATAAGGAGGAATTTCCTTTATCCAATAATATTATTCATTAAAAACAATATTCAGCATAATTTAGGATAAATTCTGTTTTTAATAACAATGAGTACTCAAAAATTCATAAGAAACCAAATAAGATATTGTAAATATATTTACATTTGCATTTAAGCTTACATTAATAAATGTAATTGTATTTGTTTTGTTAAAAAAGGAACCATCTTAAATAAACTCAATATTTTCTATTGATATAAATACTATAGAAATGCATTATTACATGAATTCATTGGTAATCTAAAACTTTGAAATTGCCCCGAAGTTTCGAAAACAATTAATATTTTGGGAAAAGCTGCCTTATAGTAATTATCGATGAATATTGTGAAAATCAATTTCATGTAATTCAAAGTCACCAATGACCTTTTGAATTGATCAGACATCTGAACTAATTATTGAACAGGCGTTGAGTTAATTTGGAGCTAATAGCGGGATATTTTGCAAAATTTGGTTGGTGTGGTACTACCAGACAAGTATAATATCTATATGTAATGAATTTAGCCTATTCATTCTCATAAGATATATATATTTTTATCACTAGATAAGCATTTAGTTATGTTTAATAATATTAAAAAAATATCTTCTTAGTGATAAAATATTGATAAATGAGTTACAGAATGATTATTTAGTCAGTAGTTCATGATAATTTAAAGTAATTAGTGAATTGAGCTATAAATTAGTAAGAGTAATATATATATATATATAAATGTATGTATATATATATATATATATATATATATATATATATATATATATATATATATATATATATATATATATATATATATATATATATATATATATATATATATATATATATATATATATATATATATATATATATAAGTATTTTTAATCACTTAAATTACTTTTAACAAAAATTTATTATTTACTATTTTAAGAATTGTTGTAATTCAATGATTAATATTTTATGTAGAAGTGAGGGAAAATAACTACAAATATATTTATTATTAAAAATTATTAAATTCAGGTACACATTACTAAATTTATTTTTTTATTTTAAGTAATGTTTTAGCTAAAAATTATTTATTTCATGTATGATAAAACTAACAATATATTTATTTCATTTGTTTGCCCCCCTTTCTTTAAAAATAATCCAGTTATTTTTTTTAATCAAGAATGATTGTATATTGTGGTTATGTTAATATATGTATCTTATAATGCTTCATACTGATATATTGGTTATAATACCAGTAGGAAATAACACGTGTTTATAATAATATGTCTATAAATATAATAGAAGTATATACAATTATATGTTTACATAATATATTGTTTATGCATACATAAACATACATATAGTTATATACATTCTTAATATAATCTCTTACAAAAAATGTTTTGTAATTTTATAAAAAAGAGATAGATTTTAGAATCGATCATCCGCAATTTAATAAGCAGATGAATGTCAATTACAAAACAGTTACATTAACGCCTAACAAATATTTCATTTTCGAAACTATTATGAAATGTATTGAGTTTCTATGTATAATCTTATTTGTTTATTTTTAAATCAATGAGAACTTATAGTCGTAATATGTACCGTTGTTTCAAATGAAAAAAGGTAAATTATATTTTCATTTATAAAATGGCTATTTTGTAATATAAATATTATTAGATAGTTTTCCTGACAAACAAAACTTCAACTCATCTTTAATACGGATACGTAATTCATCTGTAGCCATGATTCAACATTTACCTATCTATAACATTAAAATGTAAAGAAAACAGGAAGTAATATTAAATTTAGTATTGGTAAGTCTCCATAAGTTTTCAAATCTTATAAGTCTTCCTGATTTTCATAACAGGCAATAAATTATAGGACACTATATATATAATCTTAATTGCAATATGGAAAGCAAAATAAAACTTAAATAAATATTTGAAATATGAGAATTTCAGTTAATTTTCTTGAAATTATATATAAAATATTTGCTATTGAAATTTACAAATATTTTAAATACAGTTGCAAGTTATTAATTGTATTGTTGAATTTGAATGACTTTATCATTGCATTAAAGTAATGCTTAAACAAGAATGTTCTACCCGTTTTTAATGACGTAAAAGAACATGACCTTCAGGAAGTGTAGTTTATTGTTAGTAATAAAAGTAATCACCGTCGTCATCCTAAAACTTCTGCCAAGGTGTCTTTAGTCACCTCGGGGGAGTAAAACTCGGGGATGGAACTTGGGTAATACTTGGCACAAGTCTGCTACATTGGCCAAGAATTTTCCACGAAATTGATTATCCAGAAAGTGAAAGAATTGGTAATCTGATGGTGCAAATTCAGGTGAGTAAGGCTGTTGGAACAAAGTCTTCCAACTAAGTTGCTGAAGGGCATTCCTGGCCATCTACGCAACATGCGGCCTCACGTTGCTGCCAAGAACAGAAATTCCTTGCGATTAAACAGTGCTGACTCCTTACGTCGCAATACCTGCTGCACACGTTCCAGTTTCTGCGAGTACTGACCATTTGGCCAGTTGGTTGCAGTTCTTATTGAACCTTTTGCTGACAGTTCATCATACACCAGTTCCATCACAGAGTGACAAATTTACAGATATGTATTTGCGAAACTAATAGCTTGTGCCTTACGTTCACTCATAACATTATCTCTAAACGCTTGACATATTCGGATATGCAGCAGTTGATAATGATAATTTACTAATGTACGAGTTACTATTGATGTACGGGGTTGACCTGCTTTTATAACGACAGATATTCCTACTCTCAACTGACCGGTGTCTCAACAATGTCATGCACTAATTTACATATTTGTTCTCACTTTGTTCAATGGCAATATAAAAACGGTAAAAGATTTCTAGTTTATCTTATAATTTTAAAAATATTGCTTACTAACAACCAAATTATTCTTAAATTATCTACCGTTTTCAAAGCTATTAAGTTACATCTACGTATGATATCGGGACAATTGCATCAGAATAATGGTAAATAAAATAAATTATTATGAACATCAATATTATCATACAAATTTTTATTGCCGAAAAATTCTAATTTAAACAATATTTTTAGTATTTACATAAAAGGATTTTAGGTTTCTTATTTTTAAATTATTAACATTGCATACATTTTATAATAATTAAAAGTTAGAACAATGCATAATAAAAGTAAACTCCCATGCAATTTTTATTTACCTAAAATACCTAGAATAATTGAAGTTATGAACTTTGGTCTTTTACTTTCCATAAATAATGTTTTAAAGTTTTAATACGCGTTATTGTGTGTTAATTTACACCCACTGTTGACTTGTGGCAGTTCAACTTTGCAAACGATTACGTAGTATGTCTCATTACAGATATTTAAATTATATTGCTTTATTTAGTCTTACTAATCAAAGGAAAAATATTCAAGTCTAAGCTATGACCGTTTAATTCTTAGCGTCTGCTCAATATGTCACAAAAAGGGTGATTGCAGTAAATATGTAAATTCCACCTGAGATATGATCAGTAAATTTATCTCCATTTGTGATAAGCATTTTTATTGTTTACCCTTAGCAACAATATCCTTAGCTTGACGTGCTGTTGGGACTTGAATGCTCTGACAACCCTGGGAGTTATGCCGAAGGTAGTTCAACTACAGGTAGGATCATCCAAGTAGGGCAAGTACCTTTTGTGTAAAAACCAGGCTAAATGGGATACTGACAAGAGTTAAGTCAGTCCTCTACCTCTAGGTCAGGGATGAGCAAACTAAAGGCCTGCGGGCTACTATGGCCCGCCAGAAGATTTTATGCGGAATACCGATGGAATTTTAAATTGTAGGTCGGACGGAAATTAAAAGAAAATATAATTTATATATTATATATACATTTCCTTTTCTATTTTACTTAAATATTTTTTTCAAAACACTGATGATCTTTTTACTTTTATTTTTTGTTCTACAAAATTTAAATCGTTGGAAATAGCAAATGCAGACAGCTGTAATCATTAAAGTGTTAAAAGCAGAAGCACTTTCTTAGTTATAACTGTAGATTGGCGCTAACAAGCTTTGTAGCTTTCTAAGAGAACAGACATATGGGAATCCAACATAGGTGAATTCGACCACACATGAGGCAGACTGCGCATTTTAAGCTACAGCCAGCACAGAAGATCAGTGCTATGTTTGCTTCATCTTATATAAGTGAACAAGTGTTTTCAATTATGCATCTTATAAAGAATCACTTCAGAAGCAGACTGACAGATAAGTATTAAACTTCGTTCCTTAGAATCGGTACATCTCACTTCGAACCTCAGTTTAAGGAAACTTTACAAGAGAAATCACAATTTCCCTCATCTTATTAAGATATTTAAATTATAAAACTTATGTATACATTGTTTTTAAAATTTTAGAAAAATTTATCTTGGCCCGCCAATCTTTTTTCAGTTTTTAACCCGTAACTAAAAAGTTTGCCCGTACCTGTTGTAGGTGCTCTGTTCTCAAGACTAACAAAGGCTGCAACTTTTCCCTTTCCATGAATAGGAACCCTAAAACTTTTGAGAGTTTTTCAAACTGTTTCGCTGAACAAGTTACGCAAGAACACATCCTTGTTTGCCTGGGGCTATTCAAGCAATGATTATAAGATGATTCTTTGATGTTGATATATTTTTTGGTTTAACGTTATGAACTTGCTAGCCAAAGAGAACATGCAACAAAACATTTTTATTTTATAAAAGCTAAACTTTTTTTAAAAGAGAGTGAATTTTTACAAATGAATTTTTTACTAGAACCACCTATCTTCACGAAACCTTAAATTTTTGTGAAATAAAATGTTAATCGGCAACCTGAGCTGAAATATATTTTTTAAATTAATCAAAGTTCTATATGACTCGAAGTGTGGAAGTATAGTGTAAGATGTGTGAGGTCAAAATTTCGCAGTCGTAGATTTTATTGATACTGCAGTTAATCGGAATTATAAATCTAGACATCGTGAACAGTATCATATAATAAGCCATAATTTTCAGTCAAATTATGAAAACATAACACGATGTCATTCTACATTTGTTAAATGACGAGCAATTAAACATACAGAAAATATAAGAACTAATTTCTGTGTTATATATATTTGAGTATTACCATGTAACATTTTATAGAATTGTAATTTATTTTAATATGGTTGTATCTATTTTGACGCAGTTTGTCAATTTATTCCCATTAGAAATGCATAATATATTGTACAGTGGTCAAGAAACAAAATTCATCAAGATATTGATGCATAATTTTTACAAGTATCCTGAGTACCCTTTAAGTGTACAATATTTTTTGTTTCATGTATGAAGAATATATAAATTAAATGAAAATCGTATTATTTGAAATAAGTAAACCAATTACAGCATAAGTATATAAAGAAATTCTGGATATTGTATATTATTTGTGTGTATTTTATTCTTATTTATATATTCTGAAGAAATTTCTATTAATTTCATTTTTATTATTTATTTAGTTCAATTCTCATGTACAAAGATTTACTCACTTTTTTCTTCATCACATTAGGAGAAAGGGAAAAATTATTATTCTACAATTTTGTCATTTTGCATTTTTTTAGTATTTGTCTTTTTGATGATTATGTAATTTGTCTTTCTGAATATTTAACTTTTTTAGCCGATCTAGAGGCCATCACTTTTTATATTAAAAATTTGTGAGCAGAATAAAAAAATAAGTTCTATTGATCGTATGGCGTTCATGAAACAATCGTGTGAATTGTGTTAGTTATTTTACAAAGATAGTTTTTATGAAAGCAATTAATTATTTGACTATCAACGCAATGGTAATTGAGTAAACGAAAAACACAAGTTTGGAAAAATAATAAGTGTTTAGATTTTCCCTACATTTAAGTCTTTTGTAGTGCTTAGCACTTAAAATTGATTAATAAAATCTTATTTTAGTCCTAAAAAATTGCTGTGCAAATTAAAATTCCTAAATTTATACTTTTTCTTGATTCTAAAAAATTCAATACCTCAATTTCGCCTTATAAAATTTTCTGTAATTTTTGTCATAAATATTAATGAAAATCATGCTTGTATTTAAGTAAAATTTAAATATAAGTGAAATAAACTATTTAAGAAAATTGAAAATTTTAAGTGAATAATTAAAAGAAACAGTGTTGTTATAAAGCGTATGCACCAATATTAAAGTTTTAAAATACATACGTTTTCCGTAGATTTTTCCTTTCAGAAATCTTAAAAGAAATATGCGTTATATTTCAGCAGACTTATGTGGCAAAGATTTAAGAACAATACTTGGCAACTTTTACAAAAAATATTTTAATCTCTTTAAGATTCATGTGATAACAGATCCATTTCTATTCCAATCGATGTTTAATGACTGCAGATGGCGGCCACAGTTTAGTTTGCACCTGTGATTCCAATTAATTTGCAATAACTTTTCATCCTAAAACGTGATTTAGAAGTTGACCTTTTCTTGATGAGATTTTTATATGGACATAAATTGTTCTTCCATAATAGATGGAGTTAAATTCTTTTTATAATTCTTTGTTTGAACTATCTACATTTTGTAAAAGAAAATATAAAAACGCTATTTTACTGTGTTATATAGTTTCCCCACATAAATGACACTAAAAGCATTTTATGATTTTATGAATAGGGAGGTAAACTATAATTAACTTTCAATTTTTACTGTTAGTACTATTTAGTATAGTTTTGTAAAGTGAGTGACATAGTACCGGTGATAAAAACCTTTACACAAAGACTTTAAAATTTAATTTCTTCTTTTCTTATTAGCTCAGTTTTCTTAAATAATTTATAAATATAAATATTAAATTTCAGTTTCATTGTTGCCTGTTTCTATAAAATAAAACATATTTTATTATAAATACATTAAATCAAAATTTGTAGCGTACATTTGGAATAATTACATCAGTTTTTAAGGAAAATTATAAATATGTTTTAGGAAAATTTGTAAAAGTAATTCTGATCTTGAATTTAAAGCTCTTAAAACAAACATGTATTCGTAAAAATGTAAAATATAAAAAAGAAGCAAATAAAAATTTCGATTTTGAATGGTAAGATTTTTAGATTCAAGTATTTACAGAAATAGAAAATTAATTGTATACAATTTTTACAAAGTTTTGTAATATTTATTAGATAATAAAAAGTGATTTTTTAAATGAATGACTAAATTTTATATTCAATAACTTTGCTTTCAAGAAAAATTTTATTATAATTTTTTATTATACATTACATAATAAGTATTATTATGAAGAATATTAAGTATAATTAAATATTATTAAATTATTAAAAATATGTATATTCTAATTATAATATATTAAAAATAATAAATAATAAAATTAAATATATTAATAAAATAAAAAAAAATTGTATAAGTCATAGAATACGAAAAATAACTTCTAAAATAATAGATAATTAAATCTAGTCAATTAAAAATGTTAAAAATTCAATCTGTATATTCGATAAATAAATATTATCTCCATATTTTACTCAGACATTTCGAGATCCATCTTAAGATTCATAACAAAAGACAAACACATTTATAGAAATTTTTGCAAACATTAATAAGTTATTAAATTTTGTAAACATATAGTAGTATTTGCAATTTATTTACTGAGGCTCAACAGTATCAACTAGAACTTATTCTCAACTATATGTGAATCCGAATAATTATAACTAAAATGTCTCACATAAAATTAAAATAGCATGACAGAATTAAATTCTAAATTTATAAACCGAAAAAGGATAAATTTAGTTAAAATTAAATAAATAAACTTTATAAGAATTTGCTCAAAAAGACTTATAAATAGAGTTCTCTAATTAAAAAGTATTCCTTTTTTTATTTGTTTTTCTGGGAATCATAATAAATGTATAATTTAAAACTAAGTGTATTTTTTATTTTTTAATTTATATTTTTTGTTTACTTTATCACTGTAGCGAAAGTATAAAAATAATATATTTTATTTCAAATCTTTTTAAAAATATCTTTATCTTTTTTTAAAATAATATAGTATTTCAGTGTCTATTGTTTCCATTTTCAAGCTTAAGCTGATTTATTCACCAATTAATCAGGAAATTTTACTTACTTAATCTACATTCTTTTATAATTTTTTTTTATATTTCGTGAGAAATTTACTTTTTTAAATTTACTGAAAAGCAATTTTATCTATTGAATTTTATAAATTTTCTTTTGCATTTCTTATAATGTATATAATACGATATAATACTAGATGTTCAATGTATTTTGTACAAAGTAAAGAAATACATTTTCATGAAATATTTACTTTGAAATGCATTGCACTTTAATACCAAATTTAATAGGATTCAAAAGCTGTGTCTTAGATTTCATAAAATGTAATCAAAATATTCATCAATTTATTTATAAATGCTTATCAATTTTACACATTAACTGCATTCTGTATATAAAAATTTCATAATATGCATTTTAATCTATAAGTATTGAAATATTTCTTGCGTAAACCTATTTAATTTTACTTATCTATTAAACTGGCATTTTTGTATAATGTATATTTTTTATACATTTTATGTTTATTAAGTTGTGTTTTTTTTAATACTCATTCATCTTTAGTTGATTTGCGCTTTTTATATCTGTTTATAATTGCATTCACTTCCTGATTTTTTGTTTTCATTTGAAACAAGAAAAACATAATTTTATAATTCCTTTTATTCACTAGATTATTACATAAACATTTACAAAATATATATACATATTTGAAGTTGCTTCAAATTATCTTAGAGAGATAAATAGATATTTATTATTGTTCGTCTCCATTATATTCGTTTATAAAATACACTTTGCGTTTTTAAATAGATTTTATGACAGTATGTATTTTTTATTTTAATATTTACCTTCCAATCTTTTCTTAAGAATAACATGACATTAATAATTATCAATCTTAAATATTTAATTCAGGCCAATATATCATTTACTTAATATATACTTACCATTTTATTACTATTAACAATATTTTATACATTTCTTTCTAAAAATCTTCGTTGAAATATGCATTAATCATTTACATAGAAAGAATATCAATATTTTTGTAACAATGGAATTATATTTTTTAAAATTTAAATAGTTACAAACTTTGCTTAATCAACTTTACATAACTTAATTTTTTAATACATAATTTTACTAAAATATTTTTTTCAAGTTATACTAAATATAATGAAATTTAAAAGATTTTATTTCACACTATCAGATAACTAACGTCCCGTACTTTTTATATAGTGTGATATAAATTGAAAAAACTTAATGTAAAATTAAAATGAAATTATTATTTTTTAGTTCTGATTAATTGTGTTTACTATTTACAATACTCAAGGTATTAACATTATAAATGTAAGTCAAACCAAGTAGTTTGATTAATTTATTAAGATTTAATTATTTATCGAGAATACTGTTTAGTTGATAAATTTAAAAATTAAGTCTTAATTATCTTAATTAATGTCAAAATATATTTTCTAAAGTAGTTTTTAAATATATTTTTGAAGGATATTTTTCATACTTTTCTAATAATATGTATTTTATACTTTGAAATACCTTTATTGCTTGATTTTAATAAACTAAACTTCAACTTAAACTCAGTTAAATGATCATTAATTTTTCGTAATTCAAAAAATCTACAAATTTTGAAAGTTTGAAATTAATCTATTTCTTGCCTTCCAGAATGTTAATTTATGTTTATTTAGCAGTAGCAAATGTGCATCATTTCAAAATAGATACAGAAAGTTTCAAGTCGATACATAAAGGTGATACATAATGGATTTTAAATAAATAATTTATCACAATTAGTGTCTTGCTTCAGTGCAAAAATATTTTTTTATCAAGAGATGGAGAGAAATGCATTATTGCTTTTAACATGTATATGTCAATAATTCAATATATTTTATGTTGACGGAATATGAATATTTTGATTAATGGTAAAATTAGATTATTTGGCAAATTTATTGAATTTAAATAAGTAATTTCCTATTACATTAATAAATACATCTGATAGCACCATTCTAAAGGTTCTATATAATAAATATACAAAACTTTTTCTTGGAAACAAAATATGCTTAACTTGTTTCTTTTCATAAGCTACTATAATATGAAAGCACAAATTATTTGGTGGAATTTGTATAAAGTTGCTTATCTTTTAATTTTAACTATTATGCATATAGATATTTCGGGAAGCTTCATTTATAAAGAAATCAAATATAATTTTCTGTAAAATTTATTTCTACTAGATAAAAATTCTGTCATTTAATTATGGCATATTGCACGTGTCTAGACATTTCATAGTTAATTTTTTATACATTAGGTTGATAACTATCTCATTTAACTTCATTTATTTTGCAAACACGACAGGACAAATTGACAATCATAAAAAATTGTATAATTCATACCATAATGCAAAATATTTAACTTTGGAATAAATTTATTGATAAATAAATATAATTACGTACGGAATGTTTTAAATAAACATTCACTTTTAGAATAGATAACATTCTTCTATGAAATGCAACATATGATGCATTACTCACATCATTCAAATATTTTCATCAACTTCCATACAAATATTCTTGACAATTAAACTGAATCATTTTTAATTCTAAAAAATAGATGATGAGTTATAAATTTATAAATGATATTGATCCTCTCGTAAATGAAAATTTCAAACTAAAAATTGTAAAGATTCATCTAAATTTATCAAAATAATTATAGCTCTCTTTGATTATAGCATTTAATGATAACTTTAATTCTTGAGGTTCATATCTGAATTAAATGATAAGAAAAAACAATGTGAATATTTTTATTATATTTTTTATAAGTTAACAACATTTATTCAGAGTTGCAATTTGAATATTTTACCTGCATTAAAATTTCTTCATAAAAATTGAAAGACCGGTCTATATCTCTTGAATTAAATATTTCATCGTTACAGTTAATTTTAATAATTTACATAAATTAAAATTTCTATTATCGTAAACATTAAATCCTAATTTAAAAAATAAAGTTTTGTGCAAGGAGTTCTCAAATTTAAACATCTCTCTCATTTCTAAGATATCTTTTTAAATACAAGTCCGAAACAAAAGATGTAAATCTACGCTTAAAACATTTCTCCTTTCTATAATATGAATGTTTTCGACAAAGTATTTAGCTATCTCAATTTCACTGGAGTTATGTATAGAGAATTAAATATTTGTGTGTGGATTTATACTTAAACATCACTTTCATCAAGCTATTTTGATGCTGTTTAGTTAAAATAATATGTTTATCTTTCTACCGAGAAAATTATTTTGAAATATTTTATAGATATCGCCACTGAATAGGTATTCTCAACTCTGAAAATCGATACCATGATTTTAAAAGTAATATTTTCTACATTTATATCATAACATTTTTAAGATCATTCTTTTTGAAAATATTGCTTAAAGGTAATAATTTTTGCTGACTTTCATTTGGTTTCAGATTTTCAACACGTAAATTTAAAACAAATAATAATAACAGCTTAGTTGTATGATTTTCTTTGTGGTCTTGCTTTTCTCTTGCATTTACAACTCTTTTATTTTTTCCAGCAGAAATAAATGCAATACAGGTAATACCGTTTCAAAAATTCATAATTTTCTTTCAGAGACTCATGATAGCAGGATTTTGAATGCTTTAATGGGTCTTTATTTTCCAATGAAAATACTCAAAGTGATATTTAAATCCATAACTGTGCATTTATAGTCATGGAACTGTGCATTTATAGTCATGTTTTTTTGTGAAATATCAAATTTTTATTTCACCAAATTATATGTTCTCAAGTAATTTTATTTTTTATGTTCCCAACAATTTTACTTTATTATTCTTATTTAATAAGTTTGAACAAATAATTTATTATGTGAGTGAGTGTATCTCATTTATGATACGCATAGGTTATCATTATATTACAAATAAGACATATTTCAAAATTTATTTTTAAGCTTAATTAAGAATAGATATTTCGAAGAAATTGAATTCTAGTGTTTCTTACCATGCGGAAATTTTAAATTGGAATCAGGTTTATTTAAAAATATAATATTTCTCATGATTTTTGAACACTTTCCTTACCCCGATTTTCATAATTATTCAACGAGAACATGAATAATACCAAGCCTTATTGACATAATATTAATCTGACAAAATTATGAGAAAGAAACAAAGCGTCAAATGTTACGAAAGCATCTATTCGAACATTATAGCTCGTTGAATAGATTTAACCACTATTTGTTGTTGAATGAAGTTGAATAAGACAAAAAGTTGAATGATCTACAGAATGCACCACGTAATACAGTTTTATAAACGCGTACTTAATAAGCCACAAAGAAATTATTATTGTAAAACAATACAGTTATATGAACACGTACTTAATAAGGCGCACTAAAATTATTATTATGGAGCAAGTTTGTTACAATAGCATACGCCACATTCAAAAATTGAAATCGTTTTATATAGAACAACTTCTCAAGTTTTGTAGATATGGATAGCAAAATAGTAAACAGTGTAATGCATTATTTTATAACTGAAATATATAATAGATACATTATAGGATAGAAATATCATTGCTGAAACATGTTTTCAGCTAAATGAATATCAGTGATAAAAATGGTTTTTATATTCTCAAGAACAGTTTTAATCATTTTTCGTCATGTATTTACATAAAGACATATTTTGATTCTGTTGTAAGAGACGAAGATAAACTTGTAAAAGCATGAGCGTGGATTACGTTTTATTCCTGGATAAATAATAATTTTTAGTGTCTTCGACCAATAGTATTCAAAACTTATTTTCAAATATAGTAATCTAAATTTCTTTTGATTTTAAAAAGCGCTTATACATTTTTCTTGCTCTAAAATTGCCAATATCTGCATTTATTTCAACCAAAAATAAATAAAAAATAAATTTCTATAGTATCAAAATATCACATTGTTATAAAATTCGGAATATGTTTTACAGATTTAGTGATTTATTAATATGCATCTTCTCACAGTAATTTCATTTTATAGTGTTTATTGCTAAGAAAAGTAGGCAACTTAAAATTATAATCTAAGAAATTAGGAATTGATATTTGATGAATACTCAATAATTTTGTTTAAAAATCATAAAAAATAATATCCATTCTTCATATTTTCCAATACAAGTCACAGTCAACTACACCACAAGATTCCATTTAAGACTAATATAACAAATATAGTGAATTAATGTATTTATATTGCATTAAAATTTCAATTCTGAATCAATCTCAGTTTTAAAAATATTCTTATTTAAAAAATAATGCAGTTGAAATTAAATTATAATTGTTGCAACATACTCAGTCTTCCTATAATAATAATAAAAAAGGCTATCTTTATTTCCCATTTCTGAAAAACCTCATTACATACTTATTTAAAAGTTTCTACAATGTTTTGTACAAATATTTTATCAATAATTTTCTTGCTTTAAGATTACTTTTCGATTCAAATTCTTTTAGATTCATATACATGTTTCATACTATCAAAATCTGAGATAGTAGAAAATAAATACAAAGGATTTCAAAATAAATCTATTTCATTCGAAACACGACATTGAATATATATTTTTCTTTTTCAATGAAAGAAATTCAGTAAAAAAATAATATAAAAATGAAATAGGATTTTGTGTAGTTTTCTTAAAAATGATTTTAAATGGGTCAAAACCGCACAGCTTGTAAACCTTGTAATTAGTCAAATTTTGTAAAAATCAGAACTTAGACAGGGCATAACATAAAGTGTTTCACATGATGCAACCAGTAAGTCTGTCATAACGTTGCCCCTCCTCATTATTTCCTTGCACATTAATGTTCAATTATATTACATTTTGGTTTGTAGCAATTTAAATCAATCATTTATAATTACTCAGTTAATTTCTTATATAATAATGTTTTACAATATATTTATTAATATCAATATAATCAATAATTGTGCCAGTAAATTAAAATTATATTATTAAGCAAATCTAGTTACAAATTTAGCAGAAGTATAATGCATTGTCCATTTTTAAAGTTTTAATTTTACGCATTTCAAATTCATGGTTTAGTATTTTATTAATTGATCTTTCATTCAAAGGATATTTCATTCATATGAATTGAGTTCTAAAATCATTAAATATTTAATTATTAAAAAATTCAAATAGTCCTTTATTAATGCAAGTTTTCTATTGATTATTTAAATGAATTATGTTTAAAAATGTTTTTTTATATATTACATAAATGCAAACTTTATGCAGATATGATAAAATGATGAGGATTTAATGCTTACATTACATATGTTTTCAGTAATAGACTTTTATATTTAGTTAATAAAATAATTATTACAATTAAAATTGTATTTATTAAATTATATTCAAAATTGAATTTAAAACTATTATTTATATAAAATTATATTCAAAATTGAATTATTTAGTTAATAAAATAATTATTACAAGTAAAATTGCTAATAACTATAAGTTTCATCAGCCAAAATACGATATTTTTGTAGTATTTTATATCCACGTAATATCTTTTTAGAAGTGTAAATGTTTTATAATGGAATCAAAATTATGTCATACTTTAATTTAAATGTATGTAAAATAAAACCTATGATAAATTTTTTAAATAAAGAGAGGAAATTTTTTAAATAAAGAGGGGTGGTTAGAACATTTTTAAAGACATTGTCGCAGACACTGCTGACACCAGGTGGTCCTTTAGAATGTTTTCTATATGTACAAGAACAATAATGCATCTCCAATAAAAATTAGCAGAAATACAGTTAAACATAGTTGGGAAACTTTACAATAGGGATTCTTGGAATTAAGGAATTTTTCCAAGAATCCCTATTGTAATTTTTTTATAATGTAATTTTTAGAATAAATTAAAGGTGATATGGTGCGTTTGAAATAAATATCCAAACTATTTGAAGCAAAAATTCACATTTTATTTCAGAAGCTATGTTTTTATCTGACAAATATCTGACTATTTTATTCATTAGAATTTTTTATATCAGATATATAAAGATTATTAAACGTAATCATAATGAAGGAAACATTTCTAGTCAAAATTATGATGGATAAAATATTCATATAAGTTTCCAAAGAAAAATGATAAATAACCACAAACCGGTTCTGTTAAAAATATATAAAACTACTTTTTTTCGCGCGAAATAGAAGCATTCTAAAACTCACGCATTATTTTGTTCACCGTGACAGACATAAATGGCTTAAAATTAACATTCCACAACATAAGATAGCATGTACCTCGTATCGAAATATCCTCTTAATGAGGATAAATGATTATTCGAAGGTATTTTCCCCATCTAAGCAAATTTTGAAGCAAAAAGAGATTTAAAAATTTCTTACGTGACGTTCTAATGGACTGTTCGACCTTCGGTTGACATTTCAAGCTTAGGTTTACATGGTATTCGTTAAGTTGATTACTTGTCTGAAAGTTAAATTATATGCAATAAAAGCATTTTAGTTAATTAAAATTTTGCTATTTTGTATCCAAATGTAAATTAAAAAAATTAATAAAAGAAGAATGGTTTATTATTTAATTAAGTGGGTTTTGAAAAACCTTCACATCTTGTGTAATTAATAATCTTTCAATGTACTTTATGTATTTCTTCAAAAATAATTTAACAATTAAAGAAATCATTTATTTCACTTAAAGTAATTATAGTTACATCACATGTGCATTTTAGTATTGGTTTAATATTTTCTGGAGTACTTGGAAAATAGAGAAAAATTAACTGTTACATTTTTTCAGACTCTTAACATCATTCGTTACAACTTACATTCACGACATTTAACATTCATCAACACTTAACATTTCAGACTTTTAATGACATCCGGTATCAATAAATATTGAGATAGGGTGTTAAATATGTGATCTTAATAACTGGAATGCATTCTAAACGATGATAAGGAATAAATTCTCTGGAAGAACTTAAAGTAATATTATTTCATAAAAACACAAGTGTAGCATTAAAAAGTTAGAATTATTTCTGTTACTGAAATGCAATTTGTTTTTTAGGATTTTATACAGTTCTTGACTCAAATATTTCAACGATATTAAAATTTTTGTATACATATACGAATGTCTTGATCAGCATATCACATAGAGATGACTGAAAAGATACACTTGTAAGCGTCACTTTGAAAGAGAAAAAAAAAGAAATAATGAAAGGAAGGAAAGAAAGCCTGTCCATGCAAATTTCAGATTTGCATAGTGTTAGTAAAGGTAGCTCAGAAACGCTGAGCAACGGAATATTTAGATTAGATGCTATAACATATTTGCAAGCATACGTAACTACTTACTGAAATTAATCCTTTTGATCTATTTTGGACTATCTTATGTCACTTGTGTTCAAATACCTTATGTCACTAGCGTTCAAATACCTTATGTCACTAGTGTTCAAATACCTTGTGTCACTATCTTATGTAACTAGTGTTCAAAGTTTGCAGACGGTGAATCTCATAGAAAAGATAGTAATTGCTGCGATAGATATAATTAATTCTGAACATAAAAATCTAGAGATTTCTTAATCTTATGAAAGTAGGAAACGTGGCTATGACACTAGCCGTAATATAGTATAAATAATTTATCCTCTTACAATCTAATGGAACAATCTAATATGTTGGTAATGATCTATGGAAATATTTTTTCTATCTCCAATGGCAGGGCAAATACAAAGAATAACACAAATAAAACACGTGAAAAATCTCCAAATAGACATGAGACGAAGTCAGAACAGGAGAATAGAGTACATAAACGAGATGACCGGAGTCATTGCCCCAAAAGTTCTCTGGCTTGACAATAAAGCAATGATTCAGAGCTGCCATGCAGTGCAGCACAGCGGTGGAGTTGGGACCTATTCATGGGTTCTATCAAGTTGCAGAACGGATATTCGGTTAAATTTAAGATGCCAATAGGGAATCTTATTTATGGAAATATTATCTAAAAATATTGCTAAGAACTAAAACAAATACATGTACCCAGAACAATAATGATATTTCAATTTAAGTGAATCTGCATCAAAATCTAACTCTAAATAATATAAAAAATATTTTTGAAAATATAATTCTATGAACTTTCACTCATAATTGATTTAATTTTACGTGTACAAAAAATTGCAGCTGCTCTCCCATATGAAATTCAAAGGAAAATAGAAGTTCCTACCTTTTAGTTACATAATAGTTATTTCATCGGTGTCTTTATCACTATTTAAATATATTTGGCCAAATGTTTTGCGTAATTAATTATTGTTTTTTAAGTATTTTTTCTTTTGAATAATTCATTTCTTTTTTTAATGTTTGCATGCTATTTCTAAGGAAAGTCAGATGCCTATGGGTCTCGAACGTACAATCCGAAGCTCACCTACAAAGCTATTTAGGTATATTTTTAATATTAATAAATCTATTAATTTGTATGAAAATTAGAAACATAATAAACTTGGGAGAAAAAAGATAGTTCTTGAAAGTTTAAGTGACATAAGACATCGTTGAATATTTATAACCTTATGTATTTATGTAAATTATTAAATTGACTCCTATACATACATTTCTTTTTTTACAACGACAAGAGAACATGATCGAAATCATTAGAAAACTGAGCAAACTTTCTTAAGCTGATCACAAAAACTATATAATAATAATACTGATAGAATAAAATTAAAAATTATGTTAGGAATTCAAAACATCTATAAGCAATTATTCAATATATTCGACAGAAAAAGACAAAAACTATAATTAAGACTCGTTTCATTACATACTCTTTACGTTTTTTCTCCAAAATATTGGTATTATTTCTAAGAAATATTACTAATAGCAAATACATGTTACATAACAAAGTCCAATTATTGTAGTAATTATTCTTCCTAAATGTAATCATAAAAAATTGCAAAAAACATAATCAGTGAAATTCAATAAATAATTTCTATAAGTATTCAGTGAAATTTTTGAAAAAATTTTATGTTTTTTAATGTATGTTATTAGGAAGATTTTATCTGTAATGAGCATTTAAAACCTTACGAAATGTTATTTCATTGAAGAAGAAAATATTATTACTAAAGAAAAAATAATAAATAATTTAATAAAAAATATTAAGTTGCTTAATATGTAATTATACTTTCTTACGCCATATATATTCTTAAAAGCTTCTGATTTTCAATGCCATTAAAATTTATTAATGATACTATAGTAAGAAAGTTTTTCAACTAATAACTCTTTTATAATATTTATATAGTTTAGATAAACGTAATTTTTAATGTTGAAAAAAATGAAAATTACATTAAAATGAACTTTAAAATATCTAATCATTTTGTGTAATTATTTTGTATTGATTATTTTGTATAGGTAAGTTACAAGCAATGTTACTAAGTTACACAAGTTAAGGTAAAATAAACACTTCTAGATGTTTTAAGCAATGAATTATATGAAGTTTTTTTTTTAACTAATTTTGAACCATAGAATTATATGGAAAAGTCAAATAAAATGAAATGAAATAAAATAAAATAAATATAATTTTTAATGTATAATTTTCATATAAAAAACTGAAATATAACCTAATTTAGTCCCTTTTGAACATCTGTGAAGAATGGGGATATTTTATGCATTTAAAAAACATACATTTTAAAAGCTTTAATTTAAAACTAATTTACCTAAATGCCTAAAATAATACCTTTGCTGTAACTATGTTATATCTTCGCAATGTATTCACAATATTTATTGCTGAAAAATAAATTCTTCGTATATAGATTTCTTAAAGTAAAGTGGTTAACATTCCTAGATATGATACAGATATGAAGTTTATTTTATATTAAAATGGACATATATATTTCCCACATACACACATTAAAAACAAAGCAGCGAATTTCTTGAATTGGAATCTTTCTTATTTAAAAAAATCATTTGAAGTTTCAACTCCTGAAATTAAAGAGAAAATATTAATAATTAAAACTTTTTTAAATAATTTTATTTTCCAAGAATTGCAAATAATCAACGAACCGATTTTCTTACCGACAGAAAACTTGTTTAAGAATAAAACTTACATTCTCTCATTTACATACTTTCATAATTAAAAATGAATTAAATTTCATCATTAAAATGAATTTAAAAAAGTATTAATTTTTTATACAGCAAAAAATTTCACAATTGTGTTTGTTTCAGACAACTCTCTTTATAAAATTATTTTTAACGTAACTAAATTCTTTGTACTTAAATTTCTTCAATCTTCAATCAGTCTTCATCTTAGTCTTCAATCAGATGAAAATTCCTGTTATTGTTGCTTGTATTTTTGTTTTCCTAAAAAATAACATCGAAAATTTACTTCACATGAACATTCATGCATTCATTTGTATTGAAATCAACAATGCAATAATATTTAAATCTAATAAAACCCATAGTAATTTTTAAGTCTTAGAAATAGAATGAATCATCTTTTCGAATGTGAATCATTCATCTAAAAGAATCAAATCAGGGGTCTGCAAGTTGTCATTTGTATATAATAATGTTAACTGAATGTCACACATATTTCAGTTTGTTAAATACTAAATCTTTTTAATCAATATTTAATTCGTGAAGATAAAACATTTTTTTCTTGATTGGTTACCCTTATTTTACTTAGTTTTTTCTATTTTTATTACCTTCATGTATATTTTTTTTGATAATTTTTTGCATATTTCAGGTGTTAAAGTAAAGCGGTTGGAATTTTCATTGCAGAGTTTCAATATATTTTGCATAAAAATAATGAAAATGTATTATATATATAATTTAAAAAACATATTCATTGTAAAATAATAATGCCGATCTGATGGCTGAGTGGTTAGCGTTCCTGACTCCTGAGATATGGGTCCTGGGTTAGAATCCCGGTTCGGGCATGGATGTTACCTTCTTTCTCTGTTCTCTTTGTGTTTCTCTGTCCTTTCTTCTGTGATGATGTATGAATGTGGTCCACCCTATAAACGGGTTTGTGGTGGTATGGCGCGGGTAACGCTACTCGCCTCCGTGACTTGGTTCACAGGTGCCCGCTGGGAAACGACAAGTGAGTAGCAGTTTCTGGCCTTGTTGTGACATAGGGTTCATCACCGAGGTGTGCCCGCCATTGGAAAAAAAAATAATAATATGTAATAGGATAAACTCATACCTTAAAAAATTGAAAAATTAACGTGAGTTAAATTGCTTAATATACATTTTCTTCCTATAATTTTATTTCACTAGATTAACATAATAATTTTTAAATTTTTTTTATTCACTGTGGAAATTCTCAGTTCTATGTTGCTCCATTTTTAAAAAAATACTATGAAAGCAAATATAAATATTGATCATAACCACTTGTTTGGAATCACATTATAAAGTTTTATCAGAAACGTTTCCACAAAGAAAACCCAGGTAATAAATATTTTTTCTTGGTATACAATTTAAATAAAATATTTCATAAAACAAAATTTAATTGTATACCTCTATTAAGAGAAATTCTTCCATCTACTTTAATCATTATAAAAATACGATATAAATTACAAGATAAGTGAAATATTATCCATTTTTTAAATATTTTTTCTTTGTTGTCATAGTAATGAAATTAAAGAACAGACTGATGAGGTTTTCTTTTTTATTGACTACATTAAGACATTAGTTATTTAGTTTTACATGACTTAATTTTGGAAAGAAAAGAAAGAATAACAAATTAATCAAGAATGAGAATTAAAGTCCAATATCATAACTTGCTTAAATCTATATTTCACAATAAGACCCATGGGATTTTAGCGGTAGATTTTCCAGTAGCCAGAGGCTGCTGAATTGATCTGACTCTCAAACTAATTACTGGACAGACGTCACTCAAATAGGAAGCTTCCAGCGAAGTTCGAGGTAACACAGAGTCTGTGTAGGTTTGCTACACTGGATTAGGATAAAGACGTCAAAATGAGATTTGATATAGTTAGCTTCAAGAAATAGTTTATTTGCAGAAAAGTTTTGCCCTGTTGATCAATGATTTAAAAATAAGTCATTTACATCGAATTTTACATAATTTAAAAATAATAGTAATTATAAGTATAATGTTACTTTAAACTTGTGTAAAATTATAATGAAAAAAATAAAAAAATGTTTCATTATTACATCGCTAATTTTACTATATTATATATATATATATATATATATATATATATATATATATATATATATATATATATATATATATATATATATATATATATATATATATATATATATATATATATATATATATATATTTATATTTATATATATATATATATATATATATATATATATATATATATATATATATATATATATATATATATATATATATATATATATATATATATATATATATATATATATATATATATATATATATATATATATATATATATATATTATCACAAAATCTTGTTCGCGAAGAATACTGTCTATTTATTTCCATTACAATCTCAGCAATAAAGCATTTTTTTACTATATTAAATATGTCCTAAATTAGAACCAATTAAAAACACGATATATTTGCTTGTTAATTTATGGCACAAAATGCGTGAAATATTAAATGCACGTGTTAGATAATTGAAACGTAATATGTAGGTTCATGAATCAAATAGAAAGTCAAATCTTTCACAATTATTAATATTTTAGATCAACTAGAGTTTAAAGTGACATTTAAAATTTCATTTTCATTTCATTAAGCATATTTAAAAACAGTTACATTCTGCATGCATGAATTTTAATGGCAGAAAAATAACGTAAACCAAAATGAAATGCAATAGAATAGGGTGATAACTTTGTGTATATAGAAATAAGTTATGTTGTACCTGTTTGGAAGGCGAAATTACATTTACTAGATTGATTCACTATATCTTTCTTGTTAATTAGTAGTCTCGCTATCTTATCATGCTTGTAAAGTCAAGCTATCTAACGATGCATAAGATGAAAGACATTTTATAACTGAAAAAATGTCAAATGTAGATGAATCCAAATGTTTATCAAATGGTACTGATTTCTTTTAATGATAACAATCTTTAAAATATTTAGAAATTATATACTTATCATTGTGCTAGTTTCAACTGTATAATTCTTTCTTGCATAGCTATCAAAACACAATAATTATTTTGATTATTCTAACCACTATGTTGTGACAAGTTCATCAATAGTGTTCTAAATTACTTTCTTTCTCTGCGGATGATTTTAAGTTAAAAATGATATGGATGGTAAAAGAAATTCCCCCATGAAGAAATTCGCGAAAATTCCATCTGTAAAATTTTCCATTTTATTCAATAATATGCTTTAAGTTAAAAGGAGACAGGACAGAAAAAGTAAAAAAAGAATCGGAAAAGAGATAAAAAAATATATAACCTCCCTATATAATTAATATTATCATAATATTCATCGTAATAATTAAGAGCAGAACTGTTTATAATGAAAAATATTTTTCTGTTGTAAACCAATAATTAAGGACTGTTTAGTAAAGCTGTAAAGTAAGAAATTCAAATCATGTAGTAAGGTAAATAAAGACGCTAAGCAGTTAACAAACTTTACACAACCAAAAATGTTAGTGACATATCAAAGAACATTAATTGTTACGATAATTAAAAATAAATTAACTAACAACATGTAGCATTTAATTTAACTAGTTGATTGATATTTATTTATAATTACTCATGTTTTTCTCGGATTTGTTGCCGCAAATTTGAGAATTTTCATAGAAAATGATGATGAGTATTTTCATTGAATGCACATAGAAAAATATTCACTAAATTTATGTGTTCATTTGCTGGTAAAAGTAAAGTATAAAACGCGCATTGGTAATAAATTGCTACATGTTGCTACAGATAAAATAAACAAAATTTAAATATCTTATAATTAATATAATCTAATATTTTGTGTTAGTAAAATTAGAAAAAAATTATAAAGCAGTAATTATATTTTAAAATATTTACATATCACAGTATAAATGAAATTCATTAAAAAGGAAATTATTTTCTTTAAATAACATAGTTATATAACACATTTGGTTAAATACATACTTGCACTAAATCGATTAATTTGAGCTTTTTTTGCAATAATTGTGTGCTTAATGAAGATCACTTTTTTATGAAAATCACCTCTTAAAATCAAGTGGAAGTCGTATGTAATGAATAACATATAACCCATATGAAAAGCAAAATTAGATTTGTTGAATTTTATTGAATTATCATTTAATTCCCCGTATTTAAGCCAATTAATCAATAGTCCTATAAAGACGATTAAATTCACGTATAACTCATGCATAAAATATTGTAAGGAAGTTCCCTATCAGTTATACATTTTAAGTAACTATCGATTAGAAAATTAGTTGTTAATTAGAAATGTGATATTTTTGAAATATCTGTTTTCTTTTTATGGGAAAACTATTTGTTTATAAAATATTCTATAAAATAAGGAAAATTAAATAAATTACTTTAATAAAGACAAATTTTCTGTTTTTATATAATACTTTGCTACTATTTTGATGAATATATAATTATGTGAAATTCGGTATAATTATGTAATGAACAATGGTAAATAAAAAACTTGAAAGTAATATGATTTGAGTGAAAAAAAATAATTTTTTTGCTTAATCAAAGCATTATTTAAATAAAACTATTTTTCAATAATATGATGCTTAAACTTGATGTATAGTAAAAATGTAAGTGCATTAAACTTGAATAATTTTGAAATTGTAATCTAAAATAAATAAATAATCTCTTAAGTATTATTCTAAATTATTTGAAATTTAGAAAATATTAAATCTTTGCAAGCAATTATGCGTGCTAAAGGAAAAATTAATTGTATTCAGGGTGTGAAATTTATTATAAAAAATATGTAAAAATTGATATTTCGAATCCATTTGCAATATATCATTACATTACAATTTATAAATACATCTTTCATGAATTTTTCATACATGATGTTAAAACATTGACTTTCTACATCATACTTGACCCATAATACATAACTAATACGATAATAAATACATAACTTTAGTAAACAAATGAGAACTAGAAATAAAAGATAATTCTAAATGTGATTAGCTATGTAAAATGGAACAATTTTGCAGAAAATGAAATTAAATAGACTAAGATTATCAGAAGTAAATTAAATGGTGAACTTTTGATAAGAACAATATGTCATATTTTTTATTAAAGCAAGTTGTATACGGAAATGTAAACATTGATAGAATAATTTACTGTTTCTATCAAAGTAGAATAATTACTCTATTAAGCAATTGCTCTTTTATTGAACGCTTCAATGCATTTGATGCAAAAAATAAATGAAGTAATTTTTCATAGATAATGACGGCTTATTTCTCTGGTATCAAATAAATGTTTGACATAAACAATTACCAGAATTATTTTTCATTAATAGAGAACAACTGGTATATGAATCAGATAATATGGAAGGAGAATTCATTAATTGAATTGATACTGTATGAAAAATCATTAAAACATTTGGCAATAAATTGAGCTAAGAAGGATCAAACAGAACTAAAAATTATGAATGATTTTTATGTAGTTTAAATTATTCTAAGATAAATTATATTTGAAATTTTATTATTATTATTCCATAAATTATTACATACTTTTCGTTAAAAAAATAAAATTATTTTAATTCTTAATATTAATTTTCAAAATAATTTATTAAGTGAATTTAATACAAAACTATATTTTGTTGAATCTTGTTTAGAACCCTCCCCCAAAGCCAAGGAGAATATGTGGAGCCAAATCATCAGATTACACCGACAAACTTGATTCTTTATACAAAGAATTTAAAATGCATACTCATTAATCTTTAATATGACGATTTTTGACCTGCACTTTTATTGGTTGCGGTTATACCAAATACTATTTCATGGAATTTTTAAAAAAATAATCTGCAGACGAAACTTGTTTTTAGCAAAAGAAATTAGAATGATATTTTGAGAGAGAGAAAATTTAAACATTTTTTTAGCAATTTACATAAAAATAATAGTCTTCTACTATTTATGGTCCAAATATTTTGAAAATAATTTATATATAAGAGCAGTGCGTGAGTGATATCGAATCATACCATAATACCCAACCCAGTGCAGGACCAGTGTAGAGGGGTATAACGCAGCTGTTCCGTATCCTTTCTCCACGTATTCTCCGGACTCGAATGCAACCATCATGGTGATACAGACAAAAGCGTGACTCGTTAGTAAAGACAATTTCATTCCATTCTGCTGTCCACATCTTTCTTTGATTATACCATTGGCGGCGGAGACATCTGTGGTTCTGCTTCAAGGGTAGACGAAGCAATGGAAGTCTTGCGGACAGACCACTGTGTAGTAAACGGCATCGAATGGTACTTGCCGATACTAGATGATAAGTTAGAGACTGAATAGGCTGTGCTATAGTTCGTGATGTGGCTGAGCGATAGGTGACTGCCATGCGCACAATTTGTCTGTCATCACGTGAAGAGGATATCTGAGGTGGATGCGACATTGATACGTGGTACCCTCATGTTTCTAATGGTCACACATCCGCCTTACAGTTGTTTGGTTTCGTATAATACGACTAACGATTTTCCTGCAAGATAATCCACAATCTCGGTAGGCCGATATCCTGTCTTTGTCGTATTCGGATACTTGATCAAAAAGTTATCGCTCTTTTCTAAGAAGCATAATTGATATTGTTTTAAACAATAAAAACACGATTGCCGAACATGAAGTTTTCAAGACTTAAATAGCTCTTTGAAGTGGCACCTCTGGCACGCATGATGAGCGTCTTGTCTAAAATTCTTATCATTTGCACTGCTCACCTTCGTTATTGCATATTGTAAATTTCATGCTATTTGCATGCCTTTTTCACTGTGTTGCATTTACGATGGCCAGTAGTGTAATTTAATTTTTAATGGAGTTTTTAAATCTTAATCGTTATTCACTTCAGAACTATCAGAATTATGTCATCTTCAAGTACTTCAGACTTTTAAGATAGAAAAAGATTCCATTAATAGCTCGACTATATGCATAATTTAACTAGTTTTACGAAAGCAACCTTGTAATGCTAATATGTGTGTTTATAAAAAGGGATAAAATTTAATTGCCCTCATGTATTTTTTAATAATGTTTATCACTTTTTTTTAATAGATAACTGAAAAAACTAAAAATCAGTCAACTCTCGACAACGTCTAACCGAGAATTGCTGAATAGTCAAATGCATTTTGTAATGATTATGAAACTGAATCTTAAGACAGCTCCTTAGATGCACTTTCAAAATCATTCGAGTACAAAATAAAAAATATAGAAAAAACATATATTTAAATATACAGATTTCTAAAGTACATTTACTTCATTTTTTCTTAAAATGTTCTTAAATATAATTGTTTGATAAGAATTCTTAAGAGATATTATATCCCTAACGACAATCATTATATTTATTCATAAATAAACGCTACTCATAAATTTAAAAAAAATCTTATCTTAATGATGTAAGCGGGATCAAATCTTGTGAAACAGAAAAATAAATCTTTTTGGATAACTTGATAGGAATAGACATTTGTAATTGTAATTTAATAAAATATTCTTGAAAACAATGTTTTTAGATATATTAAAAATATGGGAATCAATAATCTTAAATTCTTATTTCAAGCAATATAATTATTTGAATGTTTTTTGTTGAACACACTAGAATTTTCATTTTCTATTATTCTAAAGATATATGACAAAAATACCAAGATAAATTAATTCTTCTAATTAAAAATTATTTTACTAAAATACCTCTCCAATTGGAAAAAATGCATGGTAAAATTTGTTAAGATTATAGAAATAATTATTTTAAATCATCAATGAACGATTATACATGACTTATACATTTCCAACAATATCTAAACATAAAAAATAAAGATAAAATCGAAAAACTATTTAATCAACTTTTCTAAATATGAAATATAATATTGAAATAAATATGTGATTATTTTATTTCCTTATGAATAATTTTATTTCCTTCTTAGTTTAGAAATTATTGTAGACATATTTTAAAGCTAGCATTTCGTAATATATATATATATATATATATATATATATATATATATATATATAAATATATATATATATATATATATATATATATATATATATATATATATATATATATATATATATATATATATATATATATATATATATATATATATATATATATATATATATATATATATATATTTAACAATGTCTTAAGTTATCATTTCAAAGTATAGCGAATGAAAAAAGATAAAAAACCTTTAATTTCACAGTGGAAAATTTTAAATTTTTGTTTATTTTTTTAAATTTCCAGACGTTTGCGCGATCGAAAAGCTTTATACAATGTCAAAAAAAAATTTTGCGTCTTTTATACCACCAACCTATACAACTCTTACGCACTCTAGCAAATCGAACAGAAAAAAAAGTATTTTTCGCTCCACCCAAATGAAGAAACAATACATTTCATTTCTCGAATAATTAGTCTTTTGCAATGTTGTAATTTGTTAAAGTTGATGTTTTTCAACAAGAAAATGATCAGGAATAAAAAAATTATATAATTATTTAATGTTATAGTAACGAATAAAATAACAAGGGAGCCTATTGTATTTATTTATGCACTCATATGTTAGTAAAAAGTAGCTCAAAAAATGTTTTTGAAAGAAATTTCTAAATTTTTGTTTATTATGCTTTATTAGAATTGTATACTATTTTTACGTCTATAAAGTTATAAAAGTCAAAACAAGTTTGTTCTATTGGGTAGTTCAAAAAGTAATTTCGTTTTTTTTTTTTTTGTGGAAATGAAAGACAGTTTTTGTATAATAAACAAATACTTTATTAAATTATATATTGGCCAATCTGGTCCAATAATAATCCGATGGTGCCAGGTCTGGAAAATATGGTGGGTGTGGCATTGTATCCCACTCAAGCTGTAAAAGCTTTTGGTGAATGACCAAACTTGTGTGAGGTCTCGCGTTGTCTTGGTGAAGCACTAAACCTTTCCTGATGATTAGTTCTGGCCTTTTCTGTTGAAGTGCATCATTCAGTTTGTACAGCTGATTACAGTATACTTCCGAATCAATCGTTGTGTTATCCGGTAAAAGCTCAAATGGTTCGGCTTTGGAAATGGTTTCAGCCGGTTCATCCTTTTTGCTCCATGACTTCTCGCGTTTGACCGTGTTGTATACAACCCATTTTTCGTCCCCTGTGATGATGCGCTTCAAAAATGGATAATTTTCGTGACGTTTGAGAAGCGAATCGCAGACGTCAATTGCAGCGACACAGATTTCTCTCTGTGAGAAAATGGGGAACCCATGCATTGAGCTTCGAGGGTAATCCCAGGCCTTTCAAGTGGTCATAAACTGTTGTTATTCACCGGTTCGCATACTCTAATGCCTTTATCGCGTCTTTATCACCTTCAACCGGCCTTCCTGACCGTGGTGGATCTTTGACATCAAAATTGCCTGATCGAAATTTAGCGAACCAGTACTGGCACTGGGATAGTGTCAACACACCTTCTCCATACACATCGGTCGAATTCTTTCTGGCTTGAACAGCATTTTTACTCTTTCTGTAGTAAAACAGTAAGATATGTCGAAAATTCTGCTTATCGCTCTCCATATTTAAAAGGGTACCAACCAAAAGCTACTGCGTAGAATTAATTGGAATATTTCACACACAAGCCTTGCTAAATGAGCTCTCAAAGCTTATAATAGTTAAACGGCTTAGTTGTGAAGTTGTGTGCAAATAAATAATTAAATCGTCTGTCGGGAAAAAAACGAAGTTACTTTCCGAACAACTCAATAGATTCTGAATCGCATTTTAAGTGACTATTTTCTAGCTCTCACTTAAAATTGGATGACTAAACAAAATTAAGTAATTTTATTTAAACAAAATAAGTTACTATCATGTGATTTAGCATTAGTAAACTTTTACATGAAAAACATTTTTAATTATAATTTGTTCCCAATAATCAATAACAAGTAAATAACTTGCACATATAATATACCTCTTTTGTTTTAAACATCCCTATAACACAGGTGTTGTCTGTAGGTCCCGGGTTCGAATCCCGATTTGGGCATGGATGTTATTTTCTTTGTTCTCCATGTGTTTCTCTGTCCTTTCTTCTGTGATGATGTATGAATGTAATCCACCCTATAAACGGGTTTGTGTTGGTATGGCGTGGGCGAAGATACTCGCCTCCGTGACTTGGTTCACAGGTGCCCGCTGAGTAACAACAAATGAGTAGCAGTTTCTGCCCTTGTGGTGGCATAGGGTTTGTCACCCAAGACCTCACCGTTTGAAAACAAATAACAGGTGTTGTTTTAAAAAATAATCAAAATATCTTTAAGTTTCATTAAAAAAGGTTTTATGTACAATTGAAATGATATTGCCATCAATAATATTTTCTTACATGTATAGACACACATATGCGTGTAAATATAAATATTCATACATATAAATTGCATACCCTTGCATGCAAATAAAATATTTGTAAAGATTTAAGCAAATATATAAGTAAAATGCTTTTAAATTATCAGCAATAGATGTGTTGACATGTATAAGGATTATTTGCATTTTAATATTTCAGTGATTTTACATTCACTACACATTTTTACTAATCAATACCTTTAAGCACACATTTTTTTATTTTAAAATCAAAATTTTATTGTTTACTTTGTGATAAATTTTAAATTATGTACAAAAGGAGTATCGACTTTAAAATAGCGGGGCTCTAGAATGTCCATCGATCATTTTGATAGCTTAAATCTTCGAACTAATTACTGGACAAGCATCGATCAAAGCAAAAGTGTCGAAAGTTGTTATTCTGGATACATGAGAAGATCCGAGGTTTATGTATAGTAAAACAGATTGAAATTTGATTGAGGTTCTAAAATATTAAAGTTAAGATCCAATATCATAAAGAAGTAAAGTGCTGTTTTATCAGCATTTAAAAAGAAATGCATAAAATTAATACAAAAATTTCTGTATGATCAAATAAAGTTTTAGATGCTTTTATTTTTTATGATTCTGCTTTATACTACTTTAAAAATTTTAATTATAATTTAATCATTAAAATTGTTTCTAAAGTATGATAATTATTCTGTGTCATCTATATTTTATATAATATATAATTTCTTAATTAGCATGATTTTGTAATGAGCGTCAAATAACGAAAGTTTCATATTTACTTAAATGAAATTGTAATTGACTCAATCATAATGACTCCTGAATTTAATCAAGAACCATTACTAAATCAAGTCATTTTTATTTTTCAAATTTTTTAATAAGTAAATGAAAATGGTTTTGGGATTATATATGTTATAAAAAAAAAGGAAAATAATATCGATGTGTGAATCAACAGCTATTTTGATGACATTTCCAATTCAAAATAAAATTTTGTCATTATATTTCATCAACTCTATTATACACTTCATTTTTGAAATTTTCTTTTTAATTTGATCACATTATGTAGCATTGATATTCAATAATTTTTAATTAAGATGTTTATGAATATATATTATTTATAATTTGTTTCCAAAATGATAGATATGGAATTCAAAAGGTTATAATTTTCCTTGAATTGGATACATTTTTGATTCTAGATATTGGGGTGCGTTTCTGCATATACAATAATTTTTAGCATTTTAGATATAGGTTTTTGTAAATGACTACATTGTATTAATTTTGTCTAATATTTTATCTATCTCAATTGACGATATTAAATGCACAGAGCAGAATTGTATGGCATTTTAAGTAGAATTAGAATATATTTATAGGATATATATTATATGACTCCAAGGATACGCCACAATGACAAGAATACATTAGAGGGGCATATAAGGGTTGTGGCAAAGAATAAAACATGTTCACAACCATTCTATATGGTGGTCAGTGCCAAGACCGAATAGATATGACATAAAGGTGACATGTGGATGATGTTTTCTTGGAAGAACTATCGTGGTAGAACTCATGGAATTCATTCGTATGCAGATGGCAATAGCTGAGAGTTTCAAATTGCCGATAGTGCCTTCTCAACTCTGTGGCAACTATTCCAGGATGATGGAAATGCCAATAGTACTGATCCACTCCTAGTGACAATCTCAAATGACGACCCGTATTTGATAATAACCCCCATAAGAAATTGACGGAGTACAGTAGCTGCCTGTTACCCTAGCTATCATCAGCCATAGGTACGACAGTTTCAAGGCAAAGTGTACATATGTGGTTTGGACAGTATTGATCTATGTGCTCGTAGGTCTGTCAGATGTGTTCCGCTCACGATAACGTACTTTTGCCAAGGGTTATGCTTGAGCAGTGAATATGTAGTGAGGATATCGTCACAATAGGCTTGTGTTATGCTTTCCCACGTGTCGAGGCTTCATTTCGAGTCTAGTCCACGTCGGGAATTCATATGGAATACTATTAACCATTTCGAGACAGATGCATCATGTTGAGAAAATGATACTCTTAAAATATTCTATAGACCTGCTCGTTTATATGCCTCTTAAGCCAATCGATATATTAACAGAAATTCAGAATTCATTATATAATTGTACAATGATAAAGAATTAATATCAATTTTATTGAGAAACGAAACATAGAGCAATCATCATCGACAACTATTTGCATAAAGATGGTTTTACACATATGGAGTTATTAGAATACTCACCAAATCGAATAATCCTCAAAACTCTCTCTCTAGCTAAGTCTACCCGTTTTCCATCTTCATATTCTCTTACAGATTTTGAAACTGCACTGCTGCAAAAATTTCAATAATTGGTACTGTAATGGCTATCTAAGAAAAATTTTATTAGTTTTTTGTCAACTACCTATATATTTGAGGAGTATAAAATAGATTATCTATATCTGGATGAAATTTATCATCAGAATAACATTAGACCCTCATTCCACTAATCGATCAATATGCATTAAAAGGTAACCGAAATTTCCCCCAAAAAAACTGTATCTTCATATCTCTTAATAATCAAAATTGTGCGGAACATGATCAAAAATATATTTAAGTTACTACTACTTTGTTTAGAATATGAACTGTAGCAAATGAAAGTGAGAAAATATAATTTTCTCCCAATAATCATTCAATATCCGCAGTCATAATATGTATCACTATTATTTAGTTTGTTATTGTATCTTGCATGTTTTTAGATTTTTATCACTTTTTTATGCATGCATTCTAGATATTTAATAATAGTGTATAGACTAATGTAACGCAGACTCGCATTGATATAAATTTCCCGGTATAAACTGGGAATTTTAAAATTCAAGCAACATTCAAGCCTCTTTAATTTATACAATTTAAATATTCCTCTGATGATCTGTTTTAATTTATAATTTGGTTTTATTTACAAATTTATGTTAGGGTCTAAAAAATAAATATAGATATATGATCATGTTAAGTAATTTAAATTCGTAAGGAAAAAAACAGACAGTAATTTATTTATTCGCTAATAATACTACATAATTCACATTGAGATACGAAAGAAATTTATTTACTAATTAAAAAAGTAAATATCTTTATTTCTAATCAATGAAAATTACATAACAAATTAAACAAATCAAAGATATTCAGAAAATAAAAATTTGATACGACATTAACGGAGAGAGAGATAGAAAAATTTTCTTTAATTTTTTAAACAAAAAAAAAAAAAACACTGGTAAGTTGGAATAGAAGGTAAAATAGATTCTTTAGAATGTAAAATTGCCCTCTTTCGGAACATCCGTTTTACATCACCCGTGTAATGCCCTACCCACTGGTGACAGAAAAAAGCTGTATAAAAATTTATTTTTTACGTCGCAATAAACTGGTCGAAAAGCGGCCTGCGTCGGCATAGATACGTCGCAGAGTTTTCACCGAAAGCGGCCGCGACGTATATTTTCGCATAGTAGAAACCACTTATTTTTGCTTTCCCCCTAATCGGTGGTTTGATTGATCGGTCTTAATCACTCAAACCCTACACCTTGGAGACTTTTCTTTGAAAACTACAACTCAGCCTGGGTTTTACGCCAAATATCTAAAATACTGATTTTTTTTTTCGCCAAGATTCAACTTTAAAATTTAATAGTCTATAAATTTGTTGCTTTAGAAATAAAATGCAAGTTTATAGATTATTATTATTTTTAATTTTAGTTCCTAAGCTAGTTGAATTAGACGATTTTATTACACAAAAATTTTAAATCCATATGTCCTTTTAAATTAATAACGAGCTTGCCTTCTTTTCTAAGATCAATTTTAATAATTTTCCTGCTTATGCTAATTATTTCTTACATCTTAGTTAATTTAATTCAGTTTTTATTGTTTTTGACGGTATTTTTTATCGACTTGTTATGACTGAAATAAACTAATAAATTTCGTAAATGGAAATTATTTAATTTCCAGTGAAAGAGCTCATGGCTGTTATAGTCAAATCGATATGTCGTCCATAATAAATAACATTTACCTTAATGACTAAAATTCATTTAATTTGCGCTTTTATTTTTGTGCATTAGGAAAAAATTTACTCATAAGTTTACGCTCTGAATATTGCTTTTTATTTTGTTATTACTATAATTTCTTTTTACATACACTTCAAATGTTGATAATAAAACTGAAGTATCATCTTAAGGCAATAGTATAACATGATTGTCTCATAAGTGTGAAGCCAAGAATGTTATACGTGTGTTATTTCTTTTTATTGAAAAATATATCAACACTATTTACTGTTGCTCCATATAAAGTCATTATTTTAATATATCAATATTAAAAAGATACTATTTCTTAAAAATTTTACTATATTAGAAATTTTCTCGATTAAAAAATAAACTACAATATTTCTGATATTAGCATTGTTCTGCTGTGAAAATCATTTTATTCTACATATATTTTCTATTTGCATACATGTAATAATTTTTCTAGATGACGTAACGATAATATTTAATAAAATAAAATTCCTTATTAGAAATTTATTGCAGATTTAAAACAAAATAGATTTATGAGGAATATAAATAATCAAATTTTTAAACAGTAAACTATTCAGAAGCAAAATAATGGAGTTTTATATTTAAAGATGAGCTAAACTTTTTAATGCAGAAAATATTTTTAGCTCTTTTACTTTAGAAGGTGTGTGAAATGGAATGATCCTATCGAAATAGCGTATTAGTGAATCGAAATCATATGCTACAATCTAAGCAATTAAATTTTTAACCTACAGAAAATAATTATTTTATTACCAAATTTATTTTTAAAATAAGCAAATTATTAATACGTTAGTTTTACAAATAATTATATTTTAACGCGATCCATATTGGGTATAAAAGAATTTTTAAATATAATAATCTTAACCAGAGAATTTCTTGTTGTAAAATGTGGTTATATATTTACTTTACTCTTCTTATTTGAATTAAAAATTATTTTTTCTGGTTTATCTTTGAAGCATAAAATGGTATATTACATATACGATTGATTTTGTTATCTAAATTTAAAAATATAATAAACGCATTATATATATTTCAAATAAACTTTTTTTAAACAAACTTCTTTTCTACAGATAATTATCTTTAAAATGATCCATATTAGATATAAAAGGAATTTTTGTATTATTTAAATTTAAAAATATAATAAATGCTTTATATATTTAAAATAAACTTCTTTTCTACAGATAATTATCTTTAAAGAGATCCATATTAGATATAAAATGAATTTTTAAATTTAATAATCTTAACCAGAGAATTACTTGTTGTAAAATCGTGAAACAATTGCTTTACTCTTCTTATTTGAATTAAAAATTAATTTTCAAAATTTATCTTTTAAACATAAAATGGTATATTCCACTTACGAGTTATTGGGTCATTAAAATCATATTAATGAAAAATATAAATAAATTCATTTAAAATATAATTGAAATAAGTTTTAGTTAGGAATGACTGTAAAATAAGTGTCTAATCAGTAAAAGAAAGAATAAATGCACTAAGAAAATTTATATCTCTTAATCAAAATTCAAATTTTAAATTAAGATGCTATATTATCTACAAAATCTATTTAATTAAGAGACTATATAAAAATGTTATAATTTATAAATGTTTTTCATTCGCACAAACGCGTAATATTATGTTGCGAATGCAGCACCATTTTGTATAAAAATACTTTCTTATAAAGAAAGAAGAAAGAATTGTTGGTATATTGTTATGTATTATTTTACGTGAATTGAAAAGTCAATAGAAAGCAATACAGTATTATCAATTTTCTTTATATAAATCTGGTGCTTTTGCTAAATTAAATAATATTCTTTTGTTTTTATTTTTAATTATATGTATTCATTTAATCTTTACTGTGAATAAATTTCATTAAGCCTTTCCGAATTTAATGATCAAGACAGTTGAATATTGAAGGCTAAAATTATTTTTTCTAAAATTTTTATAAGTATTCGACAATACTATTTCAAACGGATTCTTATATACGTGAGAGGAGTTTGTTTCCAGGAAGAAAACTATTCATGTGTGACTTCCTTTACGATTTAAGCATGTTTCCTGTTAGTCAGGGAAAGAATGAAAGGGGATGATGTTTACTCATGTAAATAAAACTTTCTGATTATTCTAAACAGATGAGAAATTGCTTTCTCGCCATAGAATCATTGCCACAAATTGATGATAATGTTCTACTTTTATAATAACTAAGAACTTACATAACAGAGCACATTACATTCAAAAGTATTTTTGGAAATTTAGATCAATAGAAATCATAAGTAAATCAATAAATTCTTTCCAGTCAGTTTTTGAAATTTAAAAATTCAAATCAAAAATCTAATGAATCAAATCCTAAAAACAAAGCATGAAAAAGATTTTAAAATTATATTGTATATAGTTTCCTATTTAAAGAAAAGATAAATTTTTATAAAAAATAAAACTGGAATAATTTTTATGCATGACAATAAAACAAGTCTCTAATCAATTAAAAAAAGAAAAATTTGCAAAGAATCTTAACAATTCTCAATTATAGATAAAGTCTCTTTAATTAGGAAACTTTATAAAGTAGAGGTATATGATAATTATATAAAGATTTTGCAATTTGTAATACAATAAAATATTACCAATGCAAGAACTTTTCATGATATATTTTTAAAATGGAATAATAATAGCCTCTTAGCATTTTATTATATATTATATTATGTAAAATTAAATATAGGTCAATAGAAACTCGTTATAAATTTAGTTCAAGTTTCTTTCGTACAGTAATTTTGCCAAATTAAGTTGTAAAGATTCTTTTGTTTTTATTTATAATTATACATAAAGTTCAGTTCATAAACGCTAGATTAATATTTAAAAAATAACTCGAGTAATGCACTTGTGAAACCAAATATTCCATTTATATTGAAATAAATTAAATGTAACAGTTTAAGCTTCTTATTAGTACATGCACTGATATATATTTCAATTCAGATTGACAAATGAAGTTAATTTTCATGTATTGTTACAAGTGATATTTTATCTTGTTCAGTTACGAGTAGAAAAAATTAATTTAGCAAATAAATTTGGGCTTTAACGCTTTTAAATAAAACTACAAAATTTATCTATGAAAAAAGAGCATAAGTAATATATATTTTTAGTTCTGCTAAAAAAATTAAGTAAATTAATAATTTTAATATATTTCTAATTCATTTAGACTGTTGAATTATATAAATAATCTAAATCAGCCTTGCTATGTGTGCTGAAAGTATTATAATATTGAAAGGGTTTGAAAAATATTTATTTACTTGCATTAAATAATTATAAAATTTCTACTTCTGTAACTTTTAAAATGGAATAAATGAGACTTCATAACGTTGCTTGAAGTACATTGCTAACTTTTTTATCGTTCAATGATATCAATTGTTCGCCTTCATGTTACATATCCTCTGAGCTTGATCTTTTACTACCAACTCTTCTATTAGTATAAATTACTAAATAGCAGTATATATATTTCAAATCACTATGAGGTCTATCAAAGTGCTTAACTCCAAGAATTGAGAAAAATGTATTTCCAGATGAAAGTAAATATATAATAAGGACAGCACACAATAATCTCTCTTCCTCTTTCAAATAATTTAAAGTGCTTAGGAAAAAGGAAGAGGTGCTTAGGAAAAGCTTTCTAAAAAAAAGGTTGTCACATATACTGAAAAAATTTATTTAAATTCTTTTGAGTTTCGAATTCATTTTCTATTGCACCAGATTGCTTCATAATAATAGAATATTATTTTGAGTTAATGAGAATAAGTATATTGAATACTTAACAAATAATGTGTTTTAGGAAATTTATTTTTCGTCCATCACTTGGAATTATTTTCGATTAAAATACAACTTTAATTTAATGCATATCTTGTTAAAAATATCTAAATTATGTTTTTTTAATATGAAAGAAAAAAAATTGTAAAAGTAATAAATGATTTTATAATATTGCTTTAGAATGTAAATATATAAGAAATATCATAATTAAGAAAATACACAATCAGCAAATATAATGTGTTAAAATTTCATATACAGAACAATGTTAATGCAAGTTTATCTACATGTATTTTGCATTAAATAGTTTTATTTCATATACATTAATACAGAAATGAAAATTAATCCTTTTTTTGTAAATATTTAATTTTTTTGGGATAAAAAACATTTCCAAATATTTAAATATAAAGTGAGAGTAATGTTTCAGATATAGTATAAACCAAGAACATTACACACATTTATTCACAATGTTATGAAAATTTTCTAATGTTATGTTTAATTATTTAAACTCAAAACATTTATGGATGAATAAATTAAAAAGCTTTAATTAATGTTTTTGAAAATAACATTATAAAAATTGAAAAATAATTAAGCCTTTTATTTTCATATAAACACCACACTAATTACTACATAGATGTATTCATATATAAAGTAAAAATTAGTTTGTGTTAAGAAAAATATAATGTGAGAAAATGTATTTTTGCTAACATTATTTTATCTTACTGTAATAAAAATTTGAAAAGCTTCTGTGTCTCATTCAAAAAGAGAAATTTCCATTTTACAGAAAATAATAATTATACAAGAAAATGTGGCAAGCAACTTTCTTAATTAAACTGCGTAAGAAATCTAAAACATCATAATTTGTGGATACCGTTTTTCTTTAAATTTCATATTATTTACCAAGTCAACCTAAAAACACTGAGGAATATCTTCAATCATTTTCAACTATACAAAAAACAGTTATTTATTAATAATTTTTGCTTTTTAAGTTTCATACAAAAAAAAAAGATTTGCGTTTTCGTTTTAACCACTTTTATTGGGATGTACAATTCTTTCTGGCAAATACATACAACCCTAGATAGGGTAGTTAGTAGTAAGTGACATCCCCTCCCTCTAAATTGAGCGATGTGACAGTTTTCAGGGGGTAGGAAATGTTCTCAATTAGAATGGGAAACAGTCGACGATTTTTGTATAGTTTAGGAAAGGGGCAGTGGAACGATTTTCGCAGATTCTTGAAATTTTCTGAGACGCTGAGTCGGTTAATTCTATCCATTGTGTGTTCGAAAAGCGTAAATTTATAATGTTCTATTTTTTTAAGTCAAGGTTTTTCGTATTTACAGTAAGCGTTTACGTGCACAGATAAGAATACATTTTTAATATTTATACTAGGCACTAATAGTTTCAGTAAAAAATAATATTCATGTATTAAGCCTTTTGTTAGAGAAAAAGAAACATTTTACATAATTGTGATGAATCTAATGCGTTTGATCCAATTTTCAATTTCTCAGTAAAAATAAAATCCTTTAAAACTATTGAATACTTTTATATATTAAAATAACAGTGGTCTAAATTAAGAAGAATTTCGATTTGATGTTGGAGCCCGTCTAAATATAACTTAAGCCCCTTTAAAATCATATATTATTGCAGTTATAATTATGAGAATATCTCAGTTTTCTTTGTTAAGTCGGATATACCAATTATATTAAGTAGGATATTCCAATTACATAATTTATAGTTAAAATCTATCTTACCAGTTTAATAAAGAATACGATGGACAAAAGAGTTAAAGATAATTACCTTTTCACTATTTAGTTAAATCAAATATCAGACATACATAAAATGTACATGAAAGTAGAAATACATTGTTTTACAAAAAGTGTTATAAATATACAACAGTAAATAATAATGATAAAGTCAAATTTAACTTCAACCTAACTTTGAATTATTTAAATTATTATTTCACTTATTAATGTCTGATGGTTATCTCACACAAATGAAATGTGAGTGAAACTTTCATACATGTATTTGGACATTTAAGCTTTATTTAGAGAAACCTCTGTGTTGGTTGAATGCAATAAAATTCCGTCTTAAAGGCAATACTTCACAAAGCTATTCAAGAAACCAATTTCCATTAGAATGAGCATTTCGCTGTTTTGGATACGTGAAAATTAATTGATTTGCTAAAACAATTCTCCATCTTTACCAAGTGCTGCTTCTTTCAGAAACACACAGCATTAGTTTAACTTAGCCATCATTAAAATTCCATTTCTACATTGGGGATCAACCTCTGTCAGAGTCAGAAAATGGTCAAGGCAGAGGTTGCTCATGTAACTGATTGTAGTTCAAAGTTACAGTTAGAGAAAACTTTACGGTCATCTATTATTTATATAGAAACGAAGAGAGTTTGTTTAATTAAGGAGAAAGTTTTTTTCATACTACTAAAGTTATTATGTGCACTTTCTTGAGAGTATTCTCGATCAGGAATTATAAAATATTGTAAGCATAACAATGTAAATACAATTATTTGTCACTTCCTATTTATAAATGTTTTTCTAAGCAAATATATATATATTCCGAAAAATCGAAAAAAAACCTGAGAACTATAAGCATATGATTCTTAAAGTAATTCTTTAGAAAATAATAGAAAATGATAATTATTGGTTCAGAAAAATCACTGATTGCTTTGATTCTATTTATAAAACAAAACATTATAGGCACAATCAATCTTAACTAATCAATCATGCTTAAAATTAAACAGGATTATCTATCTATCTATTTTTATATATATATATATATATATATATATATATATATATATATATATATATATATATATATATATATATATATATATATATATATATGTATGTATATATATATATATTTATATATATATATATATATATATATATATATATATATATATATATATATATATATATATATCATCAATGTGGCATACTCATATTGTCATCAGGTGCCTTCCTGTAATTTGCCTATAATACTTGACCGTGTATGAAATATTTTTACAGTTGGTATTTTCCTTTCATTTTCAATTTCCTTGTGCTTCTGGTTTATCCTTTATTTATTGACAAGTGTGTATATAATATAACATATACATAGGTAAGTATTCTAACAATTACTTTCTCCGCACACATTGCATTCTCTGAAATACTAGTAAGTCTTATTGCATATTGGTCTATAGTTAAGGAGACTATCGTAACCTTTGTCTTTCTTATGTATGGGTATAATGATAGAAGTTCACCATTCAACTGGTACAATAACAAATACCAGTGCTCCAAACAAAATTGAAAAATAACCAAACAGTTTCAAATGCCATATATATCTATATTAATCTATATATATATATATATATATATATATATATATATATATATATATATATATATATATATATATATATATATATATATATATATATATATATATATATATATATATATATATATATATATATATATATATATATATATATATATATATATATATATATATATACCTGAAATTTAACATTTTTATAACCTTTCTTAAATATTGAAACTAATAAAGTTAAAATAGGTAAATATTTGCTTCTGTGTTATTTAACCTATCACTTTGTTTCATCAGAATTGATGCTTAATCATGGATAAATTGAGTGTCTACTTTAAAATGCACAGGCTTTGAAATTCCCATCAATCATCTTGATAATTTAAATTTTCGAACTAATTATTGGACAAGAATTGATCTAGCCGTGACTGGCAAATTATTCTGTTTCTGAAAAATGAGAAATTTTATAATTGAACATGAAAAACCGGGTAGTTCTATGCTCTTAGAACATATTATCGTAAATTATTGTTTGTTAAACTTCTTTGGGTTTGATATTTTTAATGAGATATTGATATTGATATTTAATGAGGTAACATTGATATTTTTAATGAGAATTAAAATTGAACACTAAAGTCAAAATATTTTTCCGGTGTTATTCTTCATGCACCCTTAAATTTGTGTTTTTATTTTTATTTTATTTTTTATCTTCTTTGATGAACATTTTAATTAAATACTTAAGATAGAATGAAAATTACCAAAAGTGTATTACTTTGCTGACAATTTTATTTAATTTCATTTGACACGTTTAAAAATTATTTTATTGTTCATATGAACCAATTTTCATTTATTCATTGTGTTATACTATTGTATAGGTGGATAAAATAGTCATAATAAAAATTACATTTTGAGAAAAACATATTTATTTGACCATTGCCATGAATAGTTTTAGAGAATAATTTATAAGGCGCTTGTTTTTAGTACATTTATTAAATTTTTACTGAATCGATATATTCGTACATGATAATTAGTTAAGTATTGACGGTACTTTATTTTTGAATGATTTTTTCTTAAAATTAATTCAAACTTTTGTACAGCCAAATGGAATTTTAGGTATTTAAGGGAAAAACAAAATCGCATTTTTGTTATTATTTTTTTTCTAAGTCATAACTTCGTCTCAATCACAATGATGTTTTCAGTAATATTTATTGATGAGTTGTATAATTAACTCATGCACCTGTATAAAAATAACTATGTTATATGTTAAATGTTATGTATGCAAGTATGTTAAAGAAATACATTTCTTTTTCTCCCAAACAATATGTGTCTACATCAGCTGTTATGATATAATTTCAAATATATAGTTACTATATAGCGTACACTTTTAATAATTATCTGCATGTATATCCATAAAAATGTGCATAGAAAGGAAACTAGTTATAATGTTAAAAAAACTACAATTAATTAGATTTCCATATGTTTACTTATCATTAATACTCTTAAAATATGTGAAACTTGATTTATACTTTCACGATTATATCTGTTTGACTATTTTTGATATTTAATATCATCAAGTTTTTAACATACTGTTACATAGGATGAGATGAAGGTTGTCCTAAATGAAAATTTCTTAGGACAACCTTCATCTCATCCTATTATTCTAATGTTAATAGCGTGAAAAAAACTGAAAAAAATCATTTTAGGTTTGAGTGAATTTGTCTTCTAGTATGATAATCATAATTTTTGCTTCGATACAACGCAAGATTTTGTACATTATTTGATACGAGTTTAAATTGGCAGTAAAATTTAACTTCACTATAAACATACTATTCACATTAAAAATAATTAATCCTATTTATAAAACTTCATATCATAAATTAATTTACATTTAAATGTTCCTAAATTAAAGGAATAATTTTTAACACATAAAGTTGTTTAATTCAAATGAAAACTAATTTAGAATTTATTATAATTTTCTTTGCATGTATTATTTTGAAATTTTATGAAAATAAGGAATTCATGTATCTATTTTATATTTAAACTATATATTTACAGTTTTCTTTACATTTCAACCTTTGTGCACTAATACAAACTGTCTGTCTCTTAGATTTGCTTATATTATAAATGGAATATTATTAATAATAGTGTATTAGCAATATTTATGGAACAATTAAATGAATGATTATTTAATTAGTAGTTTATAAATAAGAGACAAATCCTTTATAATACTTTATAGCTTCTGGAATAGAATGAAATAATATTGGCCACATGAAATACAAGTAAATATTTGTTATTGCTCCATCATTTTCTGTCGAAATTTGTCCAGAAGAGGAATGTTTTTAAGATACTTAGAAAGTACTTTCAGAAAACATTTACACAAGATATTCTTTTTTTTTTCTTAATGATTCTTATTACTTGAATCATATTTACTTTTTTATCTGTATTTTGAATACTACTCAAGATTTTTAGTAGGAAAATAATGTCATCTTCGACTTTACTTTTGTTAATTTTATTCCCTGTCTTTTCCCAAAAAATTCGAAATTGCATCAGAATTTAGAATGAAAAACTACAGCGACGCTTAAGCTTTTACTGTTTATAAAATATCAAAAAATCTTGCAGATTCTTGTGGAAATGCAGAAATATAAGCAAAATAAATTTTAATGCCCGAATCGTTATTATGGTAAACGTTTGAAGTTCTATTTTTTTCAAGTCATATTCTATGAAACTTGTGATTATCAATTCTGAGAAAGACGGGAAATAAATACTTTAATTACGGGAAAAAATATCTTACAGTCTATGTTTGGTGTTAAGGATAGACTGTAATTTTTTTTATCTATGCAGAGCTAAAAATGTACTTACGCAAAAAGTTTTTTTTTACTAGTTTCACATGAAGATAATAAGGGAATAACAGCTCCATAGATAAATAATATAGTTCTTCAAAATAATGGAAGAAAACATTTGTGTTTTAAACTTATATCTGAAAAATTATTTTAATATGCAAAAGCATAATTATATCCAAAATCAAAAGCTAACAGAGAATCATAATTATAATAACAATATCAAATGTTTCTTAAAATACTATTAATTTTCCTCATAATGAGGAACATGTTACTATAAAAAATAATACTTAAAACTTTATTTGAATAAAGAATTATTGATGATAAACTCGTGAAACATAATGAAGAAGTTATTTTATCTACTTTATCAATAAGGCAAAATTTGATGTAATAATAAATAGAAATTGAAATAAAAATAATTAAATTTTTCTTTGATATTTGCTTCGTTTAAATATTTCTCATTAGGTTTATTTTTTAACATTTGCCCACATATAAAAATAGTCTATTAGTATGAAATTAATAAAAGAAAGGGAGGTTTTACAAGAAGTATTCAACAGGCATTGAATATGTTTTTTTTTTATTTTGTATTTATTTCAGGATTCCAATTACTTTTAGCAATGTCTATGAAAGAAAAGCTATTAAAGAGGTTGTTATATTCGTTAAAAGCCACATTACTAAACTATTTTATTAATTTTTATAAGGAACCTTAACTATATATATAATAGTTGTAAGCAATATAGTTTAAAACAAGAGGTTATTGAATATTTGAATATAGAGTGACAACGCATCTTGTAGTTCAAGATGTTACAGTTTTGAAAGAAAATCTCTAAAGTGAAGACAATTATTTCAATACAGATTATTTAAAGTTTGATGAAGATATGCTGTTTTTAAAATATAATTTTCTGATTTAAGATGTAGTCATTATTTTAAATACGCAGTGCTAGTAGGTAACGAATATTCTATATTTATTTGATAAAAGTCCATATTTAATCCTGATGCACTTAATTTCAGAATAAAATTTGGGAGATTATTTAGTCTTGCAAAATCTTCATTCAGTGAAAGTAAAAAATGTTGAGTGACAGTTAAGGTAAAATTTATAAACAAAGAGTGTAACAGATTATACAAATTACCAACTTTTTAGAGTCTGTTGTTGTTATAAGAGAAAATGATTTCTATAAAGATAATTTTGTAGTTTTCATAGAAATATAAGAAATATTTCCGTATTAACTTAAATATAAGTTTTCGAAAAAAATAACATTTAATCTATTTAAAATTATTTATTTAGAATAAAAGCATTCTACAAATAACTTGAAAATATTTTTAGTATGATGCATGCCAAATTTAGAATCGAAGATTCAAATAATTCATTTTCAGAAATGGAAAAGAAAATTGTAAAAGGACTGTGAGAGAAATATTTAGAAATATACTTTCATAAAAAATAATAAATATGGATAATCCTTTTCAAATGTAATTATTGTTTCGTTCTCTATATTGATAGATTTTTTTAAGAGATTAAAAACAATTGCAAAAAAGTTAGCAAACAAATGCTGACCATGACTTTTTATGATTTGAAGGAAATAAAATCGTGTGAGATGACTGAGAAAAACAAATGAAATTATTAAAAACTACGAATGAAACCATATCATTGAATGAACATTTTTAACATTGATAAAATGCATAAGATATCTAAATTGAAAACCAGTGTAACAGAAAAGCGAAAAAAATGCATCAATGTATGGAATTACAACTTTTCAATCAATTTAAGAAAATGAGAGTTTCAAATTCTTGTCTAGATATATGAAGAATACAAATACGTTTTTCGAAATATAAGGCTATTTAAAGCATAACGTATTACTAAAAATATTTGCACAATTGGGTGAAATTTAATTATTTCTACCGAAATAACGTTTTGATCATATTTGAATTGTTTTAATAATTTATATAACAAAATAAGAAGCCAACAGAAGTCAATATTTTAAAATTCATTAAAAAATCGCAAATTTAGTAAAAGAAACTTCGATAAAAAATTATATAATATTGAGAATATGTAATACTAGGAAATTTATTTCATTTTGGTGAAACTTATTTACTGGTATTAAGAACAGAAATGAATCAGTTTCTTATTCGTGATATATTCAATTAAAAAAACAAATGACATCTCAAAAATATAAAATATAGTATTGAATATTTCAGCTATTTTGTACACCTCTATATTTTCAGGCATATATAAATTTCTTTCGATCAACAAAAATATAATAGTATTAATTCATCCATTAAAAACAGTCCTTTATCTTAGATACCATGAAATCACCACGTTTTAAAATTCACATCAGCTAAATTAACAGATACCAGTACTTTTAAAGTCACGTGGCTATGCAGTTCTCTCTGGTCGATTGAAAATCAATCTTTAACACACTAATGGCAGAGATCATTAGGATTTGCTTCTAATTATTTCGCAATTATTCCCACACCAATTTCTGAATTTATGGATGATCAGTCTCCTAGCCGTTATCTGGTTTAGACAGCATTTATTCTTTTACAATAAGTGGAATTGAATTCAAAGGATTTCAGCAGTATGTAAGCTCTTTGTTCTAACAAATACTTTTTGAAATAGTCTTAAACATCCGAATCATTTTGTCACTTTATTAATTCACGTACACTAAATAAATAATTAATATAAATAGGCATTTACTGTATATGTAGTTTTGTCACCAACGTTTTTATTTAATACTCAATAAAGATTATTTACTGTAATTTTAGTAACATTTCAGTGATAAGAATTGTTAATTTTAAACTATTACTTTCATTCAAAGCAATTATTCTCAAAGAATGTACTCTATCTACTTGTGTGATTGTAGAGTGATAATGATAATAGAGACACTAGTCTGCTATAGCCAATACTGTTTATGTATAATAAGATATAAATTTTACTGAAGATATTTAGTTCTAATTTATATCAAATAATCACTTTTTCTACTCCTTTTGCACGCATAACTGTATACAAGAAATTTAAAACGTAGTTTACAATCTAAAATGAAATTATGTATACCATATATTTATAGTAATTTAATTTCTGAATTTTATCATTCAAAATTTAATATAGTGGTCAAGTTGGACATCTACTCAATTAGTATGTTTTAATATAAGCTGGAAAATTAAGAATTGATTTATTTTTTAAAAAAATTGAAGAATAATTCAATCCCATCCTTTAATCTTTGCCTCTACGTGGGTTGGAAACTATTCTAAAAACAATCAAATATATTTTAAACAATATGTAATCTAATAGATTTATAAATCATTTCATGTTAAGTTAATAAAACTACATAAATACAAAATAATGAGTATAAAAAGAGCAAAATCTTATTCAAAACTAAATGACATTTCTCATTTATTTTTCCCGTTTCGAAAGAACACCGCCATTAATAGATTTCCCTTTATTTGTCTTTACTCTTCAGAATCATTCATTCTGAAGTATCAATCTTAATCATTTATAAACTATTGAAAATTATCTTCAATGAGTTGCTAACTCAAACGAAACTTTGCTTTTGTCTGACAAGCAGCTGGCACATCAGCTGTGTATAGATTACTGAATTGTCAACAAAAGATCGAATTGTTCTTCGCTTAGAAAGTTAAGGATGACATTTTAAACTATTGCTGTGTTCCACTGCAATCGATAGAAAAGGGATTTTTAAATAACCATTAATCTCAACCAGGGAGCTGATTTGGTACTAGAGCTGTGTTAGTTATCGGAAGTTGGAAGGAAAATATTTTTTTATTGCCCTTATCTGTCACTCTGGCGGGCAAAAGATTACCCGGTTAATGGAATACGGATGTTCTGATAGAGGGTAATTTTACGTTCTACCGAGTGCTAGTCGCTTGTGATAATGTAACTTACTATACTTTTTTTCAAGAAAATTTTCGATTTCTTCGGTTGTGAATTATTTTAAATTTACTCTTCTTGTTTAAGAATGCCATTGTAAATTCTATTTATAATGGCAGGTTATTCGCTTAGAGTGAATAATATTTACGAAATAAATTATATAAAATTTACTAAGTATTTTTAGTAGTTATGTATGAGCGATTTTCTTGACAGGGAATGCCTAATTGTACTAAATATTCAGATTTTAAAATAAATTCTTTTCATTTTTTGTCAGTTTTAATATTATTTATCTCAAGGTAATTGTTTCATATTTTTAGCTTTTGACGTTAAATGAATTCAATATTTTTATTAAAATAAAGTAAAATCTAAGTATAATGTAAAATTTCTCATTACAGATAAATTCTACATTAAACCTTACATAAATCTTCAAGATGTACCTTAAATTTAATGTTTTGCTAATATTTAATTAGTTTTATTTTCATAAATTTGAATGTTTTTCATTTCCATAAAAAATTACATAATTTTATTAAGATTTCTCTTTTATCCTTAAGAATTCATAGTTGAAAGTATAATATAAATAAAAGTTATAAGGAAATATTTAAAATCTGTGTAAGAGTGAAATAATAGTAACTAAAATTATTAATCTTAATTGTTTAAATATATAAATTAATATAAATCTAAATTAACGAAATTATTCTTTAATAAAAATATTTATTAATGAAACTGAATTTACAAAGTTCGTCCTTATATTTAATTAATTTTATGTTATTGTAGCAATGAACATAATTTTTTCAAGAGTTCAACATTTAATCTAACAAACATTTTTTATTTCTTAATTTCTTTTATTAGAATTCATCACCACAATTTCATAAGCGTGTATTATATTCATCATTCATCACCAATTATATATATATATATATATATATATATATATATATATATATATATATATATATATATATATATATATATATATATATATATATATATATATTTATATATTCGTCAACAATTTCTTACTTTAAACACTGTTTATCATTTATTTAAACTGTCTATAACCTCTTGGTTCAAGAAATGATTTGCACAAAATCTCTTATTGAATTCCTTATCGTTATTAATATCTGAGAATGTTGCTATTACTTTCTGTGAAGAATTTCTGTTCTGCTGTATTTATATAAATCATAAATACAGGACAATTGTGCCAATATAATTAAACTCAAAAGAAAAAAATACATAAAACTTAAAAATGAATTACCTTAAAAATTTAAATATTATTTTTTACCTCGTAAAAAATGTAACTAAGCAAAAAAACCAAAAATATCCTGTAAACATCAAACAAGACAGTACAATTTGTAAGTTTCAGTAATCAATGCAATACGTAGAACGCATGTGCAAAATGTGTTGAAGTTTCTTAAAAAAGAGGGATCCAGTAATATACAAAGATACTTATTATAGATTAATATGCGTATAAATGTGAAACAACTATACATTATGCTCCATAATTGGATCAAACAGTTTAGCAAACTGCTTAGGCGCAGACTTAAAGTTTGTGTAGATTGTGTTCAACAATCGAAAACATTCATCAGAATGTTTTCGATTTTTGTGAGATCCAAGGAAACTGGTGAATTAAAAACATACGGATTAATGTTGACTCATCCTCACTGTGTGCTTGTCTTGAGTTATTCTGCTGATAAATGGCACTTGAAGAATCGGCATGTGCTGATAAATGGCACCTGAAGAACATAATGCTCCACTAGATGGAGGATATCATCCACGTATTGTTGATATTTCCACAGCCCATAGTTTGAACTACTTGTGATCTACAGCTATAAGTGATGGCACCCAAAATCATAACATCACACTATTGTGTGTCATGTGGTTCAATAATCACCACCTGATTATTGAACCACATGACACACAATAGTGTGTCACCAGGTTGTTTCCAAACTTCTGTACCATGGGTATCTTTGTTTCAGAAAAATATAAAACATCATATTACATCAATTCGAAATTAAATGAGTCTTTCTTAGTATCATTTAAAAATATAGTTTCATATAAGCTCTAGTGAATGGGTATATTCTTATGAAAGCACATATCATTCTCTTGTTTGATTACAATAGTATGAAGCTTACCCAATAATCTAGAAATAATGCAATTATTTGTTAGGTTTTTGGATGAATTGGACACTCTCGCTATGTTATTAAGAGAAGTGTAATCAGTCACAATAATATTTTGATGACACATTCGTTCTTTGAAAAAGCTTCATATAAACAAATATTGAATAAAAACAATTCGCCATACAATTTTCATCATAATTCATTAGAAAATTTATGTATTTTTGTAATATTTATGAATTTTTTATATAATATAATACTTATATATTAAAATTCAACAATTATATTTGCTAAATAACACTTATAAATATTATTTTAAGCATAATTTTAAAAAGGTAGCATTCATGAAAATAATTTATTCATAAAACAAATGCTGCAGCAATAAGAAATTCGAAACAATCTTGATGGATTTAAACGTTTGAATAATTCTAGTTGTTATAGTTATCTACAAGAAATAATTACAAATTTATATTTTATGTTCTCTATCGATATCATAAAACTTTCATTTTGGAACATTACTTTTGTGACTTTTTTGCTTTACGGTTAAAACTTTCAGAGGAATTTGATGCATGTTTAATGCAAAATAGAACAAAAACGAATCAAACCGAAATGTCTTTTATCAACTCTCTTATGTAGTAAGAGAAATTTCCTGTTGCCGTCGTCTGCAACCGAAATGATATACCTTCCCATCTGCCCCAACGGACTGAAGAGGCCGATGCGATAGCACTCCTTTTGTATTGAAAATGTCTAATTCATGAAGGGATGCCTGGTTTTGGCAGCTACTCGCAATCCAATGAGACTTACAATTCCCTCTTTTTCTCTTTTGCTTTCCGTTTTGTTTATTTTTTGTTCTTACTTTCTAGTGGCGTTCCTACTTCCGTTGTATCACGTGTTACTCTGGCTACCTCATCACATAAGCTTCTCGGTGTACATTAGGAAGCACTTTGGGTTGCAATGAAACGGAACTTCTGCGCAAAAGGATTGGTTACCAACCGTTGCCACTAAAGACGTTCGAATCAAACTGTTTTTTCTTCAAATATTTGTATCTGAAAGAAGATATTCTTTGTAAGTGATTATTGATGAAGAAAAGGAAACATATTGGTATTAATAAAGTAATATCCAAAAAATTAATTTGTTTTGTCTTATAAATAAGAGAAATAGGCTTACATATGCCTCATAATTAAGTGGTATAATAATGAAAAAAATCTATATATAACTTCAAAAAATCATTTGGTCTAAGTAAATTATTGATTTGTAGTAAATAACGTATATTTATTTTTGCATTGTTTTAAATTATTGTATTAAGCCTTGTGAAAAATGTCTTAATGTAAAATTATATAACAAGAAAAATTTTATTTATAAACTTAAATTGTTGTTTTTAGTATTTTACACAAAATAGTTAAGCTGTTAGAAAGGTAATACCACATTTTTAGAGATATAATTTTTGGTGATACTATGTGTAATCTAATCACATTATTAAAATTTCTTTCAACATTTTTCAAGCAATTTTAGAAGGCAATGAATTTTGAAACTTTAAATTTTGATAACCTACACATATACAAGTTCTCAACTTAATTTAAACTTTAATTTTTAAATAAATTTGTAAACAGATTAAAATTTTAAAATGTGTAAATCACACGTAAAATACTGTAATGAAATGTATAAACAAACTTTATCTATTTAATTAAATATTTAAACAATGAATGTGTCATCAAATATCATAATGGAAATATTTTAAAAATCCTGATGTTATGCACAAATGCATTAGTTTTTTGAATTTACTAACATCTCTAAATATTGTTTGTGATTCACAATTATATTCCAGACATACTTACCTCAATATTTTTAAAAATGAGAAAATACATATTTTGTTTCTTTTAAACGTATACTGGTTTGATTTCTTAAATCATTTACTTATGTCTAAAAAGGATTTTTTATTGGACATGAAATTATTTTACTTTCCATCATTTGTCATTGGAAAACAATATTATTTATTTATATAATGAATATTTTTCACTCAGAAAGTACAAAAATTACACACATTTTATATTTAAAAATTAATATATTCACATACAAATAACACATGCTTGAGCATATTCACACAAGTGCCAGACGTTTTATCACAAAATCATCAGACATGTGATCTTGCTTTCCAATGCTTAAAAACAATTCCGCTACGAGATCATAGTGATTACATTCGTAAAATTGGATTTAAATCTATCTATTCGTTTTACAACGATTTATTTAATTTTTTTATCAGTCTGAGACTTGATAAAAATCTAGTAAAACGAATACCTTCTAAGATCATCACAAAGAACATGAATTCAAATGAAATTGGTCTAATATTTAATTGGATATCTGGAACAGAAAACATCTAGTGCTGCCTTAACATGTACGAATTTTTGGCAAAGTGATCTATTGGTATCGAATTTTATATAAGAATTATCTTATTGATGAATATTACACAGGTTCTTTTAAGAAATGTATGCTTGACCACTTAAATTAGGCTTTTCCCCATTATATTCAACAACACTCCCAAATGATAATATTGCACTGACAAAAACTCTTTTCAATGTAAATAATTCTGTCAGTGTTCCATTTCATGAATTTGTAATGAGTCACATATACTGTTCATGATTAATATGCATTATTGTTTTCTTTATTGGACCCTCTAATGCTCACCAAATCAAAATCAATGAATAATTATTTAAAGTTCACCATAGGATATACTAGATGTGCAAATTGAAACAATATATTCTGTAAATGGACCAACTGCAGTTTGTACAGACATTTAAAGACTTCGTGTATTCATGAACTCTTGGATATGCATTTTCATTTAATCTTATGTTCTTACAATTTGAAATCAAAGTTCATTTTACCATGCAATTTTTGTTCCGGCTTTCTATTATATACAAAGCATCTACTATTTACTGTATGCATTCAAAATTTTTAAAGTTAGTGGCTCTCGTATCACATAAATGAAGAATAACACGAATATTTTTCTACAGCTCGCATGGCCTGAAGAAATTATTTTATAATGTGATACTCATCTTTTTACTCCTTTCTATGAAGACGTTACTTATTTCAATAATTAAGTAGATATTGTTGACCAATGCATATCAAAAATGATAGTTATTTTGGTCTGGCTTTCTATTATATACAGGGTATTTACTTTTTGTTGTATGCATTCAAAACTCTTAAGGCTAGTATCATATAAATGAAGAATAACACGAATATTTTTCTACAGCTCACATGGCCTGTAGAAATGTTTTTATAATGTGATACTTATCTTTTTACTCCTTTCTATGAAGACGTTACTTATTTCAATAATTAAGTAGATATTGTTGACCAATGCATATCAAAAATGATAATATTTTTGGTCTG